>CAHIKZ030000271.1:335000-971663 GCA_903632075.3 Acanthosepion pharaonis
CTCTATAAACACTTAACCAGACTAGATGATGTCATCTTCTGCTTTATATTTAGACACCCCAACCTTACCCTGACTTGACCTCTTTGAATGTAACTGAGATATTGATACAAATTATTAACCCTTACACCCCTTTTTAAAAATAGTTGCTCTAGCTGTTACCATAGTAAGTTTAATTTAATGTTGTCTTTTTTTCTGCTGTGTCCCCTCAGGACATAGGTGATCATGTCTCTCCACAATTTCCTGTCCTTTGTAATTTAGTAAATTTTGTCTGTTATTTCTCCTAATCCTTGTTCCACCATACATTTACTCAAGCTCACTATGTTATGCATGGTTTTCTTCTGTTCCACTTGACTTCACTCTGTCCTGTGAGTATCAGATTTTCCAAGCCCTCTTTCCTCATTATGTGCCCTAGAAATTTCAACTATCTCTACCTGAGATTAACTACAAGTTTCCTTTGTGTTTCAATTTTCTCTAAAACATTTTCATTGCTCACATATTCCATCTCTGGCATCCTTCTGTAGAATCCCATTTTTGTTGCTTCAAGTCTCTTCATCTTTGAGGAGGTTGTCCAGCATTCACTATGTTTAAAAAAAGAAATTGTAAAAATATCTTTGAAGCCTACTCAGTTCCTGCAATCATTCATTGTAGCTTACAACTATGTCACTTTGAAACATAGATTCTCATACAATCATTGAAGTTAAACAACATCAAGCCTGGTCAGTACCTAGATGGGTGACTGCTTGAAAATATCAGGTGCTGTAAACTTGAATGTGCAGGTAGTGCGATAGATAACAGTTTGGAAATGGAAATTGGAGAGCCTAGTCCCAATTCCAGATGAGTTCACTTATCTGCAAATACCCTTGAGAAAGGCATGAATCTACCACATCTCCCCCAAGGTATGGGCTAATTACTTCTATCAGTAAATCATTACCTTCAAATGTTCTTATGATCTAAAATATTTTCTGACTTTAAATAACCTGCAAAAGGTTGATAAACCATAAAAGAACAAATCAATCAATATAGTTCATTGTTTACAAGCATTACAAAATATTCTCAGAAAATGGTGAATTTACACACATTTTTTTTTAAATACAATTCCTACTGTTTAACCCACAGCTGGGAGAGATGTCTTCATACCTTGCCTTTGCAAACATTGGTCAGTATCTAAATACTTGTTTTACTCTTCTGACTCAAAACAAGTAAACTTTTTTTTTTTAAATATAAAGATGCCATTTTTCAGATAAGATAGTAACTGATGATGAATAACATTTATTACAAGAATCAAAAACAAAATATGTTAAATCCAAGACAGCTTTTAATATCCCAACAAAACCTTTGTATTTAGTAGGATTCAAAAGAGAATATTAATATTTATTCTACTTCTATGTGCCACATCCCTTCAGGACATGGTCAGTAATGGCTCTCCAAAACTTCCTATCCCTTGTAGCCATTAACAGTTTTTCAGCTTTTACTAAGGTTCTGCCATCTATTCACACAAGCTCATAGGGTAGCCTTCCCCTGTCTGTCTTGCTCTCAATATGTCCTTTGAGAGTTAAGTTTTTCATGCACTCCATCCTCATTATGTTTTGTGATGTCAATGAACACTTTTTGCCACTCTTGAGATGCTTGTTGTAGTAGAGACTTTGTAATTGCAGATACAACTATAGTAACACTGTTGAACAATGCTGGTGTCAGACACCTTTGAATAACATGCTAATAGCACTTGCTCGATAATACTCACTGTCATAGTGATCTGAATAGAGAAATAGTATAGTGAATAGAGTAGAGAATAGCAGTCTGTATAGTAATAGAGGATAGAGTAGAAATGGTGATCTGTATAGTATAAAGGATAGACTAGAAATGTGATCAATTATACACACACTACCTCCCATATACGCATTTCCTCTATGGTCACATGGTCTACTTAATTCAATAATGGGATCACCTGTGTTTGCTCACTGGTGATCTATGTTCAAACTCAAGTATTGGCAGCAACACTTTATTCCTACATAACATTATGTGTCCAAGTAATTTCAGTAGCCTCTTCCTGATTCTGAGAATGTGTTCTCTCTGTTGTTATTTTCTTTAAGACTCCTCATTGCTCGCTTATTCTGCTCATAGAATTTTCAGTAACCTTCTGTAGAACCACATTTCTGCTGCCTCCAGTTTTCTCCTCATCTGTGGGGAGATTGTCAAGCATTCATTGCCATATAAGAGGATCTATGTCACATAGCAATCCAGCATTTTTTTTCTTTGTTTCTAATGAAACTTATTACAAGACTCAAAAATAAAATCAACTAAATCCAAGACAGCCTTCAACATCTGAACAAAGCTTTTATATTTAGTGGGATTCAAAAAAGAATCCATTACAATCCAAAAATCTACACTTCTCAGAGATCAGGTTGATCCAGTTTTATTCTACTATTATCATGTACATTACAAATGAGAAAAAAAGACTTAATATCTCCTCATACATCACTTTATTCAACTCCAAACTTTGTCATTTACTATTGACCAGTGAGTGTGTATAATCTTGAGACTCTCTCCAAGCATGGACTCCACATTCTCATGTGTATGTAAGAGAATGTCCTCTAAGGTGGGTGTTTATATATCTATCATACAGTTCTGTTCCCACAGCTAGATAGATCACATGTTCATAGGTTGGAGAAAACACTCAAATAGGCTGAAATGCAGATTCCCATCTTCAGCTAGGAAGTCATCTATCAGGTTAATTCTGCTCTTTTGATGCTCTGGTTTGACATCAAGTGACAAGTATATTTTGGAATCAAATGGAGTGAATTGCATAAAATATTATAATAGAATGTACAGTTTAGTTCGTAGTAAATCAAAGAAATATTTGTTGACTGAATAACAATGCCTGATATAAGAGATTTTGTCAAAATGTGCTGAGAACTTTTATGTCAACCACATATTTTTGAGTAAACTGAAAGAAAGCCAAACTAGTGATGTTCTATCATCCCCATGCAGACCCTGATTTTTTACCTATCGTGATGAATGGGTGTTTTGCTCCATGCCTTGAGCACCTATTGAGACTTAAATTCAGTGTGGATTTTGAGTATAACTCATACATATGATCCATCATTAAGATACTGGAAAAATGGTCAGTTCCCTGTACTGCTCAAGTAAGTACCTGACTCCTCCTGCTATTCACTACCTTTGCAAGTATCAGGTCAGGATGAAAATGGAGTACTGCTGCCATATACAGGCAAGAGCTACTCAGTTTTCACTTTCCCATCTCAATTGTGTCCAAAAGCATTTCTGCATCCTTGTGGGTGACAAATTATTTTCCACCCTACAACCACTTTCCCATAGATGAAACATCGCAAACCTCTCACTGCTCTTTTGCTATTTTCATGAAAACTGTTCAGATGAACTACGTTCCTCAGTTCCACCAGTTATAATCTTCATGGCTAAGGCCAGCTATGCCACGTACATTGTAGCAAACGACTCATTCACTTCATATTTTATTAGTGAGATGTTACAGCTTCATCCCACAGACCACTACTTTGTGGAACTAATTCCCAAGAAGATAATTCCCCAATCACTACAATCTTAACCTCTTCAAGTTTAGGTTTAACCATTATCTTCCCCACATATCCCCATAACTGTACCTCTTACTCTGTAGCCCTCTACCTTGAGTCATTCTTGGGCCTTATACAGAGTGAAAATCATTGTAAAAAAATCAAGTGTCTAATTAGTTAAGAGATGAAAAAAAAGAACCATAAAATATTAAAAATCTTCCATCCTTTAACAATGAAATTTATTTGGTTTTCTTCCAAAATTTTTTTCTTTAGAAAATAAATAAATTTCCCTCCCACCTCCTTAGTGTCACTAGATTCTCTTATGGAGAATTCAGCCACATCTTCACCATGCTTGGTTCTACTACTGTGGTTTCCATATCAAGTAGGTTTTTACAAGGTGGAGTTACCAACTCTATGCCTAACAGGTTTTGAATTCAGAGTTGTTCTTCTCCTAGACTAGTTGCCAACCAAAGCTAGAGAGCCTAGTCTACCCTGCTATTTAACCCATAATTTTGGGGAGAAGAGATAGATTCACATCTTTCCCAAAAGGTATTTGTGCAAAAGTAAATGCTATGAATTCATCTGGAATTTGAACTCTGCACCCCAGAGACTACACAAATAACTGCTATGCTATGCACACAACCACTTAATTTATTTAATTAAAAAATGACTATATTTCTTATTCAAAACCTTGCATCGTATGATCATCACGTGCAAAGAATTCCTAAAATTCCCAAATAGCAAAATATGACTAGACAAAATTTTCCATCAGTAGGTAATACTAATGTCAGTTTTATTTGTATTTAAACAAATTTATTTTTTCACTAAAGAATTATTGTAATTTTCAAACAATAAAAAAAAAAAAACAGACATCACACAAGAAATGAATAATAAAAAAAAGCTTTAATCACAGTCATGTGGGTTCAAGAAAGGCATTATTAGTTCAATTAGAAAATTATTTTATTGCATTGTCTTCAGTTAAACAGACTGCAATCTCATAATTAAAATTGACAACCTAGTGTCAGAGATAATTATATAAAATTTATATTACATAAGTATACTGTAGTCATAAATCATTGCTATACATGCAAAAATACACTTTACCAAGTACAATTGCTTTTCCTTTTTATTTATTTGTTAAATACCAGAGTTTTCTTCCTTTTTCCAGTTATTTATTTCGTTAACATGTCAAAGATATATTTGCGTAAGCATCTCCCCAAACTAAAGTAGCCAATTTGTAACAAGCATAACAATCCTACCATTAGGTTGATAGGTTAGTGGGTTGTTTTTGTTTAGTGGTATATCAACATTTCTCAGAGTTATTTAATGCCAAAATTTTGTATACAATGTTTTTTTCATGATAATAATGGTTTAGCAATACAAGCTTTACTAATTAACCCATAGCTGAGAAAAGAGGTGGATTCATACCTTTCCCAAAGCTATTTGCATGTAAGTAAATATATGCAACCCATCTCTAATTGGAACTTGGTAATAATCCATTACACCACCTGCATATCTACACTTACAGCACCTGGTATTTTCAAGTGGTCCCCCATCTAGGTACAGACCAGGCTCAACATTGCTTAACTTCAGTGTGCAGTAACCAGTGTTTCAACATGATATGACCACTAAACCACTATTAATACTGCTTATTAATAATATATATATATGTGTGTGTGTGTGTGTGTGTGTGTTAGGATAAAGAGAAAATAGGAAACGTTTATAAATCTAACATGTTTCATTTTATTAAAGCTTCAGAGAATGAGATATGGAGAAAAAATTTTCTGGTATTTTTATTTTTGTGAACACAAGTGGGACCTATGTTGAGACAGCCATTTAAGCTTGTGACGCACAAGAACAAGACTGTCGATAACTTTGAGTTTACAAATGTCACCCAAATTTAAAAAAAAAAAAAAAAAAAAGAGCATAGTTCTTTCTGTCAAAAGTACATTGAGGGAATCCCGATAAAAATTTTACCAACTATCAAAAACACTATATTATATCACCAACCTTTATTAAATCCATTCTTATTGAATCTGACATACTTAATGACCAGTGTTGATGTAAAAAAATGTCCCCAAATCAATATGCAGACAACCTCCAAACAAAAATAATGCCTACTAGACACACAGTACATATATACATTATCAACCAAATCCCCACAGACAAATTAGATTTATGATACACTTACAAACATAAATTATGCACACAAACACTACTTGACAAGTCAAATGCATGGGAAGTCTGCTTTGCCAATGAAAATCAAACACAAAAATAAAAATACAAGAATATTATTTTGCCATATCTTATTCTCTGATGAAGCTTTAACAAAAGCAATATATGTTAGATTTATAAATATTTCCTATTTGTTCTTTATCCTATCATTCTGTCGGTTTCTGATCTATTTTTGATCTGTATTTGATCCCAATTCATATATATCATGTCCACACAGATGATGCATATCCTAATAAAATCTGCTGAAGACTTCAAATATTGATATTGCTTTGATAATAAAATTCTTTAGTCATTGTCTAATGATGAAGTTTAGTGATAAGAATGTTAGGTTTTATACAATGTCACCTGATAAATTAGTTGCCGTCAAGTACAAGTCATGATTAATTAAAAAGTAAAATTCAAACATTGTTGCCTAGCTGTGCTGGCCCATTTTGGGGAAAATAAGAAATTGCCATTTACTGGAAATAAATTACTATAAAGACACTGATGGCAATTTCTCATGGGTACAACCATTTTGATTTCCATCAGATACAAAGTAATATAAACTAAAATAAATAACACCCTGAACGCACAATATAATAAAAATATGTTCAAAAATAGGTTGTATTGTATTCTGCTGTATAGCTATGCAGGTTTGAAAATAGTACTAAGCACTAGTTATTTTAGAACATAAAATGTTAATGACTGACATTTCATGGTGTCTTGAAAATGTATATACAAGGTCTATCTGAAAAGTAACAGAACTAGTGTCACAAACAATTTATTTAAATTCCAAACAACGAACTACATAGTTTCCCCTTCAAAGCAATCCCTTGCAAATCTAATGAATTTTTCCATCCTGTTTTGTCATGCTTCTATGCACTGCTGGGAGGATTCTTCTTTAATGACCCTCAGGCCCCTCATTGCTGCCCCTCCATGCCTTGAAATCCACTAAATGATCCACTTGAGCTTGAAGAAAAGAAAAAAGTTACATGAAGCAAGATCAGGTGAATAGGGAGGTTGTTCCAATATGGTGAGGTTCTTTTCAGCCAGGAACTCGCGTATGCTCAGGGCATTATGAGCAGGCAATTTGTCCTGACACAAAAGCATGTGAAATAAAACGCAATGACTGCAGAAAACTAAGATTACAGTTATATACTCCCAAGATATCATGTTAGATGATAACACAATCCGCTTATTCCTCTTTTGGCCATAGTTCACACAGTACACTTAGTCCCATTACTTTTCAGACAGACCTCGTATATGTCAACAGCTAGGTAAATGTAAATTTTATAAATTCCAGTATTGATGGGGGCTTCCTTCATAACCTTCTATTTGAAGTGGTACAGAATGTTAACATCTTGAATTATGTTATTGTTTTCTCTAAGTTACATGTGCAATTCATTTTAGTTGTTGCTGCTGTTGGCAGACCTCAAGTGATATAGTTTCTGTTATTTGGTATAATTATTTTGTTTGTGATGCTAGCAACAGTCCACAAAGTTCAAGAAAGGATATCCTTTGCCAAGACACTCAGACTTTGCTGGCTCAAAGACTTTTTTCACTACTGATCATAGAAAATGATTGTATATAGCTGACAGTTTAGATATTTCTGAACAGGTTTAGTGACATGCATGACTTCCATATGAAAGTCTTGGTCTAACAAGGCTATTTAAGAACATGACTAGAGTTTTGGGGTTGAGGTTTTAGTTTCATAGCAATTTGTGGTATTGGGTGAAACTACCTTTGGCACAGCCTATTCTATGTACAATTTCTTTTTCTCCTATCAGTCAGTTATGTGCCATATGTGATACACGCTTAAGTGATCATGTATCTTTCAATACATGACTGACAAGGCAGATTTTTTTCCTGCAGTTGGTTTCTATTTCTTTCTGCAGTAGGCCAGTTGCCATCCAATGCTATAGAACCTGGGTTGTCCTGCTATTTACCCATAGCTGGGGGGAGAAGAAGAGGATTCATACCTTTCCCAGGGGTATCAGCATATAAGTGAACGTAATGGATCTGACTGGAATTCAAACTTGGCTCTCTGATTTCTTAATCTGAACCACTATCCATTACTGCATCATGCCTCCTTTTTTCTCTTATACTTAATTTGTTATAACTAATCCATACATTAAGGTATCTAAAGTGTTTAGTATCTACTTATTCCACATCCTGAATTTTTATAATGGATTGATTGCTGTGGCCATCACTGGTTTCATTCCAATTCCAGATCATAGCTTCCATTTTGTAACGGTTTACCATGACTATTATTTTTTGAACACCTGACAGAGAATGCTGGTTCTGTGTTCAAGATCATTTTATCTCGACTATAAATACCTATGTCATCAGCATAGCATCTCGCCCCACCCATCATAAGTACATTGGTCTCAGGATCGAAAACAGGATCATAGTATTCTGTTGGTAAACTTGTTTGGGATACAGTATAGAATGCTTAAGTATTCATTGCCCATCTCAGCACATCTGTGCTCGTAGTCAAGGAAGAGATTAAATAGGCTGGGGCTATCATTTCCTCCTTGTCATACTCCTGATGAGATCTAAAATGTTTCCATGTCTTCACTCAAGATCCTCTCCACATGACCAATTTGATGCAGAACAGGTGCAAGAGACATTTCCATGGATTTTTTGACAAATCAATTTAGCCTCCATCATACCCCAACATTAATCCAATGGAATTTGTGACATGGTCCATATTGACGAGCAATATCTCGCATATCTCATAATCAAATATGTCAGACCTGAAAGAAACTCTTTTGACGTGGTACAATTTGTGTGAAAAGGTGGTGAAGAAGTCATGCATTTCATTTGAGAAAAGATTAAGGGCTATAGTGAAAGCAAGGGTGGCATTTTGAATTGTAAATATGTATAAAATATTGTCAATATATATAACAAACTAAAACCTGAAACATTTTACTTTATGATAAAATGAATAATGGGTAAATGTAGATACATCAAAAGATTCACTAAAAAAAAAATTATGAAAAAATGTCCCAAACTTAATAAAAACAAAGTTTTATCATTAAAATCTTTGTTACTATTTAGAGAAGCCAAATTGTATTTTTTTTTAATCCTATTTAGAACATTAAAAATTTTGTTTTTCTAGCATCAAATGGGGACCATAAATTTGTGTTTCTTTTTGTGATGAAAAACATATTGATTTGGAAATTTTTATTATTATTAAGAGGAGAAGCCAAAGGATTTTTTCATTATTAAATTGTATTTTTTTTTAATCCTATTTGGAATCTTAAAAATTTTCTTTTTCTAGCATCAAATGGAAAACCATAAATTATAATGGAAAATTTAAGTGTCTTTTTGTGATGAAAAACATTGATTTGGAAATTCTTGCCAAAATCAGATTGTAATTTTTTTTTTTTTTTAAAAACACACACTTGTTACTCACCACTTATTTAATTTTCTAAAATTTTGAGAAATTCCTTTCTGTAGCACTTAATGTTTATATTAGTTATAAGGACAAGTCCTTGAAGAAATTAAATTGTAAAATGTTTGGATCAAATAGAACCCCCAATTACACAAAATCTATTCTGAATCATAAAATAAAAAACACAGTAAAACTAAGACATTATTTAATTAGAAAAACCTTTAATTGCTTTTATGAATAAGATGTATTATGGACACTATTTTCTTAAGAAAACTTTTTTCAATGAATAATGAATTTTTACAAGAATTGTTTTTATTTTTTGTAAATTTTAATTATAATAATTTATAAAGTTTTAAATCTTAAAATTTTGTATTAATTTGTAGAGGTTAGGTGATATTGTTATTAATTAAAAATTATAGTTACTAATCATAAATAGAAAAGCTTATTAAAATTCAGTGACACCCAGTATTTTAAAAAGAATTTAAAATTTTTTAGAGTGTCTATACGTACCTATTTTTTTAGAGTGTCTATAAAAGTGCCTATTTTTGCAAATACAGACATCCATACACATTACCAGAAAACAAGAGCAGTAACTAGAGTAAATTTAAAATTTATTGGTAATTTTCTAACATTTCTGCAACAAGCATCTTCATAAGACTAAAGTACCTAAAACTTAATAAAATATTAAAATGTTTAAAATATTTTTAATATTACTGGGTAATTAAATAATTATCTAAAAAAGGCATTCACATTGTAGTCCCCATGTAATTTTACTATTTCGCTCTTACCTAAATCTCACAATCGTCAGGTTATCAATAAATGTGCCAACACCTCATTAAAACATGCACTTCCAGGTTAAAAAATACTTCTCCGAAATATTTTAAACTGAAAGTAAGTAATATTTATATTAATTCAGATTAATTAAACTTTGAATCAGTTAACCTTTAATAAAGTGTCAGAAAAATATATTCTATTTTTTAATAAATAGAAATATGTTGTGCTAACTGATGGCTAAAAATGGCACTAAAATCAGCAATTTTTAGTGATTTCAAAAAAAAAAAAAAAAAAAAAAAAAAAATCATTCCAATCAATTGAAATTCATTTTGAAATACAGCAAAGTATTTTGCTTATTGAAAATATTAAATTCAATCTATTTACTTGCAATTAAAAGTAAAATAAAAGCTTCAAAAAAGATTTTTCATTTTTATAATGCATTTGTGGCTTTTTTTTCTTTATATTTTTCGATTTCTTTTTGAATTTGTAGGTCTGATGATTACATATTCCAATGTAATAAATTATAACCATGGAATATTAGTGTTTGAGCTTTTTTTTTTATATATATATATATATATATATATATATATATATATATATGATAAAACTATTATTTTAAGCTATGCTATATTTATGGGTAAAAGTACTCAATATTAGCAATAGAGCATATGTAAATATAAAAGTAGACATTGGATTCAATACTGAGCAGTGACAGTCTGTTTCATGCTTGAGCATAAACATAACCTACAAACATTTTTATATTTACATAAACTTTATCCCCAATATTGAGCACTTTTACCTATAAATATAGCATAGCTTAAAATTATATTTTTATCATATATGAATGAAGTTGTTGAAGGAAGCATCACTGTAAACACAAAACTGGGATTTATACTCATTAACCTTTTGCAGGTTATCTAAAACTAGTAAATATTTTTAGATAATAAGTTTTTTGGGTGATAATAGTCATTTAATGATACAAGTCTTACTGACTAACCCATAACTGAGGGAAGAAGAGATGGATTCATACCTTTCACCAAGGGTATTTGCACATAAGTGAATATAACAAACCTGACTGGAATTGGAACTCAGCTCTTCAATTAAGAATTCTGAGCCATTATCTATTACCCCACCCACAGATCCGAGCTTACAGCACCCAGTATTCCCAAGCGGTCACTCATCTAGGTACTGATCAACCTCTACATTGCTTAACTTTGATGATCATATAAGAATCCGTGTTTCAAAGTAACATGGCCATAAGCTTCAATGAAAGATTGCAAGAGCTGAGTAGACTTCAAAAAACCCTTACAATTTTTTAAATATAGTTAAAAAAAAAAAAAAAAGCCAGGTCTAGAAACTTTGCATTATGCTTATATAATAATCATAACGATTATGGCTCTTGACAGCTTCCTTTTTTCATAAATATCTTTGAATTATTAGAACTTCTTAAAGTAAAAATAGTGAAGTGGTTGCCCATAGCCTTCTGTAGTTTTAGTTTCAGAGTCTGTCCTCTTAGACCAGCTCTCATTTATGGCTAGAGAGTTCAGTCTATAAACAATAGGTAGGGAAGAGATGGTTCATGCCTTTCCCAAGTTATAAATACAACAGATTAAGATAGAGCTTGAAACTTGCTTGCTGATTCCACCTTCCATGCTGGTAACAATTATGCTACTCCTCCCTCCCATATTCATTACCTCACCCACACATCCAAGCTTAAAGCACCTGGTATTCCCAAGTGGTCACCCATCTAGGTATTAACCAGGCTTGATGTTGCTTAATTTTAAAGTTATGAACTCTTCTTTGTTAACTATCTGCACATATCATTGCTTGATGGAAGAAGCAAAGATTACATCTCATGTACAAATCCTTCTAACAACAAGTGATGAGAAATTAATTTTTCAGAATGTTGAAAATGTATTCAACTGTTTTTGTCTTTTGTGAGAACTTTTGGCATCACTTTGTATTGGACATCAGAGTTAATTTGTTGCAGATTTCTTTTCTAAAAGAGCTACATTCAAGCAAGTGGATCTTTTGTTTCCCAATTCATACATTTTCAATTCTCATTGTTTCTTTATTTCAATACATTTATTCTGCTGAAAACCAAGCATTCAGAATTTAGATTCTTTGACAACACCTGTCGGTTATTGCTGTGCATGTGAGAAAATTGGGTGGAATTATTTTTTAAATAAAATTCAGCAGAGTTAAGCAGTTTATTGTTATTAATTAAACTGTTTTCTTTTTTACTTTATTGTTCACCTAATACAAGGCACAAGAGCCACTCAAAGTAGAGGGTTTGGGAATATGGTTGTTTTATAGATATAAGAAATGTAGATTATAAGGATTTATATAGGATAGATAATGGTTGACCCTAGACTTGCAGAGGTTACTGGTAAGGAAAGCATACTCTCAGGAGCTTGTCCCAGAAAGCAACAGCTCTTAGGAAGAAGCTGTCTAAATGGAACTTCATTACCAATGGAATAAAAAAAAATGAAGATGTTTCACCCATGTATATGGCATGGCAGGTTTTAGATGTACAAGTCTGAACTAGTGAAACTCAAAAATATATCCATTTTGCTGATGGGAAAGGGATTGTAAGGTGCAAAATAATTCATCACCCACAAGGCCACATAAATGCTTTTGAATTCTATCATGGCTGGAAAGTGAGAATTAGCAATGCTCCATTTTTTAACTGCTCTGACTATTGTAAGGATACGGCATAGTAGGTAGAGTCAGGTACTTTCTGGAGCAGGACAAAAGAACCAACCATTTTTCCAGCATCTTTAAAGATGAATCATATATATATATATATATATATAAACTTATTTTACTTATCATTTTAGGTTTATGGCCACATTACGTTAAAACACTGGTTCCAGTCTGGTCAGTACCAAGATGGGTGACCGCTTGAGAATACCAGGTGCTGTAAGCTTGGATGTGCAGATGGTGTAATATATAATGGGTTGGGATTCTTAATTGGAGAGAGTTTGTTATATTCACTTATGCACAAATACCCTTGACAAAGGTATGAAGCTACCTCTTCTCCCCCAGCTATGGGTTAATTAGTAAGATTTTTATTACTAAAACATTGTCTGAAAAAATAAAAAATGATAAAATAAATCTTACAATATAAACATATTGCTTGGCTTTGAATAACTTGCAATTGGTTGATAAGCTGTAAAAAATGAATCCATCAATCAATCAATCAATCTTATTATTTTAATGCTATGCACCTTCAGTACATCATGGCTCTCCACAGATTCCTTTTCTTTATTATCTGTGTATTGCAATGACTTCTTAGGAAAGATAGAGTGCTTTCCCCCATTGCCTTTTTTTTTCAATTCTGAATTCAGTGTAGTCCTCAACTGCCATCCAAGGCTACAGAGTCCAGTCTACCCTATTATTTAAACTGTAGCTGAAAGGAAAAAAGAAATCGATTTGTGCCTTTCCCAAGAGTGTTAGAAAAAAAAATCAATAGTTAATGAACTCTTCAAAGGCTTTGTGTGATGTTGCTCACTCATGATAAATGCTTATTGTTCATCTAGTTAATGATACACTTAAAACAATAAACCATCTGGAAAATGTTTAGAGAATAGGACAGATAATTCAAAACCTTAAATTCAATTTTCCTTAGCATCATTACTGCCACACAAGAAAATGCAAAATCAGGAATAGGTTTACAATTGAACAAATCTAATCGTTTCTTGACCAACTCATGACACCTTTTGTCCATTGTGATTGTTAACACTCCCACCTTCCAAACAAATGCACACACAATCTACTGCTAACAATAACACATTATTCAATTTCTAAATTGTACACTATGTCTATCCCATAATAATTGTTTCATTTAATGTGCTAGCTATATATGCAGATGTAACAATGATTATGGGATAGAGATAGAAAGTTTATATACACAGAAAAAGACAAATACATCAAATAATATAAAATATCAATTCTATCCGATAATAGTTGTTGCATTTACTGCATGAAATGTATATGGAGATGTAACAACTATTATGGGACAAAGGTAGTCACTATAAACTAAAGGAAATGACTGAATAAAGAAAATAGAAAATACAACCTCTGTCCCATAATAATTGTTACATTTAATGTATGAAACATATATGCAAATGTAGCAATCATTATGGAACAGATGAAAAAAAAGAATAAATACAGTGAGACCCGGATATAAGAGACCCGGATATAAGAGAGATTTTCTCCGGTCCCAAATTAGAGCCTGTGTTAATGTATATAAAATAGACCAAACCCGGATATAAGAGAAACCCGGATATAAGAGAAATATTTTCTCCGGTCCCAAATTAGAGCCTGTAAGTAAAAACAATAAAAGATAGACTAAATTAGAATGAGTTTATTAACTCAGTGCTGGAAACCATTCATTTTGAGAAGCTTTTACATTTCTACATTATTTTGGCATGTAAGCTAGCATCAATCTCATCATTAATGCAGTCTGGTAGTTAATTTTCAAAGTATTTCTTTAATCATACATCTGATTTTATCAGAAATCTTTCCATTTAACAACACGATATGCCCCATAGATCCTTCAATGTTAATAAACCACAGATAACCCTATCATTGGTGCAAACACGTCAGTCCCATGACAGAATGTGGTTATAGGGTCACTGCACAGTTGAGCACTGGACCAACTCCCTCCATAAATCCCAACTGTATTCCAACATCTAAATCACTTTTAATTACCTTCCTATCTACTAAGTTACTTTGTCTATCCATTTTCTCTATATCTGCTTCTTTTGCCAGATGGCAATTGAAAGATTGTTGGCCTTCATGACATGTCCATACCATTTCAATTTTCTCTTCTTGATGGTGATTAAGTCTTCCAATGGACCTGCTCCTTGTTTGATGGTATTGTTTGTGATGCAGTCTATGTAGGAGGTACTTGGGATCATTCTTTAGCATCTATTTTCTAGTGCTTGGATTCATCACCATAATTCTGCTGCTAATGTCCAAGATTCACAAGCATACAAAAAGATTGAGACGGTCAACACATGCAACAGTCTGACTTTTGATTTAAAGCAGATGTTCTTGACTTTCCAGATGGTTTTTAGTTTTGCAACAGCTGCCATCATTGTTTTGTTTTACAGCATATCAACCTCAATGGGATATTTAATGCCAACAAGATTTTATTCAATCTACATTAAACCAAGGAAATTATATATATATATATATATATATATATATATATATATAAATGCAAATGTCAGTATGTCAAATTTTTTCAATTAATGAGACATCTTTCAATAACCCATGTTACAGTAATTTTGGATTCCCAAGTTTCCATTACTGCGATTGTTTTCAGCGATTATTTTTATGTGAATTTTTACAATGAATTTTTTTGTACAATAATTTTTATAACTTAGAAATAAATTTGGGAAAAAAATCAAAATTAATTGTGAAATCCAGCAAAAGTCACACAGGAAATAAAAATAATTGTTTGTACGGAAAGTAAAGACCTACACATATCTAATTGTTTTTAAATTAAGTGACAGCAGAAGAATTACTGTTGAACTTTTCAAAGGGAAGATTAAATATTAATACAATACTTAAATGCAGCAATCACATATGGCAGCAGAATGCCTTGCAAAAAGAAATCTCCACCAACAGAAGACCAGATTGCAATCAAAAGAGCCAAGGCTGCAGCAAGGAAAAGAAAGTCCCATGCAAATGAAAACCCAGATCAAACGGCAGCCAGGAGAGTTTCCAATGCTGAGAATATGCAAATACTTAGCGACTCTCAAACTCCTGAACAAGCTGAAGTCACAATCAAGAGCCCTCCGCAAGAGCTAACTAAAATGTAGTCCTACTGGGTGGCTTTTAAGCTAATATATATATATATATATATATATATATATATATATATATATATATATATATATCATTAGCTATTGATTATAGATAAAGGAAAGAACATAATCATTGGCAATAAAAAGCAGAAAGACTGGAACATAAATGATTGAGAAACAAAGAGATATGAAACTGATAATAGCATAGTAAAAATTGGTTGGGAATTAAAGATAAGAGACATGCAGGTAGCAAAAGGATTATTGGAAGGAAAAGTGAAATCAGCAATTTGAATTCAAATTCCAAACCAGTCAGCTGCATTCACTTTCACACTTAGGCATTCAGGAAAGACATGAATACATCTCTTCCTACTGATAGGTCAAATAGCAGAGCAAACTAAATTCTCTCGAATTGGGTGACAGCCTTGAAGAACATGTACATGTTACCTCCACCTTGTCTGTCAAGACAACCACTAGGTGGCACTGTTCAAAAATAATAAAGCCTTTCTCTTTTTTTGCTGAGGAATGGAGTAACAAAACAACAGGACTTCTCTCCACACATGAAGGCAGTTCTTATTAAAGCAAAACCTATAAATGATTTTCTTCTTTTTTTTTTTTTAGCTATTTCCATACATAAAAGAATATTTTCTCTGCTATTAAATTATGCTATTCTTTATATAAAAATATAAAGGATTAATACAAATAAAATTTGTCACTTAGCTGATTGATGTTATATTCAACATCTTCACTGCAGAGTTTTGTAAACGAGCTTTTCTGTAATCGTTCAGTTTTGTTATTTTCATCATTTTTATACTAAGTTAAATAAAATTCTTTCCCATATTGAATTCATTTATTCTGAAAGTCTTCATCCTAATCATCACACCTTCTGCTACAAACTGGTGATCAATAACAACCTTGTATATTACAATCCAATAGCCCCTATTTCTGACAAAGACAACAGTAAATCACTCCACTCTTTTTCAGAAAATCACAACAATACCCTGATAATAAAGGATAAGGAAGCTGTACTCAGACATGATTGCCTATGTCAAGAAGGGATATGTTATTAAAATAATAATATTGTATTGTGATCAGTAGTCAACTTCTTTTTATAATTTTTTAAATTTTGACAAAAGTCAAATTCTCCAATTGTCTGGGGGTATGCCATAACAAAAATTTTCATTATAGCTTCACAATCTGCCAAAGCTAGAAAAAGGTCCGTTATTTCATTTTCCCCACTCTTGTTTGGTTGTCTTTCAATTTTTTAGTGCTAGCCTGGGCTGCAGAACACTGGATCCAAGTCTCAACAAATTCTGGTTCATCCAAGCAACTTAAAAATCCTATTGGCAGTGCTATAAATAATAATAAATTTATTAAAAAGTGAAAATAAACCATAAAGAATTATGGCATGTCATTAAAAGAACTTGAAAATGAAAACTTATCTAGAAGTTGACGTTAACTCTAAAAGGGAAAACAGTTTTGCCATCATCTGCAAAAAAACATTTGGTATTACAATATTTATATAAGAGGGAAAAACTTACTGTTCAGATAATACCATTTTGATATTTACAAAAAAAAAATTAAATTCACACACACATACATATATGGCGGACTCTCCCATCGTATTTGATGTATGAGGGTCAAGCAGCTCAGTTCCTAGGAACCGACACCCCAGACACCAGCACATGATTTGATTATAGTGGTGAAGGCTTTGTGCAGAATCAACCACACTTTTTGAAGGGCTGAATACAGAGACCTGATGCACTACATGCCACAAGGTCCACAAACGACCCTGCACAGGTTTTGAATTCAGAGTTGTCCTTCTCCTAGACCAGTTGCCATCCAAGGCTATAGAACCCAGTCTGTTTTGCTATTTACCCATAGCTGGAGGGAGAAGAAGAGGATTAATACCTTTCCCAAGGATATTAGCATGTAAGTGAATGTAATGGATTTCTCAATCTGAGCTGTTACCCACTTACTCCACATTATATATATATATATATATATATACATATATATATATACACACACAAACAAACAAACAAGTTTGATTAAAAAGAACCAACAAGATTTGTCCATTTAATTTTCTATTGTATCTATCCAATTTTCAGATATTGTGCTCAAAGTTGTGAATAAACTGTCTGATCAAGTACTTTCGACTTTCATAGTCATTATCAACAATTGATGTGGTGTCTGTGTGGTAGTTAGAATTTCAGTGTCTGCCTCCTGATATTCTTTGGGAAGCTGGACGTTTGAAATGGTCTAGCGTGATAACATGTGTAATGGCTTTTGGGAACAAAGACATTCAAAAAAGTGATTTATTTATTTATTTTTTTATATATAATACTAATAAAGTATGTGTACTCATTAATTATATCATATGCACTTCAGGATACCTTTGCCTGTAATGAATGATATTTTATTTAATATGGGCTGTTTATTTTGTATAATAATATCTTCTAGAGTTTTGAGTCTTTTCTTCCATTGGGTGCTATGGAGTATTTTGGTTATATCTACTAAAATATCATTCACCACAGGAGAAGGTATCCTGAAGTGCATATGATATAATTAATGTGCAGAAAAGCTCCTGTTAGACTATAAAAAAGCTCAGAATAGAATGCACAACATGATCACATGTCTTGTGCCTGCCAGACAAACTCCCTCCTATGTGTTCTTGTTGCAACCCTGGCACCACAGAATTGGGTTCAGTGTTGAAAGTGAATGCTTCGGCACTCTAACCAAATCACTGCTTGGATTGCACTATACTAGAATGTGTAGACAAGCAGTGATGGATCACTTGTGAATCTAAATTCCTACTATAAATTTCCAAATGAATACAACCTCCGCTGCAGGATCCACAGAACTGATGCACTCGCTGTCCCAGCAGAGTCTGTGTCAAATGAGCTCCAACCATTCTTGGGTCTACACATGTTCAGGACATACCATTGGAGCCATGATTACTTACCTCTTGCATCCAACCACCAAACTTTGTCAGCTTTCATTTGGAATGCAGAAAATTTGTTTGACAGAGATTGCTCAGCCAATCCTGGGTAAATGTCACAAATACAAGTATGACTATCAAGCAAATAGTACAAATTGTAAAGAACTTTCCAATGAGATTTAAAAGCTCCCTGGACCCACAATCCATAATTATTTCATATTCACAAAGTGTATAAAAATTATAAAAACAACAAAAATAAGATAAAAGACAAAAAAATGAATAATAATGAAATTATTATTTCACTATCTGAATTACCCACACTTTGTTGCTTCACACATTTTTTTTAAAAAAAAAAAAAAAAAAAAAAAAAAAAAATTATGATTGATTATAAATCATTGTTATAATTTGTGAAGAAAAATGATGCATTTCAATATTACTAAATGAAATTGCCAATGTGACCTTCATCTTCTGGCTTTCTCCTTCTATATTTTGGATAGGAGTCATTCCCTTGTTCAAATTTAAATTTAATTTAAATCAAAGGGAAAAAAAATTTCAGTGGGGGGTTTGGCCCCACTATTTTTAGTAGTTTCTTAATTCTTTTGACCACATGAATGTTATTCAGAGTTGCCAACCTTGTCAAATTATAATAAAAAACAAAGGAAAAAAAATTATAAATAGTAATTTTCAATTCCTACACAATATAATTGAAAAAGACATTGTTGTTTTTTTTGGTTTTTTTACCTTCCAAATTCAACAAAAGACAAGGACAAAAAGAGCTAAATAAAGGCCTGTCCTTTCCAATAAAGGATGTTTGGCAACCCCATTGTTATCTTTACACCAATGCTCACCATCAAACATGACTTAAATTTCTAAATTTACTTCTGATATGCTTTCATAGACCATATAATGCATTACAAAAGTTTATACTGATTATCACAAGTGAATTATGAATAATTACAAAAATCTATATAAATTAAAATTAAACAAATTTTATACTTTTAAATTATAACACATCATTAAAAATATTTTTATAAGTTGACCAACTTCAAACAAAATAAAATTCACCTTTTATTAAATATTATTAATGAAACACAAAATTCAAACTAAGAAACCAACTTAAAGTGGAATTTAGTCAGTTTATAAGTTACACAAGATAAAATTTGTAAATTGTTTAAAACTTACATCAAATTATCATGTCACAAAATCTCATCTTTCTACCATCTATGATAATTAAATTTTTTAAATTTTAACTTAAATTATAATACCTTTCAACTAATACAGTTAGAAATGATGGTTTGGTTTATTTTGTTTAACAGCATATCAACCTCAATGGGTTATTTAATGCCAACAACATTTTTAGGATAGATTCATATGAATAGAATATGTATTCTTTGGTTTATTTTGTTTTATGGCATATCAACCTCCATGGGTTATTTAATGCCAACAAAAATTTTTTATTGCTGGTAATATTTTGTTTTGTCAAGAATCTGTTTCTGGTAATACATTTCCTTCAAAATTGTATTGCTGGTAATAATTTTTTCAAAAAAGTATTGCTGGTAATAGTTAACTATTTGCCCATAGCTGGGACCCTAACAACTGCTACCACCCCGAGTCAGAGTGGACCTGGGAACACCAGCAATTAAGAGGTGGTTCCACGCTCCTCAAAACCTCATGATCAGAGGCCTTGCTGTTGGACGTAGTTTAGCGTCTTACCCAAGACGAAGTTAGGTATGAAAATTAACTTTTAAAAAATAGATACCAACTCATATTCACAATTACGTCCCTTGTGCACACACATTATATATCTGATACAACTCTGGCACAAATATTTCCAGAAATAACTGGAGATATTTGTGCCAGAATGGTATCAGAAATTTCAAAATCAGATGTATTGACCGGCTAAGAGACGAAAGACAGCAGCGAAAAGTGTCAGCAAATATTCCTGTGGCGATATCCAGAGATCCTTGCTGTTGCACAGTATGTGGACTTGTATGCAGGTCACTAGCAGGACTGAAGTGCCACATGCAACACAAAAAGAAAAACTGAATGAGGTTGCTGGATCCTCATACATTGAAATCAGTGTGAGAGTCCATCATATATATATATATATATATATATATATATATATATATATATATATATATATACACATTTTAAAGGAAGACAGACCACTTTAAGGTTCTATTATAATAATTTATTTCACCAGAGCCCTTTTAAAGGGACTCTGGATCATCAGATAGCACTTCCAAAAGATAAAACAAAACGAAATGAAATGAAAATTCATACTTCTGATGTGTAGTGTAAGTTTTTGTAATTTAACAGAGGGGGTAATCAGGGGTGGTTTGAGAGACATGGTCGAGTTTAGAGAGGGTTTATTTAATATTTCTTTCAATCATACTTAGTATTGGGGGAGGAGGGACCAGACCATGACCTATTTAATCGGTTAACTTAATGGAAGTGATATATTGTAAAGGGTGGGGAGAAGAGAGAAAAAGAAAAGAGAAAGAAGGGGGAAGTAAAGAGAAAGAGGCTATAAATAGGTTTCACGTAGGAAGGAGAGGGGTGGTATAGTTTTAGCAATTTATGTAAAGAAATAGATTTTAATGTTTGATAGTAATTTAAATGACTAAAAAAATCTACGAAGAAATTAATTTGATTCTTGCTAGCAATTTAAATATTTAACTCTTTTACAAATAATTTAGGGATTTAATATAAGTTAAATACTGTATTTATTAACACATTCATAGAGAACACATTAAAAAATTTTCTTAAAAATATAACAGTTAACCGATAGTAATCTTTTAATATTGTAAAAAACTGTTAAGGTAATATCTTTATCAGTTTGAATCTAATTCATGAATGTAATTTGTAACTATTTTTAGATGGGTAATCTTTCTTACTTTAAGTACATACACACACACATTTTTTTTTATTAGCTGTAGCATTTTTTTTTTTAGATGTTTTGATGTAATTTCCTAAAGTAAATATTGCTCTCCTTTTGCATTGAGCCCTTTTTAAATTGAATGTTACGAACATCAGAATTAGACTCCATTCATTCTCATTTTACATGGACATATATTTTACACACACATGCAAAACAAACCAAAGTATTGGTAAAATCAATACAAACCCTGCCAAGTGACCAAAGAAAATAAATAAAATAAATCAAAAACTAAAAGACAAACTGATAAAAAAAAGGCATTTATTTAGACAGTAAGAGAGACTAAGTTCAGCTGACTGCTTGAATTTCATGCTGTGGTAATCAAGCAACCAGAATGTCTATTTATATAGATAGATAAGATTAATAAAATAAAATTTGTCACTTAGCTGACTGATGTTATATTCAAACCGTAACACTATAGTTTCATAAATGAACTTTTTTGTAATTGTTCAATCCACTCTTCAGGAGATTTCAGTAATTAACTGCTGTTTTTCTCATTATAGATAGATGTCAGAAAGAAAAGAAATTCATTTGAATTTCTGTCTTTCAAGACATTCACTCCTACACAAAAATATTTTGTATCTATACAAATCAACTTGTTGGATTTTGAGTTATAAGTTCCATTTACTATTTATTCAAATTTTATTTTTGCCATCTCACGCAATAAAAGAGAAAATTACAAACATACATATATACATATTTCCAGGTTCCGTGCAAGGGTCTCATAGGCCTCCTCCTCCCAAATCTGATACAAGACCCTCCACTCTACATCATCTCAACTTTCATAAGGTAGTATTCATAAGGTAGTATTCATATAAAATACAAATTTTATTGTAACCTAATTATGTACAATAATGGATCATATACAATATAGATGAACAATTCAACTAGAAAAATTGAAAATAAATACAATGTATCTAAATACAAATTAGAGACATGTTATAATAGATCATTCCATCTTAAATAAATCAACAATGTTTTCTGGCAATTTTTAACATCAACTTGAGATTTTTCTTGTTACAAAGTTGAAGAATTTTAACACATTCAATATTATAGATAAAAAATAGTGAATTTTATATAGTATTTTTGTATAAGCAAAACAAATTCATGGATTTGGACAAAAAAAAAAAAAGATCCCAGAATGTCAAAATCTACAAAAATGCATAATATTAACAGATATTTTTCTCAGTATTACTTCTATTCTATTGTATAAATACTAGGTTCCAAAATAAAATCTCTACATTTGCCTTGATATATTTCTTCAAGGAATGAAGGACACTAACATAAAAGGTTTTCATCTTGTCATATTTCACTCAATCTCTCATATATATATATATATATACATATATATAAAAACAAACCAAAGAATAGGTAAAAATTGCAAAAGCAGCTATCAACACAAAGCCTTCCAAATGAAAACACCTGAAATGACAAGAAAATAAAAGGAAAAACCTGAGAACCAATAAACAAAGAAAGACAAAAAAGAAAAAGAAAACAGAAAAGAAAAAACAGACCAAAAGACAGATGCCTAAATAAGCAATAATCCAAAGTGCTCAATGTCTAAATCAAATTGATAATGACAGAACAGTAACACTAACCAATGATACCTCACAAAAGAGACTGTTCAAATTGCTCACAAAGCAATTATCAGGCAACAAATATATATGATAAAAAAAAATATAGTTTTAATGTATAGTATATTTATGGGTAAGTGTTCTCAATATCAGCAATAGAACATGTGTATATATAAAAGTGAAAACTGAGTTCAACTCTGTAGTGACCTCAGTGTTCAAAATATATATATATATATATATATATATATATATATATATATATATATATAATATATATATATTGAAAATATTAAAAATTAAAATTTTCAGTGACACTGCGTTGTATAATAAGATGTTTTTCATTTTATTATTTCAATTAGGTTCCTCAACTAGTTTTGGCCAGCATCGGTATCATCAGGAGAAAAAAAATCCCTGCTTGTTAGTAGCAGTGAACTACAGGAGTGAATGATTGTTTCTGAAGAAAGTGAACTTTATCTGTAGTTTTTATTTGTGTTTTTGTCATTAATTTTGGACAGTCCTTGTGTTGGTCAAACGGCCTCTTTCAAGTTGTTTTTAAGATAAAGAAAAATGGGAGACTTTAAGAATTCCCTCCTTGGTCATTTTGACAGTTTTATTGGTTGCTGGGAATGGGATGTGTGTTAAGTGTAAGTTATCTTTTAGTTCTTTGGGAGTGTGTATGATGTGTGCATGTGTATATATTAATATGAATGTGTGTATAAGTATGAGATCTCAACCTCTCTGCAAGCATGTCTGTTTTGTGTGGGTGAGAAATGTGTATGTATGTATGTATATATAGTACCTATACAATCAAAACTTTCTGAATTTCAAAGTGGCTGGATTGGCTTTATTTTGGTTTATGGCACATCAACCTCAGTGGATTACTTAATGCCAACAAGATTTTTAGGATATGTTCATATGAATAGAATATGTATTCTTTGTAAGAAACCCATTTGTAGATCAGGTTTCATTGACGTATTTTTGTAAAAGGGTTTTTATCGAGAGTCAAATGTATTGCTGGTAAATTTTTTTCCCCAAAAATTGTCACTATTTTTTGAATTGAAGTTTCCCTTATTCTCCATTGGCCTGATTAGTAGAGTTTTAATATTCAAGACATTTTATTAAACAAAATCTACTTTGCACAATATATTTCAATAAGGAGTAAAATATAAGCAAAAAGGCAGATATAAATCTTTAGTAATAGTATTTGGAAAATATAAAAATTAATTAATCACTTTAAATGTCCTTAAAGCCAAACTCAGAGTCATCAGATTCCTAAGAGAAATGCCCCAAATTAAAAATAAATAAAAATTAGTTCATTAAATACTGAAATGTTTTTATTGCATACACTTCATTTTTATAGTCCGTCTAATTTTTCTAAGTAGATAGGTAGTGTTTAATTCCAGTATCATTAAATAGGATTAGCTGTATTTATTTGGGGCAGTGGATCAAGCTAGTTGCATCAATAATAAATGTGTCTAAGATAAAATAGGCCATCCTTTGTAAAGCTGGTTTTGAATTCAGAGTTGTCATCTTCCTAGACTGGTTACCCTGTCAAGGACAAATGGATTTCTTACAAAGAATATATATTCTATTCATACAAACATATCCTAAAAATCTTATTGGCATTAAATAATTCACTGAGGTTGATATGACATAAAACAAAATAAAGCCAACCCAGACATGCTTGCAGAGGTGTTGAGGTCCCACACTTATATACACACTCATACTAATATATACACATACACACATCACGCACACTCCCAAAGAACTAAAAGATAACTTACACTTAACACACACATCATATTCTCAGCAATCAATAAAACTGTCAAAATGACCAAGGAGGGAATTCTTTAAGTCTCCCATCCTCTATCTTAAAAACAACTTGACCAACACAAGGACTGACCAAAATTAATGATAAAAAAAAAAAAACAAATGAAAACTACAGATAAAGTTCACTTTCTTCAGAAACATTCATTCACTCCTGTAGTTCACTGCTACTAACAACTGCCTTTCTACTAAACTTATGGCTAAGGGGAAGAGATAACCTTCTTCAAATGCATTAGTGTGAAGTGAAGGCTAACAGCCTCAAGTGAAATTTGAACTCGGCTCACTAATTCGATTTTCTGCACCAAACATGGAACTTAAAAAAAAAAAACTAATAAAGTGTTTAATATCTTTGTTGCAAATTCTCAAAAACAACTGACAACAAAAAAATAAACACTATTCATTATATTGTTTATTTGAATGGTTTGCAAAACCTTGGTTAATTACCAATTGATTCAAATTTTATAAAAATAGTAAATAAGGTTTTCCTTATAGTTGCTTCACATATTTTAATAAATGTTTATAAATAGATGAATCAAAAAAATTCATATTTATTTGTTTATAAATTGGTAAATGATAAAGATTGCATTGTATTGGTTTTAGAGAATGTTGTAAATATAAAATTATTCTTGTAAAATAAATAATCTAATAAATAAATCGTGATTAATATTTTTGTTGTAAATTCTCAAAAACAAAACAAAAAAATGTATAAATTCACTTTCATATATTTAGGTTTTATTCCAATTATAATCATTGCTTTTTAATAAAAATAAAAATTGCCAGAGAAGTGAAGCTAATTAAAATAGTGGTGTCATGGGAAAAACAGTCCTTTTGACATTACACCTTATTGCAATCACGTTTTTCCATGTTTGCCAACTATTTTCAAATTTTTCATTAAAACCAAGTCAATCATTATATGGCATTGTGATGTACAATGTGCACTGAAATATTTAAGGTATTAATATGATGTAAAATATGATAAAAGGGTCATAAAATTTCATTGCATCTACTAAGTCTATCAGTTGGTAGCTATTTAATTTAAGTATCTTGTCTTTAAACCTTTTTTCTTCCTTCCTAGCACATACTGTTTCTGTACCACATGAGCTTTGAATTTGTCTTCATTTCCAATCTCATTCCAACATATTTTTTTAAAACATGCATTAGTAGATTTAGAACTATCTAATTTTTATTACCCATTTACATTTTTCACTAATATTTCTTTATTTACATCTTTGTCCTTATCTTTGTTAATCACAACACTTCAGCTGTTGTGCACTCCAGCATTCCTCAGGTGCTTGTCAATCTGGATAATCATCAGCCTAGTTTGTGAATTTGGTGATATTTCTTTATAAATTGGTAATAAAGAGTTAAATCCCTGCGTTGAATAGTGCAGACAGACTCAGTATAAGCAGTATTATATAAGAACAAAACAAGATACTCCTGGACAGTGGAACGAAAACGATCTGTCCCTTGTACATAAAATAGAAGGTTTCAGCTGAAATTTCCTTGAAAGTTATCAGGTTTGACCTGATGAAGGCCAAAGAGCATAACAGTCGAAATGTGATAACAAACAAAAATGAGGACAATAGTCCAAGTGTAAATAATGTAAATAGTGGTAACTGTTCATCCTAGAAATTTAAACAAAAATAATATTTTCATCTTTATCTTAGATGCTTTTTATCAAATATTGCACCAAATGATTTGTGGAGTGGATAATGAATATGTTTATGCAGTTAGATTTGACTGATTGATTGATTGATTTTTTTTTACAGCTTATCAACCCTTTGCAGGTTATTTAAAGCCAGAAACTATTTTTTAGAGTGTAAGAATTTTTTTTATAGATAATAATGATTTAGTCTTATTAATTATCCCATAGCTGAGGGAATAAGAGTTAAATTCATGCCTTTCCTAATGGGTATCCGCGCATAATTGAATATAACGAACCCAACTGGAATTGGAACTTGGCTCTCCTATGGTTAGATATGATCTGATAAAAATTTCTGATAGATCTTGAGGTAAGAACAAATGATGCAAAAGGAGTTGATATGTTGCTAAACAAATATGACTGAAGTCAACAGTAGAGAAAATCAAATTTAACTATACAAGCTTGCTCTATATATTTTTATAAAAAATAATTTTAAAAATATAGTAGTATTGTCATTATGGAGTAAAAAGTTCATGATTTTTTTTCTCCTTGTACCATCAAAAAGAAAGTGAATACCGTTGTGTTTCAAGATTAAGAATATTACAAAAAAAATGTCATCAAAGACGTATGCTTCCTCAGCTAACAAATTAATCTTCAGTATAGTGATCAACAGCAATTCAAACTAAAAAGCCTTTGATGTGTATTCGATTGGACACACAGAGCTATAGCATTATTCAGGTGCTTGGCATGGGAGAGGGTGATTGTCTGATTGACAATATCAGCCATATCATATTGAAACACTGGTTCTTATTTGATCACCAAAGTTAAGCAAGATCAAACAAGATTAGTACTTAGATGGGAGTGCAATGTGTTGTAAGCTTAGGGATATGCAGGTGATGTAATGGACAGCAGCTCAGAATGAGAATTCTAGTAAAATTCATTACATTCACTTATATGCAAATAACCTTTGGAAAGGTATGATTCCACTTTTTCTCCCCATCCCCAGCTATGGATTAAATAGTAGGACTTGTGTCTGGAAAATAATCATTGTTACATGTACAATTTCTTTTCAACTCTTCCAAGATGGCCTGAGCCAGCACGGAAGAGGAAGGGTGACCAAACCACATGACATAGCCAAATCAATTTTGAAGGAGATAAGTCATTCAAGTGCACATTCTGATGTAGGTATGGGGAGAGTGTTCTTAGACTCTTAGATATAGAAATTGGTTCAGATTGTACATTGAAGATTGGTTAGAAGTTATTTTATTCTTATTTACTGAAATAAACTAAGTGTTCACGAACTTTAAAAATAGTTTTTTTTTCTCTTTATTCAAATGTCTCATTTGAAATTAAAGAAACAAATGTGTGGGACAAGAAAAAAAAAAGGGAAAGAAAAGGATAAAAAAAATGATCATTTTGAAAATGAATTATTTGCATTTACAAAAATAAGTTACCAATAATCACCCTCATTATTAAAAACTTCGTTAATGAAGAAAAAGTTAATTAACGTTTCTCATTCATTACTTGTTGTTGAAGGAACACAAGAAATATTTAGGCCTAAAAAGTAAAATTATTTAAATAAATTTAAAATTAAATCAAACGTCTTTTTCAAAAAAACGTTGTGAGACAACACTTTTTTTTACAATTATAAAGCTTTTGTTTTTTTAATAAAGTTTTGCTTTTCTCTTTTTTTTTAAATGAGAATAATTTCGCTGAAAAAAAGGTCATTTTACAACTGAAATTGCCAATAAACAATAAAATCTCAGAAATTAATGATGACAATGAGGAAATCAGCGAGTTGAGTTCAAATTTCGCTTCTCATAAAGGCCCGTGTCAATGGCATGACTACGGGGTTTTTGTTAGTTTTTTTTTGCTTGAACTAAAATGTATCAGAAAAGAAAAACTCTGAATTCCAAACCGTGAAGACGGCACGCACCGGGAAAACAGTCCACTATCTTTTCCCAAGTGGCAATCCACCGCATATTGAAGAAAAGGAAACTGTGCAGAGCTATAATCTCCTACACCCAAGAGAAAAAATTCTTTAGCGAAGATAAATATATTTGTAATTTTTTTTTTTTTTTTTTACTTTTTCTTACACGTGGAAGGGTTTCCTGTTTTTCACGGAATGGGAATTTAAATAATTAAAATAAAAAAGTAAAAACCAGATTTCGATTAGTGGTGTTACATCGAATTTTTGCTTTTTTTAAACGGCTTTTTTCTGAAACTTCTGAAATGACTTGGTTTTTTGTTTGTTTGTTTTTTACTGAGCATCTTTTTTCCCTTTGTCTCAAAATAAACTCGTGAATGACAAAATTTACATCAAATTGCGTAATAATTTCAGAAGAAAAAAAGTAACAAGTTTTTTTTTTACACAGCAAACAGTTGATAAATTTACGATAAATTATTTTGAAATGAATGAAATAAAAAAAATGTATTTGTTCATGAATAAGTCGTTCTTTAAAAAAGTTATTTTGAAATTAATTGTAAAAAAAAGTACTACCCTTGTTGAATGGGAGAGACCAAATATTTCTCACGGTAAAGAAAGCTTGTTTAGTCAGCTTTTTAATTTGCTTCATTCCGACAAAGTCACAAAACAAACAAAGCTTCTTTTTTTATATTTCATACAAACAACACTAGATACTTAGAAAATTAAAACTCATAGGGAAGATAATAAGTGCAAAAATGAAATAAACCTTAAGTTAAAAAAATTAATAATATTTAAAAAAAAAAAAAAAATCGATGGTTATTTTTTACGGTTTACCATTAGGTCGTTTTAGATACAAGCAAAAACAAAAACATTTTTTTTTTTTAAAAAAAAAAAAAAAAAAAGTGTTGGACAATTTGCTACTTACCCAGAAAGGTGAACCGCAAAATTGCGAAAATCCGTCTGTTGTCATTTGTCGCGATAAAGAACTTAAAACAATTTAGAGAGAGATGAACTTTAAGAATTTTAAAATATATAAGTACAGGAATATTTTTTTTTTTTTTTTTTTTTCCTTCAATGTGATCACACCTAAGCGTGTTTTTTAAAACCTAACGTTGAAAGCGGCTTTTACATCGTCAATTTTACACTCCCGGTTCCGGCCGGTGACAACTGATTAAATAAATGAAATCCGATTGCACAATGTTACGTTAAAGACCAGCTGATTAAAAACTAAAAAAGTGTCGTCATACATAACTACAATGAAAAGTATTATCAGTGAGGATTAAGAAGAGGGAGGGAGGAGACAATAAGTGAAACCTTATCTTTGTAGTGGGTTTTTTTTAAATGTTTATTTGGTTTTTATCAGTTCGGGAGAAAAACTTTTTTTTCGAAATGTTTTTTTCCTTTTTTTTTTTTTAATTTTCGAAATATTTTGAAACCTTCTTTCACACCAGTTAACCTTTTGTAACCTTTTCGCTTTATCTAATTTAAATACAGTGTAACCCGGATATAAGAGACCCGGATATAAGAGAGATTTCCTCTGGTCCCAAATTAATTAATGTATATAAAATAGACCAAACCCGGATATAAGAGAAACCCGGATATAAGAGACTTTTTCTCCGGTCCCGTCAACTCTCTTATATCCGGGTTACACTGTGTACTTCTATTTTTAAAAGACGCTTTAGGTCTCAGAATTACACTTCTTTCTTAACTTAAAAAACACTAAGTAATTGTGTCTGGCAATCTGTTCCCAAAGATTGAAATTACTGATAAAGTACTAAAGTAGTGATCGTACCCCAATCAATATTATTTTTTTAGGATATTTTTTATCATTTATGATTATTTTTTAATTTTAATATTTACATTTTTTCCCGAAATTAAAACAAAAAATCGCTACCACCTGTTTAAAAAAAAATATTCGAACGAAATTTTCAGTACTTTTATTCATTTAATGAATGAATTATCTGCATTTTAACTATGTCGAAATATTTTTGAGGAGGTATGTTTCACATTCCATGCCTACACATTGCTTTTTCGATATCTCGTGTGGTGTGGACAATTTTTTTCTGCGGTGGTACGCATTCCAAAAGTTGGGCAGAACATTGCGAGACAGGAGGATTTCTTTGGTAACGAAGAAAATAATACTGAGTTGTTACGTGACATCTCTGTCCTTCTTTACGGCAGCGAATGTTGGACGATTTCCTCAAAAATGAAGAAGAGACTCGAGGCGACGGTGATGTGGTTCTACAGAAAGATGCAAAAAAGGATATCATGAACCGAGCGTGTGAGCAACGATGAGATATTTAGGGAATGCAAACAAGGAGGAGGCTTATACAGTGTAACCCGGATATAAGAGAGTTGTCGGGACCGGAGAAGAAGTCTCTTATAACCGGGTTTCTCTTATATCCGGGTTTGGTCTATTTTATATACATTAACACAGGCTCTAATTTGGGACCAGAGAAAATCTCTCTTATATCCGGGTTTCTCTTATATCCGGGTCTCTTATATTCGGGTTACACTGTACTTAACTAACATCAGGAAGAGGCAGCTGAAGTTCTTGGGACACATAATGAGGAAGGCCTGGAGAATCTGATACTCACAGGTCGAATAGAGAGAAAGCGAGACAAGGGAAAACAACACATGAGATACCTAGCGGTCTTAAGCAAGTGGATGACAGAACGTGGTCTGGGGGAGGTGTCAGAGGGAAGGAACTTGTTGAGAGCTGCAAGGGATGGGGAGAGGCGGAGAGCCATGATCGCCTACGTCCTGAAAGGACACGGTACATAGGGGGGAAAAAGAAAGTAAAATTAAATGAAAAGTGGGGAGTGACTCAGTAGCAGGATTTGAAACTGATGGGGAGCGGAATGTGTTTGGTTGTCGGGGGCTAAATCGTAGTAGTAGCGATTACTAGTTATTCCGAGTTTTGTACGGAATAAAGCAATCTTAACCCACCGTACAACACAATGATGAAGCAAAGCAAGTGAATTTAAAACGAACAAGAAAATAAAGATTTGTTCATCAAAAAATAACAATTTATTTGGATATTTTATACATCCTGTGGTGAAATACCCTTGAAAAGAAGGGTATGTTCACATACACATTTAAAAGGGAAAAGATAACATACACACATTTTTAGGTGTGTTTAATAAAAAAACCCTTGAAAGGGGAAAGTTATGTGTAGACATTTAGGTGTGTTTAAATAAACCTCTAAATGGAAAGGTGCAAAAACACGCATTGAGGTGTGTTTAATGAAACCCCTGGAAATGGAAAGGTACAAAGACACACGTTGAGGTTTGTTTAATAAAATCCATAAAAATGGAAAAGTTCCAAGAATAAAACCCCTGGAAAAGAAGAAAGTTCGTAGACAAGACACACATTGAGACATGTTTAATAAAACCCCTTGAAAGGGGTAAAGTTCATAAACAAGACACACATTGAGGTGTGTTTAATAAAACCCCTCGAATGGGGGAAAGTTCATACCTTGGATTCATTACTGAATCTACATCAGAGAAGCGTGGAATGTTTCAGTGGATTAGTAAACCGGATGAGTTGACAACACGGAATCCATTCGCCAACTGCCCTTGTTTGCTCTATGGTCTATATTTATAGCTTCCCTTAAGCAGGTGCCGACTCACAAAAAAGTCCCTCGAAAATGCGAGGGAAACGCTGTCAGTGGTCGATTAATAATTTGAATATTTTCAACGCTACCGAAAGTGCCACTCGGAGCCTATGCGTAAATAACTGATTTTGGTCATTCAACTACTGACTCTTGAGACAGAAACCTCCAGTCGACCTGACAAACATACGGAAAATTTGTCCTGAACCTTACCAAAAACAAATTTTAATTAGACTCGAAAATGTTTTCCTGGCAGTTGGTGCTTGCATAATTTAATTTTTAATAAAACGCATTTCCGCTTGGATAGAAAAAGTAAACTACACTTAAAAAATTCTTATCAAGACGATTTTTAAAATCATTCCGTTACAGTTCGTAAGAAGAGTTTATTATTATTATTATTATTATTATTATTAAAGACATCTTTGAAAAAATTAAAAATGTAAAGTTTAATACCATTTTCGAGTGTTAACTTTTTAAAAGTTTTCCCCATTTTCGCTGTTAGATTATTATTTTGTATGGATGTTCAAAAGGGAAATAATTTTGAATTACTACCTTTGACTAATGTAATATATCATAATTCTGTAACTCATAAACTCAGAATAATTACAAATATCACATTGCTTGCAATTAAATATTTTCATATCAAACAAATAATGAATAATCAAAAAAATACAAACAATTAATTTAACTTAAAAGTGTTATTTCACTAGTTTTAATTAAATTCTTTTTTATGCTTCTAATGTAATATAGCAAATAAAACTATCCATTGTACTAAATTTAATAAAAGCGTATAGAAGAAAAATTATATTCTTAAACCATTTGTTATTTAAAGTTAATTATAATTTATTTTTAAACATAAATACCAATTTCTTAATTTTTTTTCACTACTGAAGCCTTATTTGAGGAATATTAGCTGATTTAAAGTATAATTAATCTGATTTGAAATAAATATTATTTGATTAAAAAAATGAAAATATCAATTTTTAATAATTTTTTTAAAACAAACAGTAGTGGTGATTACCTACTTGTCATCGTTCATAAATCACTTAATAAGTGCTGATAAATGTGCTGACAAGTGTATTGTTGTTCTACGGAGACTTTATCTGTTAAAACATTATTTAGTAAAATGACGGGTGAACGCTTTTTTATAAAATTTTTTAGTACTCAATAATCTTAAAAATGTTGGAAATATTCCCCGTAATCAATTTTTAGCGATTTTAACTTTAAATTTACTATAATCATCGATCTTATTTTCTGATAATTTCATGTATAGTCGCCCATACTTTCCAAATGGACATGTTTATGCACAGAAAAAAAATAAAAATTACTTTAGAAATCTTAGTGTGTGATGATTTTCAATTTTCGTTTAGTAAATATAATCTTCACTTAATAACTTAATAGCCTAACGCGATCAAAGCTTTGAAGAATTTTTTTTTTAAATTTATAAATTATTATAATTAAAAAAATGGGAACAATTCTTATAAAAATTCATTATTCACCGAAAAACGTTTGTATTATTTAGAAAATCAATTAAAAGCTTATCTAGTTAAATAATATCATAGTGTTATTGTAGTTTTTAATTTACTATTCGGGGCAGATTTGGGGGAAAAAGTAACTGTTTGAAAAAAAAGTGATGATTTACATTCTCTAACGAGTACCGTGTTTAATTAATAAAACGAAGTTTGCAGTCAGAATTTAATTTCTAGAAATTTCATGAAATTAAGTAAGGGGTGGGGGTGGGGGGTAACAGATGTAAAAAAGTATTTTTACCAAGATTTTCTAGAAATAATAATTTCAAAAATAAATTTATTCATTTGCGATAAGTCCTAAAAGTTTAATTAAAATCCGACAATTATTTGATTTTTGCAAGAATTTCCAAATCAATATTTTACAGGAAAAAAGGCACTAAAATTTCCACAGTGAGTCCTGTTGACGCATAAAAAAACAAGATTTTTAACCAAAATTTCGAACGTGTTAGAAAGAATTAAATTTAAAGAAATACTTTGGTCTTTCTTCTTAATAACGTAAACATTTTGACGATAAAACTTTGTTTTTATTAAGTTTGTGGCCTTTTTTTTCATAATGCTATGCTGTTTTTTCAGCGCATTAGGGGTGCTACCTAGCAAGACTAGCCTCACTCATATATCCATGTATACATATGTTCAATTTTTTTGTCGTTACTGGAATGGCTGGTCGAGATAAATTTCCCTAGCCATACCACTACTATTACCATACTCAAAATATAGTAACACTTTTTCTCCAAGTGAAAACAGATAAGGACATTATATTGTTTAAGAAAAAACACTTTATATATATATTTATATAATCTGAATGCGACAGTAGTTTTTTCAGGCAGTAAAACAGGTACACATTAGCAGAAAAAGAGAAGTGAATCAAGGTCTTACTTGGTAAGTTGACATGACCATCATTGGGTCAGTGGTTTATCTTCGAACATACCAGGCGATAGAAAATGGAAGGTGCCGTCGTTCTGAGAGATTGTCTACAACTGAGCAGGCGACTTAATTTTGGCTACTCTAACCAGACTATCACGTGACACATTTCTTACCCATTGACATGTGCATAAACCATAGCTAAGGCAAGGACAGACCACTAAATTTTGTAACGCTACATCTTCATTTCAAGAATTTATGTCCCTTCTTTTTTATATATATATATATATATATATATATATATATGTGTGTGTGTGTGTGTGTGTGTGTGTGTGTGTGTGTATATATATATATATATATTGCATGAATCATTCATACAATAAACTGATATAGAAGTTAATGATTTAAATGTCGAGAATACATCTTCGCAAACAAATTTAATAAAGTACATTAACCCCGAACCTGTATATGAATGTGTGGTGGTACTGAGCAAGCGAAGGACCGGATGTTAACCCTCAGAGGTCTAGATAGCAAATGACCAATACTGGTCTTTGCGCACCAGGCTCGACGCATAAGTTCCGGTGGAAAATCAAAAAGAAATAAAAAGAATATAATAAGCAATTTCCACCAATTAAACGGCCCCGCGCCATATCCAACAGTTTGTTTCAGCATACTGACTCAGATCCGATGGACACACATAAATAGAACGATGAATTCACTTCTGGTCAGAAAGCCTTGAAGTTACCGTCATAGAATGTCGCTACGCTTTTCTCACCCATCAACCCGACGCCTCCAGTTTCCTTCACCAACGGAGATATCAAATGACACCTACCAACACATTGACCTCACCTTTCATCTCCTGGGACCCGCACGCCTAAACTTAAGTATTCACAAAATGACACTTTAATTCCTTTCATAATCTGATTTCTTTTCTTTGAATGAACATTTTAATAACGGACTTTGTGCGTGTTAATCAAGAAACATTATACTTATCATTGATGTGTATTTAAATATAAAGTGTTTCTGATATACCCTTCTCTTTCATATTTTGTTTGTTTATGTTATGGTGACCTCAATTTGATTGCTTGTTGAACCTTTAGGCCAAACTAGCAGCTGTCCATAAGTGACTGCTACTGCTTACCTACCTTCTTATACAAGCAACAATTACCAACGAATATACACTTCCCACAACACCACAAGTGTTGACCGCCGACGTGATTTTAACACATATATATACACACACGCACAACAAAAAAAAAATTGAACTGTCACAAAATTAGAATTTTTATTCAACACAAACCAAAAACATGGCAGCTGACGCGATAAAACCACCAAACTTCATTGAATCAAACGTAATAGCTTGGTTTGCGATAATGGAGGCGCAATTTAATATTGCAAATATAAGACAGACCAGTCAAAAATTTTTTAACACTTTGGCAGCTCTCCCTGTGGACATAGTAGGAAATATACAGCCAACTATACTGCAATCAAAAGATTATGACGCACTAAAAGAAGCAGTGACGGGCGCTTACGAGAAAACAAAAACAGAGATGCTGGACAAATTAATGTCGTCATCGACTGTAACAGGTCGTCCCTCAGTATACCTGAATGAACTTATGTCATTAGCAAGCCGAATTGGCGTAGGGGACGATATCGTACGTCACAAATTTATTCAAGCCCTACCTCACTCCATTAAACCAGTGGTAGCTGCACAAGTCGATTTAGACACAGATCGTCTTGGAAAAATGGCGGACGACTTATTATTATATTTTAACAAACAAGACACCGCACATATTCGACAGATTTCGGGGAAGCAAAAGGATGAACAGCAAAATAAAAATGAAACTAAAAGGATACATGGCTGTTCCCACAGTGAAAATAAATTCCCTACCAGTGTTCACCCTTTTAACAAGGACCAAAAACCTCAAATTTGCCGAGCGCATTTATACTTTTGCGTAACGTGCAAAATTTTGTAAGCCGTGGTGCAGATGGCCAAATAAACGGAATGTTCAAATGCAACCCAACTCTCGCCCAAATTCACCAGTTCCTCGTGAGACTTCGGAAAACTAACTAGGCGAGAGGTGTTAGCTTCCATTTCCTCGCCGCTTCTCATTGTAGCCGCACAGTTAGGAGCTCAAAGTTTAAATTTTATTGTGGATACAGGAGCTGCCGTATCTATACTTCCGAAGAGATATTTAAGCGGAGCTGTAACATACCCAACCAATATCTCTTTAGTGTCTGCCAACGGTCAAAAGATTGAATGCTCAGGACAAACAGTACTGAATCTAACACTACGGAACCTCAGACGAGAATTTACCTGGACATTTATAATAGCCGAAACTGCTCAGCCACTCCTAGGATACGATTTCCTAAACCATTTCGGGCTAATGGTGGACTGCACAAACAATAAGCTAATTGATAAAATGACTAATAGACAATCCGATGCACATCCATCGTCTATTATCATGAATATAGATTTAGTACCGAATAAAGATGCTAACAAAATGGTACGAGCAATTCTGGAGAAATACCCAAACTTAATTTCTCCTCATCGCGACACGAATGCAACAAAACCAAAGATATTCCACAGAACAGAAACTGGTAGCAACCCTCCTACTTTCTCCAGAGCCAGACAATTATCAGCTCAGAGATGTGAAATTGCAAAAGAGGAATTCAAGAAACTCCTAAAGGCAGGAATAATTTCCCCTTCAAACTCTGAACACTGGGCAAACGAATTATCCTTGGCCCATATACATATGTATGTGTATGGCACTCCCACGTTAAAACGACCTTATGTCATATCCTGTCTTAGTAGGGAGATCGGGTAAATATACTTGTGCTTTTATTGGGATTTAAAAAATATACTATGCGTCAAAATCAGATACGATATTACACACAATAAGCGGCATACTTAACGTTTGTAACGCCCTGGGCAGTCGTAGAATTTGCCGCCTCCTTAAACAACATTCCCAAACTAGACAGCATCTACAAAATATAAAAAAATGTTACAATTATGACCATATATTTTATTTTAACAAATTATATGGTCGCAGTAATGACCTATTATTTTTATTGATTTTAATTATACGCACTTTTATCAGATATCTGGCATCTCGTCCACAGTCGCTCTCTCACAGACGTACCGTCCCCTCCCTCTGTCTTTTCTACAAATACTTTCACGGTAACTTCTCCGACGAGCTACTATCGCTAGTTTCCAGACTGCATAAATTTAAGCGTGCTACTAGGCTGGCATCACATCCCCACCCTTTCACTGTCGAAACCGTTAAATATGGCCGTCTCTTCTACTCCAATAGCTTCATGTCTCGCACCTCCTGTCTGTGGAATTCCCTTGCTATTACTTGCTTCCCTGATAGCTATAATCTCCATCTATTCAAATGTAATGTCAACCGACATTTCCAGATGCCCTGACTTATTCTCTGTCCTTCTCTTCATCCTTTCCTCCATCACGCCTCTTTACTCTCGCTCTCACTCTGTAACCCTTGCGTACTAGTGGCATCCCACCTTACTTGGGGTGAAATGCTTAAAAAAAAGGTAAAAGTTAATTAAGTCGGATTTGTCATGCCTATCTGCAAGTACCACTTGATGCTGAATCAATCCCGTACACTACGATCAGCACACAGCGTGGATTGTTTCGCTACAATCGGCTACCGTTCAGGGTTTCAACCGCCCCAGTGATATTCCAACGAACAATAGAAAGTATTGTACATAAGATCTTCTGCATATAGCTGCGTACGTGGATGACATAATTTTAACCAGTCAGAATAATGTGAAACACATAGAAATCCTTAGTAAAGTTTTAGACAGAATCTAAAGTTACGTTTGAAGTTGGACAAATGTAAATTTTTGCAACCGGAGATAATTTTACCTTGGAAATAAAAGGTGTATCTACAACAGGGAACGCTCATTTAGGCAAAAACAAGATAGAACTTCGTTATTTGATCTTGAGTTGACGCTTATGGCCATATCAATGTAAAGTATTATGTATATATGTATATTTCTTTCTTTATATATATATATATATATATATATAATTACGTAAAATGAAATTTCTTTTTTTTTTTTTACTAAATTCAACACTTCATAGCATTAATATTTAACGAAATATCAAGCTGAAATTTCGTACTCTTGTAGTTTTTAATCTAGCTAAGCAATTTCTAGCTTCGTTTGCCTCAATTCTGGATGGTCTGGAAGTTAAACCACTTAGAGTAGAGATAAGTAAAGCTAATAATGTCTTGTTTGGATGGTAAACAGTAGAGGTGGTGGGGAGCAAAGTTTATCTTGATATCTTACCAAATTCATGAAATTCGAATTTGACAAAATCACGGTAGCGCCTCGTGACGTGCACGTTTGAACAAATTTTAATTTGTCATAATTTCTGTACTCTAGGCTGTTATTTTTCGAGAACACGACAAGGTGTCGCCTCATCAAGATTTGAGATCGTGCCCATGGGATCATTAGGCGATTTTCATGTAAAAAATGATAGCTATTTGATATTTTAATTTAAACATTTAAAAATATTATTGTGCTTAAACACATTTGAATTAATAAATCTAAATCAAATCAACGAAAATATTATTATTATACATTTTCATTGTTTTAATCAATTCAGTAAAAAAAAAAAAAAAAAAGTGTGACATTTTTATGTGGTGGAGTTAACAATCACTTAATTATGACCCCAGATTAACTATCTCCCACCAACAAAAATATAGCCTTGTGATCTTACTTATTATAAAACGCAGATTGTGTGTGTGTGTGTGTGTCTGTACGTTTATATATTGGATCGGATTTCCTACATTTTTCAACCGATTTCAACAAAACTTCACAGGACTGCGTAAAATTACCTTGCTGACAGAACCAAAAATTGGAAAAACAATTGTTTTTGCATGAAATCAATTTGAAAACACGATAAAACATGATTCTGTCGCCAGAATGAAAGGGGGACAACTCATATCAAGTTATACTTATTATAAAACCCAGGGTTGTGTGTGTGTGTGTGTGTGTGTGTGTGTGTGTGTGTGTTCGTTTATATATGGGATCGGATTTCTTACGTTTTTCAACCGATTTCAACAAAACTTCACTTTTTTTTTGGCAGGTAGTGTTTCTTATTGTCTTGCACACTTTTTTTCGTTATTTTTACATTCAGAATGCTTTAAAAATTCCATTTACAAGACAATTGTTTATAATAAAATTCTATTCAATCGATAGACTCATAACGATTAAAAACAATGTTTTTGTTTGAGTTTGGATTTGACCAATTGTAAAAAAAAAAAAAAAAAAAAAAAATTAAGACATGCGTTTCCGTCAACCTTAAATCTTTGTCAATTTTATTTTTCAGTCTTTATGATGGTCGATACTTGATCTATCTCTTACTGTTACATCCCCGGGCAACGCCGGGCTTTACTGTTAGTAATTGAATAAAAACAAAAGATTGAAATTAATTTCAAACAACGCGCAAACAAAAGCGCGTGAAAACAAAAGTTATTGATTCAATAGCAGTTGATATAATTATTTTTAGCAATGGATACAAAATATTCGTCTTTACTATTTTGCTAAATACTCATTCGATACAAGCCTCAAAAACTACTCAAGTTAGAGGGTTACTAAATGAAGTTATTGTATGGACGTAAGAGAAAGAACTAAATACAGATTATAAGGATATGTAGGATATTATAACGGTTGGCTCTAGACTTGAAAACGTTAAGATTGGAGTGATTGATGGTATGTTCCATAAAGTAGTGGTCCTCGGGAAGAAACTATCTGATTGGAACTTCCTTCTTACCAAGAGAATACGAAGGGAGATGAGAATTATTCGAAAACGGTTCCTAGCTGTAAGGTTCTGAACTGGTGGAACTAAGAAATGTAGTTCGTCTGAACATCTGACATAAAAATAGCGATAGGCTAGCGACGCTTCGTCTGTGCGGGAAAAGGTTGTAAGATTGAAAATAATTCATCGCCCACAAGGCCGCATAAACTCTTTTAAACTAAGACTGGAAAGTGTGGACTGCGCAGCTCCAGCCCAGATATCGCAGCAATACTGCATTTTTGGTCTGATCTGACGGGGGACGGGGGGTGTCAGATACATTCTTGATCAGTACATGGAACCGACTATTTTTCCAGCATCGTTAACTATGGATCATATATATGAGCTCCACGTGTGATCTGGTGTGAACAGTAGAAATTCAAAAGCAAGGAGCCTCATTGTGAGTATGACCGTTCATCATGACAGGAGTAAAAATTCAAGGTCTGTTCTGTGATGATGGAACGTTACTAGTTTTGTAGGTTTGGCTTTGTAAGTATTGAATTTTACAAGCCAGTTTTTTTTTCCCAGTTGATCTATTGAAGCTCAGTCAGAGACAAAATCAGGAGCCAAGTTCAGATCATCTATATTTTTGGAGGTGTACCCATAAACTATGGTACCATTTGCACAGATATTTACTAATGATCTGCGAATTTTCCTGTGCAGATCGTTAAATATAAAGCAAAAGGAAGTGGGGAAAGAATCTTGAAGGGCACCTACATTAATCGCGTCGGCTACAGAAGACTGGCCATTAACGACGAGAGATACTATAGCTGGAGGTCTTGTGTAGTAAACACTCATGCCACACCTTGCCAAAGACCTGTGAGATATTTAAGGCAATCGCTCTCGTAATGAGTTTATTATCAAGTGCTTCGTTGATTCTGTGTAAGGTTAGGAAGTATAGATAACGGTTTATCATAGACTTGAAGAGGATCAGATTGTAGTGATCAGGGAAACACCCTCTCGTGTATCTGTTCCACAAAGAAGTAGTTCTTGGAAAGGAGCTGTCTGAGTGGAACTTCCCCGTTACTAATGGAATACGAAGGGAATGACGATGTTTCGTTGTACGTGGCACTGTAAAGGTCTGAACTGATGGAACTAAGGAACGTAGCTTGCTACTCATATTTCAGCATTTTAATAAAATGGCTCGTATATATGAGTTCCACTCGAGATCTGTTGTGAATTTGAGTCCCAGTAGACGTTCAAGGCAAGGAGCCTCGTCGAGAGTACAACCGTTCATCATGATTTGGAAAAAAATCGGAGTCTGTTCTGAGATGATCGACTGTTACTATTATGGTTTTGGAGATATTGAATCTTACAAGCCAGTTTTTCTGTACTGAGATTGATCAAAGAGATTGTCGGAGTTAACTCCTCCTTCACTCCGTTAACCCTTTCACCAGGGGTCTCTCTTCCCTGGCTATAAATAGCCGCTGACTCTTCGCCTCTATCTCTTTTTCCTTCAGGCCTGTGCACCAACATCTTGAGGTAAATTTCTCTTTTTCCTTCAGGATTTCAGCTATCAACCTCGAAATGTAGACACTAACAAGGGATAGCGTGGAAACACGCTAAACACAATACACACACACGCACGCACGCACGCACGCACATACAGAATATTCACACACGCACGCACATACAGAATATTCACACACACTTCGTCCTTTGTACTGTTTCCATGTATTGTAACTTGTTATTAATATATATTTGTATATACATATATTATCGGTCTTGTGTTTTGTTTGCTTTCTTTGCCTTCTTCTTTGGACTTAATCAAAGTCCAACCTTTTTATGTAGTTGGGCTCGGCGGGCAGGAGTATCTGAACCTTACTTGCATTTCTTTTACGTCTGACTTCTATCAACAACATAACAGCCACGCCATGAACCCTCAACAAGTGGTAACCGCCACGGCTCCACTACAAGATCAACTGCCAAGCTCTGAACATCTATTTTTTTTGGAAATGCACCAAAAGACGGTGTAAAGTGTAATGTATATTTCTTATTGAACAAGAAATTACATTCAGTCGTTGAAGAAATCAAGTTTTACTTTTGTATATTTGTGTGGGGTAGGTTACAAAGATGACACTCTTTAACTAGATGGCCTGTGTGAGGGAGAGAGAGAGGGGGCAGGGAAAAGAGGATGTGCGTGTGTATGTGTGCGTGCATTTACGTGTTTATGACACTGGGAGATGAACGAACAGACTCCACTCTGGTTCTACTGGCAAACAGCCTTCCTTTTATAAAGGTTAATTGGATCAAATAAGCTGTTTTTGAGATCGTTCTGATTGGTCCATATATCTGAGAAAGGCGTTTCTTTTCAAACTAGAGCAACGTACCCGGATTTTGTCGACTGAATCCATTGAAAACCAAATTAGAAGCTTTTAGTTTGAAAGAAGCTTTTCTTGCTTTGAAATAATCACTGATTCGATTTTAATTCAGATTTAATACAGTTATAATTTTGTATTTTGTCACTAATAGTAAATAAATAAAGTAAACTGGAACAATAACCCCTTCCATTGACTGAGAAATTATGCAGGTTAATTGTCAGGTTAATTGTTGGATTGCCTATTTGCAAGTATCACTTAATGAATCAAAGCCGTGCACTACGATCAACACATCGTGTATTGTTTCACTGCAACCATTCGATATTTCAATAGCACCGACTATATTCTAGCGAATAATCGACAGTATTGTACAATGGTAATGGTAATATTAGCCTTTTCCTCATAAGGAAACATTCGTTATTCATTGATCGAGCAGATAGTAGTACTGACGGCTGAAATTTTAAAAGTTTTTCATTTAAATCAACTTTTCAGGAAAATAGTTTTCTAGTGTTCTGTCGCTATTATCACTCTTTCTACTATTGATAGTCAGTTCTTCCTGGCCTTTTGTTTGAAGTAGTGTGGAACGTCAACATTTCATTATGTCATTATTTTCTCTTCGAGTTACATGTAATATCCATTCTAGCTGCTGTCGTTGTTGAAAGTCTACAAGAGATGGTATCTGGTACAGTTCTTTGTGATTCTTTAGCGCCAGACCACAAGATTCGAAGAAGGATGGTTTTCACCAAGACTCGCAGGCTTCACTCATCCAAAGCCATTTGATGTGAAAACTATTTTTAATTTTAACCATTAATTTGAAAAAGTGGACTTTTGCATTTAGCTGCGTACCTGGATGACAAAGATTTGACCACTAAGAATGGCGCGGGAGTTATAGATAACAGCAGTAAAGTTTAAAGTAGAAAAAAGATAATTAATGGCTATTCTTCAGGGTGGTCCCAAGCCAAATTTCCTCCACAGTTGCATTCGTCGGCCATCTTTGTTTATCTTTTAGAATTCTGTTTCGTTTGACGTGTCACTCCCTAATCGCGACATTAATTAATTTGACAGAATCACAGTCTCGCTCCTTCTTACTGATTTTCTGTCTTTTGTGAAAAGTATCTTCCTTTTGAAAATAAAATAAATTCTTCTTTTTTTATGTCGCTCAGTCTATCTTTCGGTATAGCTCTTTCTCGCCTTAAGTATTTCCCGTTTTTAATTTCTATGGTTAATTAGTTAGCCAATTACCATAGTTAAATAGTCTCACACACTTGTACCCCCTTACTTCTTTAAATAATTATCTGTATTCATATTTATGATTGTTATTGTAATATTTTGTTAAAATTGTTAAGCTCAAATACTGAACAATGCAATAGGGGAATGTCTATGTGTATTTATAGTCATGGAACTCGCAAGGAGCTTATTCCTTCATTATTTTGTAGCAGATATTAAACCCTTTTGCCAGACATAAATGCTTGGAATACCCTAACAGTAGTAGTAATTCCTTTTCAGATTTTTAAAACTGATTTTTAGTGGATACCCATATCTGAGTAGATGCTCCATTTTATCATAAACAATATTTATTTCGTCTAACAATCTGCACACTTGAGAATAATATTTGAAGTAATAAAAATATGAAGTAATGAAATAAATACTATTTAAAAATAAAACAAAGAATTAGATTTTTACATTCTCTTTTTTAAACCTGTTAAAAGAGGATCACAGCTAAGTTATTCTCAGTTTGTGTTGAACCCATTAAAATCGGCTCCAGATTTCAGTACGAAACAATGCTTTCTGATTGGTCCATAAATAATAATAATGTCATGTTTCTGCCTACATCCGCATGGTTTACCTCGTTGACCTTGAGTTGACCTGTTCAGAGTTCAACACGCCAAAAAATTGGTAAACATTCTTTCGAGCCTCCCACGTGATTAAGAAATTTCATAAATATGAAACTTCAACATGACTTAGTCAGTAAGTCCTTAAAATAATCAACTCATCACACAAATCCATGAAACCCAACTTCCTCACTAAAAGTTAATTTTTATTAACATCAACCCGGCTTGTGGAATTCAATTTCTTTTTAACATCAACTCATTTAGTGAACAATTCAACCAAGATGAGATTCATAAACCAACTCACTCAATAACTTATCAAAATAAAGGAAATCGTAACTATATCAGTTGAAGTGAGACAACTCTACAGTAAGTCAAGCAATCTATTTCATTCAATTTCACCATCAACATAAACTGTTTAATTCCTTACAAGATTTATAGCATTACACCTTTTATATTACCTTTGATTACATAACCAAGAACTCTAAAGTGTTTATATATGTGTGTGTGTATTTAATCGCTTTTACTCCATGTAAGGCAGTAAAGCCACTAAGACCTACAGGATTACTGGGTGGAGAAGAATTAGGGACAGAAACATTAATAATGAGTGAAAAGGGAAAAGAGTAATCAGGAGAACCGTAGATAGCAATTGACATTGCATTTAAATTTTTGCAGATTAAAGTTGGTTGGAAAGTAAGGAGTTAAAAGTGAGTTCTACAAGTAAGAAGTGCAAGAAAATAAACTGTTAGCATATATATTTGTAAAGAAGTAATGGATTTTTATTTATTAATCCAACATAGTTTATCACATTAAATATTATTCTTAGTGGCTACTCATATTTGAGTAGGTGATCCATTTATTTTTTAAATAGTATATTTATTTCATCTATCAGCCTGAATATTCAAGAAATCTTATTAAATAAAATGCACTCTCTGGCAAGATTCGAACATGGCTCCCCCTTTGTTGGAGAAACCACTGTTAGAGCCAAAGTGCTTTTAATCAACTCCACCATTATGAATGTTATTGATTAAAAAGGCATTATATAACATAGCTTAATTGAGTGAGTTAAAAGCCCATTGAATCTAACAACAGTTTTTCTAGAAAATATATAAATTCACCTTCATCATATGTTTAGGTTTATTATAATTCTAATCATCATTTTTTAAAACAGTAAACATTACCAAAATGTGAAGGTAATTAAGAAAGTCATGTCATGAGAAAAACCATCTTTTGACACTGACTTATTGTAGGCAATTTTATCTATGTTTGTCTAAATTTTAATAAATTAATGTTTTTCTTCCATGATAGAAAGTGTTTTTTATTGCTTTTTTTAATCAGTTGATCTGCCACTTGAGAATCTAATTTTTCAAACTGTAAATTAAGTTTTGTATTGCAATAAAGTGATGAATTGAAAAGATTGGAAATTGCTAAATCATGATGATCAAAATAGTTCACCTGTTTTCTTGCAACACCTGACAGATAGGTGAGATCATATCTTTCAAGAATCTGGCAGAGGATAGCAAAAAAATTTTAAAAAGTTTTGTTTTTGTTTATACAAGAAAATTAAAACAGCCATGTCTATGTTTCTATGGCAATGTAAGAGAAAGTATAAATTTTGAATTTATATATAACTAGTTTTTCCATTCCTTCAAAAAAATGACAGCATAATTTTGTGATGTATTTATCTTTATTGGAATGACTTTTAATTCTTATTGTTGTACTCTGCTCTTCTATAATGTCAATCTTTTCAACTTTGTAAATAACTTGGAGCAGCCTATCACTGACATAACAATGACACTGCCACCTGGTATCGCCATTGCAAAGAAGATTTCTTGAGCATGGCATAGGAAAACATTACAGACAAAAGTATACAAATACACTTGGTGTGATACACACACACATATATATATATATATATATATATAGATAGATAGATAGATAGATATGAATGGACTAAATTAGATATGAATGTAGATAGATAGTTAGATATACATGAATGGACAAAGTTAGATAGATAGACAGATAGATATATACATATATACATAGATATAATTGGACTGAGATAGATAGATAGATATGAAGACATAAATAGATAGATAGATAGATAGATAGATAGAGAGATAGATAGATAGATATGAATAGACTGAGATAGATAGATAGATAGATAGATAGATAGATAGATAGATAGATAGATAGATAGATAGATATGAATAGACTGAGATAGATAGATAGATAGATAGATAGATAGATAGATAGATATGAATAGACTGAGATAGATAGATAGATAGATAGATAGATAGATAGATAGTCTGTCTATTCCCAATAAAGTTGGTAACTAACCAATATCAGTAAAATTGTTAAGATATACTTGCATTTTTATGATAAATATACAATAACTTTTGACTACGATTGTATCTGTTTCTATTAGAAATATTTACAATCGTCTGTTTGGTGGTTCATCATGTTGGAAATAATATACAGTGGAGGGAAACATACAAATTTTTAATTTATTGTATTTCCATCTATTGAATAAACATACTTTTCATATACACAAATGCATAATAACTAAATATGTATAAAACAATAAAAAATAAACTGAAAACATTAGCAAGATAAGAACAATGAAAAAAACCTTTGAAAATATCAGCAAAAGAGATTTGAGAAAAATGAAAAGGGTAATTGTTGAAACTTGGATAAGCATGGAATAATAATAATACAACACAAAATGTACGTAAACAAAATGTATTGAAACAAGGAAAAGGTACACAATATTTACAGTTAGTTTTGGTATATTCTTGGGAAGACTGTTCCTGCAGAATGGGTTGACTAAATCGCAGTCGGGCAGAGTCTCTCGATTCGATCTCTTCTTACTTTTTTCCCCCGTCTTCCGGTACCAACCCATATTTATATGGTCGGTACTCCACTTATGTAAATTAGGTGTATCATACCACAACAGTAATAAGCAAGAAAAGTGAATTGATCAGTAAGAAAATATTTGAAGAATCTGATGTTGCCAATGTAAATTGAGAAAAAAAAAGCTGAGTCTCTGTTGAGTGATATGCATATAACCTCTTTTATGGTTTCTGCTATCATCTCTAATCTGGATCCTCACAAAGCATGTGGACCTGATAGTATCCCTGTAATAGGTCATTAAGAAGTGTGCTCCTGAACTGGCTCCTGTTCTCTCAAAACTGTATAATAAATACTTTCCTGTCTGTTGGAAATCCTCATCTGTTGTTCCAGTTTTTAAGAACTCAGGTGAACTATCCAACCATTCCAACTATCAGCCTATTAGCCTTCTACCTCTTTTGGGGAAACTACTAGAAACCCTAATCAATGCAGAATTTGTTAAGCATCTCACATCACAGGGCTTTCGTTTCTCAAGGTCAACTGCTGATGTATTGATGATAATTGCAGAAAGAATCTGTCAAGCTCTATATAAGAATGGTGAAGCTCAGGCTGTTGTTTTGGACATCTCAAAAGCTTTTGACAGTGTTTGGTATACAAGTCATCTTAAGTTATGATGTCCCCAGATAAATTTTTGAACTGATCCAGTTTTTCCTATCAAATCATGAAATAGAAGTTATCCTGATTGGCCACTCTTCCAGATCTTTTCGTACTAATGCTGGTGTCCTACTTTGTTTTTACTTTTCATTAATGATCTTCCCCATGGTATAAGTTCTCAACTATGCTGCTGACACACCATTTACTCCTTATCGATAGTTTGATCAAGTCAATAAGGTCAAATTGGCAGCTGATGTAAAAAACGACCTTCAGTCTGTTGTTAACTGGGACAAAGGATAGCTTGTTAATTTTAATGCCTCCAAAACTAAACTGCTTTCTATTAATCATCTGAGAGATCCCTTTCTGCCTTCCATCAGTATGGCTGATGCTAACCTCCAGGAGAGTAACTCATTACACTTTCTCAAGCTAATGTTCTTGGCTGACACAAAGTGAAAAGACTATATTGAATCCATTGCTAGGCTTGCGGCTAAGAAAGTTGGTACACTGTGCTGTACTAGACAATTTTTCTCTCCAAAATCTATCTTACATTAAAGTCTATCATTCATACATGGTCATGCTATATATCTAAAGATCCTTGATAAAATCCAAAGAAGAATCAGCAATATTATTGGTCCTGATCTAGCATCTTGGATTCAGTCACTTTCCACCTGCTGTAAAGTTGCATCCCTGTGTCTTTTCTATAAATAGTTTGATGGTAATTGTTTGGAGGATCTCTTCGCTATGGTACCTAAACTTTATGAATTTAAGTGCAGTACTAGATTAGCAACAAGGTCTCGTCAATTTACATTTGAATTGGCTTGATTTAGCCATAAGTTCTATTCTAACAGTTTCTTTTCTTGCACTTCTCACTTCCTTCTGGCTCGATGCTTTTCAGTCAACTTTAATCTTCAAAATTTTAAATGCAATGTCAATCACTATCTACTGTCCTCCTGATTACTCTTCATTTGCTCTCACTCCTTAGTAATGTTTCTGTTTTCCAATTATTCCACACCTATTAATCCCTTATGCCTTAGTGGCTTTACTGCCTTGTTTGGGGTGAACTTGATTTAAAAAAAAACAAAGATCTCTGAGAATCAATAAAAACTGTTGCAAGTCATGTGAACGTGAAAAAGAGTAGAAAAGTTAACAAAATATGTAACTGAAAGATTGATGAACATTATAGAATATGAAGAACTCTATATGAGGTCTGATCAAAAAGTATCGGATCTGTTGCTATAAAAAGAAAACTATAACACATATAAATTCTGCATTTAATCTCCTTCAAAGAAGTCTTGTTCTGAAGCCATACACTTTACCCAGTAAGGGATGCATTCCTGGAACTCCTTTTTGGGGGGATAGAGAGCAGCTGCCTTGTTGTATTCTCTTGGATTTTCTTGACATTTTGAAATCTTGTTCCTTTCACAAGTGGGATTTGATTTTTGAATAGAAAAAAGTCGTAAGGGGCAGATCTGGTAGTTGTTGGACCCAGGGACTGTTGTGCTTGGCCAAAAGTTCCTGCACAAGCCATAGTCACTGATGTAATTTCTGTGCTGTGGTGAGATGACCACACTCTACACACTTTCCTTCAAAACACTACTATAAACAATGGAAGTGAGCAAGAACATTATAACTTAATATGTATGCAAGACAGAGTTTAAGGTCAATTTACACCAAGTAGCTTTACCCTGTGTACTTTAGCTCTGTTACCATAGCAAAAATCCTGATAACTTTTGATTAGACCTCATATAAGCATGTAAAATAAAAAATACTAATTTATTCTGGTATATGGTATATTGTGTTAATCAAATATTTCTACAGCCTATATCTTTTGAATTTATCTATAAAAAAACAATTTATGTTGAAACCTGACACCCACAAAACAAGTGACCAATAAGTGATTTCTTTTTGATTGTGAGGATAGATGGAAGAAAAATAAATCAAAGATGCTATTTGGTTTTAGGGAAATGATAAAAACAAATATTCTTTTCCTATTAACCAAGGGTTGTTGCCAGACAGAAAGGGAAATTAATCTTCAAAGCACAGATATCCATTCCAGTTTCATTCATATTTTGTGTGTATGTATATTTGTGTGTGCTCATTTATTTTTTAGATTAATGACAGACCTAAAAATATTTTTAAAAAAGGCTTATATGTGTATGTGTGTGTTTGTGTATACATTAAATGGCACAAGCACCTATGTAAGTCACTTACACACAATACAGATATATGCATATACATTATATATATGTTTATGAAGTCATATACAGAAAGAATTTGATGGAGATGAGAATAAGCTGTTCTTTTATAATGTAGATATAAACCTTATATAGATATCAAACATCAGATAGGCAAGATATATATATCTACTACTGGCTGATAAATCAAGGTGGAAAAATCATGCTTTACCTATCTTGCTCTTAAAGAATAACTAACAAGACAGATGTTGTTTAGGAGGGTATGACCATCTATGTACTTTTCTTTGAAAAGATAAATTTCTTATATACTTAAAGATAAATAAACTTTGTTTTGATAACTTGTTACCTTTTATTTTGAACAAATTACTATCATATAATTATGATAAAGCAGATTTTATAAAAATTCAGCAAAATCATTATCAACCACTAAGATATCCAGTTTAAATCTCGCAAATAGTTACAAATAATATTTGCTAGATTTTATAAAAAATATGGCAGACTTGGACCTTCATGCTCACAAAAAAAATGGGTGTGTCAAAAGGACGGCTTTTCCTTTGACACCACTATTATTTTAACTACTTTCACTCATCAGCAATGTTTATTGCTTTAAAAAACAATGATAAGAATTGTAACAAAACCTAAACATATGAAAGTGAATTTATACATTTTCTTTGTTCTTGAGAATTGACAAATAATAAGCACTATTTATTCATTATTGGAATGGTTGGCAAAAGATTAGTTAATTGCCAATTGATTTGAACTTTATAAAATGGTAAATAATAAAGGATTTCCTTATAGTTGGTTCACATATTTTAATAATTTAGTAAATGTTTATAAATTTATGAATAAAAAATTGTTTCTATGTTTATTTCTTTATAAATTGGCAATTGTCTCCCAATTGAACAAAAAAGGGTAAAATTATAGCCATTTCTTGATGCAAGAACTAAAGTTTTATTTTTTTTTCCCCTAAAAGCGGTGAATATGAGGCATGTACTATATGTCAAAAAGGGGCCCTAAATTTAAAAATGCACATAAATATTAAATCATAAATTATTTATGGGCATAGTAATCAGTCAGTTATGTGCCATGCGTGATACATGCTTAGGCCATCATGTATCTTTCAATACATGACTGACGAGGCAGATTTTGTTCCCACAGGAGGTTGCCATTTCTTTCTGCAGTAGACTATTTGCCATGCAAGGCTATAGAACCTGGTTTGTCCTGCTATTTACCCAAAGCTGGAGGGGGAAGAAGAGGATTCATACCTTTCTCAAGGCTATTAGCATGTAAGGGAATGTAATGGATTTGACTGGGATTTGAACTCAGCTATCCGATTCCTCAATCTGAGTCGCTATCCATTACTCCACCAGTAATACAGGTTATAAAACAAGTAATTATTTAACTTCTATCAACATAATACCAACTTTATTTGGTATCTCTTCCATGTTATTGAACTTTGTGTTCAGAAAATATGAAGACAGTGTATACTTACATAAAGAAGTAATAGTAAATTATTTAACTTGGCCCACCTGAAGGCAAAGACTATGGTGTATACAGTACTCATCAGAGAAATGCTGTTTGCTGATGATGCAGTTCTGACCATGTACACCAAACAAAAAATCCAACAGCTGATGAATGTTACATTCTTCCTAAAACCAGATCTTCTGATTCATGATACACTAATTTCCGCCATTGGCCGGATGTGAACGGGCTGAACACCCAAAACTAAACTAAAATTCCATCAGCCACGCAAGGCTGCACGTATACCTTCCATTTTTTACTCACACACTCAAAGAAAAAATAAACAATACAATCCAGAATTTCCACCCAACAGCACCCACTCCTGCCTAAAGAAAAAAAAACAGAGACGATTTGATCCTAAGAAAGGACATAAACACCCATCAAAGGGATATTTTCTGCAGCTGGACAGAATCTTGGCCCAGTTTCACAGACTCCATCAGAAAGCGACCTCCCATCTTCAAGAGACAGCTCACTAATTCATCCTCCCTCTCTTTCTGTACGCCTTTTACAACACTAATTATCTCCTTTTTTCAATGAGTGACATTTACTCCAATTTATTATTTGTTGTATTTTGCATTAATACAATTATTTATTTCTTTAAACATTCATAGTTTCTTCTTTGTTCTGCCAATATAAAATAAATATAAGATACAGCTCCCTCTCTCCCAACATTTGCTTCATTTGTAACTAGGTTAATTCAGCACTGCTCCCAACATACACATGGTGTTGTGGACTCGTCCAATATCCTTACCTTTCCAACCCTAACAAAAGCACAGTCCACATCGTACGCCTACGTACCTAAAAAACTTCAACCAATAAAAACGGCAAGAAACGAAGCAAACAACCCCATTGGTCAATCACTTGAAGTTCACGTGCAAAACAGAAATTGCGCCAAAATCAAGTGAGCCACTTTTGGAAATTCAAACGATAAACGTAGACAGCCCCAGACAGTCAGTCTCACGAATTCGCAGAGTACTTTCCAATATACTCCACGCCACTACGAATCACAATTTTGCCGCGCACGAAGATACATCGCTGACTCATATTCGATCATTCATTAATCAACTCTGTGAACACATTTCTCAACTTTGCTTATGTACAGTGAATTAAATTCACTACTTAAATAAGTAAACATCAACGAACATACAACATTACGAAAACATCAACTACGTTTAAGGGTAGATCACTCTTTCAAAACTCTTTTCAAAAGACACTTATAATTCACAATTACAATTATTGACACAAACAAAAAGACAGCGAATCAACGAACAATATCAACAAAGAGACATTCACAAATCTAACAATTACATACACATTTCGTCCACACGACACACACTGATTATCAAATCTGTATATTGTTAAATTGTATATAAATGTTGCATTGATTTCTAAATTGCATATGTCTCGTTTTTAATTGCATTTTGAAGTTCGTTTATTTATTTGTTTGGGATTCAGCAAGACACGCAACCAACTCAAAATTCCTTCTGATTCTTTCTTAAATAATTAACAACTCTGCACGTCCCCAACAGTGTCTCCACATTAAAAAAAAAAAGACTACATGCAACATTCCACACTTGGGGACTGCTGTTTAAATCCATTTTGCATTGTCTGGTGACAAGAAAAAAAATAACTCTCTTCAAATGTTTTAAATTCCACACTGGATAAATCACTCCAAATTTGAACTGTAGATATTCCTAGTTAGGGCTGACATTCTCTAACTTATTATTGCTTACTAACAAGTCCCCAAGTTTGTGGTACCCATTGAGGATCAAATTTACTACAATAGTTAAGGTCTGTGAAATTATCATCCTAACTTTTGAATTTTATCAATGGCAAGACGTCGATATTTCTAGTAGGCAAAGTTAGAATCAAAACAAAGATGGCCACTTATACATGGGAGGCAACTCTGGTAGGAACTGCAACATTTTCATTCTGATGTTAAAATCTTACTAAATAAACAAATAAGTAAAAATAAAAAATATTTGAGTAAATGATTAAATTGTTCTTTTTTTTTTATTATTTCCACTGTCTTTTATTATATATAGATAGAATTTAAATGTTTTATTTCAAATTGGACTTTTCAGGGTCAGAAGAATGAATATATAAAAAATTAAGAATGCAAATCAACATTTTTAAAATTGCATAGAAATTTTTATTTATTTTTGTTATTTCATTTTATGCAATCAAAATACAGTGATCATATGAATAAATATTTATTAGTTCTAATAATGCTTGTGGGCTTAAAAATGTCTTGGGAAGTTATTGTCCTATAAAATTTTATATTATCTAAGATAAATAATATTTTAAATCTTTTATAAAACCACTAACAAAAACTTTAAAATTGTTATTATACATTATTATGAATATTGCAGGTAGTATAACAGTAAATGACTCAGGAAGAGAATTTGAGGAACTGTATTTGAATTCAATCATGTTTGTTATATTCACTTTCAAGCAAATGGTATGGCTCAATGAGTGAACAACAACAACTGTTGTAGTAGAAGTAGTAATGGTGGTGGTGGTGATGATGATGATCTGATGCTACACCAGTCATGGCTTTCACAGCTTTACATAGTAATTGTTTGTTTTATCTTGATGAATTAAGCTACAGTTATTATCCCATTTAGTACTACAGATTTGCTTGCCTGGCCATAACAAGCTGACCATGTCGACGAGGAATTGATGCAATGGACATTTATGTTCATGAACAGGATTAATTAGAGAGCAACATGGGAAATTGTTCAGTGGGTTGTTTGAAGGATGAGGCAACTAGGGTGACTTAGGAGTCATGTCTAGATACTTCAGAACATTCAATTAGAGTCTAAAGGGACTGGGTTACACAAACTAAAGATATTCCTAATTGATTCCCACTTGCAAGTTTATGTGCTGCTTTTATCGAAACTTGACACCATGTCATATATATAAAGTGTGTTTCATTAAGATGGATCAAAGTCAGCAGTAAATAAATCAGTATTATTGATGAAAATTTATTTATTTCTCTGTTGGATCATGTTATTTATGTCATGGCAATTATGTGTAAAAAATAATATCACTCAATGGTCAAAATCTTTGATGATGTCTCTGCATAGTTGCTCCTCGATCTCACCAATATGCTTTATTATCTCATCCTTCAGCTGTTGAATTGTTGTTGGCTTGTTGGCATAGATGTTACTTTTGAGATGACCCCAAAGGAAGAAGTCTAAAGGTGTCAAGTCGCACAATCATGATGGCCAATTGTCTTCACTATTTTGAGAGATGATGCGACCTGGGAACTTCTCATTGCATTTCTGTTTGAACGTCCATTTTCGTAATAAGCTTTGATACCTTTAACACATTGTTTGATTGTTAATCTTTCCATGGTTGAAATTGCCAAAGACTTAAGTTGTTAAATCTGAAAGAAAAAGAAAAAAATCATAAGTTGCTTAAACTTAATTCACATTTAAAATTGGTTCAAGTTATTGGAACACCCTTTATTTGGCTGTAATGCATGTGCCTTATTGAAATCATGATGGGTATATTAGGCTTAGTATATATTTATACCCTAGTATTACAGTTTTTTCATGTTGTTCTCTGACTCAATAATAATAGAGTAATAAAGAGAAACATACCATATATACTCATGTAACGTGCAATGTTTATTTTAAATACAGATGCACTTTTGACTACAGTAAATGGATATATAGTTTGGTCAACAGCATAGCCAGTACATATGCTAATTTTATATCTCATGTATGATGCAATCCCCTTAAAATTAACTTTAAAATTAAATCTTCAAAAGTTACATGATATATATGGTAGCTTACACCTAACAAAGCATGTTTGCTAGTAAATTAGTGAAGTATAATATGTTCAAGGCGAATAAAGTGCTCAACATAAATAAAACAGAATATCAATAGAGAACAGGTAAATAAACAGTTCAATGACTTATTCTCTGACCTGAAGTTTCACAAACACAGATCTGCTTGTGATACTCTGCTTCAAATTAGATATCTTTCTGATTCACTCTACATGTCAGCCAGATGTGAATGCTGAGAATGCAATAACCAAAATAAAAACAAGTCATCCTCTGTGCAGGGAATCTGGACATCACATAAAACAAATCCTGTCAAAAATCTAAAATACAACATAAAAGAAGCCAATCATGAATGCTGATGCCAAAGGGAAAAGATGAATTCAGGAGCCATCAAATTTGCTTTTAAGAAAGCCACTCATAAATGAATGAAACAGAAGCAAAGAGAACAGGTCAACTGTTGATGCTTGGCAGGCTCTCAACATCACCACCATGATTTCAGTCAACCGACCCAACGTACATATCCAATTGAGTTCCATCCTCCTCCAGATACCTACAGCATGCCCACATAGACATTCCACTTATATCCTCTGTATCAGCAAAGTCAGATTCACAGCAAACATCAAGCTTCACTAATCCACTCCAGGCTTCTCTCAATATCACCACCATGACCTCAGTTAACTGACATAACTTATCAACTCAAAGCCTTACCAACTCTACTCTTCCTTCAATGCCATCTTCCTCACCTACTTTTAAAGGCATTCCACTCACTCGAGAATAAGTCATTGAACATTTTAGTTATCTATTCTCTAATAATAATAATAATAATAAAGATATTTTGAACCCTTCCTAAATTGGACAAGAAAAACATGAGAACTTTGTATTAGAAAACTAAAAATAAATAAATCCATCCACTTCAGAAATTATATCAATGTGAAGAGAAAAGAGGAATAAAATGTATTCATTAGCATCAAAAGTCATGTAGGTTTTGCTATAAAAAGACAAATAAATGATATAAAGATCCCACAAATAATATAGTTTCATGTGAGTCAAAGTAATGATGTAGGGTGTAATAAAATGGGCATTGTTGATAGCAGTTTGATAGAGCAATACAACACTATGATAGACAACAAATATAAAAACATGTTATGGTTTCAAAACAAATAATCATAAAATGTATACAAATAAAATGAAATGTCTGTGTAATCACTATAGACTCAGAAACCACTAGATGGACTTTAACCAAATTTTGCATGCAGAGAGGCTATGACTCAGGGAGTGTTATAAGCTATGTAAAGTTGACCTCTGTCATGAAAGGTCAAATAAAAAAAAGAAGCCATTTATCGTAGAAGTTATTACCACATAAAAAAAATGTATTAAGGGAGGTAAATCAACTTTTGGTATTAAATTAATGCATGGTTACTTCCCTTAGTCATTTTAATAATCTCTAAAATAATGTTTGTCTCTAGACAAAATTAGTTCCCAAGCGAAACCAGGTACCTCTGCTAGTGTATTAATAAAACATGTTTGTAGAATTGTTATTGTTTTGTTTTTACCCATAGCTGGGAGGAGAAAAAGAGGATTCATACCTTTCGCAAGGGTATTAGCATGTAATCGAATGTAACGGATTCGAGTGGAATTCAAAGTTGTTTTTCTCTGGTATTCCCAGTCGGTCACATATCTCGGTAGTGGCCAGGCTTGTCAGTTATGTGCCATGCGTGATACAAACTTAGGCGATCATGTATCTTTTGATACATGACTGATGAGACAGATTTTTTTCCCGCAGAAGGTTGTCATTTCTTTCTGCAGTAGACCAGTTGCCAACCAAGGCTATAGAACCCGGTCTGTCATGCTATTTATCCATAGCTGGGGGAAGAAGAAGAGGATTCATACCTTTCCCAAGGGTATTAGCATGTAAGTGAATGTAATGGATTCGACTGGAATTCGAACTTGGCTCTCCGATTCGTCAATCCGAGTCGCCATTCCATCCCACATACCAAGGTTAATATAAACTTAAACTATTCACTACTCCACCGTGCCTCCTAACAGTTCTCAACTGATATAGAATATATCAAAGGTAACCAAAACACAGTTACAGACTCAGTTCTTCAAACTGATACACCATCCATTACCCAAGAAAGAAAATGAGGAGGAAATTGTGTCACATAGTTTGGTGAGGAAGACAGGTGAATGAGTAAGGGAATATTCTTTTAAGCCTGGTGTTATGAATTGTAACAATCTGTTGCCATCTGTATCACCTTCCTCCTTTTGGAACCGAAAGTGATTAGAATCACTATCATAATCAACATTATTGATGTTATTATAAACACCGAGAACAGACTCACGTGGCGACATCTCACTCACTCTTTAATTTTTAGCATCCCGATACCACTTTATTATCAATGAGGAATTTTGTACAAATCTGTGCAAAAAGTGGGTCAAAGAGCTTACCCAGCTTCATACATATTTTCAGGAAATCTCAACTTCTAATTGGTCAATAAACACACAAGTGGGCGTTGCAATCCACCCACGCGCAGGTTTTTTTTCCGGCGCGTGAACAAGTCAAGTTTTCCCGCTTTTTTTTCCAGGAGCCTGTCACGTGGTTACATTAATTATCAATAACAGACACGAGTTTGTTCTTTCTCCTCTCTTTTTTTTTTTTTCATTCGCCTACGAAAATGTAACCTTAAGGAAACTGCGTTGCGGTCAAACGCTGAAAACATATTCACTCACACATGGACGTACGTACCAAATTTTCCAAACTACATTACAAACATACGAAACATTTCCAAAACAGTAACTAGAACTTTTCTCTTTAAAAATAATCTGATCAAGCTTTCGCACGCATCTTTACAAAACAAGATTGTAATATTCTGCATACATAAATATATTTGTTGTTCCAAACATATCCTTTTTGTCGTAATTGAATATCGTTACTATTTGGGTTTTTTTTTTATTTATTTAAATATATGTTTGTGGGGGTAGCATGTTTCATTTTCAGCAAAACATTTAAAATATTCACGCAACCTTCTTAGATACATTACAAACTCACCAACAGAGTAAGTTCAGCCATCATTTTTACAGGGACTATCATTCATTGAATTTACTTACTCTTTCTTTCAGGAACTATCCTCGAATATTCTATATACTAAAAGTTCCCAATAGAATAAAAATCTCTATTTCATTTTATTCATTCTTTTGTTTGTATATTTTCTCAACCAATTCAACACTTGTAACAGGTATCCCAAACTATTTTTTTCTTCAATATATCTAAAATCTTTTCATGTAAGCATATAGAGATTAACAAAAAAATGGTACTAAATTTATCTGGCTAGCTCAATTAGCAACCGAGTTATGGCCATTCAAAGTTCATTAGATTTTCCGTCTTGAATGCGATTGGGCCAGACGCCCATTTTAACAGTGTAAATGTGATGATGCCGGCTTCTAACAAGTGAAAAATTATAAAAGCAATGTCATTAAGTCATAAAAGAAAGATAATACTAATGGAATTAATAATTATTAGCTGACTAACGGGTGGTGGAGGGAATCACATTCCGTCTTTAAAAAAAAGTGCAAAAATAACACACGAAGGCAACTTTGACCATTCATATAAATTTCAATTCTACAGTTAAGTCACTGAAATTTCTTTATGTTTCATAGCATGTTATTAAGCTATTTTTTACGGGAGTACATCAGTAAAACAACTCTTGTTTTACAATGTGAGTACAGGTGAAAGCAAAGTTGAATAGTAGGCCAAAAAAAGGATAAAAAAAATATAACTTCTTGAACTTGCTGTAAAAAAGTATCTGGTGGAGGTACAAATCTGAAAGTTTGAAATTTTACTCATTTTGGGACGAGGAATTCAACAAAACATGTCTATATTACTAAAATTTTTTCTCGTAAATGTTTTTTTTTTTTTTTTTTTTTTAATTTATACAATTTTCCCAGAAAGAACTGACAACATAAAAAAATGAAAAAAAAAAAAAAACGAAAAACTAAATGAGTAGACCTACACTTTTTAGAACTGATGAAATGGACTTTCTGGCCAGTTTGAACAGCCCCACTGCACTTCTAATTGTTATTTGCAGCCTGAATTTCTTTATTGGCTTCTATAACCAATGTTTCTGGGTCATTCCAGATTCTACCATCACTTGAAATTGTCATTACACCTAAGTCCCATCTTAAGACAAAAGTTAACTCAACCTGTGCAATATCACCAATCAAAGGCAATCGGAAGTAATCGTTTCTACCCTTAGCACGTTGTTTTAACGAAATCGACCCCACGAGCTTATTTGTGTTCAAAGAAAGGTGTGAACGAACAGCCAAGATGATGAGGAGACAAAGACGAAGGTTTATATTTTAACCAAACGTCAGTTTTATTTCGTTAAAACGACGTGCGTTTTTAAAATACAACGAAAACAGAAAAAAGATTTGCCGGACGAAATGTCAGGTTCGGGTAGACTGGACTGGTAATCTTTAGTAAAACCGACGGTAGGTAAGTTGATCGTCGGTCGGTTGGGCTTCGAGGTCAGGTGATAGCAGTGCAGTTGAGGTGTGGTCGATCTGGTCGTGTCGACGGTTGGACTGGAGGTGTCGACGACGGGAAGCTCGTCAAAGGCCGGGCAGAAACGTACCGGTGATAAGAAGCGGGTTAGTGGCTGCACAGGGATGTAATAGCGAGGCGGGAGCTACTACTTCCATCGTCGGAGATGTTCCGATCCGCAGATGGAAAATCCCCTCCCTAAACAGGGCCGAGATGTTGAGATGATACAACTTACAAGGCGGATCAACTGTGGAACACGGAACCACGCCGAAGAGTACCCCTCAGCAGGACACAGGGAAGATCAAAAAGCAGCGCACATATACTACACCGCAGATCTGTATATTTATTGTATATTAAAATACGATTGTGGCACGTGGCCGGAAAAAGGGGGGGTTGAGGCTGGTCATCACTAACTATCTTATACCTAGCTAATCCAATTCACGACCCATTCACTCCTTAAAATTTTCCCATTCACCATAAAAACTCGTCCATCACCAATCAATCCTCCATGCACCATAATACCGCATCCTCTCAAAGGGAACCTACAAAACGCGCCCCATGCCATAAAAATTTGATTATTATAAAATTTATAATTAAAAATTTACAGATGACTAAAATGAGAGGGGAGCGAATGAACCCCAAAACAACCAACTAAATATAAACACAAAGTAAGCTAAACATAAGTGATGTTAGTAGGGCCCGTCCAACCCTCAAAATGAGAGGCCGCTGTATTCTGCCTATTGGACAAAATCAAGAGGTTCTCTCGCTAATCTGGCCCCGGGCCGAGAAATTGGTTTTTCGACGAAAAAGGGGCCAAATTTATGTCATAACGTTTGTTCACCTACTCCTTGTATACTGGGAGTAGAAAATGCTAAATAACAAAACAAAAAAAAAAAACAAACAAATGCTGTCGATTTCTGATTTACACTCCCTTATCAGATATACTTAATGCTATGTTTCTAACTCAAAATATATCAGGGTAGTTGTTTCATTGCTAATTAACTGCTGATTCAATTCCGGGGGTAAAAGTGTAGCGGGCCCCCCGAGCGGCCCCGTATCACACAGGGGTGAATGGGGTCACAAGAGGCCCGCTGACATTTTTGAAGACGTTAAATCTGACGGTGAAACAATATAGACGACAGAACGAGGACATGTATGATATATGCTGATTTATTCTAGAAAAGAAAAGGAAATAAAGTGGTCGGACGGTAGAGACGCAGAAATTCTAGTGCAGGCATTAATGGTCGAGGTTGGTGTTGGTAGTTGCCAGGATGATCGCTGTTGGTTGTTGGAGTTGAAGTTGGTTGTTGGAGTTGAAGCTGATGTTGGTAGGGTCATCGCTGTTGATTGCTGTAGTTGATGTTGGTTGTTGGCAGGATCATCGCTGTTGGTTGTTGAAGTTGATCGTTGCCGGGATGCCACTTGTAGGTTGTTTGTCGTTGCCGGGATGCCAACTTGACGTGTTGTTGGTCGTTGCCGGGATGCCAACTTGACGTGTTGGGAAGGAGAGAGAGAGAAAGAAAGTTTCTAACTATCGTCAAGTTGGCAGACAAAAAAAAAGTGGGAGCCTAACTTAATACGCAGCCCGTTGATCGACGTCCCTGGCCGTGAGGTGGACGCAAGCATCAAGTCTGTGCCCAACATCCGTGTCATTGTGGGGAGTAATACCGCACTTGGCGAGTCACAAACACGCCTCAAGGCTGGCTTTCCTACGCCGCGCATTGACAGTGGATTTAGGTAGGGAGAGTGTTGAGGGTCCCACACCTTTTTACACAAATGGACTCACCCAGTATATACATATACTACGGTTACGTGAAGACCCGAGAGAGTCGAGTCGAGTCGAGAGTAAAATGTTGTATGTAGGTAACCGGAAGAGTGAGGGTGAGGTAACAGAGTTGTAGGAGTCACAGTGAGCGAGCACCTAGACTCATTAAGAAGTCATACAGCGATACTTCAATACCAAAGACTGTATAGATATTTTGCTACTAACCGGTATTCCTGGAACTACTAATCTGCTTTACCAGTTTGTATTATTACGTTAATACATTATTTTCATATATTCATTCCTGGCGTTTGTTATTTAGCGGTACCGGATTTCAACCCGGAATCCACAGCAGAGAGTGAGGGCCGCCTTCCCTTATCTTACTATCACTCCTCCCGTCTCGCAGGCTGAGCGCCTTCGTAAAACCCGGTATCTATCGAGTTTCCCCCTTGAGTGTCGATCGGCGTTGAGGGTCATTACTCTGTCCAGTAACCTTTCTCGGCCTATGAGAAACTTCTATCGTGAACTAGTGAAGGGGGTCGCAAAGGATCCGCTATGCGGCCGGTTCCGCTTGTCGGCGGACGAGTTACCTCAGCAACGCTGAGTTTTTGCTTACCAGGCGATTGGTTCGGAAGGCTATCTCTCAATGACATGGCTTTCATATGGGGCTTGGGGAATTTGCCAGACTGCAATCGGCGTGACCTTGGTTTAGAGGAAACAGCTTCGCACTACTTCTACAATTGTCTTCGGGTGCGCCCCCTATGGGACTATGTCGACGAGTTAGCGGCTCGTATCGCTCCTGAAAAACTCGTGCTCATTGATTGCACATACACGTATGACAATGTGTCGCCCCAGTATTCTGGGGTGAAACGGACGGTGTTTCTGTCACCGCTAGCCACGGCTCGAATGGTGATTTGGATGACGCGATTGGAGGAAATCTTACGATGTGAACGTTATTCTCATCAGGATCTACTAATCCGATTATTTGAACATCAGCTCAGCATGATGATTAGAACTGATAGATGTGCAAATTGTAATGAATGAATGGGTCGTGAATCTGATTAGCTAGGTATAAGATAGTTAGTGTCGACCAGACATTCCCCCTTTTAGTCCTTGTGCCACAGTTGATGTATGTTATCAATAAATCTTGTATGACATGCAGATTCGTGAAGTGTTCCATATTTTTAGAAAAAAATGGGGTGGGGAAAGCTGTCAAGTTTCACCAGGGAATGTCGAGCGGCCTTGAAGGTCTTTCCTCGGTCCAGTGACCTCACACAGCCTCTTAGGCTTGTTGTAGAGTTAAGTTGTTAATTCAAAGAATTATTATCAGAAGGCTTTATAGTTAATAGTTTATAGTTAATCAATTTGCGTGAAGAAAATCTCTACAAACTTTTTACTTTCCGCTTGGCACAAGGTCATTAACAACATTTGAAAAAATGACAAAAAGACTTCTTTCATATGTAGAAATGGAAATATTAGAATTTATATACAGAAATGTACAATTAGGTCGTGCTGATATAAAATACTCAAAGAAAGTATCTTTTGTAAAGCTTTTGTGTTTTTCCTCTTTTTGTTGTTTAACAGAAAAAAGTTCACTCTTTTGTTACTAAAAGAAATCGTTCTAAATGTTTTACGACAGTTAATTATTTTAGCACTGTCTTCTGGTTTGAAATGTTTCAGTCACATAAGTTTGGATGTTTTTGATTTGTTCCTTTTCTTGTAAATCAGTTTTGAATACAAATACTGTTCTTATACAACAAATCAGTAAATAGTTTTGCAATGATATATTTTTGTTATTGAACGAAGTTATCTACCTTTAATTATGATTGTTTGCAGAGAAGAAATAGAATTTTAAAATTAATAAATTCAAGATTGAATTCAACAATGGTTAAAGTTTGTACGTGAACTTGTAAAATTTGTAATTGTTATAAAATAAAATAAGACCTATCTCGGCTGATTTGCAGGCAAATAAACTAACATACTCAAGAGCGAGAGCCGGGTGTGAACGGGACAAGGCCCCGTCACAAAATGACCATTATCGTCGTTTACGCATAGGCTCGACGCACGAGTTCCGGTCGGAAAATAAAATATTTTAAAGTGTTTCTATTTTTCGACCAATAAAAATGCTTCCCTCCTAATTATACTTGCGCCGTTTTTCGAGCCTGTTAAGCCATAAAAAACGCCATAAAGGGGTCAATATATTTTTCCTTGTGAAACGTGTCTGTATTGTGTTGGAAAACGTTGTTATCTGAATTTGAGTGAGTGTGTGAGGAGAGAAAGGTTATTTTTTTACTTGTTATGTAGATTTTTACAGTAGATGATGTAGCTTCTTTCGATTCAAGTTTTCAATGTCAGTATTCAAGAAGGATTTATTCAGCTCCACTACAATTCTCACGAACAGTTTTGGTTTCGCTATTAGAAGCTCCCGGTCTAACTGATGCAAGCTTCTGATCTCACCGACTCCAAGATTCGCACTCTTAGGTTTACTACTTGGATCAAATGATTGTCCAAATAAGGCTAGAGACCTTTTTTCCAAGAAACGTGATCTGTTCTAAGTAATGCGTAATACTTGCTGAATTATATTCACATTTAAAAATTAATTAAAAATAGAACTCTAAAGGCTATTGTATCGTGAATTAGTGGAGGCGGTCGCGACGAAACCTTTTCGTGGCCGGCTCGGCTTGTCGGCATCAGAGTTGAGTTCTTTCTGGGCTTGGGCCCCAGCGACGGACTATCTCAGCTACTCTGAGTTTTCGCTTAGCTGGCGATTGATTCGGGACGTGCTACCTCTCAATGACGTAGCCTTCAGATAGGGATCAGCGGATTTGCCAGACTGTCATCGGTGTGACCTTGGCTAAGAGAAAACGGCTGCGCACGCCTTCTACCATTATCCTCAGGTCCGCCCTTTCTGGGACTATGCCGGCGAATTAGCAGCTCGTATCGCTCCCGATCGGCTCGTGTCCATCGATCTCGCGTACGCGTGCGACAATTTGTCGCCCCCGTTCTCCGGGGTGAAACGGATGGTGGTTCTCACGTTGCTCTAGCCGTGGCAAGTATGTTGGTGTAGTGACTACTACTACGTTTGCCACGCCTACATTTTTCTCAACAGTGATTGGTTAAATAATAAATACTAATTATCACAGGACAATTTACTGATTGAAGCCACCACATTGAATTTTTCCTACCGTTAATTTCACAAACATACTTTTGTTATAAAATCACCGATTGGTTAATTTTTCATCCAATCAGATATTTTTTGTGTTCTTTCAAATTTCTCCCGCATTTGTTCCCGGAGCCTACCGGTAGTATTAAAAGCGACGTTTCGTTCCAAAAATCGACAGTAGAATTCAGCAGTTCACACGCGTCTACACATACTATTTAGTATTCATTCTACTCACTGCACACACAGAACTTGAATTACATTTCACCATTAGTTCTCTGGGAAAAAGCCAAGTTACCAACAACGCTGTTAGTTATACAAATAACACATAATTGAATTAATTGTATGTTCTTCTGAATACATTCTATTTCAACATAGAACTTTGAACATTCTATTCAAGAAACTTCCTTAATTACATTTATTCTTATTCAAGCTAACAGATAAAGGGAAACTACTTTTTTCTCCTTAATATTCACACATTACAAAAATTGTTTTGTATTTGTTGATTTTAATATATACTTTATCGTTGAAACAAAAATCGGTTTTCCATTGTTTTTCCTTGATTCAAAAATGTATAAATGTTAAATAAATGCTCTTTAACGCGCAGCCACATCAATCTTTTCAACACAACCAGCATTTACATTGGGTATAGACGTCGCGAAAGGAGGGAATCTTGCCGCTAGCCTTGGCCCTTGATTTTCTCTTAAGTCGCCTTGATGCAACGGGGAGGTTTCCTTTGAACTCCCCCCTAGTTAGACACTATTATGTTTGTTTGTTTTTTCTAGTTAATGTGAAAGTGTTGTTCCCGGAATCCTCTTTTGTTGTTAACCATGTTGATTGTTGAGATTCTCAACCTCCCCAGTTTGTTTTTGTCGTCTGTTTTCATCTCAGCTGGGTTAGCCTTCGATTTTCCCATTCCGTCATTTATTTTTCCTTCCCATTCCATTTAAGTCAGTGTGCTTCTTGATTCTGTCTATCGGCAGAATACAGCGGCCACTCTTATTTTGAGGGGTGGACGGGTCCTAGTTACTAATATTTGTTGTTTTTTTTTTAGTTTTACTTTTTTGTTACATTTTTAGTTCTCGTTTTCTGGGTTCACCTCCTTCCCATTATTTCAGGATTCATGGAATTTTTATATATTTTCATAAAAAAAAAAAAACACTTTGAACATTTACCAAATTTTTATATCATGGTGTTTTGTAGGTCTCCTGTGAATAGACGTGGTGGAGGAGTTCTTGTGGTGAATGAGTAAATATTGAAATTAATGAATGGATCGTGAGATTGATTAACTAGGACAGCTAAAGAAAACCAGCCTCTCCCCTTCGGCCCTGTACCCAAATTTTGTAATTTACAAAATAGACTAACAGTTAGTCACTAACTGTTAACATGACCGCATTTAAACAAAGAGTCCGGGAATAAAAACTAATTATCACACAACAGAAAGAATTGTATCTTTATAAAGAGAAAATATTAAATTTTCTTTACATCAAAAAATAACTTTAAAAATACACGAGATATTGCTAGTAGCCAGTTGAACTTGAAATAAATTTCACTATTTTGATCTATTTTTGCACTGTAAACTAGGCCGGTTTGGGATACCTAACTTGTAGCTTTAGTTTAGTTTTTAACACACAGTACCTTCCCACCCAACCTCAAAAACGACTTCCAAACTAAAACACAATAGAGGTACTTTGATGAAGATTATTTCAAAGGTTACTTCAATCTGAAAATTAAAGAAAAAGGTTTAAGTAAGATTGGGTTAGAACGTTAGTTCTTAATCTTAATTTTTTTCTTTTCTGGGTCCCATTTTTAAATATTTACGCTGGTTGGCGAGTCCAATGTTAAATGGACGTAACTTGTGGTGGGAACAGCTAATCGGCGGTCACCGGGTAAGACCGGATAAATCGCTGAACTTTTTTGCTCGATATGCGTATTGTAATTGTAACTAAATGTTTAAAAGACGTCTAATAATGTAAATATATAAACAAATGCCTATAAAATGCCATTTTATAAATAGTATTTCTAAAAAAATGATTTGTTTTAATTATCTTACAGCCCCCCCCCTCCCACCAAGTGGGGTCGTATGTCGCTCACGTTGAGAATCACTTGTCTTGAACTTGTAAAATTCGCATTTTTACGTGTAGCATAAATATTAAGTGGCTTCTTGCAACACCAGCAATATAATGATATATTTATTCTGTAAATAATAAACACCAGCAATATAAATATCTCAGTGGTTTTGCTTTACTAGCCAGTTTTATAATCGGAAATTTCCCAGCCTTGACTGAGAGTGTTATTTAAATTATCTACCTTGAACTTTGTCCGTCCTTGACATATTAGTTCTCGCTTGTCTCTTTGTTGAGGTTTCAGTTTCGTCTTCTCGTACGATTGTTACGCAACGAACTTCGGAGCCAGTAAAAATGCCCACACTTGTTATCTATACCAATGTGGCTAAGGATAAAATTCCTGCAGATTTCCTAACAAAGGCTACTGATGTTTTGGCTAAGCAATTAGGAAAACCACAAAAAGTAAGAAACTTTAAATAAATTAGTCCTCATGATATTGCTTCTCCCAGCCCCTCGGCAGCCTCTTCTTCTTTTATTTCTTTAATCATTCTTGCTTGTAATGTAGTCTTTCTTTTGTTTGTAAGCATTTTCTTGTTACTTACTCGTATTATTAAAAGTTATAGGCATAGTTCTCTCTTCCTTTGAATTGATGTTATTTTTTAATTTTAATATTTTTTTTCAAGCAAAATAAAAGTAGTAAAAAAAAAAAAAAAATAAACTGAATAATGACTAAAAAAAGGGGTTAATTTCTTTTTCTTTTGCCATAAGCCATATCACAGCGCATTGGAAGTTGAATTGTAGCTTTTAACTAAAACAGTATAAAAGTGAAACATTTTCTTTTCAGATTGGACAGAAAAATGTACTTAAACTAAACAAAAATAAACTTGTAATTTTGAAATTCACCCCCTTGGTCCTTGCTTTAAAGACAAGTTTGAATTATTGAAAAAATGTAAAGTTTAAATGCCATTTTCGAGTGTCAACTTTTTAAAACAATTTTTAATTTTATCTTAGCAACCATTAAACTTTTTTTTTGTATGTTCAAAAAGGAAATAATTCTGAATTACCGCCTTTGACTACTCGTAGCATAATAATACAACGAATAACTCTTCCTTTTAAGATAAAATTTGTTGTTTAAAGACGTTATTTGGTGCAGTTAAAATATTTTATGACCTCAAGCCGGTAAGAAAATAAAATGAAAGCAACGAATTAAGCTCCGAGGTATCATTTCACTACTAATTTTTTTTATCATTTTGTACTTAAATGTATTTATTTGAAACTCTATTAAAAAAGACTTTTTTTTTTTTTTTTACTTTTTAGTGTTGTAAAAATAGAAAAATAATGAATGAAAGATCTAATTTTAAATTTAGGAAAACGATCACCTTGATAACAAATGCAACAACGTAAGCTTTAAACACTACAGCAGTAAGTTGTTGTTTTGGGTTTGTTTGTTTTTTGTTTTTTTTTGTTTTTTATAATAAAAATACCTTAGTCTTTCCTCTTCTTAAAATAACAAATATTTTGACGATAAGATTTTATCAAGTTTGAGGCCTTTTTCATCATGCTAGGGTTTTTTATTTTGAAAACTTTTGGTTTCAAAGTACCTGCTGTGAAAGCGCACCAACTTTGTCAATTTGAGTTTTTTTTTTTTGTTACGGTTCGGGACTTTTTTTTTATATGTTCGTACTTGATATTGCATTTTTACTTTCTGGCGGGGGGTACTAAAATTGACAATATTACTTACTGATGCTACTAAGTTGATACAACAAATTTGCTTCACACAAGCACAAGTTAGTTAAAAAAAAAAAATGCTCTTCAGTTGGAATTTATTTACCTTTGAAAATTTGGTAGAAATACTTTTGTTTTTTTTTGGGGGGGGTATTTTGTTTTTTTAGTGCGTGGCATCAGAAGAAAAAATCCTTTTCGTTACTTTTAAAACTACCCGTTGTTGGGGTGTTGTAACAATGTCTGTCAACCCGGGTAATCTTCAGGCAATTTATACTCTTTATTTAATAATTGTTTTAGTTTCATTGTTCATGTTTCCTTTTTTTCGTATTACCGGGCCCAAGGATTACAAACTCACAAATTACTTACTATGTCACTAAATTTACGAAACAACGCTTTTAGTCTTCTATCGCATGCAATTCAATACAGCCATAGTTCAGTTCGCGACAACTGTGCCGAGGACATTAGTAGTACAGTACATTTATTGTTCGCCCCCTGTACAAGGCCTAAAAAAAGTCACTCTAGGTAAAAAGGTTTAGTAAGACGCACAGTTTATGGGGATATGTGGGGGAATATAACTATTGAATCAATAGTATTGATTGATATATTAAGATTGTAGTGATCAGGGAAGCATCCTAATCTGTTCCACAAAGCAGCAATGAAATATGAAGGGAATATGGGTGGTTTGCTACTTGCTACAATGTGTGTAGCATGGCAGGTCTTAGCCATGAAGGAGTGTAGTTCGTCTGAACACTTTCCCTGGAAATAGCAACAGAGTAGCGAAAGGCTTGCAATGCTTCATGTGGGAAAGGGATATAGCATGGAAAATAATTCATCATCCACATCCATCGTTGGGAACTGCCCAAGACTTGATAAAGACTGGGCAGCTCCCTACGATATACAGGGGTTGGACAAAATAATTGGAGCACTTGTTAAATTCAAAGAAAATTTATTTAATATGGCGTTGGTTCTCACAGACAGCTTTAATATGTCTAGGAATGAATCACAGCTTCTGACTTCATCAGAGAATTTTCAGTCATTCTTCCATTAAAACCTTCTCCAGCTCTCTCACGATAACGACTGTGGAGGATAGTTCTCCTAACATTGCTTTAAAATACACCACAAATGTTCAATAATATTGATATCTTGAGATTGGGGAGGCCAGTCCATGTGTTCTAGCTCACTTTCATGCTCTTCATACCAATTCTTAACCACTCTAGCGGTATGTATTGGAGCATTATCGTCTTGGAAGATGCAGTCACCATCAGGGAATAGTCTTGGCCATTGGATGAATATGATCTCCCAAAATGTTCAGGTAATCTTTGCTGTTGATTCTACCATGCAGGGTAACTATTGGACTGAGACATTTCCATGATATGGCAGCCCAAACTATCACTGATCCACCTTCATGCTGCACTATTGAAAGGCAGTCAGGGTTGTAAGCTTCTCTGGGCTGCCTCCCCACATAAACTTGCCCTGAAGTTGGGAAAAGAGAAAAACTGGACTTGTTTGAGAATATGACGTGCTTCCATTGGTCTGCAGACCAGGCATTATGATCTCTGCACCACTTCAACCTCTTTTGAATGTTGCGAGTGGAGAAAAGAGGTTTCCTCACAACAGCTCTTCCATGATATGCAGCCTTATGGAGCTAACAGTGAATAGTTTTAGTAGAAACTGAACTATTCAGATGGTTATTCAACTCAGCAGTCACTTTGGCCACATTTGTCCAATGATTTTTTGCCACATTGGATTTCAATGCACATCAGTCCCTGCCTGTAAGTTTCCAAGTCCGGCTCGAATTGCTACGGTTGCTAGAGGTCTTGCCCTGTTTCTCAAATTGCATCAGTGTTCTTGATATGGTAGCTCTTGAAAAACCAAACAGTTCAACAACCTTAGTGATCGAGGCTCCTGCCATGCAAGCTCCAACAATTTGCTCTTTTTCGAACTTGGAGAGGTCATGCATTTATCTTAAATTTTACTAAATTCTAAAAATAAATAAGATGAAGACAGTAAATGAGATAAACGTATTTACAATAGATATAACCTGCAATTACAAAATCTTAGTTAAAGTTTTTAATATAATAGGTCTTTGAAATATAGGAGTGGATTTTGCAACTGTTCCAATTATTTTGTCCAACCCCTGTATGGCAGCATTACTCCTTTTTCGGCCTGATCTGGCTCTTGTAAAGATAAAGTATAGCAGGAAAGGGTCCGGTACTTACTAGAGCAATGCATAGAACTGAACATTTTATCAGTATCTTTAGCAGTGGATCATATGTAACAGTTCCACTTGAAAATTCTCTCTCTCTCTCTCTCTCTCTCTCTCTCTCTGAGAGAGAACACCCTATTGTAAATACCAATTTACTAAATGTAGCTTAGATCTGGCACAATACAGAAAGTATGGCATGCCTAGTGAGAATCGAACTCACTACTACGTCATTGATCTAACAAGACAAGCTTGTTAACCATTACACTGCATCAAAGTGTTCTAGTCTTATTGTAAACTTTCTTCTCCCACCCCAAATTAAAGTAGCACTACTTAAATAGGCTGGTCCTCTCATAAATAATGGAAACATTTTGGAAAGGGGGGTAATTTTTGTAGATTAGCATTCATTAGGCCACAAAAGTTGTCATAATCAAAATCAATTTTTTATTGATTTAGACATTTATCCGTTTATAATGTTAATAAAGTGTCAAAGCAATCTCTGATTGTTACAAAGTTATTGGACTTAGGACACCCATTGGAATAATAGATAGTGGCTCAGTTTGTGAAGCACAGTTCCAGTTGAGTTCATTACTTTCACATATGGGAAAGTTTTGAATCAATCTCTTCTTCTCTCCACCCCACCCCCCAACTATGAGTAAGTAGGACAGACTGCGTCCTATAGCCTTAGGTAACAACTGATCTAAGAGAAGTAAAAACTGAATTCAAAACATAGCCTGATGGAACCCAACCCCCTCTCTCGTGCAGGAAACACCACTGCTACTGCAATATATATGGAACTTCTATGACCCCCAGTGGGTTACGGATCTTGTGATCGTGATTCGACTAAGCTGTTTTCCCATACAAAAACACTGGGTTTTACCAATGATTGCACTTTTATAAAGAATACAGATATACGTTACCAATTAAAGAATAATATACATAAATTTTTTTTTTTTTTTTTTATAAAAGTATATCATATATATCCCTTTATTCTTCATTTAAGATAATTATTCTCAAATTTTTTGCAAGTTTAAAATCTCATACAGTCTTTAAATTTTTTTTTTTTTAAACTTAAAAAAATAATGTAGATGATATTAATGTTATCACGCTTTAAAAACTTCCAGTCAGGTCTTTTTTTTTTTTTTTTCCCCCTTCATCGCAACCCTTATGCGTCTCTCAGATTTGATCAACTAATCACACTCTTCTGTCACTTGTTGCAAAAATCTCAACTGAAATTTTTAAAAATGCACAAAAACCACATTTTATAGCTGAAATCCAAGATTTCAGCTTGCTGCCACTCCATAAAGACACCTGCAAAAACCACCTTATATTCTCGCTATTTTGTACATATGATACAAGCATGTGGGATACACACGTGTATGTGTGAGAGTCCAATTGTCAGACGACCAGGGAAATGAACACAACCTTCCAACCCCTTTAACTATTGCCCCATTAGTCTACCACTTTTCGACAAAGTATTCGAGGCTTTAATCAAAGCTGAAGTGGTTAAGCATCTTAGCAATCACGACTTACTCTCTGACAAACAATATTGCTTCTGTTTTACCAGGTCTACCGCTGATGTTCTAACAGCCATCACTGAATATGTATATCAAGCCCTTTATAATAATGGCAAAGCTCATGCTGTGGATCTTGATATCTCAAAGGCATTTGTCAGGGTTTGGCATGCTGGTCTTCTATGTAAACTCCAGAGCTATGGTATTACAAGACAATTGTTTGATTTAATCTAATCATTTCTATCAAATTGTGAAATGAAGGTTGTTTTGAATGGGCTTGCTTCCAGATCCTTTCACACAAATACAGTTGTTCCCTAAGGCTCTATCCTGGGTCCTACACTGTTTCTGATCATCATCAATAATCATCCTGATGTCATCAGTTCCCAAGTAGGTATTTATGCAGATGACACTACCATTTACTCCTGTCTCAATAGCAAATCTCTGAGTTGACAATGTTAACCTGGCCACTGCTCTTAAAAAGGACCTCCAATCAGGGTTAACTGGCAGCAGGAAATGGCTTGTAAATTTTAATGCCTCCAAAATTAAACTGCTCTCATTTAACCACCATAAAGAAACTTCCGTGACCACCATCAGCATGGGTGATACTCAACCCTTGAAGAGCATCTCACTGTGCCTTCTTGATGTATTCAACTGACTTGAAGTGGAACAATTACATTGAATCAATAGCTGCATCTATTGCAAGGAAAATTGATTCATTGTGTCGTGCAAGAAGGTTTTTTTCATCAGTCCATCTTACGCATTTACAAATCTACCATTCGGCCATGCACTGAATACTGCTGCCATATCTGGTCTGGTGCTCCAGCTATTCATCTTGAGGTTCTTGACAAAATAAAAAATATCTGCAATGTAATCGATCCAGACTTGGCATCTTGACTTCAGTCATTTTCTCGCAGACATGATGTTTCCTCCCTCTGTCTTTTCAACAAATATTTTCATGAAAACTTCTGTGATGAGATTTTTTTTATCCCTGGTGACCCAACTACATGAATTTAAGTGTGCTACTAGATTGGCATCTAGGTCCCACCCTTTTACTGTTGAAATAGTTAAATGTAACTGCCACTTCTCCTCTCTAACAGCCATTGTGAATCTGAATTCTCTATTTCATATTCACTTGTGGGGCTTGGCCTTTTGTAAAGACAAATAAGGAACTAGTAAATTTCACGTTTTTATTACTATGAAATTGAGACTTGAAAAAAATAGAAGTCACTCATGGTAAAAATGAGTTGAGAAACCTTTGTAGTGGTAAGAGCCAGTTAACCTCCTTACTATCATGAATGGACTGATCCATTCATCAGTAGTCCTGCGTAATTTTCTAAAAGTAAGATATTATTGCAGTGACTAGTCTAGCCGAGTATTGAATACTGCTATCATGATTGAGTTAAGTGTTGTCTTGCAAGACCCCTCATCAAGTCAGTTTAGATAATATTTCAATAGTCTCTCAAAACCAATCTAAAAACTTTTTGTACGATTTGCATTTATTTCAAGAATTTTTTTCACTTAGATTTACCTTGAATCTTTTTCTTAATGATATTGATTTTTGAAATAATTATTGTTGATCTTACACTACAGTTATAAACTTTTAAAAAGTGTTGGTGTGCATACTCATTTTATGTGATAGTAATATTTTATTTTAATAACTTCTGGCTTTTTAAAAATTCACTTCTGAAAAAATAAGATGAACTCCTTGTACCTAAGTATTTAAAATAATTTTTGCTAATTCTGTTGTTAACTGCACTCCCAGAATAAAGAGGAAAATGCTTTTCTGCTGCTGCTTTTGTTGTGTGCTTTGTTTTCTTGTGGCAGTTGGTTGCATGTGATGCAGTAAGCACCAAGAGTTATATTCTCTTCCACAACTGGCTGTTGAGAGGACATTCTACTTAGTGTAAGTGGTGCTGACAAAATTTGCATATGAATAATACTGGGAAAGTCAGCATAGGTCTGGGACTGAAAGAGCTATATAACACCGGCTTTTTCTCAGTCAGGAGAAATCACTCTCAATGTGCAGACCATCAGTTTTGTGTTGGAATTTTACATTAGAGTTGGAGTTGACATTTACGAACACAGATGTTTATGAAAAAAAAATTTGTCAAAATTCTACATATGGAGCCTTTATGTATGTTTTGGGTGTGTTCTGTCATATTGTGACAAGACTGTTATATTGAAACATATACTAAATCAGTATTAACTTCTACAATTTCTGTGCATTTCAGTACATTACAATCTGTCTTGTGCCTGATACAATGATGAGTCATGGAGGTAGTACAGACCCATGTGCTTCTGTCAGTGTGACCAGCATTGGCAAACTTGGACCAGATGTCAACAAGGATCACTCTTCTGTAATTGGGAATTTCATATCCGAGACACTTGGTATTGCTAAAGATCGGTAAGTCTTCTTCTTCTTCTTTACCCAGTGTATAAGAGTTGTTCATAACTCAACCTGTGAGCATGGAAAGAGTTTGTAGCCATAATATTATGAATTAGGGTGGAAAAAGGACAACCTCAGGAGTACGCAGTTATCAATGATGTAAGCATAGTTTCAAATGTAATATTTGTAAATAAAAACAAAGTATAAATAACACTTTAAGTCAGATTGATTTCACATATTATGAAAATGACCTCCCACTTCTAAAATGATTAAAAAAAAAAAAAAAAAAACGTTCAATTCTGACATTTTGTAGGTAAAGGAAGCTCTAATGAATGGTTATCTACAAATTATTTCCCAAAATGTTTTTCTTTTTTATTTAATGGGTTTACCAGTTCTGTTATGTAATGCCATTTAGTTTTATAGAGAAATCATTTGAAATAGTAAACTTAAAACCCTAAATTTTATTTATAAATATCTATCCTGCAATATGACAGAAAGATTCATAATATTCTGAACCTCAAGAACTTTTTATTCAAAACAGTCCATCTTCATTGCAATAAAAAAATGTTTTTGTTCATATCTGATTATCTTTTATCAGATATTAACTTTGAAGTTTGTAGCAAAAAATACCTTCCTTTCTGATTTGTAAACAAAATGATCAAATATATGGTCAGAAATTAATATTAAAAAATAAGTTATCCTAATTTTAAAGAAAAGCAGTTTCTTTGAAAACGGACAATATATTGAAATTGTTGTTTAATAACTGAAAGCTAAAGTGTGTATATATATATATATATATATATATATATATATATATATATAAATGGAAAACTGTTTTGTTAAAAGTAGACTTGATTAAGAAAGGAATATACATGTGTGTGTATGCTTAAATAAGTCATTAGTATTTTTTCCACTAAAATCTTTTAATTCCAACCCATTCTGAAAAATTGGATAAGAATTTACTTTAAATTAATTTTAGAAAAGGCTATATGAATCTTTTACTTTCAGCCATTTTGAAAATAAAATAAGGATTTACCTTAAATTCAGTACAGAAAAGCTGGGGGACTATATAAATAACTAAATAAATTTTGTATATTCTAATTTTAAAAAATTCAAAATTAGATACAATTCAGCTGTCCGGCAACACAACCTCATACCACCTTGAAACTTGATGTAATTGGTACTTAGTGTAAATATAGAATTGTATAATAGATATAAAAGCTGCTGTAAATTACTTTGATCAATATTAAAATGTAGGACAGCTGAATTGTATCTAATTTTGAATTTTTTTAAAAAATCAGAATACACAAAACTCTTAAATTTAAATTTTATCTCTGTCCTGTTTCATTTGAATACTGACTTGTTCGTAAATACATGAATAGAATATTCTGAAATAGCCATTTTGGCAAAAGCCCAATTGTAATTAAGATAAAGCATATTTTGCTTATTTTTATGCTCTTTCTCTATGAAAATTGGATTTTAAAACTTTAGTCTGTAACATTGTCAAGTCAGGTTTGATAATGTGACTGTTGTGGCGTTTCCCCACTTACTTTCCTTAAAAAAAAAAAAAAAAAAAAAGTGGCGAGGTGGAGAACAAGCTCCCTAAGCTTATAAATAAGCAATAATATTCTGTCACTCTCTTTTTTCCTATTTCACTTGGGATTGTAAGATGTAGGTTGAACAAGGAAAACACTTTCCCCTCTGGGAAAAACACACACACAATTTACTATTTTAAATGTTTTCTTCATTCATGTTCATTGTTTTGTAACATGCAACAATCTTCAGTTGTCTATCTATACCTTTTTGTTTTGTTAATACATACTTATCATTTGTTTATATATATATTTAACCCCTGCAGAAAAAAAATTGCCCAAAAACTTTGAGGGTTTTACATGAAGTCAACTTATATAGTATTTGTTTTTGAAATAGTCATTTTTGTAAGCACTTAGTTGTCATTTATTTGAATAATCTGATATATTCATTTATCTCTTTTTCTTTTTTTTTCAATTTTGTTTATTTATTGTAGAGATACCAGACTTGTTTCATTTTATCTAACTTGTATGAATGCAAAATGAAAATGATGCTTGACATTATGCAACCCCTATAAATATTTGCATGCTAAACACTTCCAAACATTGCTATAGAGAAGTCCACTAAAAAAAAAATATATGCTCTATTTAGCCTCCAGGTTTGATTCAGCTGTCATGGTTGACAATTAGTAGTAAGTTGTTGTTGTTTTTTTTTTTTTCTTTTGAGTCTCTCTTATATACAAGATGGTACAAGAATATAAATTCATAGCTCTCCCAAGGGTATTAATTAGTGAACAGGTTTAAATTTCAACTATTTGTTCTGTCTCATTTTCATTCTATTTGCTTGGGTAACAAAACATTAGTTAAATTTCACAGAATTTAAAGTGAAACTTTAGCAATACATAGGCTACTGAGTATAGCATTACAATTCAAAATCACTCGTATCTTTCTTATGGTGCAGTGTGATATAATGTAGACCAAAGCCCTTCTCCTTGCCTCTGTTTAGTTTGCAATAACCACAAAAGCTGCATAAAAGTTAACCATTATCTTGAAATCATTGATTCATAAAACCAATTTTTATTTTTTCAATTATTTTTTATTTATTTTTATTCACAGGTTTTATATTAAATTTGAAGATGTTGCCCCCAGCAATGTTGGCTACAATGGAAGCACTTTCTAAGATGCGAAAGAAAAAATGCTGTTTTGATAACATTTAAAAAATAAAAACCAATTCAAATTTCATCTTTTTTGCAATAAATTAACCAAAATACATTCCAAATATTGTTTCTTCCTTTGCTTCAGACTTTGTTTTCCTGATCACAGTAAGGAGGAAGTAAAAATTGTCATTAGTGACTTGAAGGTTTGGCTTAATTATCATGAGATTAATGCTTTCCATATACATGAAAACCGTTTTTTTTTTTTTCTCCCCTTCTTTCTATGAACAAATTATTCAAAGTGTTACACTCAAAGTGCCTCATTTTCAGCAAAAAAAAAAAAAAAAACGAAACATTTTTATATATTTGCTTCATGTTGCACACAATGTGCATTTTTCTTTTGACAGCCATTTTGTTTTGTCAGTCAGCTGAAGACATAAAAGATTGTCAATCTAGCAAATCTCAATGATTGCCTCAAAACAATTATCATTATACACAGATTTATTTGAGTTGGTGTCCTTATCCTGGTTGATATAATGTCTCAACTATTGCATCCTTGACTTATGTTTGGTAACCTATACTTATTGATTAAATAAAGGAGTCCAGTTTGAAATTCAAAGGTTACCAAATCTAACAGACACCTGAATAACCACTGAACTGTTGCTATAACAACCAAGGTAGAATTTCAGATATATTGTGTAAGTTACAGTATTTTGATGGAGTGCAGGAATCTTTCAGGTACAAATCCACAATATTGAGGCATCTAGTGAGAATGACATTAACTACATTTTTCAAAATTGATATGTGAACCATCAGTTTGATTTTTGCAAATGAAGATCCAGGAAAAGGAGTGTTCATATCTGTTGCAGGCATTCTTTAGAAAGATACTGAAATGGTTTCTCATTACCTTCTCCACAGTTTGGAATACATTTTTCCTTCTCTTAGACTGATTGCTACCCAAAGCTAGAGTTCAGTCCTGTTTAATCTATAGCTAGGGAGAGTGAAGGGATATTCGGTGCATTTGTGTGAAAGTGAATGCAACAGACTTGCCAGATTTGAACTAGTCACCAATTAGACTTTTTCATTACATGACTGGCTGATAGGAATAAAATAATTAGTTTCCACAGATCCTTTAAATAAACTATTGTTGCAAGTAAGAAAGAATGCAGTTTTCTACATCATAAAAAATTCAAAAATGATAACACAAAACAAAATTGAACATTAGCAATCAGTCCTCCCTACTTACTAATGAGATTCAGTTAAGGTATGTTTACTTAATAGTATCAAGTAATGCTTTGTTTATTATAATGTAATATCATTAGTAAGTAGGAGAGTTCAGGATGAATATCATATCATATATATCAATGTTTAATATTTTGTTTTTGTTTGTTTTGTTTTTTTTTTGTTTGTTTGTTTTTTTTTGTTTTGTTTTTTTAAGGGGAGAAGGGCTATTACATACTGAATCTTCTCCCCAAAATTCTATTCTGTGGCATAAGGTCATGTGCATTTAGTAGCTAAGTGCTTCATGGCACTGAAGTACTTTTTCTCTGAAATAAATAGGCCAGGAACAGAAAAAAATGGCCTGAGCTTTAGGAACAGAATTAGAAAAATGAAGCCATATAAATTAAATTAGAATTCTCAGGACTAACACAAAACTTTAACTTTGGTTTAAACCAAACAGACAATATAACCCTTTAATACTGTAAGCTACCAAAGGTTTCAATCACTCTGATTGATTTCTACTAAAATTCTTGAGGTAATAAGAGTAGTTAATAGTAAAGGTAGACACTTGTTTGGATGTTGGAGATCCTCTCAGCTTGTAAAGAGATGAAAAAAGACAGTTCTCTCTGGACACAACAAAAAACTGAAGCATAAACTCACTTTTATAGATATTTGTCCAGAGAGGAATTATTGACGGATGTTATCTTCCCACAAAGACCCTCTTGTTAGAAAGGTAGATGGCCCTACCAAAAGTACCTTTTGACCCAATTCTTGGCAGCATAGAGCAGAATTTTGGTAAATGTTAATCTTGTCACCACATAACCAGATTCATAGCTGCAATGAATAAGAAAAATTTCAGTCATACTGAATTTACTAAATCTTACTAGGTTTATTGTGGTTCCAACTCCAACCAATGCCTGCCTCTATAGGTTCTGGTTAATGTTTTCAAATGGAACTTCCTCCTTCCATCAGCTTCCAATCTGGTTAAGTAATCTCCATGTTTTTTTTTTCCCCCTTAGTATTTTTACTCCTTCACTTAGAATTCTTAATTCTCTTAATAACTAAATGTCATTTCATGTATTATTTTAACTCAACTAGTGTCGTCATTCTGTTACTTACCATCTCCACCTTTTAGTGTAATGTGATCTTTATTGAGCAGTACACTCAATGCATCAGCGGAGGATTTCTTTACTATCCATGCATTGACTATTAGTCTATTAAAAATGCACAGGCAGGCATATTGCAATTTTCCAAGCATAGCTTAAATGTGGCAGAAGGCCGAAATTATAGGTCACCTAGTGAGGATCAAACTCGCTACTCAGTCATAGTTGTTCGATTGAGACAAGCTTGCTAAACATTACACCACCTTGAGGTGCCCTAAGGCATACATATATAAGTACATGTCTGTACAGGTTACATGTATGACACTTTCCTTTCTTTTTTTTTTTTTTTTCTCTCTCTCTCACTTCCTTCATAAATTTTTTTTTTTTTTTTTTTTTTTTTTAATGGCTCTGTGTATTGAAGACATAAAAATTCATCATTTCAGTGTTCAATTTCAAGTCTAGCTTTCTTCTTGGTACTTTAACATGCAAATCTGCTGACATTTCAACAGGCTGTTCCCCTTCCTTGATTTCATCAATGTTCAAGGTCTACCATTTTCCTCCGTTCCCTCTTCCATTCACCATGTGTCATCACAAGGTTTCTACCTCTTCTTCACTTTGTTATACACAAGCACCAATATGATCAATATAATTATCATGGCTGGCTCAAGGTACTAGCAACTCTGGCAGTCGCCCAGGGTACCATCAAGGCCAATATGATGTGTTTGGGATCTTCCAAATAAAAAGGAAAAAAATGTGAAAATAATAAATGAAATAAAAAAAAAAAAAAAAAAAAAATATTTTATAATTTTTGGAGTAAATTTTTTGAGAATTGGATTAAAAATTATTTCTATTATGGTGTAGTGATCAAACACCATAACATTAATTCATTTTTCTGTTAATGCAAAAATATCACCAATAAAATTAATGAATAAATATTTATAACTATTTATACTGGGATTCATGCATGCAATTTCAAGTAATCCATAATATTTTAAATTTTGAAATTTATTTTTGGTATATGAATTTTGAAAAAATTCTTTCAATCATTCCATCTCATCTGCTATCCTCTTCCGATTCCCTTATGATGTATGCCACACCATTTGGGAACAACTGTTTTAGTCCATTGTCAGTAACCAACTTCAGGGATGCTCCGAACCTCAGAAATATTTCATTCATCAGTAAATTTATCACAGTTTTATCCATCACTGCATATGCATCAACCCAATTTGTAAACCTATCCATGAAACTCGCAGTATATAAATTTCTTGGTGTTTCTGTATACAGTCTTGATACAGCTATACTAATCTTCTCAAAAGGGTAAGAGGTAATATTGGTTTCCCCCAATGGGATAGATTTATCCTTTCCAATTCTTGCTTGACAAGTGATACAGCTGCCTACATAAGCCATTATAATTTTATATAAACCGGACCAACAATAGTTTTGACTGATCAGATCAAAAAATTTTTCAACACTAACATGTCCCATTTCATGATGCTGTTCCAAGACTAGGACCTGTAATCCCTTAGGCACATACAATCTGAATCTGGAATTTTCTTTATGTGACATATAACATATCAGTTTATCTACAATCTGGAATTTTTTTCCTTCATTCCCTGCTACTATATCTGCCTCTATCAGGTTCTTTCAAGACTTTATAATAATCATCCTTTTAGTACTTTTTCATCATGCCCTCCTTCACTGTGGGCTCATTCTCCTCTTCCTTGCCCTAGACTGGCTTATCCTCCAACTTATATGAATTTATAACATTAATCTGATAAGCCTTATTGTTCACTTCAGGCTCCACTACCAACAATTCTTGTTCCAATTTTCTTGGAATTCATGACAATAAGTCTGCACAGGTGTTTTCTCTGCCTGACAGATATTCTATACAGCAATTATAAACATTCAGTTTTAGTACCAACTGTTGAATCTTATTTAAGCTTCAAACAGATATTGTAATGGTTTGTAATCAGTTTTATCATAAATTTTACTCCATCCAAATATCAACGCAATAGTGTGTATACTATTGCATAGATCTCCTTTTCAATTATGGGCTATTTCTGTTGATTGCGAAGAGTTTTGATTGATGGATTTGTTTTTTTTATAGCTAATCAACCATTTAAAAGTTATTAAAAAATATTTTTAAATTGTAAGAATTTTTTTGAGATAATAATGATTTAATGATATGTGTTGTTAATGAGCCCATAGCTGGTGGGGGAAGAAGAGTTGAATTCATACCTTTCCCAAGGGTATTTGCACATAAGTGAATATAACAAACCCAACTGGAATTGGAACTGATTACAATTCTGAGACATTATCCATTATACCACCCACACAGCCAAACTTACAGCACCTTGTATTCCAAAAGTGGTCACCCATCTAGGTACTGACCATGTTCGACATTGCTTAACATTGGTGATCATACAGAAACCAATGTTTCAATGTGATATTGTTGTAAACCTGGAAAAGAGTTTGACAGAAAATAAACTGAAATTTCATTCTTCACACCTTCTATTGGATCTTTCAGTTCAGGACATAGATGTCAGACAAGCCCCAATGCATGTCACTTGTGTCAGTGGGTTGCTCAAATCCGGTAATGCCTGCAGGAGTACAACTGTTAATTGCTTCTTTAGCACATCAAAGGATTGCTGGCAATCTGCAGTCCACTTAAATCTTGCATATTTCTTGATTAGATTTATCAGGGATGTTGCAAGTCTGGAAAATCCAGGAATAAATATTCTATAACCTAATGCATCCATAAATTCTTGGAATTCTCTCACCATTCAGGGTTTCCTGGTATTGATCTTATCACCTCAACCTCATCTATATCTGGTTTCACCTTATTCCTACTAACAGCAAAACCAAGATATTTTGTCTCATCCTTGAGAAATAGACATTTTGGTAGTTTCAACTTCAAACCATGTTTCTTTAGTCCATCAAACATGATCTATAAATGGTGGATGTGCTCTTCCGTATCTCTTGAAAACACCAATGTCATCGATATAGGCCATTGCAATATCCTCTATCCCACTCAGCACTACAGACAAGCAATGCTGGAAAATGCCAGGGGCTTATGTCAATCCAAAAGGCATGACCATGTGGTATACAAAAGCTGTCTTTTCCCTATCACTCTTGTCCATAGTCATTTGACAATATCCCATTCTTTAATTAGCAGCGAATGTAGGCAAACAACGCCAGTAATGGCTGCCATGCTGTAACATGAATGAGTCTAAACTTTTATTACAGATAACTTCTAAACACTAGATTTTATCAAAATTTCTTTATTTTCAAATTAAGCATGTTCATTTACACCTAAATATAACTATTCAGGAACTTTTTATTAGATACTTAACGTGGGGCTTAAAAAGCAAATTACCCACTCATGGTTCCAATGGAATTTAAGGAGAGATTATCAAAGACAATGAAGATGTGATAGCAAATTCTGATAAATTACCCCCATGAGTTCATTTTCATTAACTTTGATAGGTATGAAAAGGAGGGGAGAATTGGTAAACCTAAAACTAACATGGTTTTTGAAGTTCACTATCACCCAGCTCCATTTTAGGTAACACCTGTACTATTTTATTTGCAGTATTTATCATCATCATCAGTATCATCACTGGGACGCTACCTACTTTATTTTCTTCCAAGGTTTCCAACATTGTCTCACCTTCAGAGTGAAACTTCAGTTAAGGGATTACCTGGTACAATGTTCCTACTCTCATTTTATATGACTGTGAGGTTTCTCTGGACTCTATCTATGTGCCTACACTATTTCTAATCTTCATCAATGATCTCGGTCATCAGTTCCCAAATAGGTATTTATGCTGATAACATAACCATTTCCTCCTGTCTTAGTAGCAAATCTGACAGACCTAACAAAATAAACATAGCTCAACTGTTCTTGAAAAGAAGCTCCAATCAATGGTTAACTAGGGCAAGATATGGCTTGTAAATTTTTAACTGCTTTCATTTAATCACCGCAGAGAACTTTTTTCTGCTTGCCATCAGCATGGCTGATGCTAAACTCCAGAAGAGCAATACTCTACACCTTGACCTTACGTATATTGAATCAATTGCTACATCTACTGGAAAGAAAGTTGGTACACTGCATCATGCTAGAAAATTTTTGACATCAGAATCCATCTTTTACATCTACCATTTATCCATGTATTGAATACTGTTGCCATATCTGCTTCTGCCATACATCATCCGATTCTCGACAAAATCCAAAGAAGGATTTGTAACGTAATTGATCTTGACCAGACATCTCGATTTCAGTCACTTTCTCACCAATGTGATGTATCTTTCCTCTGTTTTTTCTACAAATATTTTCATGACAACTGCTCTGATGAGATCTTTTGATCTGGTGTCCCAACCACATGAATTTAAGTGTGCAACTAGATTGGCAAATAGGTCTCACCATTTTAATCTTGAACTAGCTAGATGCAATTGCCACTTCTACTCTAACAGTTTCTTTTCTTGAACTTCCCACCTGTGGAACTCCCCCCCAATTTCTTGCTTCCCTGATAACTACAATCTTCAAAAAGTTCAATGCAATATCAATCGCCATCTTGTGTCTTTTTACATCCTATTCCTTTTTCATCCTTTCCTCAATCCTCCCCATTCTCTTTCAGTTTCAGTACCCCCCACCAGTCTAGTGGCATTGTCATCTAGTCTACCAACATGTTACTGCTATACAAGGTAGTATCTGTCATGTTCTAACAACAACCTTATTTCCTTCACCTGCTCCTCACCTAACAGTATCTCTTCATTGCCCAGTTTTAAAGTTAGAGATCCAAAAGAAATCAAAGCTCTATGCTGAGCCAATATCTGTCCAATATTAATCCCCTATTCAAATCAAGGGACACATATTCATTGTTAGATTGCTGTTTATCTAGCTGCACAGATAATTTCTTTCCACTAGTCTCCACCTGGGTAACAGTCAAGTTTGCTGGCTTCAACCAATCCCTTGCCATATTCAACTGCCTCAGTTCTGCCAAATTCATGATCTTGTGTCAATCAGTGCTCTCATTTTACATCCCACTAGTCTGACATCACAAGTTAGTTCAGCAGCTTCTGACAATTTTATAAACCCTTGACTTTTGTTGTTCTCATTACTCACTTTTTCTTCTTTCTCTCCTGTCAAGCAGATGGTGTCTTCTACAGGGTGCACAGAAATACTTCCCACATAAGACATTACTGTCTTCATCTAAGTAATGTCTTACCATTATGCAGGCAGTATATATGGGAGGTATATCTGCTGCATCCCGTATAATCCCCAATGACAAGATTTTCACTCCTATGAGATTTTTTAATGCCAACAAATACTTGTCACTTTCGTAATGCTCGGTGTAGTAGAGACTTTGTAATCGCAGATACAACTATAGTACGCCATTGAACAATACTGGTGTCAGAAGCCTTTGAATAATCTCGCACTAATAGTACTTGTTCAATAATACTCACTTGAACAGTAATCGAAATAGAGAAATAGTATAGTGAACAGATTAGGAATAGCAGTCCATATAGTAATAGAAAGAATAGAAATACAATCAATTAGACATCATGCAACCTCCTACTTATACATTTCCTCTATAGTCACCTGTTCTACTTAATTCAGTAATGGGATCGCCCGTGTTTGCTCACTGGCGATCTATGTTCAAACTCAAGTGTCGGCAGCAACACTTTATTCCTATATAACACTTTTCTTTCTGTATGGTAGCTGATACACTGCTCATGTGCCTTCTCTACACCCATCTCTATCCTCCTTACTTGAGAATTCACCCCCACTTAGTGTCTCACAGCACCTTGCAATTATGACTAGATTTTACTGGCTTGCTATACAATTCTCTTCTCAGGTGTCCCTTTTTATGCAGTAAAAACAGATCATCCTGGGGCAATTTCTCTAGGAAATGACTTTTACTACCATATATCCAACAACCATGTTTTTTTTTTTTTTTTAAATAACATCACATTCATGTAAGGTTACTGGGGTGGCCCCTAAGAGTTTAAATTTTTTCTTCCCTCATTAGGGTTAGTGTTCCTTTTCTGGGAGTGGAGGTTTCCTTTTTCTATTCCAATCTTTTCTGAAATACATTGTTTTCCCCTATATATCAACAGTTGGCTTTCCCTAATTAGCTGCCTCTAGGGGTAAGCCTGGATTCACTGGATATTGATTTGCTCTATGCATATATACCGATTACATATAAAACAAATCAACCCTCCTAAGAATGGGGGTAGGTATTTTTCATCTTACATGGAACAATGCTCAATATTTATAGCTTTCTCATGATCTTAGTTTTGCTCCAGACAGCTTGCGCCATACATACCCCACCTCCTATGACAACCATAGCAAATCTTTGGGTTTTCATTCAAACCGACAGTCCTTACCCATCCATTTTCATCCAAACATTGCAACACACTTTCATTTCTTCTTAATGATGCAAACCACCATCCAAAGTCTGGGTTTCATCTCTCGCTACCTCTTCTCTTACCAGTGGATTTCTCAAAGCCTACATTAATATTTGGCCAATTGAGCCTGAATAACTTGGTCATCTCGCTGATCTGTTTTTACATGGACTATGATTCTACCTACCTATACCAATATTGACTCTCCTTCTGCTGTATCCCTACAACGGCCCTTGCTGCTTCAGTAATACTTGAGTGCTTATTTCTTTCTCCATCTCATGCCATCTTAGCTTTTGTCTTTTATCTAAGAATTCTCCCAGCCAGAAGGGCCTTTCATATGGTTGTAGACCAAAGCAATCATGTTTATATGTGACACATTGTATATCCAGGATTTAATTCAATTTTGCCATCAAGTTGTTCTAGTTTGTATACAATGTCTTCCTGCTCTGCCATCATCATCCTTTGACCTCCCTATGGTTCGTCAGAACTCCACTGACAATCCCATTCTTCACTGTTCGGTCTTGCATTGCTATCCCCAATGTCCAACCCTGAGTCTCAAGCTATGGTGTCTGGGAAAGTCAATTTTCATGAGAAGATACTTCCAGAAGGATGACATAGTAGTAAAGATGAGATGATTTCTCTGTTCATTTGATGACAGTGGCTGGCAAACTCTAATCATTTTTGTTTGAGCTTAAGAGAGACTGGTTTCAGTTCTCCATAAATTGTGTTAAGCATTGCATGGGATCTCCAAATGATGTCCTGGATTTTTTTAAGTAGATTTGTATATGCTCCATCCAGTCGTCTTTCAAGATGAACAGATAATATCAAAGTTGCTGATTCATACAGGACTGGGTCAATGAGTGTTCAAAAGGTTTAAACTTTTAAGGAGGATAGAAGGCTCAAACACCATACTTATGTTTGTTATTCACTAGAGCAAAGATTAAATAAAGTGTGAAGAAGCAGAAACTAAAGAGAACACACATTGACAGACAGGAAAAAAATAAATGGAAACAAGAAAAAAAAATTTCTGACCTACTTTTTCCTGTCCCATCTTGTGCTCAAGCTGTTTTTTAATTTTCTTCATTGGAGCATTTGGTCATTTTCTCTCTCCATCTAGCAACTGCTAGAGTTGAGTTGCTGGTCAATTCACCTTTCTCCCACTGCTGACATCCTTTGGTCAATGGCACCAAATGTACACCTTTGATTGAGGTGCCAAATATAACACAGCAAGGTATTATCAACTGAGGTTTAAAGTTTTGCAGGCATCAGTGTTTTTGTAAGTACACTATTTTTACCTATCACTGGCTACCAGGTATGGTCACCTAATTAGTGCTTTAATGTTGTGTACCCACAAGGAAGAGATTATCAAAGAATCTTTCTGTTCATTCTAATGGGTTAGACTTTTCTTGATCTTGAGACTTTCTTGAAAGGCAGAAAAATTATGAATAGAAAGAACAAACATTTTTGCAAAAACTAAACAACTTTATAGGCTGCAATCACTCTGGTTGATTTCTACTGAGATTCTTGAGGCAATGAGAATAGTTAATTTAGTAAAAGTAGATGCCTGTCAGTGTTGGAGTTTGTTTCAATTTATAGAGAGAAAAGAGAGAGAGAGAGCGTTCTCTCTGGATGCAACAAAACATTCAAAATTCCTTATATAAACATTTATTTAGGGGAAAGACATTGATGGATATTATCTTCCCACAAAGACCTTCTTGTTAGGAAGGCAGATGGCCCATCTAAAAGTACCTTTGAACAGATTCAGACATTTTGGTAAGAATCAATGTAATTTAGGAGGATAGTCCATTAAATAAACATATCCCAGACTCTGCAGGATTTTGGTAAGCAGATTAATCTTATCACAACTTCTTTAGGGTTGTGAAGTAGGGTAGTAAAAATTCAGTTGTACTGAATTTGCTAAATCTTACTAGGTTTATTTTGAGTTCAAATCCTACAAATGCCTTCCACATAAGCATTTTATAGGTTCTGGTTAATATTTCTATACTGAACCTTCTTTCCTCAAGTTCCAATCTGGCCAACTAATTGTTCATGTTTTCTTCCACATTTTTTCTTTTTACTCCTTCATTTTGAATTCTTAACTGTCTCTCTCAATACCTCAAGTTGTTAAATGATACATTTTCATGTATTCACTAAACCGTTACAGAGGGATAAAGGTTTTAATGAGATATGAATATATTACTCTGGTCAAGCCTCTTTTTGAATTTAATGCCAATGTAAATTTAAAGAAATAAAATACTATCGTTGAAACTAAATTCCTTTAAATTTATTATCAGGAAGAACAATCACACAATATATCTATACATACATATATAAAGGGCAGTTGTCTGTATGTGTGTGTGAATGTCTGTATGTGTCTGGCTAAAACTAAAAAACTACAATAATTAACAACAAAATAAATGTATAGACTCAGTATCACCCAACCCATCTTTTGGTAAAAAACTTATCATCATATGATTTGTATTTACGAAGATATTTAAAATTAAAGATACATAATTATTGCATTAGAATGCATTCAAAATTTTCAGAATGAAAAAGTCAAAATGAACAAGAATAAGAATTATTCTCGTTTGTTTTTACTTTTTAATTCTCCTGATAATTTCAAAATGCTACATGTATTTTTAAAATTTCTATTCTCTTGAATTTATTTTCATATTTATAGTAAATAAAAGCATAACCTTACAAAAAATGAATATTAAAACAACAAAGTAAATTATACAAACACAATTCCCGTAGATTTTGGGGGGTAGGGAATTTTCAATAGCTTTAATAGAGTCAGATATTCCATGAATATATGTCATCTTTTTCGATTTTTTTTTTAAAATCAGGAAATTTTTAATTACCTATTTTTAATAACAGGCTTACTTTAAACACATTTTATTTTTATGTTGTTGGGATATTCTTACCTATCTATTGATCTATGCATATTTTTTGGCCATATTATTTTTTTTATTCAATCTTTAAAAAATAAACTTCATTGTTTTTCTAGCTTGTAACTAGCATAAAAAAGTAAATAATTTTAAATTAAGTTTTATTAAAACAAAAAACTATAGTGAGCCTTGTGTTTTAGAAAATTTACTTTAAATAAAATATAGTTAAATTCGTAAAACAAATATTCAACACAACTAATGTTGACCATAACTCATGTCCATCTTAATTTTTCTTTTTTCTTTTCAAATACAACTTGAAATTTAAACAAAACTGATTTTCAAAACTAAATTCTCAATGTATCTTACTTCTATTCTCTTTCAAAATTGTAATTAAATTCATTTATGTAGAAATGTTTGCTTCTTCATTTTCTTTAAAAAGAAAATAATTATTAATGTAATGTTTAAAAGTAAAATTTTATTTACTTAAAAAAAAAATCTAAATTTCTCTCCAAAATAAATAGTAAATAATTATTTTTCAAAGGCTCACTATAGTTTTTGCTTGAAAAAATTATATTAAATGTTTATATCTTAATTTAAGTTTATAACCTTTTTTATAAATAATTTGAAAAAAGTTAATGAACTTACATAAATTGATTTGATTTGTTTGAAAACAACATTAACAGAGTATGTTAGTATTTAATTAAAAAAATAGTGTCTTTTTTAATACAAATATGGGGAGGCTCAGCCCCCTAAGCCCCACACACTGAGTGTGGTATTGGTAGTGTGGTATTTTCCTAAATTTAGTTATAGTTGTAACAAAAAAAAAAAAAAAAACAATTAAGTTTATTTTTTAAAGATTGAATAAAAAATTATTTTCCATAAGATGGCTGGAAAATATTAGTAAATTGTCAATAATAAGCTACTATTCAGAGATCTTCTGAGCAACACGAGTATCCCCGTACTTAATAATTCTTAGATGAGACATTATATGGAAATAATTATATATAATAAATTTATGATTTATATTTTACTTATCCAGAATATTGTTAATATTTCAGTTGCTTAACTGGTATTTAAATATTAACTTTTATTGTTAAAAAAAAAAAAAAAAAAACCTTATAAAGATATACACTAGATGAATATTAGTTTTTGCAAATATATATATATATATATATATATATATATATATATATATATATATATAGTGACATGGTAAGAGGAAAGGAGGTTAAAAAAAGCTGATTAATAAATACACAGTCCAAGCCAGCTGACACATTCCCCTTTCTCAGCCAGATCTAATCAGCACTGAAGCAGAACCTGGATAAAATATCAGCAATGATGAAAAGAAGCGAGAATAGCAGGAGGAGTTATGAGACGTTTGAAATGGCAAGTGGCAAAAAAAGAACATACATAGTGAAAAGGGAGTTGGCGACCATTGATTGTAAAAAAACAGATGACAATATGCAATGTCCCAGACTATGAATGAGGTGGGGGGGGGGGAATTAAACCTCCCGGCCAACTTAACAAAAGGCCCTCATCATGACGACATATCTTGGTGAAGACTATTGTAAAAAAACTGACTTAACGGAGATTAGAACCACGTGTTTGCTTGGAGTACACAATAATATGCTGAAGTGTATGCAGTGAAAAAAACAAAAAAAAAACAAGGTGAGACAGACAGAGAAACTGATCTTAAAATGAGAAGAGAATATAAAAATTGAATAATAACAAAATTGAAAAGAACGGAAGAGATATAAAAAAAAAGTGGGGGGAGATTCCAATTATAATAATGATGCAAAGAATCAAAATCAGTATCATTTGCTTCACCCTTGCCCTCATTGATAAACACTCCATAATCCCACCAAAGTTTGCATGCACCATAACACAAGGGAGAGAGGAACTTTATTGGTTCACCCACCTCCCCCATTCATTTTTATGGCTTCAAACTATCGATCCCGAATTACTGTATATATTTTCATAATCATTTTTTTGTCCCATTGTTGTTTTTGCAGTTAACTTATTTGTTGTTACATACAATTTTATATAAACTTACCCAGAGTTTGGCTTGTTGCTTGTGCCATTATTTAATAAGTTTTGACACATCAGACAGACTCATTGTCTTATGTTTCCTTTTCTTTTTATATATAATATTGTTAACATGTAATGAAATTCACAGCATCCCCAACTGCCTCAATACTTGGTGAGAAAACCTTTCTCCCTAGGCTGGAAGGCATTTTGGCCATATATTAAAAACTAATTACAGATAAATATCAAAATTTTTCACAATTAATTTAAGTTTTTATAGTCAAAGAATATGTTAAGAATGAAAAATAAATGGAGGAAGTGAAGTGGTTACAAATATTGTCAATGAGCAAAGAAACTGACAACAGTTACAAATTGTTCATTGCTTTAATATGCTATAAGAAAAAACAAAGCTATAGTTTCTTCTAAAATATGTTCAAATGTTGACTGCCATTACTGATAACATTTCCCATAGCAAATTTGTTTTGTAGTAATACACCATAAAATAAACATTAATATAAAAAAGTTTTATTCGATTAATTCTATCATTTATTTAGAAGAAATAAAAACCAGAATGAAATATTAATATATGCAACAGCACATTAAGAATGAGAAAATTATGTTAGCACATCAATGAGTTAATTAAAACACTGAAATAATAGTCAATTTAGCTCTTAAAAAAATCAGTTTTTTTTTTTTTTAAATTCATCTTCTTTCAGTTTTTTCACCATTAATTTGGCCAATTTTTTTATGTTGAACATAAATTTCTATTCAAAATGTGAAATACTAGTGTAGAATTTTCATAGAGCTTGATCATAGCTACATAGATTGGTTGTGTAGACCAAGCTTTAATGTCTTTGTATTAAAAAGGAGAGCCTATACTAATAAGGATTTTATTGTAAAAAGGATTGTCCTTTTCTTGCCTGCAAATTAAAAAGAGGGATGTAAAGCTGAATATGAAAGTATTAGAAGGGAAACATTTCACACTGTGTGTGTGTCTATATATATATATATATATATAAAATGTAAACAATACTCATTGGCTACTTTGGACAAACATTTAAATTTAGCTGTTGTTACGATCAAACAGGTGACCTTGATAGTATACCTTTTACATATTTAAGAAATAGAAAAAATCATGACGACAAAAAAGAAAAAAATGGTGAGCAGATGTTTGTAAACAGTAACTGGACAATTAAAGAAAAAAAAAATCATAAAATATTTTCATCTTATCTCTAAATTGTTATTTCCCATTGACAATTTGCAAACCCTAATGTAGTAGAAGTCGTCACATCCAAATTTCTCAGGGTTGCCATTTACATGTGGTAGGAATATGCTACATTCTAGTATTTTTCTTTTCTTTGCAGATAATTGTTAATAACTTGAAATTTCTCAATCCATAATGTCTTGCACAGAATAAATTTCAACTGGGAGGAAAAGAAATTCTTTATGTCAGAAATTAGAGATTATTAAAAAATTGAACAATGCCAGAAACCCACCTGACATAATGATAAAGTGTTACAACATTGGCAAACCTATTCTCTATGATATAAAGAAATCAAAAGAAACTCTTCTCAGATATGAAAATCAGCTGAGCACATCAATAAGACATCTAATAAAAAGGCTCTTCATAAGCCAAAATCTGAAGTTCTTGACAAGAAGCTTCACAAATGGTTTCTATCGAAGCACTCAGAAGGTATGGCTATTTCTGGTCCAATGATTATTGCCAAAGCTAAATCTATGTATGAGGATTTAAATATAGATACAGAATGCAAGTTTAGTGATGGATGGTTACAGAGTTTTAAAAATTGTTATGCTATAAGACAACTAAGCATTCCTGGTGAAAGAAAATTAGCTTTCACTGGAGCAGCTTCAAAGTTTTGTACAGCATTTAAAACCATCTTAGAAGAAAAAGGATTCACTGCTGATGAAATTTACAATGCTGATGAAACTGGAATATACTGAAGTGTTTAACAGCCAAGACATTAGCAGAAGAAAAACATGCACTGGGATGTAAGCATAACAAGGAGTGCTTTGTGCAAATGCTTCAGGACAACATAAAATAAAAATGTTAGTGATTGGAAAATCGGTGCGGCTTTCTGCCTTGAAAGGTTTGAGTCATTTACTGATCAACTACAAAGACTAAAGAAGTGCTTGAATGGATAAAAACATCTTTAGTGATTGGTTTTTAACATTTTCCTTCCATCAGTCCAAGTGAATTTTGTAGATTTGGGAAAAACCAAAAAAAAAAAAAACACGAAAATGTGTCTCACTAGTTTTCACAATTGCAATGCTCATCCCCATGAATTTGAACTGATTTCCAACTGTGGAAATATTTATGCATGCTATTTCCCACCCACTTCACTTATCCAACCAATAGATCAAGGAATAATGATGAATATGAAATGTCACTATAAAAACAAACTGATGATGAAAATTATGGTAAAAAATTTCATCCTTTAAAATTTCAACAAAATTAAACTTGCACTTGAAGATGATCCACTGAATACTCTCACTTCGGATGACTTAAAAGATTGGCTAAATGAAGACACTAATGAATTACAAAAGAATTCAGTGGTAAAATCACTTCAAAATGATTTGGATTGTCAATATAGGAAGAATCAAATTCTCCCAATAATGGTGAAAATATGAAGGATGATGAAGACTGGGACTCAGTAGAGAAAGCTACTGATGAGGTCAGCAAATTCATGGAGAAAAAAAAAATCTTTATTCAGTAGTACAGAATGTACAAGTCCATGTAATTTGCAGAAATGCTTTACTTAAAAAAACAAAAAAAAACTAGAACAGCGAAAAGTAAGCAAAATGAGAAAAGACAGTTGAAAATAAGTTACTGAGCATTAAACATTACAAATTAATATTTACTTTTGTGAGACACCTAATTTTTCATATATTGTGCTAAGTTGTTGTATTTTGCTAAGTTATATTACACATACATTATATCCAAACCCATCCTTATATCCAAAGCACTCTGAAGTTCAGATATGAGGTCCTCTACTGTAATTGAAAAGATGTTAAGATCAGTTAATAAATATATATATATATATATATATGTGTGTATATGTATGTATATGTATGTATGTATGAATGTATACATGGGGCATATGTATGCGTGTATATGTATGTGAAAAGTGTGTGTATATGAATATAGATGAATATGTGTATGTGTGGATATGTGAATATATATTTTTAGGTTTTATATATATATATATATATATATATATATATATATGTGTGTGTATATATTTGTGTATGTATATATATATATATATATATATATATATATATATATATGTGTGTGTGTGCATGTGTATGTACACGTATGTCTGGGTGTGTGTGTGAGTACATGCCTAAGTGTATGTACCTACTTGTATTTTTTTTTTTTTTTTTTTTGGTGTGTATTAGTATGTGTTTTTGAACATAGAAATATTTGGTCCTTATGAAATGAGACAATCGTTATATTCATCTTCATATATTTATATTTGATTTATAACCTGTAGTCTATACTAATTTTCCCAATTACAAAGCGGCCCTTTAAGTAAACACAATTTTATTTTCCTTCGTCCCATATCTCTCCCCCACCCTTTTTTTTTTTTTTTCCTTCCTATCCGAATTGTCTGTGGTGTGTATATGTCACCACTTAAATGTATCTTTATGTATTAGACATTCGTCGACTTTCTTTCTCTCTTTTTTAAATTCACCCCACCCACATCTCCAAAAATTCTCTCTGTTAAGGTTTCATGTCACTCCTCCTCATACTTACACTTTCTCTAAATTCTGTTTTGATTTCGGAGTTGTTTTTTTCTGTTTTCATTTTGAATTTGTAGGTCTGATGATTTGGATCGTATTTTTGATTCCAATGGAATAAATTATGACCATGGAATATTAGTGTTTAAGCTTTTTTTATATATATATATATATATATATATATATATATATATATATATATATATATATATATATATATATATGTATGTATGTATGTATGTATGTATGTGGATTTTATTTTCTAATCCAACATATTTTTTAGTGAAAACCCATATTTAAATACACACTCAATTTATTTTAAACAGTATTTTATTTTATCTACCAGTCTGCACATCTGAGAAAACTTTTTAAAGAAAATGCAACCTCCAACAGGATTCAAACCTGCATCCCCCTTTGCAGGAGAATTAATCAGATGTGTTTTGATCGCTCAGCTATGAAGAGCTTCACAATCAAGCAAGACTATTTGCCTTTAAAGCACATTCACTTGTTTAGATTTCCTCAAAAGTTATAACTTTGCAGTTTCATATAAAAAATGTAAACAATGCAATTTCTAAAGAATTAATGTTCAGGCTGGCAGATGAAATATAATACTATTTAAAATAAATGGAACATCTACTCAAATACAGGTATCCATTAAAAATGTTTAAATGCATACATACCACACAAAATGATCCTAACAAACACATTTTCTATCTATTGGACAAGGGTGGCAATTACAGATTTCTCACTACTGTCTTGTATAACCAACTGATGCTGAATATTTTCATAATTGTGCTGAGTGATTTTAAAGCTTTCATTTAATGTTGATTTCTGCTATGCATGAAACAAAGTAAAATGTCAAGCTTGACAATCACTAGCACAAGCATATTACTGCTGGTTTTAATACAATGCAAAATCTCTGGTAGTATGTACATTTCTGCAAAAGAAAAATTTTTATTACATTTTTTTTTTTAAAAATTAATCTACGTTAGCATGTTAAGAGGGTGAGTTATGAATTTTGCTGCAGCAAAGCAAACATTTTGTTCACTCTCCATGAATTCTATTTTACTATTTCCTGCCCCCACTGAAAAAAAATAAAAATAAGTTTTCTTTAAGCACATAGAAAATGTGTAATTTAGCAGTAAAAATAAAATGGGGAAAAATGGAGAGAGAGAGAGAAAAGCCAAGACTGAAGTGGAAAATCACATTCCTCCTATATTCAACATATGAACACACACACACATCATTATCCCCTTGATTTTTTTAAATTGTAGTGTGTGTGGGGTCTGAATGCAGAAGCCACACAAAATCTCCACAACAGCCTATCAATGGCAGCCATCAGCAATACTCGTATACCTGTCCATTGTTTGACATCCATATAGGAGAATGGAGACTACCAGTGATTTGTACAGTCTGTACTTTGTTTGAAAGCTGCTTTTGATTCTCCATATTCTTGCCAATTTGGTCATCGCTGCCATGGCTGCAGCAATCCATGACAACTTCAAAGTTGCAGGTATCATCATTAGACAAGATTGCTCCTAAGTATTTAAAACTGAACACTACCTCAAGTGAATTCCCATTCATGGTAATGTTGACACAGGTGTTACTGTTTGTGCTATTCACCATTACTTTGGATTTCTGAGCTGATCTCCATTCCATATGCTCCTGCTCTTTCAAAAGATTTGTTGGTCAAGTCCTGGAGCTCACTGTTACTACATGCTATGAGGTCAATGTTATATGCAAAACATAGGTTACAAATGGTTCTGCCACTGATAGAGATTGAAGGATCATGGTCATTCAAGATTTCTTGCATGATTCTCTCTAGAAATAGGTTGAACAATGTGGGTGAAAGTACGCATCCGTATCACATACAAAAACTTAACCACTTCATTAATCTTCTTGGGTAAATCAACTGTTCATTTTGATCCCTAAACCCCATGCCACTATAGCTTACCCAGATGTTCAGAGACTGGTTTCACAACATTTCAATCCTTAAATTTGCCATCATCAGGAACAGTTTGGGATCAAATCAAAGGTGAAGTTTCTGATGCTCTTAAACAATGTCTCAATACATCCCACCTTATCTCAGCTCACTAGCAAGAATGATCAGGCCTCCCAATAAAAATCCCCTTAACCAACTCATGGATCAAGGGATAATTGAGAAGGGCAAGAGGCACTACAGGAACCTCTATATGCAGCAATGACATATAGTTGAAGACAACATAGACAAACCAAGATATACAGATACCGAAGGAAAACAACCCTAGAAACTTCAAACAATACAACCTGAAGGATATGATCTAAAATTGGACAAAAGCATGGAAGAAGGTGCCTTTGAACACCCTCAAAAATACTTAGAGAAACATGCTGGACATCCCCAAAGTCACAAGTCATGATAGACTTGAAACCACTGAAATGAAAAAATATATTGGCTGCAGCTGGACAAGGAGGATGAGCTGGAAAACCAGCTGAATGAGGATGCCAGGGTACCTGGTCACCACCACTTGGCCGAAAAAGAAATTGCCAAGAAGTTACTTGGATTGCAGAGACCCAAATACGAAGAAGAGGATCTCTCTCTGGCTATTGGCATAGATGATGATGGCACCATCTTCAGTATCACCAACAAGAGAAGTGGTAATCTGATTAAACACTAAGAAATAATGTGAATTTTAAAACTGGAATTGCAACAGCAACAGAATAAATACCAGCTTAGGATATCAAGTTTTTCTCAGCTACTGAACATAAGTAATATAGTATTTAAAATATAATGTTCAAAGTTTATACACTTTCATATATATATATATATATATATATATATATATATATATATATATATATATATATATATATATATACACGTCTTGATAATTTGAAATTATGGTCCAATTCATTTCCAAAATTTGTATGACAAACAAAATCAATTTTTTTTCCTGAAATGAACATTTTTCTAATAACTGCAACATTTCCTACAAAAAAGTTTTGCTTATTATTTTTGCCTATATTGTAGAATTTCTCAATTGAATTGGGAATAATAAAACTCAAGCAGAAATAATTAATTTGGCAACCATGGACTGTCTACAATTTGTATCAATCATTCACAAACCCATCACACATTTCATGGTGTCTGAAAGGCCAAAAGATGAATTTGATAGTTTGTTTCAGTTTTTTTACTCTACAGATTTAAAAATTGAGTAATTGTAAATTCAATAACTCCAAATTCATTAAGTTTTGTTAGTAAGAGGTGCGGGGGGGGGGTAACACACAACCCAGACAGATACTGAAAAGCTCAACTGGCATAATACCCATCAAAATTGATAGCATTACTTTGGAAATTTTCTAAGCCTTGGTTATTAATACAAATTAAATTACAGTGCAGATTATACCTTCAGCACCACTTCCAAAAATACACTTAATACAAGCAAGGGGAGGTATGTACAATTGTTTTTGATATTTTATACAATTTTTACATAACATTAGTCATTTGCATGCTGTCTTTGATTTAACAAAATGATGTTCATTAAATGTAGTGATTTACAGAAATTATTTCTTTACAAAATATGGGATTTATTGGTTGTAAGGAATGCACTCTTTCTCCAATTAGCTTTTTAAATCAAGTTTTTTTTTTTCTGTATTTGTTTCATAAATCTCCCTGTCATATCACAGGTTATATAAACAAAGAATAGCAAAATAATTTGTAATGCATTTAAATACTAAAATAATTTACAATTAATTTGTTTTTGCTACTCTATGGATTTAAGAAATTAAAAATTGAGAAACTGTAAAGTTGGATCACCCCAAATTCATTAAATTTTGTTAGTAAGAAAAAAATATGCAACACAGGTATTGAAAAGCTTAACCAAGTGTTAAAAGCCAGTATTGACAACCCTGTTAGCATCTTACCCACCAAAACTGATCATTTATGTATGAAGCTTTGGAAATTTTCTAAGCTTCGGTTATTAGTACAAAGTAAATTACAATGCAGATTACACCTACAGCACGCCTTCGAAAAATACTCTTAATATGGGCAAGGAGAGGTATGTAGGTTTGTTTTATCTGATATTTTATACAGTTTCAGGTAACATTAGTCATTTGCATGCTGTCTGGGACTTAACAAAATGATGTTCATACAGAACTTACTTCTTTACAAAATACGGGATTTATCAGATTTAAGGAACACATTCTCCCCGCAATTAGTTCTCTAAATCAAGGTTTTACTTTAAATGTGATCATTAGAATGAATTAAAGTTTTATTTTGAAATCTTATTTCTAATATCACAGGTTACATAAACAGTTTGTATTTGATTTTATTACTGTTGATATTAATGTTAACAATATAAGCAGAGAAGAACAAAATCCTAAACAAGAAGTAAATAAAATAAAACTATTAGATATTTCATTGCAAGGCAAGCATAAAATAAAGAGCTGGATGACAATCAACTACAGATCAACCTGTTTGAACATTATAGAAAGAATGTAAAAGACAGGAATGTTGCCCTAAGATAACCAATGAGCTGCAATGACATCCTGTTTGGGAGTCCAAACGAAGAAAAACATTAACAAATCTTAAAGGATGGATGACAGAGAGCATTCATGAAAAGGCATCTGCAAGTAACAAAATGCAGACAACCCAGTGGCACTGATAAAGTGCATCTACAACAAGTCAATGCACTAAGTACATGGAGTGTATGTATTGGAGCCCTGAGTATACACCTCACCATATTCTAATTAATGAGGCACTCGCCTGTGCTTCATTAGGTCATAGCTAAAAGAGAAGGCCTCTGTACAATATTCACATTTGAAAGGTTTCAGGGCAAGATGTTCTTGAATGTGTGTGCTCCATTCAGCACTTGATGTGAATATGCGATCACAGTACTTGCATGAATAATGTGCACTGTGTTGACGCCTGTGTAAGGTCAATGCATAGCGGGTAGCAAATGCCTCTGTGCACATGTCACATGAGAAAGGCTTGGCAGAGTTGTGGATCTTGCGGTGTATAGCAAGCTCCACTTTAGTGCCAAATGCCTCTTCACAATTAAAGCACTTGAAGGGCTTCTCAGCTCGATGTGCTTTCAGATGAACACTCCACACATTCAAATTGTCAAAAGTCTCTTTGCAGTACTTGCACTTGTGTACCGTCTTCTTCAGGTGTGCAAGGGTGTGCTTCTGCAGTCGAGAGTTGTCAATGAATGCCTTATCACAGTAAGTGCACACAAATGACTTCTCACCGACATGGATCCGCCGATGTTTGGCTTCATTGCTGCGTGTACTGAAAGCCTTCTCACAAAATTCGCACTTAAATGGCTTCTCTCCAGAGTGAGTGCGTTGGTGCTCAAGCAGGTTACTCCGGATGCAAAAGGCCTTCTCACATTGGTCACATTGGTGTGGCTTTTCACCTGCAAGAGAGAAAAAGAAAATGTACATAGACTAAAAAATAGATTTTGAATATTTTTAAAGCTCTTCTAATAAAAAAACTCTGCTTTAGATCTAGCATATAATTGTAAAGGATAAAGCTTCTGAGTTGGCTATAAACATGAAAGAAATGGAAAAAAAAATTCACTTTCATGTTAAATAATTTTTTCTTTTATATGCATTAAATTGGACTTGTGCTATTTAAGTTAGAGATGGGCAACCTTTTTCAAACAGAGGGTCACATGATCTTTGGCTCATAACAAGGCGGGCTGCTCTACTAAAAAGATTCAAGGTAATTTTTTGTAGTAGGTACCTCAGCTTTTTTCACTACAGAATTGATTGATTGGTTGATTCATTTTCTATGGCTTATCAACCCTTTGCAGCTTATTTAAAGCCAGAAATTATTTTTAGATTGTAAGAATTTTTTTTTTTTTTTTTTGACAATAATAATATTTTATTGATACAAGTTTTAGTAATTAACTCATAGCTGGGAGGAGAAAATGTGGATTCATACCATCCCAAGTGTACCTACACATAAATAAATATAATGAACCCAATGGGAATTGGAACTCAGCTCTCTGATTTCTAATTATAGGCTATTATCCACTAAACCACCAACACATCCAATCTTACAGTATTGCCAAATAGTCATTTCAGTTTGATGAGGCTATAAGCCTTCACTACAGAAGACCATATGTGTAAGCATATACCTTACAAATGGGGGTGGGTGGGGGGTGGAAATCTTTTATTTTTGTTTTTGAGTAAAGGTTTTTCTATAATTAAAAGTACTGAAGTTTTGGTATAGTATTATCGCTGATGACAGTCAGATTAACACACGTCACTGCATGCGATTGATTTCTAATTTATTCATTTGAAAATTAAAAAAAAAAGTATATTTCTTCTCCAGAGAAAAAGATTATTATGACAATTTCCTGTTTCTAAAACAAAACATGTTTACATGTATGATCTTCCTTTGTGAAAATCGACAATAGTTTAAAATGATGAAAACATCATGTTTCACCAAAAGTTTACAAAATTTAAGAAACATTGTACTTGATCATTATTCATGTATGTCGTTGGTTATGTATGAGAAAGTGTGAGTGAACAGTTGAAAACAAAACAAAAAACATTTTAAGAAATATTTTTCATATGAAATTAAGCATGCTATTCAGAAAAATCAAACGAGCCACATGTTTGCCCATGACTGATCTAAACTATGCTTAGTAATCATTACAAGCATTAAATTTGTGTACCTTCATAAATATTCTAATATTTTAAAAAGAAAGGAATTGCAAAGAAAAAAAATCATCCTGCTGGTTTGATTGCAACTAGAATTTAGAATTTTAAAAAGTTCAATAACTGCTAAACAGAATGTCTATAATTAAGATGCAATTTTTTTGATCCACATTTTTTTAACCTACTTATTTACAATATACTTTAAAACTTTTTATATAAATAGACATTTTTGATATCCTATTTTTTATAGGGAAAAATAGTCAAACATTAAAAAAAACAAAAAACATTTACATTGAATTGTAAATATTTGAAGAATGCCAAAAATAAACCCACTTAACAGAAAACTCTTTAAAAAGAAAAAAAAAGTTTATAAAGTTTCTGTAAAAAAACGAACTTTAGTGACTTTAGAGACTGGCCCACAATATAGTTTCCATAACAAATAAAAGAATGTCCAGTCATCTTTATCTGCCTATCTACTCACAAGAATACCATAAAAATAACATGCTACAGTACACAGTTCTTGGAAATACACTGACAAATAACAAGTTGACAAATTTATGGGCCCATAAAATGATGAGATTATATTGGAAATCTCATTCTAGTGTCAAGTTTTATTACCAAACAATTACATTCTCTAATTTTTCTTTCTTAATATTTGAAATGGCTGAATGTGAAGACAAGTACTTCTAAATAATAAAAATTTTATTTTTTTTCTACTATATTTTAACAATAGTTTAAAAAGGTAATAAAAAGATTTCAGTGTTAAAAACCAAAACTTGACCCTTAATGAAAATAGATTTAAATCCGTATAATTCCTCAGATAGTTAACATATCTAATTGTTTAAAATTGGTTTCTCACCACCACCCACTTTTTTTAGGTTAGAGCTATGTGTCTTGTTAAACAGTTTATTTTCAGCTAATTTTTATATCTTAAAAGAATGTCTTCATGAAAATAGTTCCACATGACTGGGCTGGTGGAAAAAGAAAGGTTTCAGTTACAAAAAATAGACACAAATAATAATTGTGCAGTACTTTGAGAAACAAAAGTTAACATGCCTGAAATATTAAAACCACCAATGAAAATCTTGCTGACTATTAAATTTAAATCAGTCAAAGTTTTTTTCTTTCATATCTCTCTCTCTCACACACACAAAGGTAGTGGTTGCTGAAAAATTCTGTTAAACTCACTCCACAATCTGAACAAATGATATGACATTCTTTACTAAAGGCCAAGTCATAGTGCAACTCTTGCAAAGAAATACCTGCCTGTTCCAAATCTCGCCATTCCACTGGGAGCAAAGACACTTAGTTTCAGTTTGGGATTTAGTTGGCTTAATAAATATTTGCATTTTATACTTGAAATAACTTTTGCTTAAATTTAATTGAAATAAGTATAAGATTTATTTATTTTTATTTCCTTCAGACTTGCCATATTATTTTTACATTTTCATTGCAAAAACAAACTTTTTTTTTAATTTAACATTTTTCACTTAAAGTTAATTTAATATCCTTCAGCAATATTCTTAATTATTGATTGAACAATGCCCAGCGGATAGGCATTGTTACAGATAGTAGTGGTAATAAACATAAGTTCATAACCCAACTTAATCTTAGAACAGATTATTAAAGCCCTATGGGTAATAGTTTTAATTAATTTAATTTTATGTTTTACGGGACAAAAAGAATCCCTACATGTATATAAACCAGTAAATGTCAGTTTAAGATAAACAGATGTAACAAAACCCAATGAAGATCTGTTAACCAAAACATCAAGAAAGGGAAGAGAAGAATCAATTTCCTTTTCTTGTATAAATTTTAAAGCTGGATGCATATTATTAACAGACAAAAGAAAATGGTCTGCTTCAATCTCATTATCAGAGAGACAAAAGGTGTCATCAATGTAACAGAAATAAATGTCAGATTTATTAGATTTCAATAACACTCTCTTTGTGGAATTTTATTATCACTTTTTGATTTTTGCCGAAATTAAGGTTGGGCTAAATTTAATTTGCCCTTTCTCAAATGATACATTCCACTAAAAACTTTATACTGAACAGAATAAATTATTTAAAAATGGACGTTTAAAAACAATAAGTTGAAATAAAAATGTGTTCTTTGAAAAACAGGGCATACAAATCATTAGAGATTTTTAAAAGATTATTTATAAAATGAAAGCAAGAAATACATTACCTATTAAATGTCTCCATCTTCATTCAGGCTCAGATCTACTCAGCCTGACTAGCTAGGTTAATTTTATTTCATTCTTTTTTTTTTTGTTTTTTTACTTTCTTCTTTATTACGAACAATATCAATGAAATATATTTTGGTCAATATTTTGAGGCACGGAGTTAAAACAATTAATTTGGGATCCAACTGAAGTCAAGAATGAAAACGACGCACCATGAAAAACTTTTGTTGCTTTGAAATACATATACTTAAATATTGACTCAGCCCGACAAGCCCAATCCCTGGAGTTGCTACTGATATACATGTATGCATGTCCATACACGCAAAGTAGAAGTAATCATTTCTATTTTCACTCACCTGTATGAAATCTACGATGTGCTTGCAGGTAATGCTTGGTGCCAAAAGACTTGGGACACAAATCACATTTGTGTGGTTTCTCTCCACTGTGGCTACGGCGATGAGCAGTTAAAGTGGACAAGACGCTGAATCGTTTGTGACACTGTTCACATTGGTAAGGTTTTTCACCTGTATGATATCGTAGATGTATGATCAGGTGTGACTTAATACGGAATGCCTTCTCACAAAGTTTGCATTTGAATGGCTTGGTATGTTTGCGACTATGGCACTCCAATCTGGAACGAGCTTTAAAAGTCTTCTCACAAAATTCACATCGATATGGCATGGTGGAACTGTTTCACTTTGAACTGGAGATGAGATTACACTTCTCTCATATCACAACTATGTGTCATAGAAAAAAAGAAAAGAATAAAAATTGACAATTTATAAAGAGAAAACTTCTTTTTTTCAGTTATAGAAATTAAGAGAAAACAAAAATATAACATGCTTTTTAAAACAAAAACATTGCCAAAGACTGAAGGTAGTTAAAATAAAAGTGATTTCATGGGAAAAACCATCCTTTTTGACACTATTATTTTTGTGGGTAGGAGGTTCATGTTTAGCCAAATTTATTTCTCTTGGTATTAAAACTAAGCGACATTTTCATATCTGTTCACTTGCTGAGAACATGTTGATTGGTGGAAGAATAAAGATGTAAGTTAAGATTTATTTACAACATTTAGTTTGAGACACCTGGTGAGTATCAAACCCTATTACAATAATGGTCTGCAAGACTAGATTGCTAAACCACTGTGCCATTGAGGCACCCAATGAAAGTATTTTTGATGTACAAAAGATTAAACTTGCTAAAAGAAATTTTTGCAAATATGGATAAAAATGTCTGAATTAAGACATAGTTTCAAAAGGACAGTTTTCAAAATGACTGCTTTTTTAAAAACTTTCACTCTTTGGTAATGTTTATGGTTTTAAAAAGCGATGGTTAGAATTATAATGAAACCTAAACATATGAAAGCAAATTTATACATTTTCTATGTTCTTGAGAGTTGACAACAAAAATAATAAACACTATTAAATTGTTTATTTACACTATTTATTTATTATTATTTATTGGAATGGTTGACAAAACATCAGCTACTTGTCAATTAATCCAAATTTGATAAGATGGTAAACAATACGGATTTCCTAATTGTTGGTTTGCATATTTTAATAATTTAGTAATTGTTTATAAATTTATGAATAAAAATTGTTTTCACATTTATTTCTTTATAAATTGATAAATGATAAATATTACATTGCATTAGTTCTAATTTTAGTAACTTTTAGAATGTTGTAAATATAAAATTATTCTTGTAAATAAACAATCTAATAAATAAAAATATTTTTGCTGTAAATTCTCAAGGACAAAGAAAACATGTATAAATTCATTTTCATATGTTTAGGCATTAGTCTAATTCTAATCATTGCTTTTAAAACAATAAACATCGTCAGAGTGAAAGTATTTTTAAAAAAAATGGTGTCATGGGAAAAGCCATCCCTTTAACACTACATTTTTATCAAGATTTGCCAAAATTTTAATAAAAAAATTACAAAATTTAGTGCTGATCATTAAATTATTCATATACTGCTAGAAACATTATTTGGCATGGAGGTGGGTAGAAGGGGGGGAAAAGGACTCAAGCAAAGTGAAGGAATGGTGGAGCAGCACTATTATAATTGGAGTGCAAGAAAAAAAAAACCTTGCCAACATTTACCAGATTTAAATGCAATTGATGGTAAAATACAATCATTATTATTGCTTAATCCCTCCACTTAACTACTATTAGAATTTGCTGTATCAATAGATAACAGGGAGGTCTACTCAAACATGTGCAGCCACTAAATATACCATTTATTGTAATAAGAAATAATGTTGGATTATAAATAACTAGCTGATGTACCCTGTAATTCCTGGGATAGTTCCTGTTCTCATATCCTTTCTTTGGTTATCCAAAAGTAACAATTCAAAGTAAGTAGCCCTGAAAAGGTTTTTTTGTGTGTTCACAGAGAATATAGCCCTTAGGAGGGCTAGTGTTAAATAAATTTACAATAGATGTACACTAACATATAGTTTCACAATTAGACCTGCAAATAGATTTATATACAGATTTACAAATGGAATAATATAAATTAACAAAAGATTTACAACAATGACAAATAGTACAGTTAAATCATAAACACCTGATGATTGGGTGTTTCTCACCAAGTTTGCAGAGCCTCTTGATAAACATTTCAATGTGGGATATAAATAAATGATTGGGATTGCTGAATTTTGAACATCCCACATAAAGTTGGCTATGGGAGAAAACCGGTTCTGCAAGATTAAGGCCTACCATATCCAAGGACTGTTCTTGAGCTTTATTAATGCTGATTGCAAAACTCAGTTTCACCAGAAATTTCAACTGCAAAGTCATATCTGAGGGAATAAATTAAATTTTAGGAATAAAAACAGCCTCACTGCTTGCTTTACCACTTAGAATTGTCACCACCAAGACTATTGGCATCACCATCTTAATTGTAAGTTGTGCGCCATTGCAAAGTTTTGGTGGATTCAGATTTCTTAGCAGCATCACTGGTGCATCTAATATTGAGGCACAAATTGTGAGGCGGGAGAACTGCTGGTGTTAGGCTATTCAAAAATTCAACTGGATAATTCACAGCTTCACCTACAGTTAGTACAGTGTCAATGGAATTGTAGCTGCAATGTTCACCTGGCAACTGTTCCAGAAATTTGATGTTCAAATCATGAACTTTGGAGCTAAAATGGCACAGGTTCTCAGCCAATTGTGGTCTCTAAACTGATTTCTCAGGTTAGGAAAGACACTAGTCATTAGTTCCTTTAAATGAGATACCATACATCCAAAAAGCAAATTGACTCAGCAATCCTGCTCGTCAACCAAAGTGCCATTACCAACATCCAATAGGTGCTTAGAAAAAGTACCAGATTCCTCATCACCACTGTGATGTTGGTTGTGAGTAGAGTTGGCTGGTTTCGCAATTTATGCGTCAGTATTGGTTTCTGTTTTTTTCCCCCTTGATATTGCAGTTTTTGATTTGACTTTTTGGTTTTTAATTTTGTGTTTTTGATTTTTAAGGAAGCCATTCATTTTCCTGTGTAATGATAGCATTTCCAGTCGATATCTGATTTTGTCTGAGATTGATAAATTTGCAACTTAGTTCATTCAACATGCAATTTTTTGTGTATTTCTGGTCCAATCTTAAAAATATTCATATGGCTGGAAAGAAAATAAAATAATCTTTCTAAATATGTAATTTGTATGTGCTTTTATTTATTGGATTATTTTTTACAGTGAGTTAAAATGGTATTTTGCTTTGAACAGCTGAAAATGCAAATTTTATTTTTTAGACTAAATTTTACATATTACTTTGTTTCACAAAATCAAAGTGACCAATCTTTATCAATATTCTTGAAATTGTACACTCAATTAGAAGACATCTTAAACTACAACCAGGAAGATGTTCATTTCTTCTGAACTGTAGAAATAAAAAAAATTGATGTGGTTTCGTGGTGTGAAGATGAAACCAAAAAAAGTTGGTTTTCCAATTAAACTGCCCATCTCTAGTTGTAAGTCTCAGCTTTTTCACACTGCTCCACAGGTAGGAAAACTTTATACTGGCGTTTACCTCTTCAGCACTTGTCCCTTTTGACATCACCGAAAAGGTGTCTAAAGCCTCTCACAAGCAAGACTATTGCACCTCCCATGAGTCTAAGATCCTGAAGTGCTGTATCAAGAGCCTCAAAGGAACCCTTATGGCTCATTGTTGCCTCATCCCAGATGATCACTTTGCAATCACTGAGGTGTTTGGCTTTTTATAGAACCACGACTGATGTTGCAGGTTACCTTCTCTTTCTTGAACACCCAATATCTAAATGAATTTGGCTGATAAAAAAAAAAATCTATAAATTATATACAAATTTCAATATTGAATATGTGAAAGGTTTAAAAAACAATTCTTACAGAAAAGATCCACAACCACAATATGTCTTTTTAAGGGTATGTTGAAATATGAGCTTAGGTAAAGTTTCTATTTGCAAATATACTCAATTTAAATGTTACTTTATGTTTAAATGATTGAGTGGACTGAGCCAATTTCTTTGTATGTAATAAATTCGAATCTGGCGAATTTAATGATGCATATGGCAAAATTTGGAGCAAATTCCTTTTTTGGCAATGTAAATACACTATGGAGATCGTATTTAAAGAAAGATTATGCTGAATTAATATGTTAAATAAAGATTTTATTTAGAAAATAACCTGCAATTCGTTCAGATGTTGTCCCCTAAATTTTTAAGATCAAACAAAGATCCATATCTGTCTAGAATCTTTATAAGAGTTATGATTTCATAACACGTGTATCTTAATTTCTAAAAAGTTTACAAGACCAATTATCTCCCTTGCATAAACAATGATAAACAGCGTTTCATGTAGACCCAGCAGTGATCTGCAATCTGGGGCCCTAGTGGTGCGATTATAGATTTTTATTAAAAAAAACAATTAACCTAGTGACAAACTGGATGTATGCAAAGTTTCATCAATATTGGTTCACAGGTTCAGGTGGCAATTTAATTCAGACAGACAGAAATTGCCATTTATACACACACACACACATTTTATATATATATAATCATTAGAAATTACTTTGTTTCAGGCACAAAAATAAAGTAAGCAGATATGGGTTTTGAAAGGCCCCAGCAAGATATGTGCATTTCTTAAAAAGACTAACTAAACCTTGTTTTACTGTGAAGACTTTCATGGTTTGTGGGCTAAAGCACACCTCGCTTAAATCTATATAACAGTAGATGCAGGTTTGAACCCTACTAAAAGGCACATTTTCTTTATTAAAGATTCTTGAACACCCAGGCCACTAAAAGTTAATTACACCACTTTAAAAACAGGGATATGAAAGTTTTGATATATTTGTTCAAAGAAATTTTACCCCATATATCATGAGTTATATAAATAGTTAATTCACCCTAAGCAAGATGATAATGCCACTAAGATACAAGGAGCCACTGGGAGTGAAAGAGAATGAGAAGACTTTAGAAGGTACTGGGAATCTTAAACATGAAACAAGGGATAAACTGTTCAAAAGACTTGGGAGGGGTTTGAAATGGATGCTAGACAAACCTATCTACTCCAATTCAAAGAAAATAAATAAATAGTAAATAAAATCTCAGAGTTTAGTTGGAGACAGTAGAAGTATTGAGCTGAAGTAAACTTTAGAAGAAACCAGAAGCAAGGAATAAACATCTACTCCTGCTCAAAAGACTGGGGAGGAGTGTGAACCGGATGATCAGTGAACCTACCTACTATTATTAACAATATTAAAGATAATCATATTAAAATGAGTAAAAAGCAGTGATAAGCAACAAACATTTTTAAATATATGTAAGTAATATATTTCCACACTTTGCAAATAAGTAAGGTGATAATATATAGGTGAGATCAACTAGCTAAACTGTAGGTACCTCCACTGATTTTCTAAAAACTTAGCATACCATAATGAAAAAATACCCCAAACTTAAAATAAAGTTTGATCATCAAAATCTTTGTTATTATGAAGAGGAAAAGCCAGGGTTTTTTTTGCTTATTAAATTATAACTTTTCATCCTTTTTAGAACATCGGAAATTTTGATTAAAAACCTTTTTGTGCGTGTGTGTGTCAGTCCAGTGGCTAAAGATTAGTATAGGAAATATAGAAAAATACACTGATTTAGGAATTCTTGCAAAAATCATATAATTATCGGATTTTAATGAAATTTCAGGTATTCTTCACAAATGAATGAAATTATTTTAGAAATGTGTTTGGTAAAAATAAATTTTTTTTTTTTTTTTTTTTTTTACATCTGTTATTTAATTTTATGGAATTGAGAAATTAAATTATGTCCAACTTAATGTTTATATTAGTTAAAAGCAGAACTCCTTGGAGAATTTAAATCAATTTTGTTTTGTAAAACTGGAACACCATTTACCAAACATGTGCTCTCAATCATAAAATAAAAACTTCAATAAAACTAAGATATTATTTAATTAAAAAGGATTTATCATGGACACTATTATCTTAAGAAAAAAAATTTTTTTTTTCAATTTATAATGAATTTTTGCAAAAATTGTTTACATTTTTAAAAATTTTAATTAGAATAATTTATAAAGTTTTAAATTTTTTAAAATTCTGCATTACCTTGTCTTGGTTAGGCGATATTGCTACTAAGAAAAAACTATATTTACTAATCATAAATGGATAAGCTTAGTACAATTCATCAAACACCAATATTTTAAAAAGAATTTTGAAATGTTTTTTTTGTGTGTATAAATGTGCCAATTTTTGTAAATATGGACATCCAAACACAACATTATCAGAAAGTAAGAGTGATAACTATAGTAAATTTAAAGCCAGTACCTAAAATTCAATAAAACATTACATTATGGAGAATATTTTCCTAAATATTTAAGATTACTGGGTAATTAAAAAAGTATATAAAAAAGGCACTCACATTATATTCCTCAAGTAAATTTTACAGATATGTCCACTGTAGAAAAACATTAGATAAACTTCCATCTGTCATCAAAGCTGTCAACACGTAAAATAAACAGCTCCAGCTGTGTTAAAAAATGCATTTCTGCAATATTTTAAACTTATAGTAAGTAATATTTTTTTCAAACTATATTCATTCAACATTAAATCAGCTGATATTCTTCAAAGTTTCAGAAAAGTATATTTTATTTTTGAAAGAATTTTTAATAAAGAGAATTACATTGTGATGACTGGAGGCTAAAAATGGCACTAAAATCAGCAATTATATTGATTTCAAAATGAAAACTCCTTTCAGACAATTTAAATTAGTTTTGAAATACAGCAAAGTATTTTGCTTATGGGAAATATTAAATTTAATCTATTAGCTTGAAATTTAAATTAAATAAAAACTTCAAGATCTTTCGGGTTTTAAAATTAATTCCATAAAATTAAGTAACAGATATAAAAAATAAAATAAAAAAACTTTAGGTATTGCAAATCTTTGGAGGTACCTACTGTTAAAAATGAATTTGACTGAAAAGACCAGCGTGGAGATAGTTGGTGAATGACCAAGTTGCAAAAGAAAACGTTCTTCCTTTGCGACCCTCTCCGCTAGGGTCAGGTAACCACAGTAATAACAGACAGGAACAATAATAACAACTTGCTTTGCTGCTGACCAAAAAGCTATCAAGTATGAGGGATTTTTATAACATACCTCTGTCCTCACCTCTTCCTTCAATCCAAATTGAAGTCTACTAAAGCAGAGGAGAATGGGGTGTTCGCACCTTAGAACTCCCTGGCCAACATTGCTGCTTCACTCGTCTATTCTTCATTATTTCCAACACTACTAAACTGATAACCAAATACGTATACAAAATAGGATCACTTAAATCTTGATAAATAGTTGTTGCTTTATCCACATACTGCATTTGTTAACAAGTATGCAACCTCCACAATTAAGAGGATGTTCACCTACAAGTCAATATCAAAACATTTTCCTTTGCTGAGCAAATCTTTTAAAAATAAATTTGCTAATTTATATGTCGCTTACATTTCTTATTAATCTTTAAGATAATAATCTCATTGTTATTTAAATATGGAGTTATTTAAACATGAAAACTTTTTTTATTTAAACAAACTATATAGAAGAATTACCTGTTGTATTTGCATTTAATGAACTATAGTTCTGTTAAGAATAAACAATTTAAATTAATTTTTTCTTTTTTTTTTCCTTATGTAGAAGATAAGCCTGTGCTGGCACTTTTGAAGCTTAGTTTCATATCTTAAATATGATAGAACTTGAAACAACACTGTTTAGTAAAACTATTTCGGTAACATTCCCCTTTGAGTCTATCATAAAATTTCATTCATCCAAGATTAAATTACTTTATAGTTTTGATCTTTTTCTTTTTTTATTCAGTATTTATTTTCTATCTTGTGCAAAAAAAAAAAAAAACATTCTAATTTACTTAATGTTACTAAACAACAATCTTAATGTTTTATTACAATTACATTATTGTTACAAAAATGAATCATAAATATCCAAGTAAAAATTACTTCATTCACGAGTTTAAAAAAAACAATAAATTTTCGGTTTACAAGTTAGAATTTTGCAAATAATTTTGAAATTTATGCATAAATTTAAAATAGAAATATCACCAGTCTCAAACCTTTTGAGATTGTTATCAGTGAAAACTGAAAATTGTAATTAAGAATTCTTTGCTTGTATATACAACACCAACATGCTGTTTCAAGTAGTCATTGGTATAAAAAAACAAAAAAACATAAAAGATTATGGTTATGTAAGGAAGCTTCAGCTTGTAACAGAAAAAAGTTTAGTAATATTTTTTAATTTATTTAATAAATCTTAATACAATTTTAAAATAAAAAAGTAAGTAATGAAATAAGCAATAAAGTTTTAAAAAAACTGGTATCGTCATATTTTTAGCTATTTTATTTTTATTACATAAAAAATATGTATAAAATTTTTTTTTAAATATTACTTATTTTTTTTAATTACCTATTTTAAATGAAAATATTTTGTCTTGTTTTTCAGCTTTTCCAACGTACAAACTGGTTCATGACTTTTTTTCTGGTTAATTGTAAATAAACTCTTGCTATATCACAATGAAATCAGTTTTCTTTAACAACAAAAAAAAAAGTTTAAAAGTAAAACTAAAACATAATAGACAAGTGCTCAACTTACAGTAAATGATTTTTAATTTAAGTAAGTAGAAACAAGAGAACGAAAGATTCTCTAACTGAATCACCTGACACGTCTGTAAAGCAAATTTAATAGGCACTTATATAAATTTGCGGTCCCAGGAGCATGTACTGTTATTTTAAAAAAATAAATGGAAATTATTTATTTAAAAGAATGGAGAAAATTATTCGAATTAAAGAAAAAAAAAAAAGAATTTAAAATTTAAATCCATAGTAAAATATTTAATAAAGTAAAAAAGGGAAAAAATATTTTTATACTTCAGATATACCAGAGAAAAATCAAACACGCGCCACATCTGTTCTTTTCTTAGCCATGTGCAGGCATTTTATTTTTACTTGAATTTATTTTTAAAAAGGAAAATGTTATAATTTAGAATGGAAAATAAAATAAAGCTTATTACGAACTTGAACATGGCGAATAAACAAAAACTATAATGGAAAAGATTAGTAAAGCTGTCAGTGTAAAAGCTAAATGTTTTAAAAACTATGGTCTTCGTTACGACTTCGTTAGATAGATATGATGATGTTCATTTCATTTAGACATGTTAAAAAGCTGAATATTAAAAGCCGTTATATGGAGAGATAAAATAAAATTATTGGAATTAATTATTTATATGTTGATAGCAAAATTTGATTTTGAATGCAAAAAAAAAAAAAAAATAATTAAGCATTGTTCAACTTAGATTTTTAAAAAATGTGTCAGTGTCACTGTCATGTTAATGAAAATTAAGTTTTAAATTTTAAAAGTGTACTAAAATTATAAAAGCAAAAATAAAACAGAATTCAGTTACTTTAAAGTTTATTTTTTCTTCACTTCAAACGCAAAGCAATCTCTAGAAGTTTGACTTGAATTAAAATTAATTAATATACCCAAGTTGACAAAATGTTAAACTAAACATTTATTTATCATAAATGTACATAAATGACTTGTGTGTACAATGTACATGTACTGGAATTTAACAAAACTAAAAAAGTCTGGCGGGGCTTTGATCCTGTATCAAATAAAAACACAGCTGCATGGTGGTTTCACTTAATGTATAAAAATGAAAAAGAAAGATGCATTTCTTTATTCGCGATTGTTTTTGTATTTTAAAACCTAATTTTGTCTCCAAAATTATGACTTCAGAAGTTAAAAATACGAAAAACTTTAGTCATCGTGTGAAGATGTATATTTTTTAAATTATTAAAATAATAAAATAGAGAAAAAAAAGAACTTACAGATATGTTAATGTAAGAGAACTCACAGAACCAACAAACTTCATTTTTTTATGTTTTTTTTTTTTTTTTTTAAATTAAACGTAATTTAAAGCGCGAAGACAAGGGACACGAAGCCTTGTTAATAACACGCGTCTCACATGTAAATAAATAGACTTTACCCCAAAAGAAAATATTATTTACCAGAAAAAATACTTTTCTAAAATTTCAATTTACAGAAAAGTGGAATTAATTTAACATAAAAAAATCTTTAAATTTAAGACTCTTTTGTACCAACCTTTCCGTCGTCGAAAATCTAGAGAAAATGGCGATCGTCAGTTCTAAGCCACACAATAGTTAAAATATGGATGCTTTTAATTACCTTTAAGCCATATAGGATAATTAAATTTGTTAAATGATATTTACAGCTTCGAAGAAAAATATAATATTTTATTAAAAATTAATACTGCTTAATAATGATTTTAAACAGCGTATTTCATAAAACATAAAAACAAGAATATGAAAATCTGATAGAAATTGATGCTAATGAGCATCCGTAGTTCAAGAGAGCGGAGCAATAGTTTTGTTTGCTTTCTTTCTTTCGTTCGTTTATTTATTTTCAGTACATGGTACACCTATTGAAATGTTTTGGAGATTCCGAAATTAAATAAAACAAAAAAACACTAAATGCATTCAGAAAAGCTGTCAAAAAATTTATGTAACAATAACGATATGTTTATTTTTCTTTTCTTTAATTTTTTCAAAATGTTATCAAAAAATGTAAATTAAAAATTTATTTTAAAAAACTAAAAAGTGTCTTATGATTTTTCTGACAAGAGTCCAAATTTTCGTATTGCAAAGAAAAAACAACACCTTTAATTACAGTTGATTTAAATGGCTACAAAGTCAAAGTTTTTCATTAATCGGCGATAATAAGTCAAAATGTCCTAAAAAAACAAACTATGTTGTAAATTGTAAACAAATAAAAAAATTATTAAAAATAATAATTATGATCTCAAGACAATTTTATGGAAAATAATCATTACTAGATAACTACGCAAAAAAAATTAGTAATTTTTATTTAAAAAAAAAATTTAAAATGTACTTCTTTTTTTATAACATGGGTACTAGGGTACACACACTGAATCAGTCAATACGAGTCAAAGGTCAATTTGGATGGGTGAGGTTATTTGCATTACCGGATGACGACAAACATGCGACAATTGTGATGCGAATGGCTTCCGTTTGTTAAGTATGATTGTTTGGAATAAAAAACGAAGCCAAATAAAAACCAATATTTTTTTAAAATAATATCTCCATATCTGTAATTTTTTTTGTTGTTGATCAAAATTTAAAAAAAAATAAAACGGTCATTATTTTTAAAAAAGTTAATTCTTGAAATGTGTTATAAAGTCAAGGGCATTTTTTGTGCTCCTGGTTTTACTTTTGTTGCATTGTTGTTTCTTTTTTTAGACAAGACTCAACAAGTGTGTAAGATTTTTTATTACACTAGTAATGATAAAATAGGTTCAAATTCAAAATTTGCTTTTGTGTGCCTATAAAGGAAGGATAAGAATTTTCTGATATCTCGAAAAAGGATTACCAGAAAAAATGAAAAAAAGGGGTTACAGGTTATGAAAAGAACACAAAGATTCAATGAGAAAATAAGAAAACAATTCAAGAAGGCAGAAAAACAAAGGTGCAACCACCTTTCAGAAAAAACAAAAACACCAAATTTTACTCCCCTACAAGAATCTCTGGGACATATAGTAATTTTCGAAAAGACCCTTTTAAATTCACACTGTTCATACTTGGGAAAATTTCTTTGAATTCTTTTCATACTTTGTTGTCCAACCACAGGAGAATTTTCACTTGTAAACTTCAAGGCTCTGCAGCTGGATGGTAATTGTGGTTTTCTCTCCTATCTCTTCTTTGATGTCAATCTGCTTTGTCCTCTTGCTATCAAAATGTCTCCTGCTTCCTCTACTGACTTGAGTTCTATTTATTCAGAAAAATAGGCTCACACAAGGACCCCATTCAGGAAAGAATTTATTTAAGGATGTATTTAAAATCAGTTCAAATAAATTATGAAATTCATATGCCTATTTAAAATTCCTTCTTCATCATTATCATGAATACAACAATTTAACTCAGAAAGAATACAAATATAGGTTGAGAGGGTGTTCCATTGGGAATTTGGCAAACATTTAGGATTTGACTATATAAACCAAAGGTATATGCATAGGCCAAACCATGTCTTAGAGAATAAAGAAAAATAAACTCTGAGATTTTGAGATTCAAGCTGATCAGCTAGTCAAGTCCCCTCCAAAGGATTTAGTTATTGCAAACAACAAGAAGAAAATTTGTCAGATAGGGATGTCTATGCTCTAGCAAACTACAGAGAAAGACTGAAAGAAAATGAAAAGCTGGACAAGACTGCTGAAAATATTGTGAAACATGAAAGGAAGAGTCATGTCCATCATTGACCTTGGAACCATCCAAAAAAGCTCAGAAAATGATCAAAAGAACTAAAGCTCTGAGAAAGAATTGAAACCATCCAGGCAACAGCACTACTGAGAATGGTTTGATTAATGAGAAGAGTGCTGGGGTATAAAAGAGACTTGCCATCACTCAGTCTCTATCAATAACCCCTAGATATCTGCTTTGAACATGCAAATGTATGAAAAAGAAGAAAAATAAATCCAGTTAACTCCTACTTTGTGATTGGCTCAAATACTAGCAATAACTGATAGTTTTAGACCAATTAAAAACATAAACTGCTTAAAACTGAGAATCCCGTTTAATGACCAAGCAGTAGAATTGTGTCTTTTAAGATGACAAACTTTTTCAGTTATTTTATAATACTCACAGATTTAATTTTCATTTGCAAACAAAAAGAAAATAAATAAATAAGAGGAAAAAAACACCTTATTATTTGAAGTTAAATCAAGAAATACTCACAAAACATGAATATATGTACTCTTACATATGTGTTTGTAGGATGTATAATAGTATCTGAAATAAAAATGAAGATAATGAGACAAAGTGTAAAAGCTATAAATGTATATTCGTGTGTGTGTGTGTGTGTGTGTGTGTGTGTGTGTGTGTGTGTGTATCTGCACAGGTATATATAAGTGGTCATGTATATATGTATATGTGTGTACAAATATACATATAAAAAAGTCTGTGACATATGTACATGCCTGTGTGAGTGTGTGTATATATATATATATATATATATATATATATATATAAACACTCTAGTTTTGATTTGAAATCCAGAAGGCATCAAACAGCTCTAATCTTTCTCTCTCTCTATCTATCTATATAAATAAAAAGTAAAGTAAAAGGTTTGTCATTTAGCTGATTGATGTTACCTTCAGCATCCCTATTCCAGAGTTTTGTAGACAGACCCTCTGGTAATCACTCTGTCCACTTGTCAGGGGATATCAGAAATTGACTTTTTATACTTCTTGATTTTTCTTTTTTACATGCACTTTTCATTGGTGCAAGTTTTTCTTTTCATAGTATATGAGTGCATGTGTGTGTGTGTGCATTCATGCCACTCTGCACATGTGTGCATATATGTACAATGTTATGGTTATTTGTCTTTTAAACAAACAAATAAACAAGCAGACAAACACTTTCTGGTGGTCTGGACATCAGATGTGATAAGGTAATTTAATTTATGGTCCTCACTTATCTTCAGAGATCCTTATGTATTTTTCTTTACATACAGTTTTGTCTTTTCTTTCATTCTAACCTGAAGAGACGAGAGAGGGCAGACACTCTAGGCAAAAAACATTGTTTATAGTTTTTCACTTTGTCTTATTATCTTCACTCTTCCATATCAAATACAAGTCCTGGCATGATTCAATTATTTCCTTTAATTTCCCACTTGGCATCATGCATATTTAATATAGGACACTTATTAATTTTCAAATAATTTTCTTTATAGCACAATTATTTTGTTGCAAGAATAAAAAATTCTCAATGGAAAATTTATTTGAAATGGCACAGTTATTATATAAGTTGAAAATTTCATGCCAGTACAACTATTTCAGCTGATATTTGTATTTGGTACAAAAGAGTATGTGAATTTAAGTACTTTCCCATTAAATTATTAATTTAAAATTTATTTTCTGAAAAAGAAAACATATATGCCTTCTAGATATTATTGAAAATATTGGTAAAAATTCAGTTAGACTAAAATGGTATTGGTAATATAAAGAAAAGCATTCATTGACCAAACAGTCAGTGCTACTTTCAGTTGAAATTTATAAAATCTTTCTCTTAAAACAATTTTTCAGGAAAATAGGTTTCTCAAGTCCAGTTATTGTTATTACTATTTCCAGTAATGATGGGAGACTTCTTTTGTAACTTTTTGTTTGAAGTAGAGTGGAACATCCACATCCTGATTATGTCATTATTTTCTTGTTGAGATATATTTGCTTTGCATTTTAGTTGTTGCTGTTGTTGAAACTCCTCAAGTGATGTGGTTTTTGTTATTTGCTACAGTTCTTTGTGATTCTGTAGCATTTGTCATTGAAATTTTTTCCCAATGCAGTTTGTTCTGCCCTTTATAAAAGTGATATATTTTTTTCTTTAAGTCATTGTTCATTTTCAAGAAAACAAATTTTTTAAAGCAAAAGCAAATGAAGTGGTTCTTAAGTAACAGTTACAGTGTACTTATAATGCTAAAAACAACTTAAACTTTGTGTCCAACATTGACAATGAATGATTAATTTACAATGTAAATATATTGAAAAACTGGACCATGATTTTGTGTCTGCCTTTATATAAATGAGTAATTTTAAGATACAGAAGCCTAAACATAAAAATAATTTATTTTATTGATTTAATAACCTATGATTAAGGGTTGGTGTTAATATTAGAGCTATGGATTAGGTTTCATAACAACACAAATCAAATTCTTTGTTACAGAAAAAATGCAAATTTATCTTTTTTAGGTTTCCTTACTCAAAAATTATGGACATTACAGACTAACAAAAAAGAACTATTATTTTCATAAAAATGAATGCAAAAAAAAAACATCCAGTTTAGTATTATACTTACTTTTTATATTGACACCCTACTCTTAAAAACATTCAAAGTAAACACATATTTTCTTTAAGAATCATATATACTTTAGTTTCATTTTTTATTGATAACAATTTGTAATGTTAGTGTTTGTTAATAATTTGTACTTAAGAGTTGGCAGCAATATGGAAGTTCCAAAGTCACAAATGTTGAGGTGAAAATTGGTAAAAAAAAGTTAAAAGAATAATGAATTATTAGATTCATTTATTTTCAAACTCATTCAATCAATGTTGACTTCTCAGATGTTTTCATTATTTCAATTCCAATTTCAAACAATCAGGTTATATTAGGTAGTGCCAAAATGAAGGCTTTGGGTGCTTTCTGAAATGAAAGCAAAAAAATGCTACCCACTGTTTTTAAAAATTTACCAAGAATTGAGAAATTAACCAATTTAAATGAAATTTTCAGAACTTATTCATTAATAAATTAATTGTACACAGAATAGGTTATTTTATCAAATAGAAATATCTGATAAAATAAACTGTTCTGTATACAGAATAGGTTATTATATAGAAATATGGGGGAGGTTGTCAGTTATTCCCCCATTTCAATACATTGTGAATACTTTTAAAATTGAGGGTGATGTCAAATATTATTTATAGTTTTATAAAGGAAAATCCCTGAAGATATTATTTCAGTGAAAGTTTTTTGTAATATCAAGTCACAAAATTTGGAAAGTTTGTCCTGAAGTTTTACAAAAATAATTCAATAAAACTTCCCAAATACGTTATGATAAGAGTGCTTTTATAACTTAATAAAACCTATTATTTTCTTTCAGATTTGACAGGGAAAAAAATCTACAATAAATATTCAAAAATTTACTTGTAATTTTTCAGAGTTCATTTTTTATTAAATATAGATGTGTTTGAAGAATTGAAAAATGTAAAGGTCGATGCCCTTTGCACATCAGAAATATTTTTAAAAGAATTTTATTTTATTTATTATTTTCACAACTGTTAGACTATTTTTATTATAGCAGTTCTAAAAGGAAATAATTCTAAGTTACTACCTTTGACTGACTACTCTTCCTTATTGAAAGAGTAATGATATTAATCTAATATCAATTTAATATCTATTATTCTTAATCAGTCAGTCAGTTTTGTCATTACAGGTGCATTTTTTTTTGTGTGTATTTTCCCAATTATTTAGTAAATATTGATTATTTTTAATTTTATTTTTTAAAATCTAGTAGTAGCATTTTCAATGTCTTTAAAAACGTTGCTGTAAAGTTTGGAGGTTTCTAATTGTTTTATGACAATTAAGTCTGAAAGAAACCAAAGTGTAAACAATCAATTAACATTATCAATTCAATAATTTTATCAATTTTTTCCATTGTTTTTTTTTTTTTTGCAGTAATTTTGTTATTTTAATAGATTTATAATTAAAAACGACCTCATCAGGAGCAGTTAAATATCTTGTAACATCAAACAGGTAAGAAAATAACTAAAATTAAAATCAATAGATTAAACTCAAGAGTATTGTTTCACTAGTTTTTAATTAATTTCTTTTTTATACTTATATTGTAGTTTTAGAAATAAAATTATTCATTGTACTAAGTTTCATAAAAGTGTACACAATAAAAAATTATATTCTTAATCTATTGATTATATAAGGTTAAAGATAATTTATTTTTAAACAAATACCAATTTCTTAATTATTGCACTACTGGTGTTCCATATTTCTCTCACTTCACATACTCTTTAAGAGTCAGGGATAGGAATCGAAAATCTCTGTTGGCCTATGACCTTGATGACAACTAAGGCTTCTTTCTATGTGTTGTATCATAACCTTCATATGCAAAGATAAAACTTCCCACTGGTGATTGGAAGAGGAGAAAAATGTATAGAGTCTCTCAATCATTCTGAAAAATGTAATGGCACTTGCATTCACAACTGAAACATGAACACCACATAAATTCAGACTATGATTAGAACATGGCACAAATTTAGCTTTCCCATTTATGTTTCATAGAAGACGTTGAACATCACTATGAACTCCAGCCATACTAGCCACATTGTTAAATACTATCCTTCTACATTTTTGTAATCAAGTTTATCTTTCTCCAGTCATCTTCTTGATATCATAAGCTGTCTTCCCATGGTCAGTGATAAAACCAAGAGATGATTCTCACACTTCCACTTCTTTGTCTTCAACAATGACATATTGACAAATGAAAATCATCTGATCAGTATGAGAAATGCCCAGCGTGCTGTCTAGTATGATTGCAAAATAATTGGCTTTTCAAATTCAATCCAATATATTTTCCTTTATGTATTATTCATTTTGGATTTTCGATGACAAGTACCGCCGGTTATCATTTACTTCTTTCAAGTAATGCTTTCCAAGAACAGGATCATACTTACTCATAAGTTCAACAAGTTCTCTAAAGTTACCTTTATTGGAACTATATACATCTTCTCGATGACCTCTAAAAGGCAGGTTCTGTTTTGTCAGAAACTTTACGACATCAAGTAACTGCGTTAAAACCTGTTGCCAAACTTGTATTTCTTTCATAGTTTGTTCTTGTAATTTACAGTCAAGAGTTTTACCTTTATTAAGGGGTAAATTTCCAACATCTTCCAGTTCTTGAAAGCTCCTTGGTGGTCAGATGAATTTTCATGTTCATGCATTTTTGAATTAAGCTTCAGGAACTTTTGAAATTCTAGATTTCTTGCTAGACTTGATTTGCTTTGCCCTGTCTTCAGGAAGAGGCAACAGTAGAAACAATAAAGAGATATATTCGTCTTTGAGTACAGCAACCATGATCTCCAAACAGTCTCTCCATTCTCCATAGTTTTGCAAAACCAGTGTTGTAGCATTACCCTCAGACTATTTTTCTCCGATCTTACAATTGAAGCAAACAGTTCATCTTTTTTCTGAAAGTTTTTAGGTCCCAATGTTACAAGATCAACAAGCAACTGCCCTGAGCAAGTTCACGGCCAAAATACGATGTCTTCATACACAGCAATCTCTGTGTTTGCCTGTTCTATTTCTTTATTTCCAGTAACTTCATCAGTTCCTTCTTCATATTTATACCTGTCCTTACTGATTGCACTGGAGCTCTCTTCCTTTGGCACATCAACATTGCCACCTTTACTTTCTTTAACAATGTTAATTCCTGCAGGAAATTCCTCTTCAACTTTTATTTCTATAGTTGTTTTCAACATATTTGCATTTTATCCATGTTCTTCCCCTCCTAGTTTTGATGTACATTCAGAATCCTTGTTTTGCATTTTGCTTTAACAGGTTTTTACCAAGGATAACTGGTCAGTCTTATGCTGTGTGTAGGTGCTCTGAGTGTATATTGTGGTCTGTTCCAGGATTGGCACCACAAACTTATAATATATCATGGGTAAACAATAAACATCATTGGGCAATAAAACCCAAATATTTGTTAAAACCCATGTGCGTTATCATTTACTATCAAAATAAACTATAATTGTTATTTTGATTCAATGATTTTGCTTTTAAATCTAATCATTATCCCATGATATATAAAAAAAAAATATTGGAAATTTCAATTAATCAAATTATTAATTAAATATATTAATAATAATGCAAATATTTTCAAATTTCATGGACAATAAGAGAAAAATATAAATTATAATCTAACAAAAACATTTGAAAAAATGCAATATATTTCATTTTATTTTTAATTTTCCGCCAAAAGACCTCTGGTTTGGGAAGGAGCATAACTTAAAAAAAAGAAAAAAAAAGGCCAAATTTATTTTTTATTTCTCCATAATTACAGACTTCAAAGAAGTAAACTTTTTCTTTATTATTTAAGCAACTTTAGACTGAATGAAAAATTGTTCGTAAATTTTTAAAAATATATTAAAATCTCGGAAAATACTTTGGGAAGTTTTAATTATACATTTTTAGGTAGAGGAAATTTGTTTTTGGACCAACCCCCCCACTCCTCAAAAAAAAAAAATTGTTTATAAAACTTTACTAGAAAAAAAACACAGTAAAAATTCTTTTTTGAGTTTTTCAAATAACTTTTTCTGAGTGTCCACATTGTAAATTTAAAATTTAATTCTTTATGTGGTTTTCCCATTTTTGATCTTTCTAGAAATGTAAAAATTAGCTGATTGGGATTTTTTTCTTATTCAAGTGACCAAATGTTGAAACCCTCAAATGATAAAAAATATTTTTCTGAAGGTTTTTTTTTTTTTTTAAATCAAAGAAGCTATTCATTATAAAATTAATTTATTCATTACAATAAAATACCAAAAATTTCATTAAAATTTCAACATGTTCACAATAGATTTTGAAATTATTGAAAAAAAAACATTTATTTTTTTGACATTTCATTTTTATTAAAAATAATTTAAAACTGATCCAAAAATTATTTAGGTCAATTATCGCAATACAAGAACATGGTTGTTGGGTGGAATATATATATTGGTTGTACAAAATATACAATATAGTCAGGATGTCTCATGGAATGTCCTCATGTAGTCTTGTAGTCTCAACAAGAGGTCACTTGCAGCAGGGCCAGATTAAAGTATCAGTATCTCAGAAAGTCACCTGAGCTTATTAAAAGCTGAGGTTGCCAACAGGGTGGCATGTCATGTGTTTGTGATCTTCCAAACAAAAAGGAATGAATTTGAAAAAAAAAAAAAAAAAAAAAATGAATTAAAGAAACAAAATATTAGATTTCTTTTTTGAAACACCATAATGCCATAACATAAAAATGAATGATTGCAACTTCAATTTTTTTCGCCCGCATAATGCCTTCCGAAGTGCCACCCACCACTGGATATATGGAAATTTTAACATAATCATAAGTTGACTAAAATCCAATCACAGATATATCACTTTAATCGCTTAAAAACTATTTACTTTAAATTGACAGGAATTTCAGTCATTGCAGTTATATAATTCAATCATGTTACTGATAGCTTGTTTTGCTTGTTTCAAGTTCTCCAGACAGGGAAACTGTTGAAGGTGTTTTGAATACATGGACTGCATCCCCAGCAGAGAGTAGGATGATCCTCCCCAAAGGAGTGGCCTACCAAGTAAATGCTTTAATGAGAGTTCTTGGCAAGAAGACAATATTCCCAGCTTGCATTTCCCCCATTATGGGCATTATTATATCCATGATATAGTAATGTCTTAATACATGGATAGAACAGAATAGCTGAAAGAAAAGGAATGACAAACATACTTTGTTCTCAATGTTATTTTTATACTGGTAAGTAATACACAAAATTATATACAAATATTTACACTTGTCCCACACAGAGAAGCTATAACACATGTATGCAACAACAAGCAAAGTGAAATGTGCAATGATAAAGAGCCTTACTTGAAATAATTCTTAAAGGGAATTCGAACTGCTGAAGGATTCTTCTATGTTGCTGGAGAAGTCATATTTTTCCCAATGGGAAAACAGTGAGACCATATGTGTATTTTCCAACAGGAATTTGAGCAGGTTGGATTTATCTTCTATGTCTCTGGTGGTTATATATATTTCCCAATGGAAAAACTAGTGAGGACATATTTTTACAAATGGGAAACTGGTGTTTTCGGTTTGGCCACTAACACATAGCAGCTTACCCAGGCAGGCCAATTTAGCCTTGCCTATCTTGATTTCAGGCAGCTAACTAAAGACTGACTGCTTTTATTACTCTGTAAAATGACATTATTCAGCAGCCATCATGAGACCCTCATGAGTTCATCTCAACCAACAGGATATAATCGCTACAGATTATAGACTATATAAATGAACAATATTTACCTTTCTCTAACCAAGTAAATGCTAAAGACTATATATATATATATTGATATACATATATATATATATATATATATATATATATAAATACCACCCATATAAAGCCATGTCTAGCTGCAGAACAAAAAACACATGCCCATTAAATGGCAATTACTTTCAAAACACTGTAATATACCAAGCCACTGTTAAATCAGCAGATAACAAAGAAAAAAATATATAGAAGTAACTGAAGGACCCTGAAAACAGAAAATATGAACACAAAAGACCCTTTACAGATAATAAATATGTGAATAGCACAATGCTCTTTTAAGCATACATGGGAAATTATAAACAAAAAAAAACACACCAAACATATGGAAAATAAGGAAAACTATCAGCCTACAACAATAAATCCAAAAACTGTAAACTCTGTCTGGAGGTGAAAATAGCTACAATTATCTTCCCAGACCAACACAAATTACTAAATAAACAATCAGAACTCATCTCAAAATTCAGACACAACAACAAATTTTTACTCACTGCGACAACAGTCTCGTGACTCTCTCGACTACAGTCTCTTTCTCCCGACTCTGCTTTATTAGCAAAATCTTGAGTTAATATAGAAAAAGGATCAGCTGATCACAACTGACCCTCGGCCCGGAACACAGCTACCACAAGTGCCAAAAACTATCCCTTGACATGTAAACCTATTCTCCAATTATTTCTAGAAAATGTTCCAAGTCAAAACAGAAGCATAAAAATTTATGAAAAAAAAATACTTTCTACCTATCTCTTCCATCAAGAGCAAAAGCATTTCCAGCCATTGAGGTGTTTAGATAGGATTTTTCTGTTGCTTCTGAGTTGACATAATATCTGGCTCAGAGTAATAAAAAAATAGATTTTTACTACATTATTTAAAAATCGAAAACTAAAAATGAATGTGAAAAAAAATAAATCAAATAAAATAAAGAAAAACTCTGTTATGCACATCTCTAGTGGTATTGTGACAGGGCAACATAGAGGATTGAATAGTACTATCTTGTGTTCTCAGATTAAAGCAGTTTCTTCCTTCATGCAAGAAGAGATGGGCTGAAAAGTTCATAGACTGACTATGAAGGAATTACACTAGAACTGTGAAATCTTGGATGCATTAATTTAAACTCTTCTTATTAATAACTACATTGTTTATTTCCAGGTATACTGATAACTGATTGTTCAAAGAAGACTTCAAAAGTAACTAGAAGTGACTTCTCTTGAAAATGTACAAAATTTGACATCTTATTTTTTGAAGTACCTGTAGAAAAAGGGTTTAGTCACCAAGGACATTCATGCTGATGTGGTTACTACATTAGAATATGATGCTCCAGCTTTAGCAACATTGCAAAAGTAGGCAGATGAATTTACAAGTGGAAGGAGGAGTCTTGAAGATGACCCAAGGTCTGGATGGCATGAAACTGCTACCACTGAGGAAAACATTGCTTGTGTTCACCATATGGTGATGGATGACAGGTGATTATAAATCATATAGCCAATGCTATTAGAATATCCTGTGAGAGAGTTGAGAATATTCTGCACAATGAACTTGCCATGATGAAGGTTTCTGCTCAGTGGGTATCACATCTTCTGACACCAGCTCAAAAGCTCACACTTAAGGAAATCTGACATTGTTTGAAGCAGATCCAGCTGGTTTTCTGTGAACGTTTCCTTGTTTCATCAGGGCAATGCTTCACACAAGTCCTTGGTTTCAATGGCTGGTGTGTATGACTGTGGTTTGAACTGATTGATCACTCTCCCTATTCTCCTGATTTCTCTCCTCTACAATTCTTCCGCAAATCTCTCAACTCACTGCGACAACAGTCTCGTGACTCTCTCGACTACAGTCTCTTTCCCCCGACTCTGCTTTATTAGCAAAATCTTGAGTTAATATAGAAAAAGGATCAGCTGATCACAACTGACCCTCGGCCTGGCACACAGCTACCACAAGTGCCAAAAACTATCCCTTGACATGTAAACCTATTCTCCAATTATTTCTAGAAAATGTTCCAAGTCAAAACAGAAGCATAAAAATTTATGAAAAAAAAATACTTTCTACCTATCTCTTCCATCAAGAGCAAAAGCATTTCCAGCCATTGAGGTGTTTAGATAGGATTTTTCTGTTGCTTCTGAGTTGACATAATATCTGGCTCAGAGTAATAAAAAAATAGAAAATGAATGTACTGAAAAAAAAGGTTTGAGAAAATAACACCTCAAGATTATTTTCAACTAATCAGAAGGCTATAATTTGAAACCTGAGACAATTTTGTAAAGTAGTTTATTGAGTTGGCCAGAGTCTTTAAGATTCTGTTCATGAGTGAGTAGTTAGGGAGACATTAAGTCAACAGATCAATTAATCTTAGCAGTAAGTTAAGAAAAGAGGAAGTTGGATTCTGGGATACCCCATGACCTGCAAAGGACTCCGGAACAATACAAAACCTAAAAACAGTTTGTTTGTTTGTCTGAAATGAACACACAACCAAACCAAGTCTTTTTTTAATATGAAAACAACTCACTCTCTTCAATTATTATTCTACAAAGCCTTACCAACTTCTGAAAGCTTCTTTTTTATCTACCTAGCTTAATTTTTTTAGGTGCTCAAAAGAATATTTTGAGCAACCCTCTATACATATCTTCCTTTTCACATAAATTATTCCAAAGTAATAATTTCTTTCTGTTTCATTTTTATACTGAGTAAGAGTTCTTTTATATGTATGTGTGTGTATGTATGTACTTAAAGAAGTGTCTATCTATAAACAGACATATTTTTCGTTCATGGGATACAGTCATCTGTGTCACGTGACTGCTGCTTAGTGATATCACTCCACACAGTACACAAGTGACAGTCAATTTAATTTGGTTTACAGGAGTCAAATGAAGCAGTCGTTTGATAAGCTTGGGCCTCTTGGCCCAGGCTGAGATTAAATTTGCCTTACAAGTCCACAGCACCATTTCACTTTGAGAATATATCTTCCCCAGTTACAGAAAGAAACTATCTCCAGCTAACATCCTCAATTTGGCAAAACTCAAGACTTACTGTTTCCAGTTTGCTTGGGACATAGTAGATGAATCTGGCTCGACTGAACCTGGAATCCTAAACATGGCTTCTCCAGAAACACAGAAGAAACTCCATATTATATGTAAGGTCCTATCTTTTTGTTCTCTTTTCATTCTGCTTGCTGTGTAGATATATTATATTTTTCTCTACATGGCACACATATAAATATGTAGACATAATTGTGTATATGACTTAGCATCATAAAACTCTCTCTGTAAACATAGCATGTTTGTCATTTCATTTCCTTTCAGCCATTCTGTTCTGTCCATGAAATACGGTGTTATTATATTGTTGATGTTAACAAGGTTGTAAGTTTTGTGTGTATTTTTAGGTGAAAGTGCATGTTCAATATATAAAGAAAGATAGAAGAAGTATACAAAAAAACTTGTGTTTCTAGTAGTTGACTGTATTGAAATAAAGTTAAATGGTCTCTTGAGTATGTCTGTTTTCATTTTGGTTCTGAAATGATTTATGGGAAGTAAGGAAACAAATGAGTAAAGCTGGTTGAGCTCAAGTCAGATTCACATTGAGTTGGGAAGACCGAACATTTACTTCATGAGCAGGGCTGACGATATCATTGACAAGTAAAAGACGTTCAATCATTAGTGAACCAAGGAAAACTGACATTCTCCAGTGGGAATGCTATTATTGTATGGTTCACATCTTGAAACCAAGAGAGATTCTATCCTTTTCAGAAATGGGGTTATAAAATTGCACATGTGACTAGAAACCCTTTCCAGTTTCTTTATAACATGCATCATGGGAAAATGTATTTATTTATTTTTTATTTATTGGTTTTATTTCATTTTACCTACAATATAATGGATATAATAATGCCCAAAATGGGGGAAATAAAAAGGAAGAATAAACTTTTCTTCCATAGCTCTCTCATTGGTGCTCATGGTGCAATATCAATTACCTGACATGTGATTATTATTATCACCAATTATCCTGTTAACAGTGGTGACCCTGACATGATGCACTGTTATGGAGTCATCTGTGTGTTGTTAATGTAAGTTACCTCCTGTTACATCTATTAGTAGTTGATAGAGGATTCCTTTTTTTATACTGAAAATGAAAATGATTAGAACATACAACAAAATACAACAAACAAGATTTTGTGACATGTGTTGAAATTAATAAGAATGTGTATTTTCGTGATGTTATTACAATACTGGTTTTACTTTTGTATATGTTAAAAATGTTCACAGAGTCTCTTATTCTTTTATAATTTTGTCTTACTTGCTTATAATCGCTCCGAAGATTTCATGGTTAAGGGATGCTTTTAAATACCATTAACTCTGGATTTTCACGGAGCAAAGAAAATGTGTCTTGTTCAATCTGTGTCGATCTCTCTCACACACACACACACACATTTGGTGGAATGGTTGCATCCCTTGTTTCAGACTGTCACTGGTGACAGTGGAAAAGCTATTTTTAGACTGATGAAATTTCAGATGTTTATTTTTTTAGATTTTTATAATAAAATTATAAAATATCATCATCATCGTCGTCACGAATCATAACAACCCCGAGAGCATTTTTATTGCTTGTGAGCTTTATTAAACGAAAATAACTTCCTATGTAATTTAAATACCGCACCCATTTTTTAACCCACAGAGATTTAATTTTAAAATTTTCAGTTTTTACTAACGAGAAAAAATGAAATAATGATGCATCAATTTTCGAATTCAAAGAAGAGCTTAAAATATGAGGCTAATTCGTAAAAAATAAAAATTTAAGACGAACAGGTGATCGTAATGAGATCAGTATTTTTTGTATGCACAAAAATCGTTTGAGACGTTAGTACACTTTTCTTTCGAATTTAGACGACTTTAACCCCGGATTTGACAACTCTTTCAGTTTCCTTTCTTCCTTTTATAATTTTTAAACTTTTCTTGCTGAAAGCCCGTGTTCAACAATTTTTGTGCCTTGTGGCATGCTAACTTCTGCTCCTGTTTTTCTCATATTTATTATTAAATAAATTTGTATACCATAAATTAAATATTTGCTACATTTTTACTCCCGTGTACTTTGTTTAACATTTTTCTGCATGTGTTTTTTTTTTTTTGAATGAATACATATTTTTTAAAAAGTAACGCAGAGCTTTTATTTTTTAAACCTGACTTAACTAGTTCATAGAAAATAAGCTTGATGATTTGATATGACAGCCTTTAACCATAATACTCTGCAATGAATTTACCTAAATGAATAAATCTTTTTAAAAACAAATTGCGGTATATCTTGGAAACAAAACATTTTTCTCGGTAGTAATTACAAATTTCAATTTCAGTCACTAAATCAAAACAAATCCTTAACTACACAATACGCTAACTATTACTATAAAAAAGGTCTCTGTTTACCTTAATCTGAATTCATATATTTTCTCCATCTATTTGTGCTTGTAATAACAATCTTCAACATCCCAACAATCGTGTCCCTGACTCCTTCCTTCGCTTTAACTATTGAATCACAAACAGCATCAGTCGTGTACTTCCGTTGCCAAGCAACAACAGATAAGGAGAGTTATTTCCCTTAGTTTAGCGCTTATTTCCGGTTATCAAACAGGCTTATGTTTATTTCAAGATGGTTGTGTCCAGCGTCGTCAAAGGTGTGTAAGATATTGAATGTACTATTAGTTAATCTATAACATTATTTTTAGCACAACAACATAGAAATCTATGTATATATACACTCTTAGTTTATGATTATTATTAATTACATGAGTTTGGAAATTATGTTACTCTATGTTTATGATATCGCTACTCCGGTATTCAACTGTAGTTCTCTAACCGGTCGCTTTTATTTTTTGAATTATTACAATTGAAATCGCAAATAAATGACTGTTGGTTGACCATGTTCTTTAAAATACCGTATATGTACAATTAATTTTTACAATTTTTAGATACGATATATAATTTAATTATTATTTATTGTAGAATTCTTTATTTCAAGTCTTTCATCGGTTTGTTTTAAAAACCACGTGGTTTAGGAAAATGAAAGCTTGAAAAAATATAAGAAAAGTTATTTTTATGCTAGCTGTTTTAATTCCACACATGAAATAACAACTTATACACTGTCTGTTATTTATTAATTTAAGAAATTAAATGTTTGCTATGTAATTAATAAAACGCCATTTATTGGCTTTTTATTTTTAAACAAATTATCAACAAAAGTCAAAAAATAATAATTACTTTTTTTTTTTTAAAACTATTTTCAAGAATTATTTTTGTTTGTACAATAGACTTCATTTTAATCGAATTAATTTTTTTTGTTGTGTACATATTAACAAATTGTCCAGCGAAAAACAAGCATAATTAAAAAATTATATATTCAACAAATAGAAAAAAAATCACTAAAAATAAAAAAAAGTAGTTGTTAATGCCATAATGGAAAATATCTTTCTGAAAGTTTGAATTATAACTACACAGTTCATTATAATGTACTAAGATATCTTTACATTACTTTTTTGAAACAAGTAAATGCTTAGATTTGAAGTTTGAACCAAATTAAGACTTCTAAATGATCAATTTTTTTAATATAGAAAATTTTTTGGAGTCTGTCTATATTTCTGAGATGAGGTATTATGTACAGTATTTACATTAGTCGGACTATTGTCCTCATCTTTGTCGCCATATTTGTCACAACGTTTCGGCCGTTGTACGCTCCGGCCTTCTTCAGGTGGTTGGAATTTCGAACTGAACCCTTTTTATTTCGATCACTGGGGTAGACTGTTCTAGTTCCACGTGCCATGTTTGATGGATGTCAGTTATCTCCTGCTAATTTTCCCTCTGAAAGTTCTCCACTGCCTTAACCAGGTATTGAACTCACCTTCTTTGGGTCTGTCACTGGATCTAACCAACGCCTTTATCCACTGTGCCATGTGTCCTCAAGAAAAACTTTTTTAAGCAAGTAAAGTCTAAGTGAACTGGATTCTTTTCAATTTGAAATCCACATCAGAGAAGAAATTAATTTTTCAGATCTGAATGTAGAATACTGTTGTCAATTTTTTATTGCAAAATTAAATTTCTGCTAAAATGTGATCATAGGCCACTAAATTTTATATTCAATCCAAGGAAAGAAATGCCTAAAATCACAACATCAGTGATATATCAATATGTGGATGCACTAACATGATTGCAATTTTATAAGGAGTCAAATGAGAACAGACAAAATGTTTGAAGGTACATTTCTACACCGGTTAAAGAATGGTTGGTGAAACTATAAAGACCCAGTATTAAGTAGAATAAAATGCAGAATTAGAAAGAATAGATGCAGTTCTTTAGCTAAAAGATCCTACAAGGTGGTAAGTCACAAAGTGGCAGTAGAGAAGGCAATAATTTGCAATGGTGATATGGTGGTACCTTCAGAAACACAAAGAAAGATCTTAATAAAGAGTGTACCTGATGACATACACTGTGGAATAGCATCTACTCAAAAAGGCTAAAGTTAGAAGGCTGGCAGGGTTATTCAAGAGATATGTTAGAATAAAAAAAAGAAATTTAACAAGAAGGGAATTATGTTTGCAAACTAAATCATTAGAATTCATAGGGAATAGTTCACATGGATCATGTATACATTGGTAAAGAATGGCTTTTTTTAATGTTAGTACAGTCCTTTTCAAGATAGCCTGAAGCAATTCATGTATCAGACAAAAGAAGTTCCAAGATAAAATTGTAGAAATTGAGTTCCCAAAACTCTGGTATCTAATGATGCACTAAAGTTTTGCAATGAAGAGCCCAACTCATGGCTTTTGACAAATAAGACTGAAGACCTTATAAGACACCTCCATATCACCCTCTGTCAAATGCTATAGCAGAAAGGATGGTACAAAAGCATGTTGGCAGCAAAAAGAGAAAACAGACTGATTCTATAGTAACAAAACTATACTAAATGCTGGAAGACTAGAGAGCCTATCAATGTCATATTATATAAATACAAAAAAAGTACAAAAGGAATAATTCTAATGCAAAAAAGGCATAGCAGAAAAACAAGTGAGCTGTATACTAGCCAATGCAGATCAACTAAGGTCCCGGGACAAAGATTGCAGAAATAGTGGAATAAAGGAAATAAAGAATGATAATCATAATGGAAATAATCAGGATATGCCTATACAAATGGAAACAGATAAAAATGATGGAGACGAAAATGTAGATCTCCAAAACAGTAAAGTTCTGATGAAGATCAATTGAAGGAAAATAGCCACTAACATAAAATTGTACAAAATGGATCAAGATCTCCCATAAATAGAAATACAATAAGGTCTATGGAAGGAGAGGGAGAAGTAGAGCAAGGAAATCCTCAAAATGAAACCGTGTAGAAGCAAAAAATTGACCAAGAGCATAAATCTCAGGTCAGGGAGATCTGATGATTCTTAAATGTAAGAATTTGATCAATTGTATATAGACAAAAGACACTCTATATAAATCTAAGTAGTCATGAGTAAGGATAGAATTAGTCAGTAGTGATTGTGAACACTACTATTACGCATTGTGACAGAGACCATCATTGTATTTGAAAAGTAGTGTATCATAAATAAAATGATTTTTTTTTTTTTTTATATAAGCTACAAGATAGGCTTGTTATGTTTTAATTAATCTGATTTATTGAGAATTGAATTTTTTTCTTTTTTTACATCAGGATATTATTTTCGGCTGAAGGACAAATCAACCCCATTGGATCTTAAACTGAAGTTAATCAAGTTTGCATGGAATAATGATTGCATTGTAATTGCAAACAAAGTTCAAGTTCTTCTTGATTGTATTGGTGGGCTCTTGATGAACACAAAAAAGTAACTATCCTTTTTTTTTTTAATCTCCCTTACATTATATTTACAACTGTTTCAAGAGATTTTAGAAAATAGAAAAGTTTAAGGCAATATTATAAACAACTTTATTGATTTGAAACAGCTGTCAATTAATGGTATTTGTTTCTTTATTTTAAACCATTTTGGATAATGATGGTAGAGAACCTGTGCTAATGTTAGCCTTTTATAAAAGTGATGTGTAAAAGTTACAAAAAGCACAGAATGCCCATGTGTGTATATATATATATATATATATATATATATGTGTGTGTGTGTGTGGCCTGACGATTGCATCTAGCGTGAAACAGCCTGTCGCCTCTGAGTGTTGACTTCAATGTTCACTTTTATTTTTATACTAGCAGTAAAGCCCGGCATTGCCCGGGGATGTAACAGTAAGAGATAGATCAATAATCATAGACTTATAGATCATAAAGACTGAAAAATAAAATTAACAAAGATTATTGTTTAAGGTTGACGGACACGCATGTCTTAATTTGTTTTTTTTTTTTTTTTTTTTTTTTTTTTATGAATTGGTCAAACCCAAACTCAAACAAAAACATTGTTTTCAATCGTTATGAGTCTACCGATTGAATAGAATTTTTATATAAACAATTGTCTTGTAAATGGAATTTTTAAAGCATTCTGGATGTAAAAATAAAAAAAAAAAGTGTGCAAGACAATAAGAAACACTACCTGCCAAAAAAAAAAGTGAAGTTTTGTTGAAATAGGTTGAAAATGTAGGAAATCGATCCCATATATAAACGAAACACACACACACACACACACACAGACAACCTGTTTTTTATAAGTATAACTTGATATGAGTTGTCCCCCTTGCATTCTTGTGATGCCTTTTAATCATGTTTTCAAATTGATTTCGTGCAAAAACAATTGTGTTTTTCCAATTTTTGGCACTGTCAGAACCACCACAAGGTAATTTTACGTAGTCCTGTGAAGTTTTGTTGAAATCGGTTGAAAAATGTAGGAAATCTGATCCAATATATAAATGTACAGACACACACACAACCTGGGTTTTATAATAAGTATGATTTACATAAGCTTTATCTCTGATATTGAGTACTTTATCCCATAAATATAGGACACCTTAAAACTATATTTCTTCATATATATATATATATATATATATATATATATATATATATATAGATATATATATGGAACCCAGTATAAATCTCACTTTATTCAGCAGAGGAAATGGTATGTTGAAGGTTTTTTTTAAATAGATGCAAAAAAAACACAAATTTCAGTGACGCTCATAAAGCTTGAAATAAACGCTACTATTCAGACAGCACAAAACCACATATTAAACAAACATAAAAAGAAATTAACAATGCTTAAAAAACAAACCCCTTTGAAAATGGCTAAAGAAGTGTCTGAAAGCATTTGGTACAATAGACAATACAGACAATTTTTGCACTCCCTTTATCTCACCAAACAGAAAAATGTAAGAATGTTGGAAAAAATGAAAAAAAACATTCATCAAATTTTCCTTGTTTGCCGTAAACTATGTTCAATGAAACATATTTTAGGGAAGGGTTGCTGCCCAAATATACATCTTATTCATGTGTGTGTGTGTGTGTATATATATATATATATATATATATATATATATATATAATGAACACATAGGAAAACCTTTATAAATTTCACATATGCTTTTATTTTTGCGTCATCAAAAATTTTGGGGGAATAAGAGGTAAAAATTCTGATAAAGCGAAAAATTAAATAGCAATTAAAGGTTTTCCATAATGCTCTTTATTTTATCAGATTTAATCCATATTTTCATATATATATATATATATATATATATATATATATATATGTGTGTGTATATGTCAGATGTTTATTTTTACATATACAGGGTATGATGGGTAAATTGTCGCCATCTTATACTTTTAATTTTGCACATGTACGTTGTTTGTTTCTCATTTTATCAACTGCGCAGTATAGTAGGGTCAGTTGGGCACTGTTGGTGAGAAAAGGAACACTGTGATGCAATTCCAGAAATCTGGAAACATCATGCTGTACTGCTTGGCATTCACACTGGAAGTTACAATACGAACATCTCAGTGTGTTTGGGTGTCAATCTAAAGACAGTGCAGAAGATTTGGAAAATGTTGGATGAGTCTAATGGTGATTACAAAGGTGTTTGGTGTGATACACTAGTGATGGCAACATTATGCCTCCATTCATCTTCCTTCAGGGCCTCAGACCCAACATGGAGGCCTACATCAAGTGCCTTGAGGAGCTAGTGCTGCCCTGGGTAAAGAGGGTGGTTGCTAGAAGGCCCTATGTCTGACAACAGGATTCTGCACCAACCCAATCATGGCTGTTAGACAATTTCTGTGACCACATTATCTCTTACATTTGGCCACCTACCTCCCCCAACTGCAACCTCCTTGATTATTATGTGTGGGGTGCAGTTGATCAAGAAACCAACAAAACTCCTTGTAAGATCAAAGATGAATTGCAGGCAAGGATTATGGCAGCATTCACCAACTTAAACAAGTAGACTGTCCAGAAGAGTTGCAGAAGAATCTGAAGTCATCTAGAGATTGTGGTTGAAGCCGATGGCAATTTGATTGAATAAATCTACTATTTAGTATTTCAAGATATTTTTGTAATTTTGGTAAAATATCTGTTATAATGTCAGTGTTATTTTAATTTTCGCTTAATTTAGACGACAATTTATCCATCGCACCCTGTATGTGCATAAAAGATAAAAAATATCTCTGACTAACAATAAGTGAATAAAATAGCAAAACTTTTTGTGATAAATTTTATTCAAAGTAGGAACTTTTTCAGCTAACAACAATTTTATTGATGGAATCAGTTTTATATTTAAAAGTCTAACTCACATTGATTTTATTTCTTCCACACCTTTGTCTTTTATATATATATATATATATATATATATATATATAAAATTCAGATTGGAATCAAACAGAATGAAAGGATAACAAATAGGGGACTTTTATCAATCTAACATGTTATTGTGGTATTTTTATTTTTGTGTTTGATTTTCATTGGTTAAGCTTAATAAAGAAATTTAATATCTTAGAACCTAACCTCAAATTCATACATGAATTTGAAATTGATAAATATTTAGCTTTCCTCGACATCTTAACACATAACAATTGTGAATTAGATTTTAGAGTTTACCACAAGCCCACTAACAAAAACAATCTTATTAATTTCTATTCCCACCACAGTCAAAAAATAAAATCAGGATTAGTCATAGGATTCTAGCCCAGAGCCCAAATAATATGTAGCCCAGAATACCTAGATGAAAAAGAGAAATATATTGAAAAAAACATTTAGATTTCTTTACTACTCACATCATTTCATCCTCAATGCTAGAAAACAAGTGTACAAGTTTGATAAATCGCAAAAATTAGACATTTCTCCAATGACACTTCTAGCATCAACAACACAAAGGGACATATGTATGGACAACTCTTTAAACTGACTCATAATACTGGTTATAACAACTTTGATTTTACAAATGCTACCCTAATTAAAAAAGAACATAATTTTTTTATGTTGAAAATACTTGGTGAGAATCCTGATAAATATCTTGCCAACTATAAACACGTCAAAACTATATTAAATCCATTCTTAAAGAATCGAACGTATATTTATCTACCGGAACCAGTGTTTATGTAAATATGTCCCCAAATCAACTTGCAGACAACCAGCAAACATAAATAATGCATACTAGATACACGCACAAACAGAATTTCTTTTTCTCTATATCTCATTCTCTGGTGAATCTTTAATAAAAAGGAAACGCGTTAGATTAATAAGTATTTCCTATTTGTTCTTTGTCCTATCAAACTTACACAAACACACATTCCATCAATAAAACTCATTAGCCTGAAGAAATTCCTTCTCTGAATAAAATTCATCACTGAGAAGATTTTCTATTTTGTCATTGTTTTTCTCTCTCTCTCTCTCTCTCTCTCTATATATATATATATATATATATATATATATATATATATATAGGGTGTATCAAAAATACTTTTACAAACTTCGGGGATGGGTTCCTAACACCAGAACAAGGTAAAATGTCCATATAAACATGTCCAAAAGGCTGTTGTACCTCAACATGGCAACTCAAATGTTCAAAATGTCCTCTGCTTGCTTTTACACACACATATGCCTGTCAGATCATTGACTGGCCCCCATGACATGTTAATGAAGCATCTCTGCATTATTAATGTCTGCTGTGTAAACCAATTGTTTTAGCTGTCCCACAAATAAAAATCCAAATGATTGAAGTAGGGGTTCATGCAGGCCATGGAACTGATCCTCCCCTACCTATCCATCTTTCATGGTAGCTGTCAGCCAGTGCATCACAAACAATGTGACTAAAATATGCATCTTTATATTATCAAGAATACATCCTCTAGCAGGTCCAAAAGTGTGTTCAAAATAAAGTCCTGTGCACAGCTCCTGTAAGTCATGCTGGGGGAACATATGGATCTACCAGCCAGTCACCTACAATTAAAGTGCACATATTAATCATAAACTGATGCGGGTGTCTTACCTGTATTGTACCATGGGGATTCCGATCCACCCACAAATGTGGTTGTGTAAATTTGTTATTTCATCTCTTCCAAATGTTGTTCATCCATAAACAAGACTGAAGAGACAAGCAATAGATCAGCAGTTTGTGCAATAAACTATCAACAAAAGTTCTCTTGTGGTGAGTGATCAGAAGGAAAAATGTCCCTGTGCACATTGCAAATGATATGGATACTCTTAAAGTACCCTCCATGTGATACTATGAGATGTACAACATGCTAGGGCCACTTGATATGTGCTGATACCTGGATCATCTCCAACAGCCTGTAGAATGCGTTCTTTGTGGTTAGGCATACAAATGGATCTCGGTCTTCCTCAATCCATAGTTTGTGATGCCACAGATCCTGTCTCAGCAACATGACAATAAACAGCAGCAAAGGTTGGATGATTTGGCTGCCCTCAGTCTGGAAACACACTCTGATACAGCTGTGAAGACTCACATTGTAAAAATCATATCTGTCTGCTCACAATATAAATATCCTGCCATTGTTAAATGGAACACCTCTCAGTTAATTCATTACTACACATATTAAACACTGAAGACAGATTATCCACAAATGTACATGAATAACAAATTTAACCTAATCTACATGGCACCACAGCACCATCTACTATAAACTTTTTAAAACTTGCTGTTTTTTTTGTTTTTGTTTTGTTTTTTATTGCATTTTCATCTTGTTCAAATGGACATTGTGATTGTCACATTGCATAATATAACATTGATAACATTTCTTGACTAACAAGACAGTTCATTCTGTGGTTTTATTTTTCAACATGAGTACTTTTTTTATACTTCAAACAACTATAAACAATTTATTTGTTTTTCTCCCAGGAATGTCCTGTCTGATGAAGAAATTGGGTCTATATGGGAATGCCTTGATTGGTTACTTCTTTCCAATAAAGTAAGAAGTAGCAAAGAAACATTTGTACTAAAACCATCATTTAGTCAGGTGAGGTAGCACAGCCTTTTTATTTTGTTTGTGAAAATGTTATTTTTATTGAATTTACATATTTTCTTAAGCCTTAGTCACTTTCATTAAAGATACAATTTTTTATGGCATCTGTAATTTTTTTTCTGTGAAGGGAATGGATCCAAAACTGATTGCCAAAAGATTTCTTTGAAATTTGTTGTACATATTTATATTACAAAATTTAAGAATCCTATTGATTCTTTCTGCACTAATTTTGCAGTTAAATTGTTGGATTGCTGAAGATTTGCATCCATAAAAAATCATTCTTCTAAGAGGAAATCACTGACTTTATTAACTGTTCACTTAAAAGATGCCATTAGTATTCAGTAAGCTTAATGCTGAGTCATTTCATGTTTGTAGAATATTTATTAGACCATCCGCAGATTGCTTGAGGCATGAAACTGACAGTCATCATGCAATATTGATTCTTACGTACACACACACACACACATATATATATAATCACTCTCTAATATTCAATAGTTTACCCCATAAATATAGCAAATTTTAAAGAAATTTATTATACTTATCTGCAAATGGATAAGAAAAACTTCATAAATAGCATTTAATATACCATGAGTTATCTCCCTTCAGAAATTAGCTCATTTGGAATGTGTCTGCAAATGTAGACTCCACAGTATCAAGCCGCAAATTGAATAGATTTCTTTCTCTAATTTAATGGTATTGCAAGAATTTCGTTAAGATGTTGCTTTTGAATTCAAAACATTTCGATACATATTATTCAGAAAATTGATTAAATAAGTGAAACTGGTAATGGTATTTCAGCAGATCTTAATTTAGCATTTGAATTGTTGCCATATACACAACTAACAGGGGCCACAGCATGTTTCATAAACATAAAACATTTTCTTCTTTAATACAGGTCAGCATGAAAGTGCACAGGTTTCATTAAGAGTTAGTGGAAACTGGCTATTTTCCACCTAAAACTAGCTATTTTTCAAAGGTTGACCAATTTCACCTTTGTACACCATTGTGTCCTCTCATGGCCAGGACCTTTGATTCAACACACTACTTTCAGTTTCCATCTGTAACATTCATATTTAATGAAACTCTTGAAAGTGGATTAATTAGATAGTCATTTAGAATGATGTTTGTAGAAAAGAGCACATTATTTTTTTATTATGACTATTTTTTTTTCCTTTTCAAAATTTTGCACCTGAGGTTACTTCCCCAGTGGCCCCACTATATCGCAGCTAATCTGAGATTCTAAGACCTGAAGTGGGTTCATGCCTTTCCCAATGATATGAGTGCAAGGGGAATGCAAAATGTTCCAGTCATAGTTTGATATGTAATCATTACAGTGACTGTCTTTATTTGTTTAATAAAATCTATTTATATACACATGTATAAAATATTCATAATTAATGTAATTCTTACTTGTTGATTTTTTTCAGGCTGTTATTCTTACAATGAACAGGCTAACCACTGAAATTGTGCCTTATAAAAGCAGCATTTTAAGATGCTGCAAATCACTTTTCATGTCTCCAGCATTGTCGTATCTCTTTACATCTAACATCCAAAAAGTGGTATGTAACATCTTTTATTGTCATTATATTCTCACATGTGAACGTTTGGTACATATTTCACAGCAATTTCCTGAAAACAATTCTTTAACCCTTAGGAGATGACAAGGCTGAAAAAGTCAAATGACGAAGAAGATAACTAGGCTGGGCCATCAGCCCGATAATACAAGCCTTGAGATTAGTTGGCTGGTCTTCATACCAGCCAATCAAATTGTTTCTCGCATTTCTTGCACATCTGGGCTTTTCAATGGCAGTTCGTATGATAGTTTTACTATGTTCTGTGATTTTATATTGATTTTTTTTTTTTCCAAGTGAGGACTTGTGAAAAAGGCTGTGTCTTCTTGGCACTGAAACTCTAAATGAGGCTCTGTCTTGCAATGTTATCAGTGTACACGCTAATATGAACATCAGACTAAATCTCTCATATGTAAAATTATTGATTATTCACCTCCAGATTTTGGCAATATTAGCAAGTAGGTGTGTGGCTTATGGGATTTTGTTTAAATGTGGATCTCCCTCTTGTGAGAAAAACTATCTTTTTCATATGTATATCTTTTTTTTTATTGTCTATCTTTCAGTTATGCCACATCCTAAATGCAATTGGGTCTACTACCTGTTTACATATTGGAAGCAGTCACTGACATCCTGTAAAGTGCAAATTTGCACCTGGTGACTAGGAGGTTACCTTCCAGGTCAACCTGTTGATGCACCTACCTTCTCTGATGCTACCCCGAGTGCAAAATCTGTTTTGTTATCCTCTGGGGTGACCATATTACAAATTGGGGTTAACACAGATCATCATCTCTTAGTCTCTTTATTGACATTAAATTTGATTCAGATTATTTGGTATTTATTGGTGTAACGGGGGTTTGATTTGTTGAGTGGACATAATGTGCATTATCCCATGTTATATGTATTAGTAGTTGATAGAGGATTCCTTTTCTCTTTTTTTACTACTGAAAATGAAATGAATAAAATGTGCAACAATAACAAACAACAATGAGACCTTGAGACACATGTTGAAATTAATGACAAGAATGTGTATTTTTTTTTTCATGAATGCTATTTACAATATTGGTTTTGTGTGTGATAAATGTTCTCAGGGTTATTGTCTGTTTATGTTTCTTTAACATTTGGGCTTGTTTATAATTGTTCTGAGAATTCTATGGTTAAGAGAAGCTTTTGAAACCGTCAACTCTGAATTTTCATGGTGTGAAGAATATGAATCTGTGTTGTTCTATTTACTACTGCTCTTGCTTGTGATGAAAGGGTTGTTTATAATGATGACGTTTCTTTATTTCTAGAATGATAAAATATCATCATCATCAATCATAACACTGGCATGAATCATATTCCCTATTCCGCAAGAGGCCATAGCACCTGTTAGGGTCCTTGCTATGGGCAAATAGAGAAACAAACAAACAAAAACACTATATGTAAAAATACATTTTAATAATAAAAATACCAGTAATACATTTTCATATATAAAAAAAAGACCAACAACACATATAGTAAAATGATCAGCAATACTTTTTATCTGTAGTTGAAGCCATAAAATTGTATTCAAATTATCTTGATTACAGAATTAAATAACCCATTGTGGTTGATATAACACTAAATAAAATCAGCCAACCAACACATTCAGCAATACATTATAATGAACTGTTCACAATTCTGTTTTGATTTTCAGTTTATCTAGTATTTGCATTAGATTTTTTTCTCATCGTGTTATGTTTCCTGTTTCCAATAGAAATAACTTACTTTCTTTCAAATTTTAGTCAACCAAACAATATTTTACCTTTCTTTGGAAGTTGTTTTGGCAATTTTTAGTTGAAATTATATTTAGTAAAGACTCTTTTAAAAACTTAGCTGTACTTAAAGCTTCATACTTTCAAAAAATATAATTTTAAGAACTGCAACTTTTGAAAATCACCTTGGGAAGACAAAAGCAATCACTGCCTTATCCTTAACATAGAACTCTACACTCTACTCTTCCCATGAGTAATAAAAATACTTTTATTAGACAGATTACGATTGTGATTGCAGTAAAGATATTTTTTATTTAATTGATAATTTTGTTTTTTTTATGCTTTCTTTTATTTACACTATTTACATGTGGATTATTGTCCTCATCTTTGTTGTTGTTATCACAATTTTATGACTTATATATGATGATATATTTTGTTAAAAAATTAACACTTGCTAAGGAAAAAGTACATATTTTAGCACACAATAATGAATAAAAAATAAACTAAAATTAGGATAGAAAAGGTATTGATCTCTTATTTTAAGACTTATTTGCTTAGCCCTTGCTTGCAATTACTACTTGCAGATGTTTTTCATAATCTTTCACAACTTTCTCTTGAAATTTTGGTCTTTTTTCCTTGGAAATGACTTTAAAATCATTAATATTTCTGGGATGTATCTGATTATTTTTATCTTTCAAGCTTCACCATGTATTTTTACTAGGTTCCAAGCCAAGAGACTGAGAAGGCCACTGAAATACTTGTTCTGAACAAACAATTCATGTTAGATGTTTTGGGTTGTTGTCATGTTAAAAGATCCAGCCCTGTTCTTAATCATCTTTGATCTTTCAAGTTACCATTGGATTCACTTTGACTTAATGTGTTTAAAATCACTTGTGAACAAATTTTTCTTTTCTAGACTGTTCTTTACAATTCATTTGAGAAACATGCAGAAATTGTAAAAAATGTGTCTATGAACATAAGAGAGACCTTATAAATAATTTAATAAATACACTAGTCATTTACAGAAATAAATTCAACCACAATTTTAATCTAAAACAAATGCCACATTCATCAAAAGAGAATGTAGTTTACTCAGAAGGAAAATCCTTGAGAGTGCCAACATCAATATATCAATCTCTGCCCTTTTTTTCCCAATCTCACCTTTCCTGAAGGAATTATAACTTTCCCAAATCAACATACACAAAAGATGTGTTGAAAAATCAAAGGAAAATGGCTGAATCCATCATTTCAACTTTCAGAGATGTACAATACAAAAAAGATTTTTCTTTTTCAAGTATGCTGTATGACATAATCTCAGATCTAAATGCCTACACATTTCAGTTAACCTGTTGAATCTTTGAATGAGCATCTTTAAATTAAAAAATTTCCTTTCAAAGATGCTATATGACATATTCTAGCTTCTAACATCTTAACTTTTCAGTTAACCTGATGAATATTTATGAGCATTCTTAAATTTAAAAATTTTGCGTATCTGTCAAATATTTACTTGTTGCAAAATAAAACCATTAAATTGCCTTGATAATGTCCGTTAGATGAAACATGTCAGCTAAGTATGGTTTTCCCCTTGTCTTTTCATTCATACATATATATATATATATATATATATATATATATATAGGCAGCATATCTTCATTCAAGCATATTTCATTGAATATTATGTCTATTTATCTATAATAATCCTTTCCAGTTCTCTAATCAGTTTCTTGATATACTTCATCAAGGAAGGCACTATAGTTTTTTCCTGCCCAAGTACTTTCAATCTCTTCCAAGATCATCCTCAGAGTGAATTATAAAGACAAACTATTGTAACTGTGATCATTGTGATTTTTAAAAAAACATGCGTCAACACAGTCTGTTATAATTATTTTAAATTTACCTATTGTAGCTGTAGAATTTTTTGAAAAACAAGTGTCCCAGGATTATTATAAAAATAGACAGACATAATATATGTATATTATTCAATGAAACACACACACACACACACACACACATATATATATTTAGACTTAAAGCCAAAGTCATACTTATGCATTTTTCCCTAAAACAGCATCTGTGTATTTTTGTTATGTAGTAGATAAAGTTTCAAATAAATCATCTACATTTCCCTATAATTTCTGTAAAAGAACTTGTTTTGTTTGGAAGGACCTTCAAGTTATTAATGTAGCCAGCAACTCTGAATCATTTCAAATCTTGTATATAAAAAAAATATATATCTTTGTGTGAAATGAATGCATTTTAAAGCATCTTGTGTTTCCTTTTTCTTTCTAGGTATCCATTTTATCAGTCATATGCACTGTAAGTATTCGACAATTACACAAAACTGGCAGTCTTGATCAATCTCTTCAGGAACTATTGTCTATCCTAACAGACGTTTATAATAAAGGTCAAAGGACAAATCCCAACCAAAAGAAGGCAAGTAAAACCAAAAAAAAAAATGGTTCCCTCACATAAAGAACAACAGTAAGTTTAAGTATTAAGCTAGCATAAAAGTTTTAGTTTTTGATCTTATATGGTATTAAAAGCATTTAGTTTTAATAAACATTCTTCAGAAAGATCATTTTTTATTGTATTTTGTCTGCTATCATATCCAAATACATTTTTTGAAATTATCAAACTTTATATATTTTTCTCATATTGAAGGTGAAAAAAACCATTTCAGTATTTTATACTATTTTAAGAAAAGTATGTGTAGTTTATGGAGAAGATACTGTAAATAGTTAAAGATGTCAAAAGTGGTTTGCAACCAAATCAAAATGTGAGAATAATTTTATATGATTCAGGATAAAGCCAACATACTGAAACTTTCCAAATCAAGTGTTGAAAATTATTTGTATCAGCTTGGTTAGGTTAGTTTCTTTGTTCCACGGCTTTTGTATAAGTAGGAGGGGAAAAAAACAATTATAATTATGTGCTTTCCTTGACTAAAAAAGAAATGGGAATTTTTGTTACTTTTTTCTTTTTTTAAATTGTGATGGATGATGAAAAGTGGCTAATTTACAGCAATGAGTGATGCAATAGATCCTGGGGCAAGTGAAATGAACTACTCTGAATCATATAAAAAAATGTCTCCAAGCAAAAAGATGATTGGAAGGGTACCTTTACTTCCTCCTGAGAACCAAATGATTGATTCAAACAAGCACTACTTACAAAAATACCCAGAATTAGTCAAGAGAAAGTGTAATATTATGTCAGAGTAATGTGAGATTATTATTTTTTGTTGTGACCAGACAAAACTTGGGTGATAAAATTTCACTCATCTGTTATATTCACCAAATTACCATTTATTCTGGTCTTTACAGAATTGTCTTAATGGAAAACCTGAACCATTAGCATTTAAGAGTGTATTGACTTGGGAGGTTGTGATAAAAAGCAATAATAAGGTGCAGTAAAATTAGTAATAAAATAGTGATGAAATGTTAAAAAAAAACAACAAAAATAATAGAATGGAAAAATATTATTAAGAAAATATATTGAAAATCTTTAATCTAGAAATTTCAAAATCTAACAAAATATTTGCATTTCATAGAGTCAATAATTCCATGAAATAAAGAAGTACATGAAAAAGTGTTTAAGATGGTTACAAAATATTAAGCATAATAACTGATAAAATAGCACATAATTGAATATGTTGCTAGATTTACAAAATTATTCATCTAGGAAACCTTTCAAAATCAAAAACTTGAAGTTGTACTGTATCTGTATTCTATTTAAATTAATGAAAACCTTAATTTGGTTTGACACTATATAAACTTTCTGATATAAATTATTTACTTGTTACATTTTTTTGTATGCCCCTTATACCAAGTTTATTGATATTTTTTTTTAACATTTTGAATTTCAGGTTTATGATATGTTCTGTGACAAACTGTTCCTCCCTTGTGTCATTTTGAAATTTCTGTGTAAGTCTCACCTTGAGTACGAAGGGATTTCATGTTCAATAACAGCCATCATGGAAAATACTTTGCTAGACAAGTGAGTAGAAAATTAATTTATATTTTCATTAGGAATGGACAGTTTGTTGAATCAAGTACAGTGTGTGATGGATAAATTGTCATCTAACTTATGCAAAAATGAAAATAACACGGATATCTCATTTTAACAGATATTTTTACCAAAATTACACAAAAATATCTTGAAATATTAAAGAGTAAATTTATTCAATAAAATTGCCATTGGCTTCAACTACAGCCTCCAGACAACTTTGGAATCTCCTGCAATTCTTCTGGATGGTCTTGTTTAAGTTGGTGAATGTTGCCATAATCTTTGCCTTCAGTTCATTTTTTGGTATTACAAGGAGTCTTGTTGGTCCCTCACTCAACTGCATCCCACACATCATAATAAAGGGGATTGCAGTCTGGTAAGTTAGGTGGCCATACGTAAGGGGTGATGAGATCACAAAAATTTTCCGACAGCCATGACTAGGTTCTCTTGCTTGTGTGGCATGGTGCAGAGTCCTGTTGCCAAACATAGGATCTTCCAGCAGCCACCCTCTTGATCCTGAACCGCACTACCTCCTCAAGGCACTTGATGTAGGTTTTGTGTTGAGTCTGAGTCCCTCACCAACAAATTTGGGAGTTCTATTTTTATCAGAACGATCAGAGTGAGTTTTCCGAGCTAATGATGAGTCTTATCACCATTAGACTCCTCCAACTCTTTCTGAATCCTCTGCACTATCCTCAGATTGACAACCAAACACTCTGAAATATTCGTGTAGGAGCTTCTGACACAAATGCCAAGCAGTACAGCATGCCATTTCCAAATTTCTGACAAAGTGAATTGTGTCACGGTGCTCTTCTCACAGATATGTCCCCAACTGATCCTACTATACTATACTGTGTAGCCGACAAAATCAAAAGCAAACAACGCGCATGTGCAGAATTCAAAATATAAAATGGCGACAATTTACCCATCGCACTCGAAAACTCTCCACCACCCTTTTTCTAAGTATTAAGATGGTGGCATCTGCCCTATTTTAAGGAAATATAAAATTTTGCACTATCAAATTATAGTTCATATATATTGTTTAGTTAAATAATAGCAACAAGTTCTATCAGATTTGTTGTTTTATATTATTGTTAAATTTGCTAAAGTTCATATTTATTTTTATTTTATATTATTTTTTTAAGTACTTTCGAATGTTGCTACATTCATTTTCAAGGATTGTGTTTTGTGTATATTTAGGCAACTGTTTTTGTTTAATTCCACCATTCTCACGTTTATTGGAACCAATTTCAAGTCACTCAAAGTGATGTCATTTAAATGGCCAAACTGGAATTTTTATGTGTATTTTTTTTTCATTTTCTTTTTAAACACACTTACATATACAATCCCCTATGGAGGAAGATACCTTATTTAATGTTAACTGCTTTTCTTTTATTACAACAGCCTCCAAAATTTTGAGTCTTTCTTTGCACTGTGTCCTATATAAAATTTTGTTATCTACTAAAATTTGTCTTTTATTTTACTTATTTGCTATATATTGATGTATATGTGTGCAAATTACTTTAAATTTTGACAAATGTCAAGTCAGTCTACAAGAGAGTGTGGTGCATGTATGGCCAATTTAAGAATTTAATGTTGATTGTTAGTGTTTGGAGATACAATCTCCTAAAGGCCATAACAATTCATAATCAACATTATTTTTGCATTGTATAAATGTTTGAAGTGATGAATTATTTCTAAGAATTAGATTAGACATTTTTAATTTTTTTTTTATAATAGATGATAAATGAAAGGTATTTGTTAAGATCAATAACTTTTATATACTGGCAGATTATAATTTTAATAGCATTTTTGTCCTGTTTATAATTAGGATGCATCTGGTTATAATAAAACGATTTAATGGAGTCTTTATTTTTGTTTATATGAAGTTGGTTACTTATATTATTTTTTCTAAATTTCTTTAAAAGTAATCTTATTTCTTCATCAAAAAAATGGTTTAGGAAATTATTGTTGATAAACATTTGTTTTATGTTGCTTAATTCTCTATAAAACAATGCACCCAAAGAGAAAATAATTTTCACATGATAAATTATGTTTTTTATAACACCTATTTTATATCTGTGTGGACATTCATTTTTATAATTAAGGAAACGTGAATTTTTACTAGTAGTTTTTTTTTATATATTGAAATGATCAAATCATTATTAGCATCTACTAGAACATCCAGGAAGGGGATTTTATTTTTAATGTTACATTCATAAGTGAATTGTTGAACTGAGTTACTTTTAAATGTTTCTTTAAGGGTTTTAATTCATCTATTTTCTGTTAATATGAAAATGTCATTAGTATATCTGGCATATATTGAGGGGTTGTTGAAATTATTAAAGACCTTGTTTACTACATGGCTCATGTCAAAATTAGATAAAGTAGGGCCCAGAGTCTTCCTGTCTTTCTCTCTCTCTCTCTATATATATATATATATACACACACACACACACACACGTGTGTGTGTGTACACGTCAATTAAAATGTATATTTCAATACAGCAGAGCTCATATGTATCATATTGTTTTCTATCCAATTCCAGACACCTGTATTTCATTTAAAGTACAATTTTCCTGTTGGGATTTCCTCAACATGGAATTAATATTTAATTTAATAATTTTCTTTCTGGTTTTAGGGATCAGTTTATTCATTATAACAGCTATTTGAAGATTACTTGTAATATGGAGAGTAGCGCTCACATGCCTAAGGTCATTGAAAAGTTTTTCAATCTTATGAAGAATGGTTTAACTGGACATGTAAGTAGAAGTGTATATTTCTTTCTATTTTGTAATCTATTTTTCCTACTCTTGGTCAGCAACATTTCCAAGAGCAATGACACATCATTAAAATGCCTGTTATAAGTTAAAGATATGATCACAGATAAAATTTATAGCTTTACTCACTTGTTTGTATGTTTTTCTTTTTTTTCTTCTTTTTTTTTCTTTTTCTTTTACTGTTTTGAAAGCAATGATAGGTATTGAAAAGTCCTCTGCCTGACCAAAACAGGATTAATCATTTGGCCTGATTTGTGGAAATGGATCAGGCAGAGAACTGTAACAGAGTTCATAGCTAACCTAGAAAACAGTGAATTATAAAGTAATTTTTTTAAGAAAAATCAGGGTTTTATCTGTGAATTTTTGTTTAACTGAATTTTCTAATGCAACTTGTCATGCATCAAATAATATGCTTATTATAAAGATTATTATCAGAGTCAAAATAAATAAAATGTTTGAAAATAAATGTTATTTATTTGAGATTTGTTTGTTTCCTAGAATTTTTTTATATAGTGATGTTCTTCTACAAGGCCCGAGAGGCATTTGATGTAGAGGGTTACAAAGTAAGAAGCACAGTTTATGGGGATATGTGGGGAAGATAACAGTTGACCCTAAACTTGAAACGGTTAAGATTGTTGTAATTGGGGAAGCATCCTCTTGAGACTTGGTTCCATGAAGGAGTGGTTCGTGGGAAGAAGCTGCTCAAGGGGAACACCAATTGAAGACGAAAGTGCGTGGCATGGCGGGTTTTAGCCAGGAAGATTAGAACTGATGGACACTAAAGAATATGGTTTGTCTGAACACTTTTCATTGAAAAAGTGATAGAGCAGCGAGAGGCTTGTGGCGTTTCATCTGTGATAAAAGGATTGTGGGTTGGGAAATAATCACCCACAAGGATGTGGAGGCACTTTTGGACTCTATTGAGACTGGAAAGTGAAGATTGGACACATCCGACCCATATATAGATTAGTAAAATTTGAAGAAACTATCAACTTTTAATCTTGAATGAATAGACCAGTCTTAATCTTGAATTTGCTTCATGGGTTATACCAGTGAAAGATGATACCAGTGAAAGATGATACCAGTAAAACTATGTGCTATTTTTGCCAAATTATATACTTAGTACTGTCTGTCTGTTATGTGATGTCCCAAAAGCAAAGACTCTTTCAGGAGATTGGAAATTTTTTAGGGAAATTGGGGATTTTCATTCTGTGACACTGAGCTGTCGGCCCGTGGTCAACTCCCAGTTGAGGCGCAAAACTGTAATAATTCTTCTACTGGCATTTTGGGGATGACTCTTAGTTGCTGCCACCAGCCTGTGTCCTGGTCGATCAGTGGTCGTCGCTACCCGGCAGAATCCTTTGGTCAGGGTACCAAGTGGGATGGCCGGTTGATGCTAACGGCTTCATACCAGCTCTGTCATTCCCAGCTCACTTCCAACATCTGGTTACTGAAGTAACTACTTCGATCTCAAGTCTAACCTACCCACGTTGTGATTTTGATCATAGGTAGACGAGATCAATCAGGCATTGGGCTGTAGTGTAAGGTGAGTCTAGACTGGAGGTGATATCACACAAGTGTAAAGAAAAAGAAGTAAATAAAAACCCAAGAGGTTCAAGTATGTTAAAAAACAACAAATTAACTTTATTTGTCTGTTATATACAGGAGTGTGTTTTTCTCCCAGCCTGTTTTCTACGGAGTATGACACTTTTGCACTTCCTAGACAAATTCTGGTCTTTTAAGTCAACTGGTTTAGTTGTTTGCTGGCTTAGATTTGTTCCTCAGTATAACTTGCTATTGGTAGGATAGGCGAAGTCAGAGGTCATGGAATCTCTCGGATAGCTTCTGCAAGGCAACACTCTGGTTCCTGCTACTCGAACTGAACTGGAACTCCTACTCAACTGTCGAACGACCCGAAGATGTTCGTTTATATTGGTATCAACCAAAAACTGGTCCAGAGTTAGATGCAGTCTGGGGTTTTCAGTAAATCTTGATTTCTGACAAGAAATCTCTTTGTTGTCAGGCCAGAAAAATTACTTACTTCCCATTTTTGAAAAATTAATCACTTTCCATTTTGGGAAATGAGGAGAGGTCAGAGGAGAGCTATCCTCCTAAACTCCTCCTCTCTCACATTGATACCTCGTACCAATCCCTTCAGTGGGTGTTAATAACTTCCCCGTCCTTTTCATCAAATTACCTCCGCCTATCACCATTGCTACCACTCGACCAGTGGTGTCCGACTGTGTCGGTGTGGCTAAGCTGGCCTCATTAAAATTATAACCCAGAATTTTTGTTTACAAAATTCTTTTCCCATCAGCCAAAATTTTTACGAATCACATATTGCCACTTAAAATCTCTCAGATGTTTTGGTCATTCTGCATCTTCTTAACCAGCACTCTTTACGAACTCCATCAATTACTCGTCAAAGTCTGCCATCTGATTTCTTCTTGAAATTAGCTTTTACTGGAACCCTTGGCTTCTTGAGAAATTAAATTTTTTTATCTCTCAATTTGGCGTTTTTCCAAGATATTTTTCTCATGCCAAAATTTTATAATCACCATATGGCCACCCAACATGTCGGAACCGAAGACGACATTGCGGATAAGTAAATAACATTAATTCTCTCTATCCTGTATCGGCAAATGGTTTCGGAATATTTTCTCATGCCAAAATTTACACAATTACCATATGGCCCTGCTTTGCTGGCACTTAAGAAAATGATATCTTGGGAAGATAATTAATATTGATCCTCTTTACCCCGTATTGGCAAATTATTTTGGAATACTTTCTCATGCCAAAATTTTTATAACCACCATATGGCCTGCCTGATATCTCAACGCTTTGCTGTTTCTGAATCTTGTCTTTTCTCAGCAAGCATTTTTTTACAAACTCATTAATCAACTGTCAAAAGCTCGCATATGGCCTTTCTGTGAGTCCACTGTCTATACCAATTTACAAGTCTTTGAGAAAGTAACTCAATTTTATTCTTAAGTTAAAAAAAAAAATGAAAATTTTGGGGTATCTTCTTTTTCGTTCTCAGTATTTTCTTGTTTTAATTTCTATGGTTAATTAGTTAACCAATTACTATACCTAAAGAGTGTCAGAATTCAATGATTAGGCTGGGAGCCCTGTGTAAATATCAAATAAAAAATATTTTCCTAAAACTATAAAAGATATTAATACTAAAAAATAATTGCTTCAACTTCTTTTAAAATTTGGAATGAAATTCATTGTTAATAAACAGAAAGTAGATGAGTGCCTTAAAAGTCATATGAGTGGGGGTGCTGAAAAGTTCTCAGGCTGAAATCTGACCAAAGGACTAAATATCAGAATTTTACTTATTTTTCATTACCTTTTTGTTTGGTTGAGAACTTTTAAGCATCTAATCAACCTGTTCTGTTAGTAATACATTAATTCCTGACTACTGACACAAAGCACAGCATATAGACAAAATGCTGCAATCTGTAAAGCAAATTTTTTGCTAAAAATGACAAAAAATCAATGTTTTAATCATGAAAGAATTTTTTCTTTTCAACAAGAATAGTTTGTTACTAAGTTTTACATATAATGTAAGTACCTTGCCAATAATTGTATTGTAGTAATACAATACTGATCTTTCTTTTTGGTGCTTTTGTTGTGACTACATTGTTTCAGTCATTCTGTTTTACGGCCTTCCTCAAGTGTAAAATTCACAAAGCCATAATTTTCTACTTTGCATTACTGAAAAGACTCTCTCTCTCCACTTTCTATGTGGATTGTACAGCTGAAGAATGTAGAATGAGTTGGTTAAAATGTTATGATAACAATAGAAATGACAATGAGATCAGTAGTTCAAAAATAGAAAAGGGTGTAAGGCAATGATGTGTCTTCTCACTGGATTTATTCAATCTGTACAGTGAGAGGCAATTCTAAGAGAATTAGAAGTCCTACCAGGATTCATTATTAGTGAATACACAATCTTAGCACCATAAGATATGCAGATGATACTGTTGATAGCAGACACTGAAAGGAAACTACAAAAGCTCGTAAAGAAGGTAGTAAAAAAAAGCAAGAAAAAAGGACTAACTATAAACTACAAGAAAACAGAATGCATGGTTATCAGCAAAAGGATGAGCCCAAAATGCAAATTATAAATCAGGGATACTAAAATCAAAAAGTACAAAAATTTGAATATGTGCGAAGTGTTCTAACAAAGGACAGAAAGTGGGATCTGAAGACATATTGGGATGGCTAGTACTAATGATTGTATTTTTGAAATGTATTGAAAATCAGAATGAAATGATATTGTTATTAGCAAGCGTTAGCAAGAGAAAAACTACTACTGACATAATTTATCCATTTTATCATTTTTGGAATCACAATCTTCAACACACACGTTTACAACATGAAAATCAGTTATTATTTTTTTTCTTTCATTGATAAATCTGTTAATTATTTTACACCCAGGATGAAACTGCTCCATCAGACAAAACAAGAGCTGCTATTTTGGACTATTTGCCAACTTTCTTTGTCTCATATTTACAACGAGAAAAGTGAGTATTTCTATAATTTTTCCCAGTTGAACTCAAATTACTGTTTTGAATACATTGTGATTGCAACCGTTCAAGTTTCTAGATAAAAAATCCTCTTTTATTCTACTTATCACTTAACTTAGTATCTTTTATTGTTTTAACTTTTACTTAATTGTATATTACATGTAGTCTTCAAGTGTGATTGAGTCTTTTTTTATTTTTACCTTCTCAATAAGAAAAGTTCTTTTTTTCTTTTTTTTATTGATAAATTCAAGCTGCAACTTTTGTCTTCATTCAAAGAAAATTTTTGGCAAGACTGGTTGTGGTGGGGAATTGATCAGCTATAATGCATAAAGTGCATGCATGCTAATTATTTATATTGAAGGCCTTAATGGCCAAAGGTCTTGAGCACTGTTTCACAAATAGAGTTAAATTGCATGCAATCTTTTTTGATAATTACATCACCATCATATTTGACACATATCTCACCATTTAAGTGTTATGAAAATCTTGTGTATGCTTAACTTGAAAGAAGGTCAAAATGGAATGATCACTATGATTATCAGATTTGGAGTGAAATTTTTAATCTTCTCATTGAAAATTGTGCATGCAATATGTCTTCTTGGGTGAGAACTAGCATTGAAGCTTTCATGCCATCATAGAAATACCAAGGGAAACTGCAATTTTCCACTTTGTTCAGTCTGCCAGTTCAGCTGCTATAGACCACTGAATTAATTCTTCTGATTATATCAATGTGATAGTTTGGATCATAAGAGACACCTCTTTGTATCCACTCATAAGTGTAAGTGTGTCCTCCTTGAGGCTAGGTCACTGTTCACTGATAGAATGAAACTAATCTCTCACAAATTTGGTTCTCATGATTATTGTTGGCTCTTTAAAAGTGTGTTAAACAAGGGTAAATCTTCAATCAGTTTGAATTATTATCTACTGAAGATAAAGCAAAATGCTTGGCTCATAAATTCTCTTCCAACTCTACTCTTTGGCTCATCAGGAGTATCTATGCCTGATTTTCCCCTAAAATGGAATCTCTACTGAGTGAGATATATATATATATATATATATATATATATATATATATATATATATACACACACACCTCTCTCCATGTTTTCTGCTACCATTTTTTAACTAGATCCCCACAAGGCATGTGAACTTGACAGTATCCTTGCAATAGTGTTAAAGAAATGGCTTCTGTTCTTTCTTTTATGATTTGCTGCTTCTTGCTTTCCAGCTTATTGGAGTTCCTTTTCTGTAGTTCACATTGTTAAGAAATCTGATGAACATTCTGATCCCTCAAATTGTTATCCTATTAGTCTTTTACCTCTTTTTAGCAACATACTAGAGGCTCTAATCAACTCCAAATTGATTAACCTTCTTGATTCACATGGCCTTCTTTCAGATAAATGAATGGTTTGGGCTTCTCTAGCTCAACTTCTGATGTGTTAACAATTATTACTGAATTTGTCTATCAAACTTTCAATAAGAATGGCAAAGCTCAGTCTGTAGTTTTAGATTAAGGCATTTGACCAGGTTTGGCATGCTGGTCTTCTTCATAAGCTGAAGGGATATGGTGTCTCTGGCTGAATATTTGACTTGATCCAGTCTTTCTTAACAAATTGTGTAATGAGTCATATTAAATGACAACTCTTCTAAATCCCTTTTCATTAATGCAGTGGTTCCCCAGGATTCTATCCTTGCATGTACATTGTTTATCTTCATCAACGACCTTCCTGATATCATCAGTCCCCAACTCGGTATTTATGCTGGCAACATAACTATTTACTTTACTCCTGTCTTAATAGTAAATCCAATAGATTTGATAAAGTAAAACTGGCAACTGATTTCGAAAATGACTTCAAATCAGTTTTTAAATAGTTCAAGAAATGACATGTAACTTTTAATGCCCCCAAAATAAAATTGCTATCTTTTAGTTATTACAGAGAACTATTTTTTCCTTCCATCAGTATAGCTATTGCTAACCTTCTGGAGAGCAACTTATTACACCTTCTTTGTCTTAAGATTCATTTGACATGACGTGGAATGATTATATTGAATCAATTGCTAGGCCTGCTGCTAGGAAATTTGGTTTACTGTGTTGTACCAGACAATTTTTTCTCATCAGAATCCATCTCACACATTTATAGATCTACCATTTATTCATACATTGACTATTGCTGCCATATCTGGTCTAGTTCTCCTGCTATATATCTAGAGATTTTTGACAAAATCCAAAGAAGGGTCTGTACAGTCCTTACCTAGCATCTTCAGTCACTTCCCTACCACCATGAAATGGCTTCTCTGTGTCTTTTATATAAATATTTTCATGTCAATTATTCTAATGAGCTTTCCTCTTAGAATTTAATTTCAAAACTACTACTAAAATGTTTTACAAGTTCATGTTCTAGCCTCTTTTCTGATTTTTGCCATAACTGCCACCCCTGCTTTCAAATCCAGCTCCCAAACCCTTGATCCTTATCAGAGATAAGAATATATTTTCTGACAAACGAAAGAGCTGGAAAATATAAAAAGGAATTTGACCACCCTTACTCTGACCATGGTGCCATAAAGTCAGGGTGTAACGCTCACAACTTGTCAGACCCTTGCTCCCAAAAACTAACTCTGAAACCTTTGATTCTTATCAGAGATAAGAATATATTTTCCATTGAATGAAAGAGCTGGGAAAGTGTATAGCAATTTTGGGAGGAAAAATTCCTGATATTTCTGAGCCTTCTAATCTCAATAAATATGGAGAATATGTGCCCTTTTGGCAGTGAGTATTTGACATCGTCTGTGATAACATCAGGTCAGCGACAGTAACACTAGTCTTCTCTGGAACCTGTTTCAAGAAAGAAATCTACATGCTGGGCTCTAAAGACAGAATGTCAGCCCTCTACTAAAAACTAATTGAGATCTGCTTCCTTGGATATAGAAATTCCTCTCATCAGCCTACAAACTCACTTAACTACATATAACAGATATTCTGATTGTTTCCCCCTTAACAAAAGCTCTGAAGAAATCTATGTGAGTATTAACCCTTTAAGAACAATTTACTTGCTTAAAGAACTTTTAGGCACTCAGAAATGTTTTGAGCAAGTCTTTATATGAAAACTTTTTCTTCCTTTTAAGTTAAAGAAATATTCTTCTCCCTTTCTTTCTCTCATATTTTGTGTATATCCCTTTACCGTTTTTGTGTCTGTAAATAAACATTTTCTTCTTCTGTTGTTACACCCTGAGCTAGAGTTTGCGTTTTTATTTTTCTGCCAAAAAGAGATAATTGTCTGCTCTAAATATTCAAGTTGTTGTTGCTTTTAATGATTCTGTCACCTTTAACCTTAACTCTTTTGTGTAGGAAAGCCAGGACAAATTTCCCATATTCCTCCTTGTTACTTCGAACACATGAGTTTAAGCGTACTACTAGAATGCAACTAGGTTTTATCATTTTACTGTTGAAATAGCCAGATGTAGCCATAAGTTCTCTTCTAATATTTTCTTTCACTTCTTGCCTGTGGAACAGTCTTCTGGTTTTTTAATTCCCTGTGTATGATCTTCAAAAATTTAAATGCATTACCAATCACTATCTTCAGTTTTTCCGTTCTTTTAGGAGCCTTTCTCCTCACTAACATTTCATTTTATTTCACACTTAGTAACCCCTTGTGTCTTAGTGGCCTTATCACCTTACTTGGTGTGAAATGATTAAAAAATGTATTGTTGTGCATTATTTGAAAATAATCTTGAGAAATAGAAAAAGGAGGCACAAAGTGGAACAGTTGGTAACAATATTGAATTTGGTAATGAAATTTTAATATTGGTTAGATTTACTTTTGTACTAAGTGTTGACATGAACCTAATCCTTCTTGCAATAATACTTTTTGTTTTCTCTTTCTTTGTTATGCTTCACCACTTCAACATTATTAGTCTTATTTTTTGCTTTGTCTGTTTAGTATGCATTCATTCATTTGTTTTTAAACCTGCCTTTTTTTTTCTTTTAGGGACAATTCTGAATCTTGTAGAATGATGTTCTTTGCCCTAAACAAGCAAATTGGCATCACCGTGGAGACAAAATCACTGTGTGGCCCTTTAAAAGAGTCTGATGTACTTATTGTTCTTGATTACTTGCTGAAACATGCATATGACTTTGGTATTTATGATGTTGGACAGGATAATGCAGAAGATGGTGTGTGGCTTTTATACTTCACAATGCTTCTGGAGTTTCTTTTAACTGTGAAAAGGTGAGGAAAAAGGCTTTTAATCTTTTTTTGACAAGTATTTACTATAATCCTTTTTAACAAGTATTTATTTTCATCTTGAACATCTAACTTCTACAGCACTAATTTTACAAGATCAGTTTCAACAATTAGTGTTACTATTTTCACTATTTTTAATTAAATATGGAGTTTAATGACTTATAAAGTAGAGAAAATTTTCTGCACTTGCTATTAAGAATGCTTACTTTGTGTTTTTTTTTATATAGGTTTTATTCTTAGATGAAACATTGTCAAACATTCTTATTTTGATAAGCATTTACTTTCATTCTTTATTAGAAATAATGTTATCAACCATTTTTACTAATTTTGAGAAGTATTTACTTTCATCTTGATGAAGCATAGTCAATCATTTTTATTAATTTTGACTAGAATGTACTTTCATCTTCTTTGTTTTAGTTGTTTTTATTTCAATTTTACTCAGGCCATCAATTCTACAACTCTAAGTTGGCAACATAGATTGGAAATAAATTATACTACAATTCTTTTCTGTTAAATTTATCATACAGATTTTATTTTACAACTGATAATGACCATATAATTCTTAGAGAATCTCAACCGACTTTACCTACTTATTGGCATGACAGTGTGATTTTATATACTATCTGAAATATTTATGCTGTAAAAAGTATTCTGTAAGTTTTTATTTCAAAATGCTATATAAATCAACTATTGACAGAATCAAATTAGCACCTTTTTTGTGAGTTTAATTTCTCTTTTACTAATATTTTATTTTATCTATTTTATTTTAAGTAAAACTACCCCCTGGTATTCTTGTCTGGAAACTTTGATCCAACTGAACCCAGAAATAACAGAAGATCATTTGAGTTCAATATTTGCCACCTGTTGGCAATCACTCTCTCAAATTGACAATTCAGAAATAGCCAGTGTTGATTCATTTTTGAAAACTGTCTTCACCATCTACCACAAATTACGTAAAGTACCCATTCTTATTGATATGCTGATCAAATCCATTGAAGACACAAACAATGCTTGTTACATTCAATTTCCTCAACAAGCTTATACAAAGTAAGTACTAACATTTTTTTCCTTTAAATTGAGATGTGTTATTGTGAAAAGGAAAGTTGTATTTGTGATGTACTATTTGCAGGTTTAAATATTATTCATCTTGTAGTTTTTAATCATTTCTTCAGAAATTTGTGTTGCTTTAGGTCAGGCTTAGGCCTGCTACTGGTAACTCTGTACAACCTGCTACATGTGTGGGTGGGTATTTGGTGTCTAAAACAGCCCCACCCCAACTTTTCTGCTTGTGAAGATGACAAGACCTGTCAAAGAGTAGATAAACTTCTTATAGGAGCCAACAGCAAGCAAGCATGCATGCATGCATGCATGTATGTGTGTGTGTGTGTGTGTGTGTGTATATATATATATATATATATAGTTTATGCAAAATTAGGTAATCTGTATGGGTAGACCTGAGGAGGATGATATCCAGAGAGCTCAATGTAAAATTCAGAGCAGATATGTTTGAATAAAAGACAGACCACGTTAAGATTCCATGTAATAAGCTATTTCACCATAACCCCTTTAACAGGGTTCTGGATCATCAGACTTTTCATTTCAACTTTTGGAAGTAAAGTCTGATGATCCAGAACCCTGTTAAAGGGGTTATGGTGAAATAGCTTATTACATGGAATCTTAACGTGGTCTGTCTTTTATTCAAAAATATATATATATATATATATATATATATATATATATATATATATATATGGAACTATACCAATATTTTTGCTGATTCCAATACCTACAATGATTAAAATTCATTATTTTCAGTCCCTACTTAATGAACAAAGTAGATTTATTAATAAAACATTTAGTAGAAAAATGAATACAAGAGCTTAGGAAATAAAGTTAGTTATCCTTTTTATTTAAAACATTGGGTAAGAGTTTAAACAATAAAGAGAACAATTTCTTCCCGTAAATCACTTAAGTACCTAATTACTCATATTGAAGTCCTAAAATTCTTAAATTATAATGTAAAAACATTATCATCTCTCCTGTTTCACCTTTCAACCGATTTCTTTTTGATAAGTAAATGTTACCTCCAATACTAAATAACCATTCACTTTCAACAAAAGAGGGAGGTGCTAATAGATATTTCCTGGCTAAAAGCACCATGATGAGGAATTCATTTTTATTTGAATTCCACCATTGAAAATATATTTTGCCATTTCAAGTTTTAATAAATATATTTTTTTGCTTGTTTCACTGCCCCTTTTCCTTCATCACTTTTTTTCTTTAATTGAGGCAGTTTGTAAAACTGAAATTAAAGCCACTATCATTGTGTTATAGTGGAACACACCTATTCTATAGTTAATAGACTCTCCCACATATAATAAGTAGGAGTAGTAAGAGTCGCTGAGTGGATCGGTCAGTCAGTCGATGCCAGACGACCGTTAGTTGGATACTAAAGTATCAGCAACTACAACTAAATTTCTCTGCGTTATACTTATTATATGAAGTTCCTAACATTTTGTACGTCGAATCTATTTTAGGACCGACAGTAAAAATACAAGCCTCCACTGTGAAATCACTCTACAACACTTTGTCACTTTTCTCTTCAGACATGTCAGATGAGTCATTCTCCATGTCTTATGATACTTTGGGTGAAGTGTCTGTTTTTCCTTTGGTTATAGAATCAATATCTTGAATGAACCATTCTAAAATAGCATTGTCATTAAGCAAGCCACTAGGTATTTTCAAGGAAACTGGTCTTGAACCTAGGATTGAGATATGTGTTGTGGCCTTGTTAGGGCCAGAAATAAAGACACAAAGAGAGGAATTGCATCAAACAAATATATTAACAGAAACAGTAATACAAACATATACAAACAAGAGTGTTACAGCAAGACTGTTCAGTCCGACTGTCAGAGCTGACTGCTGGAAACTTCCCTCTCCAAAAGGCAGTACCTGCTCCTATTTATAGCTGTGAGAGGCCATGCATGCATGGGCAAATTACCACAACAATATGTTATTAAAATAAGGTTTTTGTCTTCCATGTAGCTGCTAAATTTATCATTAAAAGAAGCTTTCTATGCTGAAAGGGTTTAACTCTCAAACTTCTCCCCTTTTAAAACTGTGATAAGTGACTTTAATGTGTGATATAAGAGGCAGTTGCTTTTTTTTATTACTTAATAAATTTGTACAATCAATGAATTAGAAATTTTTAGTAATTTCTCTAAAAATCATTGGTTGGATTTTAAACAATGTGGTTTTGCATGATCACTACACATTATATAATACTGACTGTTCCATCTTGTCTGGACATCCTTAATAAATTTATGATCTGGTAAATTAAATTTTTTTTGGTATTGCTCATACTTTGCAAAAGCTGCTGATTAGTAATTGAAGTGCCCAACTATTTGTTTACAAATAGAAAGCATAACCTTCACATACCTTTGTGGAAAGATGGCATTGTTAACTGCAAGGTGTGTTGAAAACAAGGTAATGGCTCATATTGAGCTGTACTACTGCTGCTATATTAGCTGCATTGTCTCTTATGAGAACATGAATTTTACTATGAGAAATATTAAATTCCTCTACTGTTTCTATGATACTCATTTCAAAAGCTATAAAATTTTAAGAAATATATGAATTTCATAGAAACAAATTTAAGTTTCATCAGAAGAATGTTTACTTTTTTAAGTTTCGGTTATTGAAAATAAGATTTATTTTGTTTACATAGTATGCTATGTAAACAAAAATAAATCATTCTGTCAGAATTAATTAATTAAATCATTTTCTGGACATTATAATTATATGGAATTTTATTTTTAATTCCTACTTAAGAATAATTGAAAATTTTAATTTTAAAATAAAATTTTATATAAGATTCTAAATTTTTTCTAGGTTTTTAAATGCAGACAATGCTTTTTATTCTTTTTTATAAATTAAAAAAAAAATAAAAATTGTCTTAAAAGAGAGCCCAGCTGAACAACAATATGAATTCATTTAGTGTTCATATTACATAATTTTGATTATGATTATTAAATTAATGATTTATATTTAGTGGGTGAATTAAAAATATTTAAAAATAAAAATTTTATTTTGAACAGAAACAGACTTTAAACTAGCAAACTTTATAGAAAGTTTGAGAACTAAGCAGAAACATTTTTAGGTGTTATTATGATCTATAGATTTTAGTTTTACTAGTTTAAAATCAATAAATATTTATAGCTTTTTATCATTAGTACCAAGAATGGAAAATTAAGTTTTAAACAAAACATCCAAATAATTTTTGGAATCAGAAATTAGGTTAAAATTTCTCCGATACCGATACCTCAGATTCTCAAGTCCGATTAATCATCTCATCGCTAATATATGTAGAAGGTTGGGAATAGATCTCAAACCTTGAATGGCAACCTTCCTAGAGGTGATAAAAACACTATCTCCACTTGGACTACTTGGAAGAGTGCCTGGCCGCCTTCTTCAAAAAAAAAAAATTTCAGTTATCTGTTTTGATTAGTCTTACTCTTATGTCCATCGTCTTTTTATGTTAAATTGAATATAGTCTAATGTTAATTATGTTTTATGAATATGTCTTGAAGAAGGTCTACTAGACCGAAATGTCCAACGTTGACATTATATTAACATTAAAACAGCATAATTGCATATTAGGATTTTTGTTTGTTTTTCCATATATTTTTCTTCATATATATATATATATATATATATATATATATATATATATATTGTCTTTCTCTGGCTAACGTACTTTTTTTTTAACAATAATGCATGTAATAGTAAATCTCTTTGTTGTGTCTTATCAAATTTCTAAGAAATGTCAAAAAAAATATGTTATTTTGCTTTGGTAAATGAAAAGGATCAAGGCAGTAAAATTTGGTGCAGTCATTCAAAGAGACAGTATTGGAAATATGTTTGACAAAGATATTCTTTTTTTTTTATCTCATTCATTTTTATTGTTTTAATGATCAAGTATAGAATTTTTGATACAGAGAATGTTGCTTTCTGTGCTCTCTTTGGGGTTGTGTCTTTTAGATAACAATAAATAACTGATTACATTAAGCAAAGGAAATAAAAATTAAAACAGTTTACATTCCTTGTTATTAATAATTGTAAAAACAACAACATATTTGGTACTTTGATTATAATGAGCAGAAAGATTTTAATAAATTTCAGTTTCAGTTTGGGACTGACTTGTTTTGATGATAATAACTGGCTGATAACATCATCCACAATTATAATAAATTATATCTTCTATACTTTAAATGTATTATTTTTATTTACAAATATATTATTTTCATTTTAGTCACTTATTAATTGTAATGTAATTTTGTTGATTGCAAGAACCTGAGCAAAATCCGGCTTTTTTGGTATAAATTTTATAAAGCAAATACTAGCCCATTAGTCTCTTTTATTTCCAATATCTTTATTCTTTTTTTTTTTTTAAATTTTATTCCTGAAGGTTCCAGAGTATTATCCAATTATTGCCACAGACTGTTGAAATTACCATCTGGGAAAAATTAGTGACAGTAATCAAGGATAAATTGACTGAGGTTATAACTTCTCAAGGTAAGCTTGGGGAAAAATGTAAGATTTCTGACACATTTATTAGCTGAATTTTGATCTGAAATTTTTAGTGTATAATGCTCAATCTATATGATTAATATTCACTGAATTGAGTATTATGTTGAAAACATTTGTATAAAATACTTCTTTTTTTTTTTCCATCATTAGGCTACAGAGTTATTGATGTACTTATGTATGGACTAAGGCTGAGAATATATATTTACCTAGGTAACTTCATGAGATCACTAAAAACAGAGCATAGCATGATGAAAAAGATACCAAACTTGACAAAAACAAAATTTTAGTGTCTAAATGTTTGTTATTATTAAGAGGAAAGATCAAAGTATTTTTTAATTATTTAAAAAAATTTTTCCTTCTTTTTAGAACATTTTAAATTTTGATTAAAAAAAAGACCTTGTTTCTCTTTGTATCACCAGAACTAGTAAAATAACATAAAATTTTAGCACATTTTTTTCTGTATGACAGGCATTAATTTTGAAAATCTTTCAAAAATAGAAATAATTATTGGATTTTAATGAAACTTTCAGAAACTATTCACAAATGATGGAACTTATTATAAATATATGTTTTCCTTTTTTAAAGTTATGGCAAAAAATTTTTTTTTTCATATACTAATTGTACGAAAACTATAATTTCAATTTTGTGAAGATTAGTGATTATATTAGTTAAAAGCACAAGGCTTTGAGGAAACCAAATCATGCTTTTTTTTTTTATTTGGACCACCTCTATCTGAAAATCATCTCTGAATTGTAACATACAAAACTCAATAAAACAAAAATATTATTTAATATTATTTATTTTAAAGAACATGGACAATATTGTCTGAAAGCAAAAAGATATTTTGATGAAAAATGAATTTTTAAAACAATTATTTTTTATTTCTGAAATATTTTATTATTTTTACATTATGTTGTTAATTCTTAAAATTAGGGAAAAATTTGTAAAATTTTACGAATGTTGTTATTAAGTAGATATATATTTACAGATTATAATTTCCAAAGCTTCTTACAAACTAACACCAGTATTTAAAAAAAATATAATTTGTGTCAATAATAACACTGTAAATCAAATCTATGGAAGACCAGAAGTATCATGCATGCAATAAAAAATGTCACGTGGATTGAGTTTTTAATACAATTATTTGTTATTTCTTTAATTATAATAGATTTTTACATTTAAGTTGTTAAAATATTATAAAATTAGTTAATAACCGCATTCAGTTTTGTAAATGTCCTTTTGAGATAGATTTATTTTTGCGAAACGTGTGTGGAGAAGTTAATTTGGTTTTTCAATTTTAACTGAGAAGGGTACATACAAGTATCAGTATCATCTTATGAAATTTAAATTTGAATTTTATGTACACTTCTGATAAAATTTAATAAGAAAGGTGCCTATAAATTAATTAGATACCTTTCTTATGAAATTTAATCTCACTCTCAACGGTCTTATTTTAATTTCTTTATAATATATTTTCCATAAAGCATCGTAAACATAAAGGTGAAAGCTAAGTAGAAAAAAAAAATAATTTAGAGTGCTGAAAGTTTTCCTTAAAACTAACGAGGTAGAGATAATTTGTTCACTTAAATCTAAATAACTTCACTTTTCTCCTTCCGTAGAAGGAATTATCCTCACGTAAGCTAGCAAAACATCAAAAAATGTCTTTTGTCACCTGTCAAGTGACGCAAAATGTTATGACCTGCTTTGTTTTATTTTCAAACTACACCTTTTTGGCACAGAAACTAAGTTAAGCTTGTTTCAAAATATTTTAAATAAACATTATAATTTCTGATTTTCTTAAAATAAGTTTTGAAAAAAATTATGATTGATTTTTAAAAGAATTTCAAATTGAGATTTTCATTTTTTTTATAAAATGGCAGAGCTGATTGATTATCTGTCAATTTTGCTGACTAAAAAACAATTTTTAACAAAATTAAAAAATGTAAAAAAATACCTCCAAAATACTTTGATCTTTCTTCTTAATAATAACAAACATTTAGATGATAAAGTTTTGTTTTCATCAAGTTTGGCGTCTTTTTCGTCATGCTATACTCTTTTTAGTGATCTCATGAAGGTACCTATTTACCTCTTATAAGGAATGAAACATTTTGTATTCCATGTCTACATCAATGTACCTTATTTAATTTTGTGGTAATTCATAAAAAGTTAACAGATGTGTAGTTTTATTTATATAGTAGATATTTTGATTGGAATTTATGTGGCTTGGCCTTATTTCAAGGAGTAATCTATTTTGTGGTTTCTGCTTTGAATATGTTTAAACTAAATTAATAAAAGATAAACCTGAGTGACCATTTCATGCCAAATGTATTATGTTTCTAATTTATTTCTCTAGTTAACTTCATCCTCTGGTGCTCCAATAACAACGGTGCTTATGGGATGCACATTGTAAACTGTTTTTATACATGTGTTTGGTGAGTTTCAGGACCCCCAAAATTGAAAGTCACACTCATTCACTCACAATCTGGTTTATTGCCTTCTTTTCTTGTTCCGTCCTGGGTATGATGATAAATTACATTCGGCAGCAATGCCTCTGATTGGGCTGTTTGGGGGAGCATGGAACCACCTCTTAACTGCTGTTGTTCCCAGGTCCACCCTAACCCCGGGTGGTAGCACCTGTTTGGGTCTCAGATATAGGCAAATAGTTAACCCCCAAACTGGGGTCAAAACAATATGAAAGTATGAAAAATTTTCATTATAAAAAAAAAAAAAAAAAATTACCAGCACTACATTTCTGTAAAAAATTTTAAAAATGCCAGCAATACATTTTTGTAAGGAAAGAAAAAATTACCAGCAATGCATTTAAAAAAAAATACCAACAATACATTTTTGTAAAAGAAATTATTAATGCTCCCAAGAAAATTAAACTTTGGCATTAAATGACCCATAAGGAGTTGATATGCCACTAAACAAAGAAAAAAAAACAATCTATCCTTGATACAAGGGTTCGACATTTTACAAGCCTCCTTCTCTGCATTTCACCAGGCACTGTCTTTCAATTTCTTGAGGCCATTATTGACATCTTCTCAGGCTTCCTTTGCCAAAATTTCACTCCATGCTCAGCTCAGTACACTCTTTCAACCATGAATTGTTTCATTTTTACATGTCTAAACCCTTATAGTCTTTTGAATGGTTAACAACAAATTCAGAAGAGGGATTCCCAGACATTTGTACAATGACATCATGCTAATTCTGTCAGTAGACTTGAAACTGAATCTCCACCTGATCTGCAGCCTCTTTCCCCACAGACACAATGTTGCAAGCCTATTACTAATCTATCGCTATTACCATGGTAAATGTTCAGATGAGCTCCACTGTTAGTTTGACTAGTTCAAACCTTTACAGCTAGGACTCACCATGCTATGTCCATGGAGTCAAGTCAACCACATTTCATATGTATTCCATTCATATAATTACATTCAGTAACCTTCTACCTCAAGTGGTCCTTGAGATTTGTATTGTGTGAACATTAGTATAAAAAATCATTAGAATGTAACAGGTGTAAGTCAGTCAATATTACTGTGTCTCTACAGATCTCTTGTGAGATTAAAACTGGACAATAGTTGCATTGTCTACAGCTCTGCTTGTAACCCCTTTCTTTGTTGACTACTGCTTATTCAGGGACTTAAAAACTTTTCTGGGAGTTTTCTGCACAACACCAATGCAGAGTTCACACTTTGAATCCAGTGAGCCTCCTCACTATAATGATTGACATTGTATTTAAATTTTTCAAGATCAAAGTTGACTGAAAAGCAAGAGGCCAGAAGAGAGTTCCACAAGTGAGAAGTGCAAGAGAAGAAACTGTTAACATAGAACTTATGGTTACATCTAGCCATTTCAAATGTAAAATGATGAGACCCAGCTGCCAATCTAGCACTGCACTTAAATTTGTAAAGTTGAGGTACCAAAGAGTAAAGCTCATCAAAACAATTACCATGAATATATTTATAGAAAAGGCACAGGGAATGACTTATCCGAGATGCCAGGTCAGGTTCAGTCACATTGCAGTTACTTCTTTGGATTTTATCAAGAATTTCTAAATACATATAGCAGAAGCAGCCAACCAGATGTGGCAGCAGTATTCAATGCATGGATGAAGGGTTAGGCTTATAAAGGTATAAGATAAATTCTGGCTTGCATGACACAGTTAACCAATTTTTCTAACAGCAGACTTAGCAATTGATTCAATATAATCATTCAAATATATGTCAGTGGAAAATGTTAGCCTGAGAAGGTGCAATGAGTTACTCTCATGGAGGTCAGCATCAATTATGCTGATGGAAGGAAAAAAGACTCATATTTTGGAGACATTAAAATTAACAAGCCATTTCTTGATCCAGTTAACAACACATTGTAGGTCATTTTTGAGATCAGCAATCTATTTGACCTTATCAAACTGATGAGACTTTAAGACAGGAGTAAATAGTAAATCTTACCTATATTAACCATTCATTCTTCCTTAAAATGAAGAGCCTGTGCCTCACCACCTCTGACATGCAAGAGCCTTACACTGTAAAACATATTGCAGTTGTAATATTTTTGGTTTGATCTAATCACATCATTATTATTGGACAAATAATTTAAAAGACCTATTCAACAACACTAACCCCAGCAATGTGATACAGTACTTAAAAAAAATAAAATTATACAAGAAATTTTAAGTACAATTTAAAAGAGTAAAATCCTTAACTCATTTACAAACCACCCGTTCTTAAACCAGCAAATATGCCACCTCCCACCGCAGCTGAACCTCAAATCTAAATCTTACGCAAGCCCCACTGTAAAAATACAACATACTCACTCTGTCTCCCAATAACCAAACAAATCATCCCATGTTGTGTCTCAATTTTCATTTACATTGGTATGCTAAAGTTAATATTTTTATAGACTATAACATTTCCTTCTTTGTTCTTTGTCAGATAAAGATGCAAGCATTAAGTGTGCAAAGACAATGAATCTTCTGGTCTATTTTCTTCACCATTGTGTTGTTGTTGGTGCCACAGTGACTGCTCAGACTATTCAGAAAATGCAGGAGTTAATGATTCAAATGAAAGAGACAATATTGTCCAATTCAATCACTTATTGCATTGATAAGGTAAGGATATTATGTGAAATTTCTTTTCTTAGTATCAAGAGACCATACCTAGTTATTTTCGGATTTTATCACATTTCATATTCATGGGCAGCAAGATTGTTACTGATCAGTTTTTCAAATTTGGAAGGGCCTACTTGTCTTGAAAATTAACATGTTAAAGTCTGGTTTTGACCTGCACTTAAAACTAAATCATTTTACATCAGAAATTGAATAGAACAAGAAAAAAAAAATGAAAGACACAACTCTGTTTCAATCATAAACAATAAAATTCTAAAAGATTCAACATGGTCTTCAAACTTTAATAATTACTGATGGAAGTGAAGGTGACACTGGCCATTTTATTAGCAGATTTTTTGATTTTCAAGGAAAGAATACCAACAGATTTAACAGAAATCAAAGCAGATTTTTTTTTATATATAGCTGGGGGATTCAAAGTTAAATTTGGGTAAGAATGATAAAATGATTTGTCTTTGATACTGAGAGTTTGTTCATTATACTAAGAGAGGAAAGTCAGAACATTTCCTAATATTTAGCTTTCTACTCTAAGAACTCTTACAGAAGGTAGTGAAGGAAAGAAAGTACTACCATCAATTGTAAGAAGACAATATGTATGGTTGTCAGCAAAAGGAACAGCCCAGCATGCAAATACAAATTGAAGATGCCAAAATCAAGAAAATACAAAACTTTAAATCTCTGGAAAGTGTTTTAACAGAGGAGGGACATTGTGATACCAAAATCAAAAGGTGCATTGGGATACTGAGAAATGCCTTTAAAAAGCTAAACAAAGCATTAAGAAACTGGAAAATTTCATTAGAAACAAAGAAAAGAGTACTGAACTATTACTTAATGTCAGTCAGTCCTTCTATATGGCAGTAAATGCTGGACAATCTCCTCACAGGTAGAAGAGGAGACTTGAAGCAACAGAAATGTGGTTCTACACAAGGGTGCTGAAAATACCATATATGTGAGTAACAACAAAGTTTTAGAGAAATCAAAACAAAAAGGACACTTGTGCTTAACATCAGAAAGAGCTGAAATTTCTCAGGTACATAATGAGGAAAGACACTCACAGCACACTGAAGGCAAGAGGAGTAGTGGGAAACACAGTAACTTAATGAATGAGCTCATGTAAATGGATGGCAGAACAGGGTTTAGGAGAGATAGAAAAAATTCAAAATTTGCTGTACTACAAAGAACAGGAAATTGTAGAAAGTCATGATCACCAGTGTCTTGAAGGGATATGGTACATAGAAGAAAATCTGAATTCATGCGATAAATAGCTATTATTATTTATATTTAGACTAATGTTCTCATCTTTATTGTTGGTATCACAATGTTTCAGCCATTGTGCCCTCCAGCCTTCTTCAGGTGTCTGTGAGAGAATGAAATCAAACCTGGCTAATCATGAAGGGAAAACACTGTGGAATGAAGTAAAAGTAAACTGCAGAATCATATATTGGAAGAGTTCAGTACATATGCTAGGCTATGAGGCTTCCTAGCATACAAATAAATACTATATCGAAATCTTTAATAAATAAAGAGAAATGACAGTAAGGCTTCAGCAGTAACAAAAGAAAAGTGACATTGAATGAAGTTAGCTGACAGTGGCAGCAGCAGGCAGGCAAGAGAGCATTAGGTTTAAGGCTTCAAGACAATGGTAAAGGTAATATTAGCCATTTCCCTACAACAAAACATTTGGCATTCATTGACTGACCAGCCAGTACTACTTTTGTTTGAAATTTATAAAATATTTCTCTTAAAACAACTTTCCAGGAAAACAGGTTTCTCAAGTCCATTAGCTGTTATTGCTCTTTCCAGCATTGATAAGGGTTTCCTTCCAAACCTTAATCTTGATTATGTCATTATTTTCTCTTTGAGTTAGATGTTCTATCCATTGTTGCTGCTGTTGGTAGTCCTCAAGTGATGTGGTTTCAGTTATTTGGTGCAGTTCTTTGTTTGTGAATCTGTCTTCAATGTTCAAGACCCTCAGCTTTCACTTGCTCAAAACCTTTTTCACCATTGATCTTAGGAAGCAGTTGTATATAGCTGACAGTTTAGATATTTCTGAACAGGTTTGGTGTCATGAATGACATCCATATGAAAGTTTTGATTTGATGAGGCTATTTAAGAACATAACTCAAATTTTCAGGTTGATGTTTTGGTTTTGTAGCAATTTGCTATGTAGAGTGAAACTACCTCTGGTGCAGCCTATTCTATGTTCAATTTCCTTTTATCCAATACTTAATTTGTGATAACTGAGCCATACACCAAGGTATCTGAAAGTGTTTAGTATTTACTAATTCCACATCCTGTATTTTTATGATGGATTCAGTGTCAGTGCCATCATAGTCTATTGAATTAAAGCATTGGTTTGTGAATTTGGAGACATGGTAACTGTGCATTCAATCCCTGCGCTGAATAAACTTAGACTCACCAGAAAATGGGAAACAATAACTTTAAAAGTACCTAAAAAAAAAAAAAAAAAAAAAAACATACACAAGATATGGACAGTGGAATAAATGATTCAATTCTAATTTCCTTGAAAGTTATCCAAATTGACAAGCACCTGGTGAAGGCCAGAGGGCACAACAGCCTAAATGTTGTGATAACAACAAAGATTAGGACATTAGTCTGAATATAAATAAATTGAATCTATGTTTCTACTTTGGTATCATTGGCATTTTTTAAATGCCTATGTGAAAAATAGTCTTGTTTCAAATTTTCTATCATATAGAGAAATATTTGTATTTGTGGAGAACTTGGCAAATATATAAACTTACTCGCAATGGTTTATGAGACGAGTATTTTAACACTGCACGACTGAAAGTGCTCGAATACATTTATAGTCATTTGTTGTAGTTATATATATATATATATATATATATATATATATATATATATAACATTTCTTGAACAGTCAGCAGTAACTAAACTAGTTGTTCATAAGACCAGCATGCTCAACACCATAGACATTACAGTGTTCTTTGTTGTACTCCATCAGTTTAGAAGCAGATAATCTATCCTGATCAAAAAAGATCCATTTAAGTCAGCAGATTCTGGTTTGTGTGTGTGGGAATATGATTCCTCATCCTTTTTGTAATTTTGCCATGAGTCATGTTCCTGGAATTCCTGATCTCATTCTTTTTTTTCTTTTTATAGAACATTTCAAATAATCTATTTTACGGCCGCCTTAAATATATAATCTGTAAGGAAAATGAACAGTCATTTTTTTGAGATTGACCAAATGGAGAAAATGATGATTAACAGAAAAATAATGTGTTGGTCTTATCCAATAATTTTTTTTCTGTTCACTTCTATCCCCACCTTCAAGAAAAATAATGACCCACCACTCATCACTTCCTGTATGGATTGTATATTGGTGAAGGATTTGGAATGGACTGACCAAAGCCTGAAAGCAATTTAAAAATACAAAAAAAAAAAAATGTGCAAACAATTCTCAGAGTGTTTTATAATGTTTTGATAAACAAAAAAAAAATCATAGTATGTGAAGGGAAATATAATTTCCAGCATTTTTTTAAAATCATTTTCTATTGTCTCTAATTTACAAAAAACAAAACAAAAGAAAGGTGCTGAAAACTTTTGCATGCTTTACTTATATTCCAACAGATTCTTTTATTAATGGGACTGACGATCTTTTCATTATCTTTATTCAGAACCATATAACACATTTTATTAAACTATGACAGATTTCTTGTCTATTTAAGCTCTTAATGTGTTTTTTTTTTTTTTTTAACCTTCATATTCCTCCCTAGACAACTTTTGATCAAGTTCTTCTGGAGGCTACCTTGTTGTTGACCCATGCATGGGGTGAATTGGTTCTTCTTTTGGCACATTTTGCCTCTTCAGATATCCAGCCACAATTCAATGAACCCCTTGCTTTTCGATGCTTCTCATCTTCAACATGGAAGAAGATTTTGAAGCATCTCAACAAAGGAACATTCATTGCTGTAAGTACCTTAATTTTTTTAATTTCCTTTTTATATAACTATGTACTTACCTCTCTTGCTTCTATTTTCAAATCTTTAACATATTCACCATCAAAGGACCTTAGTTAATGTCCTTTTACTTTACCTACTGAAAATCATGCTTTGTCTTCATTTTGTTCTCTGCACACTGCTATGACTAATGACTACTTTGCAATGATGCTATTTTGAAAAATCCACTGAAGACATCCTTATTCCAGCCACCCCTTTTATTAGAATATTCAGTAAATCTCTTCCCACACCATAACTTAGTGTTTTGTTTTAAATTTCCAGAAATTTTACAAAATGGGACAGATACTTAAGTCACAAGATTAGGAAACTGGTCCAGAAGTATTTATGTTACAATGATCTGATTTCTGCTTAGGTTTGTTACACAGTATAAACAACACATTGTAGCAAGGTTTTTGTTATCACAATACCATTAAAATATTCTGAATTAGAAAATTAAGCAATTTCTGATTTAGTCTGCAACTTAATAATGGGTAGTCTTTGTACTCACCTACAACGAGCTAATTTTTGTATGTGTGTTTGTTACCAAAGTTAAATAGAAAATCATATCATCATTGAAAGTGGAAAAGGAAAAGTTAATAATTTTTTTCATAAAATAATGATATTTGTGAAGAATCATACCTTTATTTTTTACATATTTTTATATAGAAATAAATTTGTTTTTTTATTTACAAAATAAACATTATTTTATGCAAAAGTTTTTTGTTTTTTCAAATTTGTTTTACCCCTACACTTTATTACAAAACCTTTTTTCTAATTTGTAATCTTGTATATTAAAAATTAATTTAATATTCTGCTCCTGTTGATTAGGAAGTACAAGAATTATAGTCTGATACAAAGGTAAAATTCCCCAAGTTAATCAAAGTCTTTCAAAGGGAATATTTTTTCAAAAGATCCCTTATCTATTAAGATAAACAGATTTTTTTTTATTGAGAAATCTGTCAAGGTATCCAAATAAATAGAAATTCTATAATAGAAAAAGTGGCTTGACATCAAACAAGTTATTTTATCAAGAAAGCTAAATTGAATAAATATTTTTTTTATTCAACTCACTGTCTGCATTGTCTCAGTTATTATAGCCATATTATTTTTATGTTCTTGGTTTAACATTTTTATTTGCATTCTAGAATCTGTTGCAACTTCAAAGGATCAAGGCAGCTCAGTTGTTTCCAGGTTCTTTGTCTGAAAAAGAAGCCATTCAGGTGTGTGATGTTGATTACATCCTGAAGCCCCTGCTTGATCCAGAGTCATCGGAGGTCACAGATAAAACTTTCAAAATTTCCCAGTTCTTTACTGTAAGTTTTTTAAAATCTCAAACATTGGGCTTTGAATCAAATTGGCATCTATGAATCAGTAGTTTATTCCCAAATATATATACTAATTTACACTAAATATATTATATACTAATATATTATCATTTAAAATTTTAATAAATATCTTTCTAATAAACAATTCAAAATTGTAGGTACATAATGTCTAATATTCAAGTTTATCACAATGCCACATTTAACTTTATAAAGATTTATTACAGCTTTTTTTCACCTAATATATAACCCTGCAAAAGATTTCTGCAATAACTGATAGTGCTGCAAAGATTTTTGCAGGGGGTGGGTATTTTGCACTAGCATAATGGAAGTGGATTTAAATTCATTAAATATTCAAGATTTAATTCTTGACAAGTATTAGACATATATTCTCAATTAGTTACATACTCCTAATTCTGCCTGGCATCATTAAGTAAACTGGTTTCTGGTAAAGTCACTTTCTTTTTTTTATTGTAATCTATATATTGGCAGGAATTTGTTTGTTATACAGGGCTAAATCCTTTAATTTGGTATACACACTTATTAAATCCTGAGGAAAGTTTCAATGTAAAAATTAAAAATTGTTTCAAATATGAAACAGGAAGATCTACCTATTTTCTGTTATGGATTTATCCTTAACAGTAAAAATTAACATTTTTGGGTGTTAACTATAACAGAGGTTCCTAACTTTTTTTGCTCATGGCCCACTTTGAGCCCAGGATATTTCTGTGGCCCATGAAATTATTATAGTGTAAAAAATTACTTCCATTTTGTAGCCTATAAGCTGTGGCACATATATTAGCCCGGTGATCCAGTAAAAATTATAAAATCTGTTGGCCACCTGAAATTTGGCTTGGCCCATTTTGGGAAAAACTGACCTATAAGACAATGATTCTCCACTTATTTTTTTTACTGTCCCAAGAAGAAAAAATATTTGTATGTTTTGAAAGCAATTTCACTAGACAATTCAAATTATTATCCTCATTTTTGTTATCACAATGTTTTGGCCATTGTGCCCTTTGGCATTCTTCAGGTTCTTGTCAATCTGGGTAAACTTCAGTAAATTTCAAACTGAAATCTTTTATTTAATTGACAGGAGTAGATTGTTCCTGTTTCACTTTCCATGTCTAGGACAAGATGATATATCCCTAAACATGGACAGATTAAATAAAGTGTTCAATTCAAAATTCTCTGAAGGCTACCCAGGTCAACAAACACCTGAAGAAATATAATAATAATAATAATATAAAGATAAGAACAACAGTTTGAATGTAAATATGTGCATAATGATAACTCCATATTCCAGAAATACAAATTTGTTTCCCACAAAAATATATTTTCTATTTTTCATAGTTTTTTTTTTTTCATTCAAATGGATAGATAGAAACATTCACTTTTATTTTGAGTTTTTCTTTGCAGTGAACATTATATAATATTTTAAAGAAATTTAGAAAAAAAATAACACAAGCAATCATCTTGATATAAACAAAACTAAAGATACCATTAAATTATTTTATAATTCACTGATATATAACAGCAAATACCTTGGATTTATCATTTACTATAAAAAATGCAGAACATCTAATCTAATTATTACCAATAATTCAGCACATCAAAAATCCACCCTATGTAAAAAAATAATGTTTATGAATTCATGTGATTTAGAAGATTGTATCTTCAATAATAATAATCATGAAACAACATTAAATTCTTACATTGGTTACACATGCACCACATTCTCTTGTAGGGTGACCTGTCACTTGTCGATACTCAGAGATAAATTTTAATAGATAACACCAAAATATTATACTAAACTCACTGCAAAGAAAAACTTAAAATAAAAGTGAGTTTCCTCACAGATATAAAATAGGTGTTTATATATATATATATATATATATATATATATATATATATATATAATATATACACACACACTCCACGGCTTTTTAAAAAAGTTTTTTTTATCATATAGGAAAATCCAACATGTCGCATAAACAAAATATTCAGCGAGAAATCTCATTCGTCAGTAACATTTTAAACACCTCATAGAATGTAAAGTTCTTAAAGAAAACCTATGCCAAAGTGTTTTCCTGAATCCTTGATGACTTGGCTGTCCAAAAATGACAGCCTTAAAATGAAATAATGGAAACTGACCATGAAAAACACAATTATGCGCAACAAGTTTTCGATCAATCAGTAAACTTCTGGACCTTTTCAGGCGACGTTATACAATCCAGGCGGCTATCGTTTGCACATGGAATTATTCACTGGTAATTAATTTTCGATTTGGCTGTGGAAAATGTCACTCGGCAGTTAGCATTAAGAAATTATGCCCAATTTTCTGTGAAAAATCACCGTTTTTTAATGAAAAAATATTTATTTTCACTTCAAAATAATATCATTCAAACTTCATCCCTTTCTCTTTTATTTGGCGCGGACATCATTGAATAAAAGGAATGGCTAAAAGAGCCCAGCAGTGGGAAATACAAAAGATATGCGGTAAAAAAACAATGTCGTCTGCTAAGTGTTGTTGTCATCACCCGGGTCACGGGGTGTTAAAAACAAAACAAAACACATCAAGCCATTTTTCAAACATATATTATATCAAGACCTACTAATGTTGACCCCTTTTTTTTTTTTTTTTTCACTCTTTGCTCTTATCTGGGAGTGGTGGGTTTTATTACAACTTGTTCTATTGCTGGCTGGCTGACTGACCTTTGACCCAGAGATGTCAAAGTCAATTTGGTTTAATTTTCCTTATCGCTGCTATTTTTTTTTAAAAAAAAACTTTTGGTTTCTTGTGGTCAGGAATTGCAGATAAATCTTTCGCCTTTTACTAAAGATTTCCATAGCCTGGTGTTAATTTTTTTAACCCCTGGAAGACCAACCAGAATACAATTAAGTTACATTATTCAAGTTAAGCATTGTTCTCTGCTGTTAAGGCTTTTACTTTTGCAAAACACATGTGGAGAAGTTAATTTGATTTTTCAATTTCAACTGAGAAGGGTACCTACAAGTATCAGTATCATCTTATGAAATTTATATGATCTTATTTTTATATTAATCTCAGTTATGACATTTTTCCATAAATGAAATATCAAAATTAATAATAAAATGAACGGAAATACAAATAACACAGTAAAATGTAATAAATGTACATAAAATTATAGTATTTTATGTACACTTCTGATAAAATTTCATAAGAAAGGTACCTATGAATTAATTAGACACCTTTCTTATAAATTATGAAATTTAATCTCATTCCTAACAGTCTTATTTTAATTTCTTTATAATATATTTTCCATAAAACATCATAAACGTAAAGGTGAAAGCTAAGTACAAAAAAAAAAAAAAATTAGAGCCCTGAAAGTTTTCCTTAAAAATAACGAGGTAAATAATTTGTTCACTTAAATGTAAATTATTTCACTTTTCTCCTTCCGTAGAACAAATTAGCATCACAGAATCTATCAATATGTCATTCATCACCTGTCAAGTGACGCGAAAGTTTATGACCTGCTTTGTTTTATTTTCAAATTACATCTTTTCAGCACAGAAGCTAAGTTAATCTTGGTTCAAAATATTTTAAATAAACATAATTTCTGATTTTCTTAAAATAAGTTTTGAAAAAAATGATAATTGATATTTAAAAGAATTTCAAAGTGAGATTTCCATTTTTTTTATGAAATGGAAAAAAAAAATGATCAATTTTGCTGACTCAAAAAAAAAACAAGATTTTTAACAAAAATTTTGGACGTGGTAGGAACAATTAAAAAATGGAAAAAAAATACCCCCAAAATACTTTGACCTTTCCTCTTAATAATAACATAAACATTTAGACGATAAAATGTTTTTGTCAAGTTTGGTATCTTTTTCATCATGCTATGCTCTTTTTTTAGCGATCTCGTGGAGGTACCTATCCTTTAACATACCCCCCAAAAAAAAGGCACTTCTTCTTTCAACAAACCCATGTTTAATTTATGGAGGAAAAAAATATATATACTATATTTTTTTTTAATGAGATTTTCTGTGAATTCAGTCTTTAGGGACACCCTGTATTACATCTGGGGTATGTGTATATTACATGCACCACTATTGGATATTACATAGACCTAATACAAAATAGCATTCTTCTTCATGTAAAATTTGAAAAAATACTTTTTCCTTTTTGGTTGCACTAATTGAAAAGATATTTTATATTGAAGTAATTTAACCTGTTATAATTAAAACTGAGATACTGATTGGTTTCTGATAGTATCATAGTCTGATATCAGAAATAAATGCTTGTCTTGAACTCTATTTAACTTGTTTAGTTAAATCTAGAATAAATTTTAAACTGAAATATCAAAATGTGAAAAAGAATTCATCTACATGTAAAATTTTCTGTATATTTGTTAAGAGAGAAACAAAAAAAATTTATTCATCAAAGTATTGAGTTCTCAATTTTTTTTCTCTTTCTTTCAGCATAATGGCTTGAGTGTAAAAACCAGAAGACAGTCTAGTTGGCTCCTAATCACTGCTAACCTGCCACTACTGATGCCACTTTTTAACCAAGATCAGCTGCATGCAATTGCAGAGATTGTTCTAGACACATTCCGTGAGAGTACTGAACAAAGGTGAGTTAATCCAAGAATTGCCTGAATGTCAATTAATTAGATTAATCAATATTTAGGTTGAGGCACATCTCATGAGCAATCACTTTAGATACCTCAAAGGGGATTGTGACACACTCTCCAGCTATGCAATTTGTGGAAGTGTCTTCTCAGTTCAGCTTTTTCATATGAAGGTCATCGTTAATGGCCAGTCCTCTGAAGCACATGCTGGCATCCTCCAAGGCTCTCACCTTGATCATATCCTCTTTCTTCTTTATATTAACAATCTCTCCGAATCTTTAGTAAATATACAATGTGCAATGGATCAATTGTCATCTAAATTATGCAAAAATAAATACTAACATATCATCTTAAATATATTTACCAAAATTACACAAAAAATATCTTAAAATACTAAAGAGTAAATTTATTCAGTAAAATCACCATTGGCATCAGATGTGACCACCAGATGACTTTGGAATCTCCTGCAACTCTTCTGGATGGTCTCCTTGTTTAAGTTGATGAATGCTGCCATAATCCTTGCCTTCAGGAGTTTTTTTGGTCTCTCGCTCAACTGCGCCCCACACATAATAATCAAGATAGTTGCAGTCTGGGGAGTTAGGTGGTCAGATGTAAGGGGTGATGTGGGTGCAGAAATTGTCTGACAGTTATGACTGGGTTCTCCTGTTTGCATGGGATGTTGCAGACCACTTGGAAATACCAGGTACTGTTAACTTGGATGTTCAGGTGGTGTAATAGAAAACAGTTTGGGATTGGAAATCTGAGGGCCATGTTCCAATTCCAGTCTGGTTTGTTATATTCACTTACATGTAAATACCCTTGTGAAAGGAGGAAACCATCTCTTCTCTCCCCAGCCATGGGTTAATTAGTAGGACTTGTATAAGTGAATCATTATTATTTCTAAAAAAAATTACAATCTAAAAATATTTTCTGACTTTAAATAACCTGCAAAAGGCTGATAAGCCATAAAAAAAAATCAATCAATCAACTAAAACATATATAACCCAATAAGTCAAAAATATCCAACAGAAGGTGCACAAAAGAATTAAAAAGTAAATACAAAGGGTCCTTGACTTACATTGGAGATCCTTTCCTATGACATGATGTAACCTCATTTTCAATGTAGGTCGGAACTCACCTATATAAGCACTCGTGAGTCTGCCTTACACTTAGGAGCCATAATGAAGGATAAAAAGTTAAAAAAAAAAAAAATGACACAAACGAAAAATAGTGAATGTAGCACAATCCTATAATGGTGTACAGTCAGTAAAGAAACAACACCATCTTCCTCATATGGTGCCATAACCATGAAACTCCATACAGCGGGTCTGATGTAACTTATAAACCTTCTGTATTAGCAACTCAGTTTCTTTTTCTTAATAAGTTATTGCAACATGAGGAATATTTGCTTATTGGGGTCAATTAATGCTTCTTGTTACCATAGCAATGAAATATCTCATAACTAAGATGGAGTAGGTGGGTTGCATGATTTAGAAGTATATAAAATCAGATTTGTTCAGTCATTAACAGTATTACTAAGTCTGTCTGTCATATCAATTCAGTCTGTTACTAACTTCAACAGTGTTTTTTTTTTTTTTTTTTTTTCCAGTGAAGACCATTTGGAGACATTCTTAACAGAAAAACTGCTGAAGGATTCTTCATTTCAAGAAATGAGGCCATTCCATTCGTGTCTCATCTCTGTTGCCTTTTCTAAATTGTCCAGTCTGGCTGCCAAACAAAAGAAAGAGTAAGAAATATAATTTAGATCTTGTAGATTTGCTTTGGTTTGTTTTTTTTGTTTTTTTTTTTTTTTCATGACATATCAATCCCTAATGCTAAACTCTAAAATATTTTGTATGCAATTTTATGGCTTCAGCTACAGATATGTTGTACATAATTTTATACTTTCAGGCTAAACATGTGTTTTATAGATATTTAATTTGTACATGATCTATTGTGGGTCTTATATTTTGATATAAACCTATTTCTTTAAGGTAGGACATTATGTTGACTGTTTCAGTATTTTCAAAAGATTCTGTAGGATTTAAAAAGAAAATCTTTTTTTTTTTTTTTTTTGCTGTAGACTCTTTATCACATTAACTGCCAGAGGTCAATTACAAAATCTGACTTTAATGTCAGCTTCATAATAGCCAACTTAGGCAATAAAATAATTTTATGAGTTGTTTTATAGCTTAACATTGTTTTCACGCTAAAAGTATCACTGCTAATAAACTCATCATTGGCACTAGATAATGTCAATGTGTTAACAATATCTTATTTATTTTTAAAAGATTTTGTTTCCAATGTAGGCAAATCATTACGTTCATAGCCTAATAATAGAGGAAAAAAGAAAGCATTTCTACAAATATTTATATTTCAACATAATTTCCATCCTTGTCAGGGCACTTAAACCAACACTGATTCCTCGATCAAAATTGAGCTAATAATTATGTTAAACTACTTGCTATATTTCCTTCCTCCTTATATACAAGACTTACTCTGTCGATAAAACTATTATTAGTTTGAAGAAATCCATTTGAAAGATGAAACACATCCTTGAGAAATTTTTTCACCTTGTCATTCAATTACCCACTACTAGTTTGATACATAGATTTGCATAACATAATCCTTTAATTAATGCGCATTCGATTAATGTTTTCAATTAGTGTGTTAAAATTTTTATATATCAAAATTCGATTAGTGCATACATAATACTTGATTAGTGCAAATAAACATTCTTCAGTTTAATCATAATAATTGAAACTTGATTTTTTTTTATAGCTACTGATGTTCACAGTAGCCACACTAAGCAAGCGATTCCTCTGTGTGTGTGTGTATATATATATATATATATATATATATATATATATATATATATATATATATAATAGCATATCCTTGAAGTAATACAGATTTTTTACTTATCTCATATATCAAATAAATACATCAAATAATACAGATATATAGCATATGTCGAGCATTTAGTGCAAATATGTAGTCATAAATGCAAGTATTCTGTCAATTTTAACCATGAAATGAATTGCTTTCAGATCAGGGTCAGCAAAGAAGCAAAAAGTGTCTTCAGTTGACATTTCAGAAATCTTTACCAAATTGGGTAACAGGAAGATAAATTGGTGCCAATCACAAAAGTAAGTTATTCTTTTTCTCTTTCTATTTGAAAATATTCTTAAGGTCTATGGTAGATTATCCTCAGATGTTTGTTAAAACTTGACATACTAATGGTCAGAGTATCTGTCTGCTTGGCACATCTTTAAAAGAGAACAAAAAATAACTTGCTCTGTGAGTATGTGAAATATGTTATAGATGTAGAAGGTGTAGTATTGTATACCAAAGCTACACCACTGGTCATGAAGTATACCAGCAAGAGGCAGGGTATGTTATACAATTCTCATCTTTTAAATAGGAAATGTGTTTGACTGAAAAGCAATGATATTATAGAAATTCAGAAGTTACTCTCCAATTTCATTGATCAGAGGCAACCACCTAGTATGAGCTCAAAAATAACATGATGAATACAAATTTCTCTCCTGCCACTTCATTGGTTACAGTTTTCAATCAGTCTTTGGAAATTGTTAATACATCCTGTGCGATAATTCACACCACAGTAACTTCTCTTAGAGCCTAACTGTCTACATGATCAAAGATCTTTAAGCAATGCTGACTTAATTTTATGAAGTCTCTGCAAAATGGCCTTGTTTTTTCTTTTCAACTTTTAAAAAGAGAAGATTCTGTGACTCCTACTCAAGCTGACATACCTGCACATTTTGGTTTTTTTCTTCAAGTTCATTATATCAAACTTTTAAGATTGACTTCAGTTTTCTCTGGAGTAAAAATAATTTAAAACCTAAGTTATCAGAAAAAAAAATTGTAAGTAGGATTCAAGACCATAAGAATTTTAGAGAAAATTGTTTAATTCTTTAAAACAATTTACATTATAGAGCTACAAAGTATCAGAATTTAATTTGAGAACCACTCCTACGCCGTTTTACAAGTTCACATGCTAATCTCTTTTCTGATCTTTGCCCCAACATACACCCATGCTTCCAAAACCAGCTCCCAAAGCCTTGATTCTTATCAGAGATAAAAACATGTCTTCTTGCAAATAAGAGGGCCAGGAAAGTGTATAAGCAATTATGGAGGGAAAAGTTCTCGATATTTTTGAGCCTTCTAATCTGAATAAATTCAAAGAATATGCAATTCTTTGGCAGTGAGTAATTGACATCATCTATGATAACATTAGGTCAGTGATAGTAACGCCAGTCATCTTTGGAACCTGTTTCAAGGAAGAGATCTACATGCTGGGCTCTAAAGACAATGCTCTATTAAAATTACTCAAGATCTGCTTCCTAGGACCTTGAAATTCCTGTCGTTGGCCCACAAACTCACTCAACTACAAACTATGGATCACCTGATTGTTTTTCCCTCAACAAGAGCTCTGAAGAAATCTTATGTGAGTGTTAACCCCTTAAGAACTATTTTTGAGCAAGCCTTTATAAGTACCCTTCTTCTTCCTTTAAGTTAAAGGACTTTTCTTCTCCCTTTCTTTCTCTTATATTTTGTATATATCCCTTTACCTCTTTTTTGTGTATGTAAATAAACATTTTCTTTTTCTCTTGTTACACCCTGAGCAGAGTCTTTATTCTTCTGCCTAAAAGAAAGAATTGTCTGCTCTAAACTTTCAATCTGTTGTTGCTTTTATTGATTCTGTCACTGTTAACCTTAACCTTTTCATGTGGGTAAGCCGGGACAAATTTCCCACAAATGTAGTGTTTACAGTTATCAACATAGAAAACAGAATAAGCAACCTGAGCTTGGTTAAAACTGTATTCACTGAGCACGAATGCCTTTGGGAAATATATAAAACCGCATATATTACATTGTCAGCTATTTTGACAAAAAAACATTTCCTCTCTCACATGCTATAATGGTTGACAGATAAAGAGAATGGATGGATGAGCACTTGAGCAAACTAATTTTCCATAGCTACCTTTACTATACAGACAGGGTTAATAACAAAAAGCTCTTACATCTTTTATCAACCTTGTCAGGGTGCAGTCAGTATATATTGCAGTTTTACACAGTTGAAGCAGATGTTGTCCTTGTAAAATTGACTTTGGCTTTCCACAATAATTTAAGTGTGTGCAAAAATTCCCAACACTTTTTTAAAAATTGAATAAACAGTTGAAAATTGTTTTTTCATTGGAGACTTTCACACACACCTAATAATAAATCCAAAATTATCAATAAAATTTTGTCATTGGGATTAAAGATTGTGAATCTTTTTAGAAAATTACTTCCTTCACTAAAACCATTTATATATATATATATATATATATATATATATATATATATATATATATATATATATAAAATATGTGTGTGTGCATGTACTGTGAAATATTCGTAATCATAACTCTGTCTTGAAACAAACTTTCAGAACTTTGGGATTGGTCCAACTGTATGTTTGTTTTTCCTCGTTGTTTAGATTAGCAATTTGGAAAAGTGTGACTATACAGAAAAGATAAAATCTAGGTCAAAACTTTTGGGGTCAACTGTTAGTTGACTCATAAAATCATGTTAAAAGGATTTTTTTTCCTTTTTTTTCACAAATTTGACTTTGTTGGCATTTGATTTAAAACTGAATTAAACTTGTTAAGAAGACCATGTGGCTTTAAAGAAAATAACTTTCAGTGGAATCAGAGAGAAAAGGCTACATTTTATGTAGGTACCTCTGCAGATTCACAATACCTAAGGTTTTAAATGAATTTTTATAAATACAAAATCTTTTTTGAAATTTTTATTTTAGTTTTAATATCAAGTTAATAGATTAAATTTAATATTTCCAATAAGCAAAATACTTTGCTCTATTTCAAAACTCAGTAATCTTAAAATATTAGGAAAATATTCTCCATAATTTAATGTTTTATTGAATTTTAGGTACTTTGGCTTTAAATTTACTATAGTAAATTTACTATCACTGTTATTTTCTGAAAACGTTTTGTATGAACAACTGTATCTATAAAAATCAGCATGTTTATACACATACAAAAAAAAATTCAAAATTCCTTTAAAAATAATGTTTGATGAATTGTACTAATTAGTAAATAATTTTTACATAATAATATTATCTAAAAGGTTGAAATTAATATAGAATTTTAAGATTTAGAACTTAATAAATTATTCTAATTAAAATTTTAAAAAGAATGAAAAAAGTTCTTGTAAAAATTAATTATTCATTGAAAAAAATTTTTCTTAAGACAATATTGTCCTTAATATATTTTATTTATAAAAATAATTAAAAGCTTTCCTAATTAAATAATGTCTTAATTTATTGCACTTTTATTTTACAATTCAGAGCATATTTTCAGTAAATGGTGTTTCTGTTTTACAAAAACAAATTGATGATTTAAATTCTCCAAGTAGTTCTGCTTTTGACTAATATAAATATTAAGGGGGTGAAAATTTAATTTCTCAAAATTTCATAAAATTAAGTGAGTGGCATAACATCTGCTTTAGTGAAATGGAAAACCTTTTCAGATTCTAATCTTTTCACTTGCATCCTCTTACATAATGGACTGCATTCATATTTATGATGATTATTGCAATATTTTGTTAAAGTTGTTAAGCTCAAATATTTAACAATGCAATAGGGATTTTTCACAGATGTTTTATAGCCGTAAAACTCACAAGGAGCTTATTCAATCATTAACTTAAGAATTCTGTGTCATCAGAAGATTCAAATAGCAAAACTGAAATTTTCACTAGTATCACTAGTATTCTATAATTTCTCTAAAATTACCACTGTTATTTGACTGATGTACATTGTGATGAGATAAAAACCACCAAAAGGTAAAAGTGACAGGTTATGAATGAAAACCTCAGGACTTAATGGATTTGCTCAAAGGAGGTTCCTGGAATTTGATAAAGAGATACTTTTAAAGTTTAAGAGTTGTTTCCAAATGCACTCAAGGTTTGAGAGATTTCATAGGTAAAGACAGACTTTTGCCCGCAACCCCTTCTGGTCGTCCAAGACACGCAACTCCCGCAGCTGGTCACTGAAGTGACCACTTTAATCCAGGTCTTGGCCTATCCTACGTTGTGATTTAGATCATAAGACAGCCAAGACTGAATTGTCTGGGATCCTCGCATTGGGTTGGTCCAAACAGAGTGATTACACAATAACAGAAAATGATGCTCGGATAAAAAAAAATAAATTCTAATTTTTTATTGGTTCCTTGTACAGCAGTTGATTTAAAATGTAGAAGCTTGCATGCATTCAATTCTTGACCCAACCCATTTCTAGTCAGACATGACACTTTGGTGATTTCACAAAATTCGTTTTGCTGGCTTGGTTAAGTATGGCACAAGGCTGATGTCAGAGGTTCTCATTGGCAGGCAGTCATGTGGATCTCTCAGCAAGCTCTGTGGACGAACTCTAGCAAACTCTCTTCTCACTTAGTCAGACATGACACTTTGGTGATTTGGCAAAGTTTGTTTTACTGGTTTGGTTTGTAGCACAAGGTCAGAGGTCTCGTTGGCAGGCAATCATGTGTATCTCTCAGTGAGCTCTTTGGACAAACTCTCTTCTCAATTCGAGGGCATTCATATTTATTGACACTTACCCAAAACCAGTGTACAGTTAGATGCAGTCTGGGCTTCGAGTGATTCCCCTGACTTCCATTTAGAGTCCATTTTTGTCTGGCTTTGGAAGATTAATTATCCAATTTTGGGGAGATGCCCTCTTCTGTGAGGAGTGGTTGCAGGATATCAATCCATCTAAACACTTTTCCTTTACTCATTAGCATCTCACACCATAATGCCTACTGATGAGTGTGGGTAGCTTCTCCACTTCTCTCAGTGTTTCATCTGTATTCACCACTATGGCTACTACCCAGCCAATGGCTTCTCGATTGCTTTGGTGTGGCTTAACTCATGTTCATTAATTAAAAGAAATTATCATTTAAAATTTTGCTTATGCAAAGTTTTTCCATTCTGCAAAAACCAGTCATTTACGACATGGCCTTTCTGATCAGCCATTCCCTGAACTTCATCAGGGTCATTGTACTCAAATACAAAGAATCTTTATTCTCAATTACTGGTCTACAGATCATATCTTCGCCAGTCTGCTTATTCTGTATTTTCATAACAAGCACTCTTAATGCCCGTCATCAATTGTCAGATTGCCATTCGTAAAATTATTCTTTGCGTAATTCTTCATTTTTTGAGAAAATTAGACTTTTTGAAAAAAATCTTCTCATGTTGATCAGTATATTCCTTCTTCTTATTAACCCTTCTTTTCCAGATACTAGCGCTAAAATAGTGTCACAGACTGCAATCTCGCTTTGATGAGTGTAAAACAAAAATAATAAACTGAAAAAAAAGCTGATTTTGAATGTATTTTAAACCAATTTACATCAGTAAAAATAAGGAAGGTGTGGTGGTAAATGTCATGTAATACTATAATTAAAAGATTAACAAGATTGACTTGAATTTTCTGAGCTGATATTATGGTAACATTGTCTAGGCTATATTTGCAGAGGAGCACAATTTTAGAGCTTTCCAGAGATGCTGTTTTCCAAATATGATTCATTGAAGTTGATGTGTCAAAAAAAAAAAAGATTAAAAAATAATATGATGATAATCCTTTAAAATAAACCTGTTTTGTTTTTAGGAAAGCAGCCAAATGTCTAAAAAATATTGGGGAAGATGTCTGCTCCTTACTTGAGTCTTTTCCGGTTGCTAATAAAACTGGTCTGTATGTTCAGAAAAATTCAACCACATATATTCAAGTAAGTAAATATTTCAATTGACCTCTGAAATTTTTTTTTAGTTCGAAGGAACATTGATATAACCAAATTCTGAAATATACGAGGCATATTTTAAAACAAAATTAGTTTCTTCATACAATGTCTAAAGTTTTGTTTCACTCTGAAAGTAAAAATTGTAATCATAGCTTTATCTGTTTATATATGCATGGAACACATAATTTCCAAAAGTGGTTACTAATCTTTTCTTAGTTAATTGATCTCTAAATTGGTTAGGTATCATTTTTGTTAGAGTAGTTCCCAAGAATACAGATACAAATTCAAATCTCTTTAAAGACTACCTTCTTTTTTCTTTTTTTCAGTCAATGCTGTTTAATGTTTGTAGACAAAAATAACCATAGTATTTTTTATAAAAAGGAACAATAATAAGAGGAAATATATCTTAGTGAAAAAAATTAATAATGAAAATGCTTCATCTAAGAAATTCAAACAGCTTTAGACTAATTTCTGTCTGAATTTCTGGGATGAGGAGTTATTATTTACACACTCATTTGTTGTTATTATCACAATGTTTTGATTGTGGTCACTTCTGGCTTTCTTGAAATGCCTTTCAATCCAGATGACCTTCAGCTTAAGACTTATATCTATTACCACTATGTGTAAAGCAACAAAAATAAGATGAAAAGATAAACTTGTCAAAAGTTAACAGAAATGCTTCATGAAAGAAATTCAGTGAAGTTAATCACTGAAACTGAAAATAATGAAATATGTCAATTTATGCAGATGCATTGGTTTGGCAGGTCAGGGGAAACATTGCTTATTTTTTATTGTTCATGTTAGTTTACATTTGTTATTTGTGTGCAGATATATATGATGGCTGTGACTCAGTTTCAAACAATGGTGCATCTTAAAATATGGGCAGTGTGGATGTGGCTTTTTAGTCATGCTAGGGTTTTACATTGTCTTGTGCAGATGTGGCAACATTGGGCATCTTTTGCAGTAATTGTTACATAAATGTTGCATAATGTATAATGAATGACTTCTTCATGTGTAGCATCTTTGATGATTTTTGAGGCCTGCTATAGGTAGACAGAAGCAACCACTTTCATTACATGTTAGATCAAATTTTATAGCAACATTTTCAGGAAATCAGAGAATTTATCATTATTCAGTGTGTGTGTGTGTAATTACACACACACTCTGAAATAAAATAAAACAAAATGATGCTTTAAATCTTTACTTTGTAAATGTTCATTTTCATAATCCTAAATATTTATTTTTTGACTTTTTTTTTCATCCTCTAGGTCTTACAGAACTTACCCCTTAGATTTCTGTCATCCAATGATCAAATTCGAGTTATTATGGGTCTGCAGGTTTTGTTGGCATGTAACCCGCTCAGTGATCTTGTAAATGAACTGAATGATAAAGGAGCAGACTGTCAGTTGTTGAATCTGGCTTCAGTTCAGTGCAGCATAGCTTGTCTTCAGATTCTTTTCTTCTCAAGTGGAGACAACTCTGTCTTCTTATATTTAAATCCTGAGTCTTTCCTCAACTATCTCGAGACAATTTTCACTGAAGTGAAACAGGAATCAGTAAGTAACTAATTAAATAGTTTTCTTTTTTCATTGTTTACACCTTTTGTGAGAGCGATGTTATTTTTTTTTCTATCAAGTTTGTTAATTTCTTCAGTAAATTGCTTTATGTCTTATTGTTTATTTTCTTTTATTTCATTAGGACATACTTGCTGCTCAACTGCTAATTTTGTTCTACTTATTGTTACTGATCAAAAATGGGGCCATACCATACTGTGATTTAACAAATGTATTCTTTTTTTTAATCTTTTATCATTGTACAAGGTGCGGCAGAAATACCTCCTACATAATGGTAAGTGGTAATGATGCTTTCATATAGCTTATTTCTTACTATTGTGTGCGAGGTATTTCTGCTGCACTCTATACTGTCAGATCATAACTCAAGGCTGGCTACAGCTATGGACACCAAATTTTCTCTGGTTACAAGAGAACCCCAGACCAACATGGTTTTAGTTTTTGAAAATTCTAAAAGATTTTAATATTATTTTCTTTCTTTACCTAATGTAAAGGTTTACAATGTCGATGTTAGGATAGAACATAAAAAATAAATTAAGTGAAGCAATTCTTTGTTCAGATTGACAAATGTTTTCCAAGCAGCTCACACAAACTATTACTGAGAAAAATTGAAAGACCTTATATGGAGCTACATGGAAGAAGTCATTTTAATTTTCAGGTGTGATAAGTCTCCTGCTCTTATTGAGTTTGTAGGAAACAACCAATATCAGTAAATTATACCGTATTGGTATGTAAGTTTAACAATCAATATAAGGCTAAACTGGAGCCTTACTTTGTGCCTGTCAGGTTAATTAAACCAAATTTTTACCTGTTTGTTTAAAGTGGACAGATAACTGGAAATTTCCTAATCAAATATCAATATTATGATCTTTTTTCAAAATGTTTTTCTGTTCACTACAAAAACAAAACCTAAAAAAACAATTATGTCATGTTTACATCTGTAGTTTGAGCAAAGACTACTAGGGACCCATAAATGTTAACTGCTAAAAAAGCATTTTTAAATTATTTACAGCAAAACTAATATCCACATCTTTGGTGTTACAATAACAACATTTTGGCCACTGTGCCCTACAGCTCTCTTCAATATGAGTAACCCCCAAGGAATTCAAATTTATTAAATTTTCAAGAATATATTGTTTTTATTCCACTGTCCATTTCTAGGGGTATCTCATCTTGGTTAGTTATCATTTTTCTTTTTTAATCAGTTCACCCCAAGCAAGGTGATAATTCCACTAAGTTGCAAGGGGCTACTGGGCGTGAAAGAAAATGAGAACTGGAAACCTAATTCTAAACAGGAAACAAGGAATAAACTTATTCCTATTCACAAGATTGGGAAGGAGTGTGAACTGGATGATAGGCAAACATATCTTCTCCTATAAATCAAATTTCAGAGTTTAGGTGGAGACATTAGAAGTATAGAGTTGGAGTAGACTTTAAAAGGAACCTGAAACCCAATCTTTTTACTACTGTTTAGTTATTGCTAGTCTTGTTTCCACTGAATCTGATTACATCCACACTACCTGGCCCAGGAATTGAACTCAAAATGTCATGAATTTATTTACTTATAAATACTCACAAAAACATAAATCACTATTATGCATGCGTTAATTGCTGAAATAAAAATCTAGTATAAAACATCTTGAAAGGTATTTGGAATCTTTTTGAAGGGCTTCTTGGGCTGAAATGTTTTGACATTCCTCATTGTTTTTTTTTTTCTTTCAATATCTTTATTCCAAATTGTACAACATGAATTTCAAAGTTTTAATTTTATTAAGAACAAATGAAGTATTTAATCTTTTATATTACAATAAGCTATCATGCATCAGTTCATTTCACAAATATTTAATTATTTTTCATGATTTTCATAATCTAGGTCGGTGCTTGCAAAATTCCACTGCTCATCTCATTACATCAGTTGCTTGAAGGTGCCTTTTTTGCTCTTGTTAATGAACAGAAAAATTTTCCTGCTCTGCAGTCATATATTTTAAAGGTAAGATACATCTTGTTGCATTATGTATTGGATGGAGTCTGAAATTTTTAAATCAAAGATATTTCTTTCTGTAACATTTTAATAACAGAATACTTGAAATATTAAATTTTAGGTAAATATTATTATTATTATTATTATTATTATTATTATTATTCTTTTTTTCTATCAAATGCAATGATAATTTTATCATATATTTATGATTTTTAGCTCTGTAAAAGTTTGCAGAAAGCTCACAAGAAACTCAGCAAGAAGCCTCAGAAAACGGAAACCTTCAATAAGAAATATTCTCTCACATATTTACTTGCTAGAATTTTGGTTGAAGTACTTGGAAAGGTTTGTACATGATTTTGAAAATTAGCTTTTTATTTGTACCCACATACAAAGCTTGGGTTAAGCCTGCTTTGGAACTTGGCTTCCGTCATGGAAAAAACTATTCATTGGCTAAAGTTGTTTATAAAAAAATAGACAAATTTAAACTCACCCATTTTTAAAAAATAGCAACATTGTCATATTTTGAAAGCTGGTATTTGTTCAGTGTTGTAATAGCAACCTGTATTCAAATCTATAACTTTTCCATTTCTCCACCTATATATAAATATATTTCATTATTTTTAACCACTCAAGGAAGGAAAATATTTTGAAAAATATTTCTTGTGTAAAATAAATGTTTTCTTTTTTCCACCATTGGCTACAGATATTAATTTACTTGCATGCAATTCTTTTCGAAAATGTGTTTATTTTATTTTTTTCTTAATTTGGAATAATCCAGATTTACCTTTGTAAATATATAAACATTTCAACTTATTTACAGAATATAACATTATATTCCTGTACAAATTCTCTGTTAATTTCTTTTGTTTAGAGTTGTTTTTATCTTATTCAGTTGGCCAAAATGTTTCTTCTGTTAGTGTCATTAGATGGCATTAAGTGTGTTTTACTTAACTTCATTAAAAAAGTATGTTTGACTGTATTGTGACAGTTGTCAAAATTTTCAGATTTTTATGCATTCATTTATAGATATTTAATAACTTTTCTTCTATATAAAATCTTAATATCAAAGTACAAATGAATGTTAATTTTTTTCAAGCTATATGATATTTAGTTTTAAGACTTTCAATGTGTTCATTATCTTCTTGAATGCAAAGATAAATGCATTTATTTTTATTTCACTAAGCAAATACATTCTTCACTTGTTCATGACTTAAGTTTGTTATCCTGGTTAAAAAACACATTTTGGAGAAAAAAACTTTAGCAAATTAACATTTCAACTTATCCTCTATTTTTATCTGATATTTAAATAACTAAAAATAAAGAATCTTGTATTTCTCTTTGGCAGCCATCTTTAAAATCTGGTATATGTGTTTCATCTTTATATTCCTTGTTACAGAAAATCCATGCTTGTATCTGGAAGAAAAATGTTAAAAAAGAGGTTGTTGGTTTCCTGGACCAATTATCAAAAGACATTTTGAACACAAGCAACTGCTTCAGTGATGTACTGCCCTCTTCACTCATTGCAGCTTACAATTCTGTCCTGACTTACCAAGATTCCTTACCAGACTTAGACAAAGAAACTGTGGACAAATTATGGAAGAACATGTCAGTTTGTTGTTATGAAAATCTCCATAAGGTACGTATTTGTTCAGAGATATGAAGATTTTTGGATTTACCAAAAAATGTTTGTATTAACACAATTTTGTCAGCCATCTTTGATCTTTTTCAAATTATCATACACTATAACAATCTATATCAACAAGGTTAACTCCTCCCTACCTGAACCTCCAACTATTGGGAAAAAAGTGTATATGTGGTTGGTGTAAAATGATCCATCAGGGTTGATACACCATTAAACAAAATTTAACCAAACTAATCTCCCTACCAGAAGCAGACGCCTACCAAGTAAATGCTAAAATATAAATGACCAATATTTACCTATCCCCAAACCAAGTAAATGATTACAGATTTAAATAGAAAATGAAATAAAAAAAGAAAAAAATGGTACAGGAAATCAAATCTGTATGTAGGAAAGTTGATAGATCAGAGTGATTGCCATGTTTTTTTTTTGTTTTTGTTTAAGAAAAAAAACCTTGCAAAAGATGTTCAATATCTTTTTGCTGGGTCAATGTAACTGCAGCAGTCACTTATTACACAAGCTCACTTGGTGTCACTCCTACATTTTCATCTTAAATAAGTAATACTATTACAACTAGTTCTAAGCAAATACATAAACAGATCAGAAAATTTTCAATATAATATAATTATTTGATGATACTTAAGTGAATATAATGCTTAACCTGGTTATATCCAGTCATTTGGAATATCTTATATGTAACTTAGTAACAAGAGATAACCTTACAGTGGATACATGAACATACTCCCATGGGGTTACTCAGTCAACAGCTACAAAACACGGTGTCTGCATTCCTCAAATGGCCAAATAAAGGCATCAGAAATCTACAAATTTGTAAAAGTTGGAGATTTCCAGAGCCATATTTCATCACCAGTAATGCCAAGAAGGTTAAATTTGGTATGAGTTGAAAGAGAAATTAATTTACTTTCATATAAAATCAACATTCAGATTTTTCATCAATTTGACTCCAGGGATTTAACAATTGACATCTCTTAAGAGCTGATAGAGTTAAATTGATTTCCCATCAATAAGCTTTGCAAAACCCACCTGAGGTTTTAATAAATAAAAGAGGTTTATGTGCATTTATTGTTTGCATTTTAATTCCTTCAAAAATTTGCCAAGCACATGCATTGGATGTTACGACTGTTTTTTTTTTTGTTTTTTTTTAGAAGGTCCAAAAGATCATTCTGTCTTTTCAAAAAGTCTTTGAATTAATTTCTCCATTAATGATTCCACAAGAGGCAAATATCTGTGGTTTCAGTGACACACAGTCAATTACAGAAATAATTGATGTTTTGTTTAATAATAGTCCCAAAACAAAAGGTTAATGATACTGGCAGTTCCAATATATCAAAGTGAAGACCTATAGTGCTCCTTTTAAGTAATAAGGTGATAAGTCCTCAGCTTAATAAAGAAAGCAAAAAAAATCATAACTATACCAACATAATATATAATGTGTTTGGTACTTCAAATATCTGTCTTGGAACACATCCATCACAAATAAAGGATGGAATGATAATGCTAATATTAACCATTTCCCAATAAGGAAACTGTAGTTAGCCATAGAAAACTTCATGTTGCATATGACCAACACTTTGGACAATACTTGTCCATATTTCTGAGATAAGGTATTGTAACTGTTTACATTATTTACATCATTTGGACTGTTGTCCTTATCTTTATTGCCATATTCACAACGTTTTGACCATTGTACACTCCAGCAGCCTTCTGGTGATATATGTTGGAATTTTGAATGGAACCCTTTATTTAGTCCATGGAGGTAGATTCCACATGCCATGCCTTTTCTGGATATCTCAATTTCAGTTAATTCCTTTCAGTAACTCAACTCTCAGAGTTTTTGTTCAACCTTGCTGTGGCCAGGTATTGAACTTGCATCTTTTTGGGTTAAGTCACTTTTTGGATTACTTCAACCAATGCTTTTATCCACTGGGCCTTGGAGAATAATTTACCCCCATGAAATAAGTAAAGGTTTCAGTTCAAAATTCCAAGGTATATCACTTGAAAAAGGCTGGTGCATACAACAACCAAAATATCATAAATATGGTCATAAAGATGAGGACAACAGTGTGAATAATGTAAATAATTTAAATACTTTGGACAATGTGAACTAACTGAATCGAACAAAAATGAACAATATAAATATTGTATATTCCTCCAGATTTTTCATAAGGAATATACAATTTTTTTAAATATGCAACTTGTTTATGAACAACTGTACTCAAATTTGGATAAGTCCTAAGTAAGCTCACTACTGATGTCAGTGTGGCTTAACCCTTTGAGCCCTGATCACCGGTTGAACCATGGGTAAACACGTGTCATGTTTTACTATTCTTGTGCAGCACCTGCTGGGTAGACTGGATTATATAGAAAGAATATCTGGTGATAAAGTGAAGGCATGCAATCATACTCTCTCCTTGCTAAGTATAATGCTTATATTTTTTGTAACTATTTTTATATCTACAATGAAACATTACATACCAATTATTTGCAAATTTTAACTCAGAAGCTTGGGCAGAAGAATTAAAATTGTTCAGAACACAGGGATCAAAGGGTTAAGTAACATAAAAAGAAAAATGTAGAATTAAACAAAATTACTAAAAATATTATTTTATACTGTACTCAAGAATTATACCAATTCTAGTTACCGTGAAGTGTCTTTTATTTTTAGCATAAAAAAGCATTAAAAAAAATGAAGCCACTTGAATAGTAATTCTTGTGCAAAACTTCATCAACCTGAGTACTTGTCCAATCCTAAGTTGCTCATAAAAACAAAAGTGTATTGTCTTTATAAGTTCTTAAAAATTTAGGATAAGGGTTTCTACCCCCCTCCCCTCATGAATACTTTAAATTCAAAAGTAGAATAAAAACATTATTTTGTAAATAATATATTTTCTGTACTATTAAAATATATAAATTCTTATATTCCAACTGTAGAATTTATACAAATCTTACAACTTGTATTAGAGCATAATGATTAGTAAGGAAACTACTTTAGAATATATCTATGCTGATAATACTCCCTTGGTATTTTCTCCTCACATAAAATTTTCTTTTTTTTTTTTCAGAAAGATGTGTCTCTGCTTCTTCTCTCTGTACAATTCTACTTCATTTCTCTCAACCAGAATCATACTGCCCAACACTTGAGTTCTGAAACAAGACAGAACATCTGGCACACCTTACATCAACTTCTGTATACTTTCCTCTCTTATCAGGATACTAACAGTAGTAGAAATATTAGTATTTCAACTGATCTTAGAAGTCAGGATGCTGTATGTCTTGCTGTGGACATTGTTGCTGATCATGTTGGTAGTGAAAAGGCGTTGTTGTTAGACCTTGATAATAAAAGCCAACTAAGTTTCAACTCTCAACTTAACATGTCCTTGATTGAGCAAATTAAATTAACAATAGGAATCATTATTTTGAGTTCAGAAACTGATGAACTGAATTTCTATTCAAAGAAGATGATCTCTGATTTGGTAAGTTATATATTTCTTTTATTTTCTTTGGCATCTTGTTATACAACTATTGAAATTGCATAACATTCTTTAAATTAGAATAGTCTGATGGAACATCTGCATCCTTTGTTATTTTATTTTGTAACATCTGCTTACTTAATATTCAGAAATTAAGAATAACTGAGTTTGTGTTTAAAGTAATAAAGAAGAAAGGATATTTGTTTGGACATTTTTTATTTGGATAGAACTTGTCATTTTTTTAGCTCTTTTTTTTTTTGTAAACACATAATGAGGAAAGTGGGTCTGGAGAACTCGATACCCACCAGATACATTGTAGACAAGAGGGGGTATAGAGAAACATTAAATTGTAAATGGATTGTAGAACAGGCACTAGGAGATAAGGAGTCAAAGAATAGGGAGTTGTGGAGAGCTATGATTGCCCATGTCCTGAAGGGCACTTCACATAGAAAAATTTTGTTTATTCAGATGAATTTCAACATCATAGCTGGACCTATGAAAAATTTATATAGATTGATAACTAAGATTATCTTATGTCTCTTCTCAGATGTGCAGGTTGTGTAATGGATAATGGCTCAGAGTGAGAAATTGGAGAGTTATGATCAAATTCCAGTTGGGTTTGTTGCATTAACTTACATGTAAATATCCTTGAGAAAAGTATGAATCCATTTTTTCCCGCCAGTTATTGGTTAAATAGTAGAACATATATCTGGAAAAATCCTTATTTTCAAAATATTGTTGATGCAATATTCACTCACAAAAAAAAAAAAGTATTATTCTTAGAATCAAAAATATATTTTGGCTTTAGATAATACACAAAGAGTTGATAAGCCATAAAAAACAACAAAAAAAAAACCCCAATCAATCCCACATACCCCAGGTGATTCAGGAATATTTGGTCAGAAGCTTTCATGATCATCACTCCCAAAATATGGACTTTTAGTTGTCCTGATTTTGACTGCCTTTGACTTATTTAAACTGCAGTGTCATCAAGCGGAAAACCAACCAAAAGCTCTACAATACTTATTGAAAGCCTCTATAATGGATGTGATATCCAACTTGAACAAGAACCAGCTGATCTGGGTATTCACTCATTTTCAATTATGCATCAAGGTCATTCTGAGGATATGTGGCGGAGTAATGGATAACAACTTTGAATGAGAATTCAAAGAGCAGAGTTTGAATTCCAGTCAGGTTCATTACATTCACTTACATGCAAATACCCTTGGTAAAGGTATCAATTTATCTCCTTGGCCAAGCTATGGGCTAAATAGTAGGACTTGTGTGTGGAAAAATCATTATCTCCCCCAAAATTGTTAATATTAATTTGAAAAAAAAAATTAATCTTACAATCCAAAAAATGTTTCAGATTTAAATAACCCACAAAAGGTTGATAACTTATAAAAAACAAATCAATTGATCAATCTAGATTTCTGTGAGAATCTGTGATAAATAGGCTAATGCATTTTGACAAATTTCTGTTTAATTTTATGTTTTTTTATGATTTTATAGATGTATGGCATGTTGGAAAATTTTTGGTTAAAGGTTTCAACTGCTTATTTAAAATTATAGTAAGCATAAGAAATGACATTGTCAGTAAACAATAAGTTATTGTAATAGTTATCTGCTTTTGTTCTGTTTATATGCGTTATATGTATGTAATATTCATTATTTATGTTTATTTTTGTGTGTATTTACAGTTTGCTTTTTGTGAATGAAAACCTCATTTTTTCATAAACATGCAATGTGAAATTTTTTGCATTGCCAATGAATTTGACAAAAATGGGGAGGGGGTCCTTAAACCAATAACCTACCCCACCTACAATAAAATATAAGAGAGAGAGATTAATAATGGTACATAATAATTTTTATGCAGGATTCTCTGAGATATGAAAAATATTTCAAGGTTCCCACAATGGTAAAAAGATTGACAAATGCTGATTTAGAAGCCGAGGAGAGTTTTATTAAGTAACCGCTTTCTAAGTTGAACAGATGTACGAATCTTTTGAAAATATAGTTTGTTTTTTTTTCCTGTTGAATATCTTTGTTTTTCCTTATATTTGTTCTCAATTACCTGGTACACCCCCATATGTGTGTGTATATATTTGGGCAGCAATACTTCTCTTAAAAATTACTAACAAGTAATGTCTTGTGAGGTTTTTCCTTTCATTTTTCTTGTGCTCTTGCAAGTTTTCTTTTTTGCAAACCAAGTGTGTGGAGAAATTTTTATAATGTTGATTTCCCCAAGTGCTAATACTTTGAACCATTTTTTTGTGTGTGTAATTTTTGTAGTAATGAGGATTAATATATTTTTTGTTTTCTATAATCTGTTGTGTGAGAAGCATTTATTGTAGCAGTAAATTTCTTTTTAGTGGGGTTCTTAGTTTCTGAATACAGTCAGAACGTTTTGGGCAGTTTCTTACACACTGTTATTAAATGAAGGTCTGGGTATGTGTAACACGCACACACAGTAAATAATGAGTGTAAGGTGTTCATGTAAAAGAGGGTTAATTATGCAATCTTACAAAGCAGGACATGACCACAATACCAGGTAATCTTCAGTGTGCACAGTGTACATATATACATCTGTTGCAAGATCTTCTTATCCATAGCAATGCTTTTTAGTCATCTAAGCTTGCATGTTACAAAAGACCAAGTAGACTACATTGACAACCATCCACAATGACTTATAAGTAATTTATGTCAATTTTGTGACAAAGTATGTGGGTCAGCAGCAGGTCTAAAGAGTTACATGACAGTTCATAAGGTCTGAGCAAGACAACTTACAAATTTTTTTTGCCATATATGCAGAAAAGCCTACAGAAGTGAAGAGTTACTTATGTGCTTATTGCTGCTCTATCAGGAAGGGGACAATTATATATATATATATATATATATATATATATATAGGATGCTCTGGGGAAATTGTTGCCATTTAATATTGTTAATTTTGTACTTGCGTGTTTGTTTTTGATTTTGTCAACTGCTCAGTATCGTAAGGTCAGTTGGGCACCATATGTGAGCAAAAGAGCACCATGACACAATTCACTCCACTCCACCAAAGATTTGGAAATGGCATGTTGTACTGCTTGTTATTTGTGCTGGAAGCTCCAATACAAACATTGCAGAGTGTTTAGGTGTCAATCTGAAGACAGTGCAAAGGATTTGGAAGGAGTTAGATGAGTCTAATGGTGATTACGAAGGTACAGCAACTCGGAAAACTCACTCTGATCATTCTGATAAGAAAACAAATCCCAAATTCGTTGATGAGATCCAGGCCATCATTGAAAACAATCCCTCCAGGTCAATCAGGTCCATAGCCAGGTAGGTAGTGCTACCCTGGGTCGACAGGGTGGCTGCAGGGAGATCCTGTTTCTGGCAAAAGGACTCTGCACCATGCCACACAAGAAGGAAAACACTGTCATTGCTGTCAGGTAATTTCTGTGACCACATGTCCACTTACATCTGGCCACATAACTCCCCAGACTGCAGCCCCCTTGTGTGGGGCACAGTTGAGCAAGAGATCAACAAAACTCCTTGTAATACCAAAGATGAACTGAAGGCAAGAATTATGGCAGCATTGACCATATTAAACAAGGAGACTGTCCAAAACAGTTGCAGGAGATTCCAAAATTCTCTGGAGGCAGGGTTGAAGGCAATGGCAATTTTATTGAATAAATTTCTCTTTAGTATTTAAGTATATTCTTGTGTAATTTTGGTAAATATATCTGTTAAAATGGGATGTTGGTGTTATTTTCACTTTTGTGTAATTTAGACTGCAATTTATCCATTGCACCCTGTGTGTGTATATATATATATATATATATATATATATATATATATATTGTGTATATTTAGGCAGCAATTTTTCATTAATGCAAGTCTCATTAACAAGTTTTGTCTATTTATTTTAAGTAAGTTCCTTTCATATTGTCTGATATAACAACAAATGATAACTCTAACATTTTTAGACATTTAAAACAACATGCCTGGCCATGTACTCAATTCCAGAAAATCCTTGTTGACAACTATACTTAAACATGAAACAAAAATTAAAAATTCTTGAAGCTTTATACATAAAACAATTGAAACCTAACCTGAACAAAATAAACTATGAACTCTCCACAAATATCCTTAAATGCCTATAATTTATTACAGAAGACATTGGTTTATGCCAACAGCTTCCCATATTTAATACTTCTCGTTTTTCACTCTCGCATGGTCATGTTTGACATCACGAGCTGCAATGCGATTTTTGCATCCGTGTCTCGTATATACGAGTTTGTCGTTACTTGGAAATTTTCATGCAGCAAGAGTGGACTATCATTGTTGTTTCATCCGTGTGTTGTTTGATTTATTGAAATTGTCATCTTTGATAATGGCTTGTGTAAGCCAAAAGCTTAGATTGTATTTAAGTATTTATCAATATGGTGTTTTCCTTTCATCTTTCAACGATACTGTGATTAAACTTATCAGACAATATGAAAGGAACTTACTTAAAATAGACAAAACTTGTCTATATTATTTAATGAAACATGCATTAATATATATATATAAATGTAAATGTCATGATTTTAAGATCTATTTAAAAATGTGACACATGTGTAACTAAAATATATAATAAATGTGAATGTCACTGTGTCACCCTTTTTCAATTAAAGGGATACAACTCACTAACTTTCAATATCTCATCTTCCTTATCTATATAATAAATGCAAATGTTAGTGTGTCACTGTCACACTTTTTCAATTAAAGTGACACAACTCTCAATAGCACATATTCTATATAATAAATGCAAATGTCACTGTCACACCTTTTCAACTTTCCTCCTAGAGGCTGTAGCCCAACATATTATACCATTTTGGAATCAGGCCAACTCCAGTAGCAAATTAAAGACATTCTGGGCCGGATCTAGACTCACAATTCTGAAATTTTGGATTCCCAAGTTTTCATTACTATAATTGTTTTCAGCGATTTTTGTACATGATTTTTTGCAACAAGGTTTTATGTATGATAACAATTTTTATAACTTGGGAATAATCAAAATTAATTGCAAAATCCACCCATGAAATAAAAATAATTGTTTGTATGGAAAGTAAGGACTCACATACATCAAATTGTCTTTAAATTAAATGGTGGCAGAAGAATTATCATTGAACTTTTAAAAGGTAAGCTTAAAATATTAGTGCAATACTTAAATGCAGCAATCAGTTTTGAGTTCTTCTGTAGTTTATTGTTGCCTATCGCATCTACTCCTCCCTATCTATTGTGATGAAGGCCCAATCAGCAGCTCTCCGCAGGAGCTAGCTTAAATGCTGCACAATATGGCAGCTTTTAAGCTAGTACACACACACACACACTGTAATATTCATAAATTATTTTTAATTATGCATTATATAAGTATACTTATTGCTTTGATTTATAAGATATATTAATGGTGTCAGTAAACTACATAGATCTTTTATTTGTATGCTTTCAAAATACAAAATTTTAAATACAACTAAATTCACCTTGACCATTAGAAGAATATTCACTTTCTTTTTCTTTTTTACAGACTGCAGAAACAGCACTGACAGATACTATACGCTTAAAGAGCACAGTCGAGGTATTTCTTGCTCTTTTTGCTGGTCAACGAATGAAAGATGAGCATCTACCAAGATTTATCAACTCACAATCTGATGTATGTTTTTTTTTTCATAGTTTGACATTCATAGTTATTATAGCTATTGTATAACAATACTTATTCTCGAAAATTATGCAGATATCATTCCAAGAGTTGTTAAGACTATTGAACTCCTTTGTGTTACTTTTTGTGACCATTCTATGTCTACCTTCTATAATTTTGAGATTTAATTCCAAGAGTTGTTCAGACTATTGAACACATTCTTTGTGTTGTTACTACAACATTTTGGCTAATCTATTCTACAGCATTTTACAAGTGTACAGTCCATAGGGAAAGAGAGTAGTAGTTTTTCTATAGATATGTAAAAAAATAGAAACAAAATAGTGGCTAATATATTGTGTAAATATACTCCAAGTCCCTCTCTCTCTCTCTCTGTCTTTCACCTACTGGACATTCTACAAAAAAAATCAATGTTTGAGCTAGTTCTATTATTTGAGATGTGTCAACACAGGTCCAAGTGGCAGAGATCAAAACTATTCTTATGTCACCTAATATGTCAGTTTAATATTGACCTTTTATGGGCCCTTGAATGGGCAAAAGTTCTGGGATATTTGCTGCTGCTATCCATATGTTTTGGTAAGCCTGATCATAATTAATGTTTACATACATGGGGAAGTATCATTAAGATTATCTTGAATTTTATTAAATGAAGTATTGTCAACCATTATTAATTTCTGATGACTATTTCTTTTATCTTATTTTCAGTTGCTTTTCATCACAAATACTCAAAACCATCATTCAGTAGCCAGTGTAGGATTGGAAATAAAGAATGATAATTTGAATAGTTGTGATTAAAAGCACTAAAATGAAGAAAACTAATGAATACTAATCAGAAATTAATAATTGTTGACAATATTTCTTTTAATAGAATTTCAATATAAGATTACTACTACTAATATTACTAGTAGAAATAAAAAAATGAAATGAAGATGAAAAAATACAAATCAAAAATTAATAATGGTTGACAATGCTTCAGCTAATAAAAATTGACAATAATATTACTAATACTACTAGTGAAAACAAATTAAGATGAAAGAAATACTAGTTAAAAATTTATAATCGTTGACAATGTGTTTGACCTCTGTTCTCTTCAAACCACTATTATTATATACACTATTGACTTCCTTGGCAATGTTTATTTACAAGATTATAAAAATATATGAACCAAGTACAATGCAATATTTATGATTTACCTTTTATAAAGAAATAAATTTGACAAATCTTTTTATTCAAAAATTCATAAAAAGTTACAAAATCATCAAAATATGTAAACCAACTTACAAAGCAATATTTATTATTTACCATTTTATAAATAACTAGAGAACAAGAAAATTTGAATAAACATATGACATAAGCATAAATTAAAAGAATGTTTGCTTCAGAGGAAGAGATTTTCTTAAACTATTTTAGTGAATTTGTGTAATGAGAACAAATAAATGTCCGGAAAATGCACTTATTTATAGATACAGTTACTCATCATTATATGTTTATTTGAATTTTCACAGACCTATTTATAAATTTATAGATAAAAAAATCTCTTTTCATATTTATTTCTTTGTAAAATAATAAATATTTAATTATAGATGGTTCACATATTTTTATAATCTTATAAAAAATAATAAATTATTCTTATAAATAAACAATCTAATAAGTAAACCGTGTTTAATATCTTTGTTATCAATTCTCAAGAATAAAGAAAATGTATAAATCCACTTTCATATGTTTGGGTTTTATTAAAATTCTCATCATTACTTTTTAAAACAATAGACATTGCCAAGGGAGTCAATAGTGTATACAGTCATGGCAGTGTCAATAGAATAACTCTCCTTTTGCCACACCATTTGTTTGCAAATACAAAGGTTAAAAATTGCTGACAATGCTTCATTTAACAATAATAATAAAAAAAATTCAAGATGGTATCACACTTCAGAACTTTTATTATTTTTTTCTGTTTTCATCACCATTTATGAATTTTCTTGAACCATTAATTGATTCACTACTCGAGACCCAGTACTTTCAAATAAGTCAATGTATATGTGTTGTAGAGATGAACACATCACTTCAGAATAGGACTTGGACTCATCCAAATATGTATAGACTGATGCCGAGAATCATCAGTAGAAGGAGTAAACAAGTAGAGAGTAAAGATCTAGCTTATCTGCTTATTTCAGCAAGATTACATTGACTCCAAGCGACATAATACTTCTTGATTGTTATCTTCATTCAATGCAATGAAGACATAACAATATGCCCAATATATTCTTTATGAGCAGTAACATAATGTTTTTTGACTAAGTGTTGTCAAAATTAAATTTACCAGCAGTAGGCATTGTTAAAATTGTATCATGATGTCTTCCAAATTAAAAATGCTACATCTCTATAAATTTTACTCTACCTCCAAAAAAATCAGATTTTTCTGCTGCTATCAATCATTTTGCAGTTGCTAAAAGGCTTTTTTCAGTCTGTCCTAACCATGTATGTAAATATCTCGTTGATAGTAGTAATCCTTTTGACACTGTTGGATTTTTAGTTGTCTGAAGATGTAGGTATAGGAGAACAAACAAAATTATTTCATCAACTCTGTTTCCTTTGTCTGGTTGTCTCTGCCTGTTTTTACACTTTTCTGAGGCAAAGGAATTCATTCCAGAATTGTTTCTTGATTTCTGATTGGTTCACAGATGTGACTCATTTGACCATCTCTTTTTCTTCACCTACATTTATGAATGATGACCTTTTGTCTACTTTTATTCATTTCCTTTTTTTCTTATCTTTTTGTTTTTATATCTCTATGGAAAATCAAATGGTTTGCCAACTTTTAGTTTTCTATTTTTTCTTTTTTTTTAAGTAGTGAACTTTTTATTTTTCTATCACTACAGTTATAAGATCTGCTGATAGATGATGTTATTTTGATTAAGTAACTTACCAACTGCTCTAGGACAAATAAATTTCTTGCAGATATTTTTGTCAGTCAACTCCAATTGGTTCTAATAAATATTTTTTCCTTGTTTCTTTTTCTTGCAGATTCTTCGTTGTTCACAGACTATTTTCCAACAGATACAATGGCACACTGACCTCAGCAAAGTGGAAAATGTTGCCATTCCTTTATTGCATCTTGAAGCAAAAATCTTGCAAAAATATAAGGTGAGGAAATAAAGTTGCTTTACTACATTTTCTCCTTGGTCCACTTTTGGCAGCAAGAGATTGCTGCTCTCTGTAATAACTGAAGAACAGAGTGTTGTCCCCTATAAATCCAACACTACAGGAAGCTTTTGTTTGTACAAAAAAAGAACAGTCTTGTTCATTATAGAACCATTTTTGTCTAATGCTATTTGTTATTGGTATTTACTTAGCTTATTTTACAAAAGGTCACAAGTTTTGGAAAATTAGTGAGGATCACACTCATAACACTAGTAATGGTCTTCTTGGCTAACTTGTTAAACATTACACTACTGCAAGAATCTCTCATGTGATGTGTTATTTTTTAATTATTTATGTAGATATATTAATAAGTTCATAGCCTAATGATGAAAAATGCTTTTTACACAATATTTTTCAACATAATCTCCTTCCCTGTTAATGCACTTAATTCATTAGTAACTATCACATAGATTGATAATGAAAATTCTAGATCAGAATTCAACTAATGACTACTTGTCTGGTTATTGACTTATAGATCTGTCTTCATATTTGAACAGTGCCTTGGATTTAAGAAAACATCTTTATATTTTCAGGGTTTTTTAATTCCTTGACAATTGCTTGTAAATATTATATTTTTATTAATAAAGCTTTTATTCTATTAAATTTAAAAAATAAAAATTGTTTAGAGTCCTATGATTGCATATAAGTGTAAAAAAAAAAAAAAAATCACATTTCCATAATTGGCACTTTCCACCTGTAATATGGAAATCTATGAGAATTACCTTAACATTTTTAATAATGTAACCAAATGTAAAAACTTTCATTTTATAATAAGCTTTTATCTTATAATATAAAAAAGAAACTTATTTTTTCTTGTAGCTTAATGAGGAAGTTTTTGGGGGTCTGGAGTTGTTGACTCAAGCATTAAATATAACGTTTACTGTAATAAGATTATCCATTAACTGCTTTTTGCTTATGTTTCAGGTACAAAAATAAAGTTAGCGGGTATAGACTTTCTTAAATATGATAATTGAGCCTTGCTTTGCTGTAATGGCCTCCTATGGCTTAATGGTAAAGCACACTTGGATTGAAGGGGTTTCTCAAAGCAAAAAAGGAATACATGTGCAATTCCTGTTGGGAGGCACATTTTCTCTAGTAGGATCTCTAAACCAGTAGACATTGATTTAATTTTTTTTATAAATGTATGTCTGCACAACCACATGTACCCACAAAATGTTTATATTAATAAGAAATAATGTCAGACTAAAAAATCTATTAATTGTTTAAAAATAGTAGCCAATATAAAAATGATATTTGTTTTATTGACTAATAAAAATTATTTTTTTATATGATAAACTAATCTAAAAAAAAAAAAAAACTCTTTTTTTTTTTTTTATATCATATATGAAAACTGCTTAAATTATCTTTGCTATTCTTTCAGAACACACTCCCCTCACAGGTAGCTGTACAGGTTATGCTTGGTTGCCAGTATGTACGCTTGAATGAACTTCCTGTGTCTACTTTCTGTGCTGTCTTTCATGCTCTTTGTGATGTCCTCTTTTCTCTGCTGCTTGACTTCAATCGAGCTGTCCTGGCTACATTACCAAGTTTTATTGGTGTCCTCAAACATATCCTTTTATTTGGTTGTTTTGGATAGGAAAGGCTTACAGCTACAATATATTGAACATATGGGTGGTGTAATGGATAATGGCTGGGAATTGTTAATCGGAAAGCTGTGTTTAAATTTCCATTTGGTTCATTATATTCACTTACACACAAATACCATTGTGAAAGGTATAAATCCACCTCTTCTCCCCCAGCTATGGGCTAATTATTAAGACTTGTAACACTAAACCATTATTATTTAAAAAAAAAATATTCTTACAATCTAAAAATATTTTCTGGCATTAAATAAGCTGCAAAGGGTTGATAATCCATAGAAGATGAATGAATCCATCATTTTTTGATTGGTGATACATCTAATAATTCCTTTTTCTGTTTCAATTTAACTATTCACATTCCTTCACAGTTTTTTGACCAGGAGTAGAGGTTGATCCCTTTTTCCCCGGTTCTTTTTCCTGAAGTTCATTCTCTTTCACAAGAGAAACCCCCCCTTGCGTCTTAGTGGCATTATCACCTTGCTTGGGATGAAATGATTAAAAAATACAAAAAGTCTGTAATTTACACTTACTGATTCCCTGGTAGCTATTTTTTCTCTCTCATTTTTTGTCTTTGATTGGCAAGGATCAATAATTAGTTAGCCCTTTTTTGCTATTATATTTTTTCAATTCACCATTTCACAGTGAGTCATTATTTTTTCTTATCTCTGCTCTTTCTCCCTTTTGTTTTCTATATTTTTATATATACTTTTAAAATGTTCGTTTTTAAAGATTTAATAAAATTTTGTAGTCCTGTTGAAATACTCCTCAACAGATTTCTTCTGAAAAAAATAAATACAGGCAAGTTTATATTTATATAAAGAAAATAATAATCAATCAATTAGTTATTTATTATTATTTTTATTTGTAGTTGTTTTTACTCTGGACAGATGTCAAATGGTCACACCAGTATTCTCAGAAATGATAGATTCACAAAATCTCTTAAAGTTGTAATTTTTTTTATTCATTTTTGTGTGCATAATTACACATATCAAGCTAACTAAGTAATATTACAAATAAACATGCACTAATATTAAGTACTGCAATTATATATTTTTATTTTGTTTGTTCATTATTAAAAATAGCTCATTTTACTTTTTAGAGATAATGCCAGTAAGATAAATAAAAACTTTAATATCCAACCCCGGGATGTATTTATTTAATTTTACAGTGAGTAATTACTTTCTAATTTTCACTAATGGTGATACCTTTGCTAAAGCAAATGTAGCACCATTAGAGAAAAGAACTTTGGCGTCTCTAGAATTATTAGCCGTTTTTCTTGCCATCAGAACGGTCCCTAACATTTTGAAGGTCTTACCGGTAAACGTGAAGAGTGTTACAAGATCGTAGACGCTCAAATAGTGCTGTCATGGGTGTTATCGGATGATTCAAAAACAGGTTGAAAGACATTCGGGGAGCAGTAGAAAGGCTAAGAGACCAGTGTTATGATTTGAACTTCAGATATGCCCCATCGACTGATGATCACTAGGGACAAGTTTGAATCGCAATTTCAGTTTTGGATATTTGGGCCTGAGTGGTTGTCGGGTGACACTGTGAATTGGCCACATAGTGAACTGAATTGTTTGAGTCTCAACAGTCAAAGGTTGGTTTTGGCTAATGTTGTTCCTGATATTTCAGTGGTTCAGGATGTTGACCTGGTAGTTGATTTCAACAGGTTTTCATCCTTTCCAAAATTAATGAGAGTTTTGGCTTATATCTTTAAGTTTAACTTAAGGTTGAAGGGATCCCCTACGAACCATGTGCTGACTGCTAAGATTAAGAGGGTAGATGGAGGTATCCAGGAGCATTCTTTGAGGCATCTTTTTCCAATGGAATTGTCTATCACCCATTCTCATCAGACTGCTGTACCATCAAGGGAAGTATCCGATTTGGAGGTTGAAGCTTCTCCTGTTAGAGATAATATTAGAAGTCAGGTTGCCTCTGCTAGACCTGGAGGAAAGTTAGAAGTGTAAAGAGTAGGGATAACTTTTTAGTGTGTTACGTGCTCTTAGATGTTTTTTGATTTTATGTAGATCATACTAAGAAAATTTTTTTTTTTTTTGTTGGAAGAATTTGAAAATTTTTAAGGTAAAGGGAGAACAAAAGACACTCGTTGTGTTACTGGCCCTAAGAACCTGCTGATATTTTTTTTTTTTTTAATGGACTGTGATTGGACGGTTAAAAGGTGAACCCCCCCCCCCTTTGAAGGGGAAGGGAGAACTGGGACTGGACCTTAGCAGCAGTTGGAAATGAGACCGCTTAGAGAAGAGGTTCATTTTCTCTCTCCCTGCTGAAAAGGCAGGCAGTGTTTGCCCATAAATGAAGGATGCATGGGTAACAAAGTTGCTGAGGGCATGTTTCCCCTTCAGAGAAAGTCCTCTCGAAGAAGCCCCAGAAAAGAAAGTTTGAAAAGAAGTCCATAAGTGGAGTTTGGGGCTAAAGCCGTTTGAGAAGAAAACGCGCGTGTTTATGTAAATTTTCACCTTCTATGGCTGTAAAAGAAAAGCGTAATATCCAGGCGGACGGGAGGAAAATAAGTGAAGAAAGAAGGGAATTTGGTCACCAGGAAGAGAACTTTGTCTATACAAGAAAGAAAAGAAAAAAGATAAAAAATTTTTGAATCTTGAAAGGACTGAAAGTGTACTGAAGAGCTAAGGCTCTCCCTCTTTTTTTATTCTTATCATTGACACAGCAGGGGGGGGGCGCTATTCTTTTTTTTTTGATTTTTGGTGGATTGTAATTTTTAAGTTTTGTTTTTCTGATATATATTTTACATTGTGTTACTCAGAGAATAGGTTATCTTATTCTCGGCAAAAAGGGACGAATTTTTGCAAGAACCCTTCTTTAGCTGGTTAGAAATGAATAAATATTTTTTCTTTGTAATTGAATCTAATTTGCATTTTTTTCTTTCTTTTTCATTATTAATTTGGGCAATAGTAAAAATACTGTTGCAGCAGGTTTTATTTTCTTTCAGAAAATAAAATTTCCGAAAAATTTCCCATAGTGCTTTATTAATTGTATTGTTATTTTGTATGTTTCTCCTTGACTTTTTATACGACTTCTTGTCAGTGTATGCCAAGAAGGAAGCCAAGATATTTTAGCAAAGAAATCCGAGGCAGTACAACCAATTTCAGATTGTGCCCAATACCTGACAAGGTAAGAAACAAATCTTATCGTTAAAAAAAAAAATCTTTACATTTTTTTTCTTTCACTGAACATTCGACCACAAATTCCCCAAACATGACATAACTCCAGTTAAACTTCCCCTTCCTTTTAGATTTTTTTTCTGTTTTTCAATTTTCTCTTTACAAGTACAAAACCTATTTTGACTTAATAATGAATATATTCTAGGTAAAATTGTAAAAGAATTCATTATGTTATAACAAGTGTATAGTTGCAAAGGAAAAAACAAAGAAAGATCAACAGTGTGTATTGATCAATTTTCAGAATAAATGCATAATTGTGTGAAAAGGTGACAAATTTGTTGTGCGTTTCTTTAGTTGCCATTGGTAAGGGAAGTGATTAGGGGTGAGGCTGTTATTGGTAAGGCCTGTAGTTGACAGATTTGTTGGGTTGGTTGACAAGAGGTTACAGTAGTGATGATGAGAGAGGCTGGAGTTGATTAGTGAAGTCATGTGGTAGCACGAGTGGGATGTCGTTGATGGGGTTGATCTGTCTGTCATCAGGATCAATATCTGGCCAACATGTCTAGTGAAATGTGAATCTTGAAAGAGATCTTGATAAAAGTAGTATAACAATTAGAAATTAATAATTTTTACATAACCACTTTGAAGTGTTGAAATCCATAAAATGTGTCCATGAAATATATTTGATTAAACCTAACAAGAGCTGAAAAATCGATCAGCTGAAACATTATGTTAACAATACCAAGTATATGAAGTTCAAACTTATTCAAATTGTATTGTGTATGTTAATGACACTTTTATAGACAGAACTGTTTTGTTTTCCATATAAACTGTGAAAAAGAATATAAACACTGAATGACGAGAATTGTGAAGTGTTTGCTAACAGATTTGTATATTATTCATATTTCAGGCTGATTTTACTGCTGTCAAATTACAAGATAGAATTGAGTAAGCTAGTCAGCCATCTCATTGCAGATTATCTGGCTGCCACCCAGCAAACAACATTATGGCCCTCTATCAAGGTGAGGTTAACTCTTGACTAACACATTACAAATTACCCCCCATCAACTTTTTTTTCTTTTATTGTGATAAAATTCTTACCAGTTTGTGCAGCTAAAAAAGCTTAGATATTTATTTTGTTTCCATTGAGTTTATGGTACTGACTTTAGTTCTCAATTACACTTCAATGTATATTTTATCTAATTTTATTGTATTTTTAGTTTCTCAGAATATAAACTAGCCATGCCACTTGTTTGAACACCTATGTAAATTATCCTCTTATTTTTAGTAGCATTATAGCATATCCCTAGTCTATGAGTAAAGCTTTCTTTAATTTCTAATAACTAACAAACCTTTTCTTTCTGATCATCATTGAATTTCTGCAATAAAACCATTAACAGTGCATTTGTATTGCATATGTAATAGGTTTATTCTATTTGTAATGATTGCTTTAATTCTTAACCACTGAAAATACTTTTTTTCCTAATTTTCAGTGCACAACATACAAATTAAATTCTAAAATTTGGTCAAGTTTAAAATAAAAATTGCTTGATTAAAGGCATGTTTACAAAAATAGTTGCTATCAATATATATATATATATATATATACGGTTAATGGTCAGAGTCAGATCCAGAGGAAACAGTAGCATTAAAAAGTGCTCAATACAAATGTGAAAAAATAAAATAAAAGTAAAAATAACACGTAGAGCTTTTAACTTTAAAAATCAGGTCAGTTGAATGTGCTACCTTGTGATATCCTCAGGCAATTTTTTATCAAATGACCACCTATTGCTTTTTTTATTTAAAAAAACAAAAAAAATACTACATTAATATTTTCAAAAAATAAATAAAACTACAAACAAACGCACAACGATCAAACTCATGACATTGGGTGTAATAGAAAGGGAGGAGGAGGATGTGGAAAAAGAAGAAAAGCAAGTGTATCATAAATGTATTAAAGGAAGAAGAAAAAAAAGACCTTTTAAACTAGAAATCCAAAATTTCAAGTCCTTGCCCACATATCATAAAATTTTTCTTAAGTGCATATGAGGCTGGATAAAAAAAAAAATGGATTTAAACCCTCACTGATACATTTATAATACGCTTGCTTTTCTTCTCTTCCCCTTTTTCTTCTGCCTTTAATACATTTATGATACGCTTACTTTTCTTCTCTTCCTGCTTCTTCTTTTCCTTCCTTCTCCACATCCTCCTTTTCTATTACACCCAACATCATGAGATTTGTGCATTTGTTTATTCATTTATTTTTTGAAAATATTAATGTAACATTCTGTTTTTTTCTTAATAAAGCATTAGGTGGTCATTTGATAAAAAATTGCCTGAGGATACCATAAGGTTGAAACCAAGGTAGCGGATTCAACTGACCTCCTGATTTTTAAAGTTATATATATATATTTATATAAATAAGTGGACACTGGGATCAATACCCAGCAGCAACAGTTGGTTTTCATGCTTGGACACAATTTTCAAGACCTGACGAGTGTGTTCAAGTGTAAAACAGATTGTCACCACTTGGTGTTGACGTAGTGTCCACTTTTATATTCACATAGGCTTTATCTCTGTTGAACTTTACAATCTATGGCATTGAAGATCACAATTTATAGGTCACTTGTACATATTTTACTAAATTTTATCTATTTTATTCTTTTTTTTTTTTAAGTAACAAATTTATCTTCATTTTTAATTTTGTAGCATAAAGTTTAAATTTCTTTTACATATATTAATCAAATGTATTTTCATTATGCATGCATATGATTTAGTGTCAAATTAGTGCAAATTATCAATGCAATGTCTTAACTTCTGTTAATGTGTTAGAAATAGTAATACTTTATTAATGAGTTGACAGCTATCATACTGCATTAAATTTTACAATATGTATTTTTGCTTTTAATTATAGAATTTTCTGGACAATGGATTAAACATTCTATTGGGCATTTGCAACCAGCATGCCATCCAGAATCTCATGACAGAACTTCCTGATGGTTTGAAGCATGTTTTCCGTTCAGTCTACAACAAATATGTCCAGAATCATAAATATACAGGAAATATATGAGGATTAATGTTTACAATTGGCCAAAGACAGCTTTTAACATCAATCAAAAGAAGAAAGTTCATTTTAAATTTCCATTTAAAGAAGAAAACAATGAAAATACACCTTTTTGAATAATTTAATATATTTTTAATAAATTCTCATTTTCAGTTATTTTTAATACATTTTGAATTTATTAATTCATTATGTGTGTGTGTGTGTGTGTGTGTAATACTGAAACAGTAAAACCTATTTACTTCTGCATAAACTCCAACAAATACAGGGAGCACAATAACATCACTGAATAGAGCACAAGTTTCCAGCTACAAAACATTGTTTTTCCGCAGCAGTGACAACATCAAAAAAATGTTATGTGTCATCATTCATTGGCCAGAAGGTGGCTTGACATGTACATCACTGCCACCACAACTAAAACACATTACTCACTACTTGGCTATGATCATATCCACTATTTTAATCTCTAAGCATTCAGTAAGCATCAATGGGTCTAATTTTTGTCACATGATGGGATTCACTGACACACCTATATTATACACACTTTCATTTTGCCAGACTCAGCTGCTATCTGTAAAAAGGTTTATTGGCAGGAAAATTTCACCTTTATTGCCAATCCATCAACATAATAAAATAGGAAGCATTTCTTTCATTATATGTGTACACATCTTTTCAAATGAATATGCAAAATTTTACAAATTTGCAAAAATCCAGTATGAAAGTATAATCAAATAAGCGTTGAAATTATCTTTTGTTGTCCATACTTGATGCAATTATGTCACTATCCAATATCAATGTCATGGTGAGAAAAATTATCATCATACAAGTATGTCCAAAGAAATGATAATTTAATACAAATTGTTACTTGAGGGATTTGAGCAGTACTAAATATCTTCATGTCCCTGAGAAATGCCAAGGAAACAAACATGATACTTGGTAACAGGATAATTTGACTTATTTAAAAATGTTAATTTTATGGTGTATTGCACATTATCATCATATTTCAGATAACACACAGTTGGTATAATTGAAACAAATTAAAAAAGTAAAAGTCCTTTAATAAGTTGAAAACTTGTTTCTCCGGCAAGTTTGCATTAAATATGAATTTTGAGGCATTTTTTTTTTTTTTTTAATATTGATTTGTTAGAGTATACCAAATGAATGAGAAATTATAAAGAAAAGACTTCAATGGGGGAGAGGAAAAAAAAAAATTGTACTGTCATATGTGACAAAAGAAATAAGATAAAGGGAAGTAAAGGAAACACAAGACCAACTAGGTTTTATAGTAAAAAAAAAAAAAAAAAAAAAAAAGGTTTTACTTTAATTTTAGTGATTTGGTCAGTGGCTAAAAAAAGACAAAAACATAAAAGGCTTACCAGCAAGAAGTTAGAAACACTTCAAAGATAACTTCAGTCAGGAGTTGCTGGGTTTTTTGATATAGTTTATATGTCAGGACAGCAAAGGGTAGTAAACAGGCTGCACTAAAACCAATTTTACCAACAACTGACTTTGGCACTCAACTCATTTAATTTTGGCAACAACCAATGAACATGAAAATCCAGATGAAAGACCTCAACTTGTCATCCAAACACAACAAATGACCAAAACTCAGAGAAGTTTCATTCATAACAGTAGATTTCAATGTTCAACATGAAAAACAACAGAAGTCCAATTTAATCAGGAACATAGCTATTGTGAAGTCCACAATCCCTTCATTAGCTGCATAGTATGTGCTTTGCTAGGACTATGTATGATTTTTTTTAAACTCTGAATTATCCTCCTGGACTGTTTGTCATTCAGTTCTATTATTTAAACCATACCTGAAGGAAATAGATTTATACTTTTGCCAAGGATATTTGTGCTTAAGTAATTGTAATGAAATTCCCATTCTGAACTGCTATCCATTACACCACTTGCACATCCAACACAGAAAAAAAGCTATTCAATAAAACTGCTATCAACCTCAAGGACTCTAGATACAGCCTTAGAAGAGAGAACATTTGGATCAAGTGGTTCCCAATGTTGGTTGTCTTTAGCTTCGTGGGACAGCTGGTTGGGTGCTCTCTCAGTGAAACCCATAGTGGTCCAGAGGCATCAAAACAAGACAGCTACCTGTTGAGGGTGACATTATTGTAAAAGTTATTAGCTAGCACTCCAGGATCAAGGCTAGATAAGCCTGTCTAGCATATTGTAGGCAGTAGTATGACATTGCTCTTGTTGTTGTTAAACTCCTGGGGGCCATCACAACTGACATGAACTTTAGTGTGCACCACAATATAATCTGCACAAAGCCATTTGTCATTCCTCCACTTTACCTGGACACTTTCAACAATCTGATTTGAAGTAATTGGCCAATAGTGTCATGAGCATAGCCTATCTTTTCATTTTTTTTGTCAGTTTTGCTAATGCTCTTTATAACTCTGAAAGAGGAATAAGAATGTTGTCTATTTATGGCCCACTAAAGGTGTGTTATTAAACCAGCATAAAATGTGAATAAAAATTTAAATGTTCAAAATAATTTTAGTGTAGGGAAGTCATAACTCTGAGTAAATAATTATAAACCCCCTAATATTTATATATACAAAAGATACTTGTAAAAATGAGAAAAAGCAAGATATGGAAACAACAAAACGAGTATTATTTATTATCTGATTATATGATGTTGGAGACACAGACAGTAATATGGAGTAAAATTGTGAGTTTGGGGTCAAATGTAGATGCAATATGGATTAGAGTCTGACAGAATAATAAATAAGTCTTTTGTAATTTTTTTTTTATAGATGTGTAATGAGCATCCGGATAATTTAGTTCGAAAAATGCAAGAAGTGTCTGGGGGTTTTCTTACCTCAAATTTTTGTTGAATGCCAAAAGATAAATGTTACTGTTATGGCCTGAAAAAGAAAAAGGAGCTGAAATTTTCATTGACACGTGTTGATGGCCTATGTTGACTGCTTGTTCGATAGGATGTCACATATTTGTGTGTGTAAATTCTCATTGGTTACAAAAAGAGTGAATTAATTATTTTTTTTGACAATTTTTATTTTTTATGACATGACAAAGTGACAGTATAATTCATTTTTTATTTATATGTAAAATTTGAATTTTCCTTGATTTTTGAACTTACCAATTTTGTTTTGATATCTATCATTTTTAAGGAAGGATGACATAAGCAAAAAATGTCTATAGAAATTTTATTTATACATAAATACTAGACTCTCTTGGTGCATGAAGGTACAGCAACTCAGTTCTATGAACCAAACAGCCAAACTAATTGCACATATGTTTTGATTATAGTTGTGAAGGCTTGTGCAGAACCAACCACACGTTTTGGAAATCAAATACAGAGAATTGGTGCACATAGTATGCCACAAGGTCCTTAAATGACTCTCCACAGGTTACGAATTCAGTGTTGTCCTTCTAGACCAGTTGCCACCCAAAAGTATAGGACCTACTCTGTCCTATTTACCCATAGCTTTGAGAGATAGATTCATACCACTCTCAAAGGTACTTGATTGCAAGTGAATGTTATAAACTTGACTCTGATTACTCAATCCCAGTCATTATCCATTACTCCATATTTTTATTAAAAAAAAATTAAAAAAAAAAAAAAACTTGTACCCATGAAAAGTGAATATAAAGAAGAAAAACTGAGAAGTATAAATAGTCAATTGCTGATATTTCTGACGGAGTGATTCCTGGAGGGTCCATCTATGAAACTCTAGAGTTGGGATGCTGAAGGTAACATCAATCAGCTAAATGACAAACCTTTTACTTGTATTAATTATTTATTTATATATATATTTATTATCACTTTAAACATTTTTTATTATAAATATATCACTCTAAACATTTTTAGTGGATATTTGTATTTGAGTAGATGCTCTGTTTATTTATTAAATGGTATATGTATTTATTTTCACCTACCAGCCTGAATATTTGAGACATCTTAAATAAAAAATCTGCCCTCTCTGGCAGGATTCAAACCTGTACCCTCTTGGTTAACTCAGCCAATCAGGCAAGGCTGAATAGTGCCTTTAAGCGAAATTCTTCATCATAGCCAATAGACAAAAATAAATAAATATACTGTTTAATAAATAAATGGAGCATCCATTAAAAAAATAACGTTTAAAGTGATAAAATCTGTTGGATTAATAAAAAAAATCCATTACTTCTTTATAAAATATATATATATATATATATATATATATATATACAAAAGCACTTTTTATATTAAGTATGAAATGGAAAATTATTTAACAGCTTAAGCTGCTAGAAAATGAAAAGGATTCCCATCTGAAATATAAAATCTAACAAAAATTTAAGTGTCTTCAATTGCTACACTTTAATTTCTTTAATATAGAAACTTTTATTTTCAATATAAAGATAATAAACAATTAGAATTTTTTTCTAAACCAAAAGTCATTGTAGGAGCTACAACTCAGAAGAGAATTCCACAAGTGGGAGAGAAGAAAATATCAGCATAAAACTTACATCCAACTATTTCAATTGTAAAATGATGAAACTTGCTATCGATCCTGTACTGTGCTTAAATTCATAGTCGAGGTACCATAGAGGAAATGTCATCAGAAAAATTACCAATAGAAGAGGCACACGGAAGCTATATTGAGTAAGTGACTGAAACTGAGGTGCCAGATCAGGATCAATAAAATTGCAAATTCTTTGTATTTTATCAAGGATCTCACTACATAGCAGAAGCACCAGACCAGATGTGGCAGCAATATTCAGTGCATGAATGAATGGTAGACTTATAAATGTGTAAGATAGATTCTGGCGATATGATTGAAACAAAAACATTAAAATTCACCTATATTTTCCCATTAGTTCAATTAGTTATTTAAAGAATTTAGCCTGCCTAATGAAGTGTTTTAGCTAATTTATATACTGACAGTATCAAAATGGATTTCTTGTTTTAAATTTTTTTTTTTTTTTATTTCAAAATCACATGGACCTAAAAGGTTTCATTTAATAACAAGGATAATATTTTTTCTACAAACAATTAAGACTTTCCCATATTATTAAGTGTATTTAAATGATTCAGGTTATTCTAAATAATTTAACAATTCCACAATCATACAAATGCAATTTAGAGTTAAAAATTTTTTTTTCTTCTCAATGCCAAGATTAGCTTATTAACATATTCAAATATATCTTTTTCCATTGTCACCATTTCTAAGAAGGAACCTTCTCATTCTTTGCTTTTTGTACAATAAGATTTAGTTCGGCAAATATATGTTTAGGGCCAAAGAAAGTTATGAAAATCTCGTTGAAAAAACAGTTAAAATGTGTCCATGAAATATAGGACCATTTCACATTTATCTTAAAGTTGACACTGGCTGATATAACCAGATTTTAGTTGGAAGTATGTTGCTCAGTATCAACACACACTCTTTCTACTTCTTGGTGTATTGATAACAAGAATATAGGTTCACATCCAAAGTCAAAACTTTTGTCCAACAATTGATCACAATGGATATATACTCATAGAATGAACATTTTATTCAGCTTAGTTTTTTGGTCTGGTACAAGGACACAATATTGGAGCACTTACTGAGAATTAAGCTAGTGTGGGGGGAAAACAATAAAAAGAAAAAAAATTTTCACCATTATGCCAAGAGTAAAGAAACCAGATATATGATTACCAGACTTGGTTTTGTCAAATGCCATTAGGCAGCATAATGGAAGTCTATAAATAGGCAAACACTTCCTCTCTTCCCACCATTCCTCCAAGATGTAAAAGTACATGGAAAATGGACAGTTTCCCTGGCCTGCTGACTTTCTCTTTTCTCTTTCCAATGCATGTGTCTTCCAAAACCAACACCTATGAAATAAGTCAAGCTTTTTCTTTGGTTGTTTTAACTCAGCACAAGGCAGGCTTGAGCTTGAGCATAAATATGATGCTTATATTTACTTACCCTAACACCTAGATGAAAAAGAAAATCTACATACCTTATCATTGGAAGGTTTAAAAATGGTAAGTACAAACTTTTCTTTGGTTGTTCTATCACTGCACAAGGCTGACTTTAGCTAAAGTTTTAATACGATGCTTACATTTACCAACTTTTGGACCAAAAAGAAAATGGACATACCCAAGAGACACTGAATTTTTTTTTTATATAAACTATAGCAAAACAAAGAATAAACAGTCCATGGTTGAAACCCAAGTTTTTTTTTTATACTTGTCTGCATCAGAACACACATCCACATAAAATAGACTCAAAGCCTACAACCTTTTAAATTCTATGCTAGATTGCAAACCATTGATATTCTGTAGGCACATAATTATCTTTGATCTCAACATACCATTAGTATTGGAAAACCATGAATTTTTGAGCTAAACCCTTAACATCTGTATTTCTGTTTTTAAAATTAATTTAGTCTCAATAGTTTAAATTTAGTTATACAAAGAGTTTTTAAGCATTGTATATGACTGATTTAAATTAATTTCCTCATCTCTTGCTTTGAAAATGTTAAAAATAAAATAAAGCAGTGACATCCATGAATACAATGAGCTGTATTTATTTAACGTGATGGCTTCATCCTAATATTCAATCCTCAATAAACAAATGAAAGAATTACTATAATTGACTTCTGGGTAAGTTTAACCTTTGCAAAGGAAAAGGCGTGTCAAAAAGACACCCCCCCCCAAACACATCTATTATTTTGTACTACCTTCACTCTCTTGGCAGTGTTTCTTGTTTTAAAGAGATGATTAGAATTTTATAAAACCCAAACATGAAAGTGAATTTATATATATATTTTTTTATTGAGTATTTACAACAAAAATATTAAACACTATTTCATTAAATTTACAAGAATTTTATAATGTTCTAAAAATGTGAACCAGCTAATACAATGTTTATTGTTTACCAATTTATAAAGAACTATAAAAAAAAAAAAAAAATTATTCATAAATTTATAGAAATACGTGAACCAACTATAAGAAATGCTTATTTACCATTTTATAAAGTTGAAATCGATTGGCAAAATATTGGTGAATTGCCAATCATTTAAAAAAAAAAAAAAAAAAATTGACTAACTCAAATGGAGAAGCTGCCAAAGTGTTTAGGGGTCTATGTCAGTCAGCACATGGCTGACAAATAATCAAGAGGCAGGTTTTCTAGGCATTTTTAGAAAAACTAGGAACAGTTTTTAAAAATTATTTTCAAGATTAGTAAAAGAGGAGGGGGTAACCTATAATTGCCGGAGTTTCATGTCTTGGATTTCTATTGGTTAGGCATCCTTCATGCTAAATGACTTATGTTGTTTTCATTTCTTTTTATAATTAAATAATTTGAGAAGAAAAGATCCATAAAAAATCATGTTCTTATAGCTCATAGATATTTTTATAAAATTATGAAAAGAAACTTTTCATAGTTATTTATTTATAAAATGGTAAACCAATCAAGCAACTTTTGAAAACCTAATTTTGAAGCTAATTTGACTACAGTAAATGGATATATAGTTTGGTCAATGGTGTAGCCAGGGACAGCAGTATATATGCTCAGTTTATATCTTGTGTATGAGGCAACCACCTTAAAATTAGCTTCAAAATTAGGTCTTCAAAAGTCACATGATACCCAAGTATATACGGTAATAAATATTGCATTGCAGTTGGTTCCCACATTTTGAAAATGTTGTAGATTTTTATGAATCATTGTATAAAAAGATTTCATTTCAAATTTACTTATTTATAAAATGATAATAAATCTTCATATAATGGTAAATAATAAATATCACATTGTATTTGGTTCACATATTCTTATAGTCTTGTAAATAAACATTACAGAGGGAATCTTTATAGTATACAGCAGTGCCAACAGAAAAACCATCCTTTTGAAACACTGTTTATTTTGGGTTTTTTTACAAGTACAAAGGTTAAAATTTTAAACTTTGTATATTTATTACTTCAGCACATCATGCAAAATTTGTTTAAGCATTCAAATGGTATTTTACCAACTTTGAGAATAAAAGCAATTTCCAGTTGAAACAGGCCATTAGTTTCCAAACACCCTCATTTCCTTTGTATTCTATTGGAGATATGTAAGTTCCACTCAAGTAGTTTCTTCCCACTAACTGTGGCTTTGTGGAACAAACTCCCAAGATGATTCTTCGCTAATCACTACAATCTTAACCTGTTCAAGTCTAGGAGCATTAACTATTATTTTCCCCCCACAAACTGTGCCTCTTACTCTAATCCTTTACCTCGAATGGCTCTTGGGCCTTGTACAATGGAAACATTATGTTAAAAAAAAAAAAAAAGAAAAAAAAAAGGAAGTAAATTATAATAAGATACTCAGCTCCAAACTAAGCATAAATACATTTAAAATAAGCTTTTATGCTGTTTTCCCCAATTACAATGGTGAATGGAGTCAATCTAATGTTATTGTAATGTACCCAAATATAAAAATAAAATATTAATAAAAATATATATTAAAAGGTATTTTCTTTCTTTGAAAACCCATATCACTTTTCCCCTCTTTCTTAACTATTGAGAAGGCAACTCTCATATACAAAGAGGGAGAAGAAAAGACTCAACAACTGCTGCAAAACGGAACTTTGCTAGTCCAGAGTCTAGTTAATGTGCCTAGAAATCTATCAAAACAAGAAAGTCTCCATGCATAACTTTCACTATAAAGAAAAGAACATGCAAAAATAAATAAAAAGAATTTTGGCCAATCAAAAGAACAAAGAGATTTTTGATGTTAGCCAAAACCAAGTAGTCTGGAGTCTTTCAAAGTTGTATATAAAGAGACAGCCAGAAACCAGCCCAAACATTTTATGCAAAGAAAGAAGCAGTCACCTGCTTAAGACATTTCCATTTCATTTGCTTTCTAAGGAAAGCAAATACCTTCTTTTTAATTTGAATATTTTTAAATATTTTATTTTCACATTTGGGAACACCACATAGTAAGCATTTAAATAATTATCTGCCAATTTAGCTTTAAAATATTATATAATCTAGTTAATAAAAAAGAAAATACACTGATAGATGGATTCTTATCCTGAGCTTAGCTGAAAAAAAAAAAAAAAAAAAAAAAGCAGCAATGAGACAAAAGGACTAACATTTTAGTTAAGCAATGTCCTGTTTGGACAACACAAAATGAGTAGTGTTTAAAAATTTTAGTTACTGGCATTTAAGAAAAAAAAAAAAAAAAGTAAAGTGCTTGATGTAATAATTTTTATAATTTGACCATTTAACCATGTATTTAAATAGCATCTTATTTACTGCTTATTTTTTTTCTTTAACTGTCCACATATTTGTTGTTTTGTCCAGTTCATTCGCCATCTTTCTTGAGGTATCTAGTGTAGAATTTTCATTGCTTAGGATTGAAGTGATAAAAAAAAATGTTTGATTAAAAATAAATTCATTAATTTCAAAAAATAAATAAGCGTATATATTTTTAATGTCTTTAAAGCCATGATTTGGGAAATTATTGTTGATAAGTTTTTGGTTTATGTTGCTTAATTCTCTATAAAATAATGGATTAACAATGTGAAAATGATTTTCTCTTCAGACTCAATATTGTATATATAATGTACTCCTGTCCTGTCATTTTTTTATATATATGAGGGTACAGCAACTTAGAACTAAACAACCAATATTATCCACACATATGATTTAATTATAATGGTGAAGGCTTGTGTAGAACCAAACACATTATTACTCTCCTGTGCTATATATAACAAACAGGAATAGTAATTCAAACAGGTCTACCCACTAAAAGTAGCATTTATAATAATAAGAAATAATGTCAGATAAAAAAAAAAAAAAATACTTATTGGGTATGAAACTGAAGCTAGTAGATGTAGATTTGTAGAAGTCCCAATGAAAAAATGTATTTTCATTAATAGATAGAGCCAACCTGACAGAGCAAGGTTTGAATTAAGGCTGAAAAAGTGGTTCCCCTGAACTGGGGTTGAGGGGGAGGTGTGTGCAGATTCGATTCCTGTTGGATGCACAATTTTTCTTTAGTAGGAATTCTCAATTAAGGCCGGTTGTTAATTTCATTTCTTTAATAAACCAAAAGCAGGGATAACAACTCAAACATGTCTACCCACTAAAAATAATAGTAATGAGAGAGAGAGAGAGAGAGAGAGAGAGAGAAAAAGAGGCAAATATGAACAGTCTGCTTCCATTCTTTTATTATCTGATATCAACTATTGTTTTATTGTAACCCTTTCAATGATAAATAATGAGGATCTATATGTTTGTTATAAAGCCACAAGTGTTAAATAATAAATCCATGCACTGTCCCCATTTTCGAAATAAATGCCATCCTACTAAATGTGATAAGGTTAAGGCCAGGATAAAAGAAATCTTGGGACCAAATTGTTCAGACAGACACTGACCTTAAGCTGAACCTCAGGTCAAGGAAAGATTTTGGTAAATTCTTAAACACCTTCATATGTCCATTTATGGTTTCAAAACTGAGTTGGTAATTATAATGAGCATAGGTGTTTATATCATGTGGCATTACAAACTTGAATATTGCCCTGGGAAAGAAAAAAAAAAAGAAAAAAAAAAGGACCCTTGATTGAAATTAGATTTAAATTAAGTGTTTATAATCTTTCAAGGAATGAAGTGGCAATATTTACTTATTTTTGAAGAACAGTTTTCTGAAAAATTAATTTTTTTTTTTTTTTTTTTATTCTAAGACCCTTCATCCAACCAAATTAGCTGGCAAAAGAGAAAATAACTTGTCCAAACAAGATGTAATAGCCTTGCCAGCTGGAGAGAGTGTTTTCACATTTAGCAGAAAGCATTTCACTTTCTTCATAAAACTGGAGGCTAAAAGGCTTTTGGCTCAATCTATTTCTTAAAAAGTCAAATTTATTTTTATTTTTTATTATTTTTTCACCACTTAACGAGATGAGAGAGAGAGAGAGAGAGAGAGAGATGGGGAGAAGCACCCAGGTAAAAGTTAAGACTTTCAATGCAAGTTTTCAAGTCAAGCAGACTCTCTACTTGAAAAATGGCTATAAAATGACCTCCCTCTATTTTATCATTTAGTAAATATTAGATGTCATTTGCTAACACTATCTTCTGGTATGTTCTAAATATTAAAAAAGAAAAAATATTTTAAGAGACAACCAATAAACATAATAGAAGCAGGCATCTAAGCATCACAATAGTAACAAACCTCTGTAATTTGACATCTGAGATGGAACCTCGGAACCACTTAAGCCTATTATTCTGATACACATGCTGAATCTAAATGTGCGGTTTTGAAAAGTTCTTGATTAGAAATCTGACAAAACCAAAGACCCAGGTTAATGCTTTAACAATGAAGCCTAACTACATATAGTTCACTTGTTTATAAAGTATCAGATTTCCACATGCAGCTATTTATAAGAGTTTGATGAAAATAAGAAAAAAGAAGCTTCAAACAGATGAGAATGAAGGCCAATTGGTCTTGAAAAGCACTAAGTTATGCATAATAAAATATGAACAAAGAAATGCCAGGAGGTAACTATTAATAAATATAATGCCAACTTGAAAGGAGAGTCTGCCAGAGTGAGAAGTCCTAGTGGAAAGAATGGTTGTTATTCATCTCATAAAGGGATTCTGTTCTTAGTTTTGTCTTGTGCCATATGTTCTTTCAAACTTGAAATAGTATTTTTACATCACCTCCAGTGTAAAAATGTATGTTCAATTTAAAGATCGATGATAGACTTTCTAATTATCTGATAAACTAATAAAAAATATAAGGAATAATTAACAAATTTAAATAATTAATGAGTGTGTTACATGCATTCTTATCATATTAGATCTGTGTATTTTTTTGTTAACATCTATTTTTCACAATGTTTAATTAAATAATCTGGGCAGTGGAAGTACAGAATTTTATTATGGCTTTAAAAACAGACATTTTAAAAGTATATATTCACATAATATATACAAATATATTAAAACAAAGGAGGTGGAAGAACAAAGATAAAAAAAAAAAAATCATCATGAAGTAGTGAATCAAAAAACACCAAAAAAAATTATAAATAAAATAAAACGCTAACCGGTTGTTGCACCTCACTCTTCATAATTCAATCTAGGACAAAACACAAATATGTGAAGAATGATTAAAAAATGATTAAGGAAGGAAAAAAAAAAAAAAAAAAAAAAAAGTATATACTACCAGGGAATCAGCAATATAAATCAGACAGATTATATTAAGACCTAGCAGCCAGTCCTTCTGCTTACAGAGGGAAAGTTGCCTTGTCTTAATATATAGATCTCAAGTTCTTTCATACAGTAATCTGAACATGCTCTGCTGATGATGTTCTTAAAATTATAAAATGATTAGATTTCAGTTTGAAATGAAAATTTTGTAATTTATAAAACATCTTTACAAAATCAGAGAAAAAAACTTAACTACATTTTGCATGTACATTTTTCTGAATTAAACAGTGAAACTACAAGCCTATAGGTGGGCGTCTAGGTCTAGAGGTAAGTTTTCTACATTCCATACACAAAGCTCTTATGTAAGGTAAAAATTACTGTTATTGATACCTACACTGTTCTGTAAAGGAAAAAAAATGTCTATCATTACACTAGGAAGAAACAAATGAAAGATGAAAACCATTAAGAATAGAAAATGAAAAGAGATGCATATTAAATAGCAGCTTTGTTGTGTGAACAAATAGTTTATTGCAGTTTTATTCAAAAAAAAAAAAAAAAAAAAAAAAAAAAAAAAAAGTTAAAAAGTAATAGTAGTATTAATAATAGTAGTGGTGGTGGTGGACTGATATTAGAGTAAAGTCCCTAAATGAAGCCAGTTTCTACACAATTACCAAAGTGATTTTGATGCAATAGTCACCATGGACAATGTTCATGTGAATACTTAGCTAGCCTCAGTTTTGTGGGGTAGGTCAGGGGGTGGAACCGTTTTTTTTCAGATACTTCTTATCAGAAACAAGTTGGGAGTATGATAAACAGTCAGATGTTTATATATATATATATATATATTATATATATATATATATATATATATATATATATATATTTATTATTGTGTGTGTAACGTGGAGCTAGCAGCAAACATTTTACATTGATATTTTTTTTTTTTTTTTTGCTTTATGGTTTTATTTTAGCTTTGTAAAATTACATACTAGCTTTACACGAATCTTAAGTTATCAATCTTCTTTTCAAAACGGAAGAGATGAAAAACAAGTTTCCATTTTCATCATGTAAATATTACCCCTAATCTAGAAATTATGTTTAAAAAATTCTAGAGAAAAGAGGGAAATTCAAAGTTCAAAACATCTTTTTCCCTTTTTAAACTGAGGGGTTGGGAGCTCATGGATTAAAGACAGTATATGCCTTAACTTACAAATATTTATACCATCATCGTCCTTGTCTACAGATACTTTCATGATGAAAAGAATTTTGGTCAGGATTTAAACAATGCTCAAAAACGGCAGTTCTTACCTTCACAAGGTATCTGTTTCACCTATTTTGAACAGTTCCTACCAAGGACTATACATTTATTGTATATATATATATGTCTGATTCTTATTTGAAAATATGCCTAGTCGCTACCTCCCTGCCTCTCAAGCTTTGAAACAAATGTCTTCCTGAGCTATGACAGTTTGTTCTGAGGATGTTTGTGGAGCAGCCTGACCCTGGGGATAATGGACCTGCAAGTTGGCATGGGTTAAAATGGCATTACTGCTATCAAAGGTCACGACTTGAGTCACTTGCTGCTGCTGCTGTTGTTCAATGGCTGCTGTGTAAGCCACAGCCAAGTTCTGGTCCACTGTGATCGTCTCATGTTGTTCTTGTTCCTCATAGCCGCCTGCCTGCTCAACAATCTCCACCTTATGTTCCAGGGGCGTCACCGTAGAGTACGGGGACACAGACTTGTCCACGTGCTCCACAACTTCAATGATTGGTTTTACATCCGCCACAGTTGGAGCCTGGCAATTAAGAATCGTGGCTGTGGTTGTGCCCGATACAGCTGCAGTTTGGTTTTGGCTCAAGAATGTCTTATTGCACACATCACAGCTGATAGTTGGAATCTCTGCTCCAGTACCTGTACTATGTGTGCGAATATGGACAGTCAGGCTATCTGATCGTGTAAACGTTTTGTGGCAATATTCGCAACTGAAGGCTGCCACAGCACCGCTGTTTGAAGCAGCAGCTGCTGCCACAGCCACGGCCACTTTATTGCTGTCAGTGACAGCTACCAAAGTCGGGGTGGTTGTCACCTCACCCGTGTGAGTTCGGATGTGCCAGTTGAGTGAATTTTCGTTAATAAATGTTTCTGTACAATACTGGCACTCATAGGGTTTTTCTAAGTGCTGGTGTTTTTCAGCCTTGTGCGTAAGCAATGAAGTAGCGTCTGTAAATGTCTTCTTGCAAAATTCACAGATGCACAAAAGCTGAAGCTGGGTGGTATCTGTAGTTGTGGTAAGGGCGTCACCAGCAAGAGCCACTGAAGTTGGGGTGACTACATTAGCAACAACCGAGACTGCTGTGGTGTTTGCATGTTTCTTACGATGCTTTGCCAACACGCCTTGGTCAGCAAATGACTTATGACAGGTTTCACAAGTGTATGGTCGTGTTCCACTGTGGCTACGCAAGTGCTGTGTCAATTGAGAGGCAAATGTGAACTTCTTCTTACACAGTTGGCAGTTGAATGGTTTGTCTCCAGTGTGAGATTTTATGTGTGATGTCAAGTTGGACGAGTGCGAGAAGGATTTTTCACAATATTTACATCCATAAGGTTTTTCACCTGAAAAACAAAAAATTATGCCAATAAATAATGATTGAATAAAATGAATAAAGAACAAATGAAAAAACAAATACAATCATGTCATTAGCTAATATTTTACTTTGTATCAGCACAGGTTGCTTTTATTTTGATCTTGCAAATAAATTGTATTGGATTTTTCTTTTGCATGAATCTACAGTTAATTTACTTTAAAATCATAATAAAATAATACCTATGGATACATGCAAAATTCTATATTTTAACATGTGTCAATTCAAACAAAATTTTTGACAAAAAAATGCTCATTGTATAAAAAATATTAAAAGTTCATGATACTTATTGACTCAAAGAAAAAAAAAGAAGATTAACTGATAGTATGTGTGGTAAAAGAACTTTCAAATTATTGAAACTACTGTCTACTTTTCGACCTTCAAGTTGTTTTTTGAAAGGTCCGTCATTGCGGAAGTCTTAACGGGCGTGTAAGGGGACAATAATTGGTTTTAAGCAAGGATAATATAAATTTATAGATATGCGTTAACAACCACCGAATTGAAAACCTGAAAACCATGAATCGGGGTGGTTAATAAAGTAAAGATTATTCACCTAAAGTCAGTTTTTAGGCCTTAAAGATAATTTAGTCATAGAATTCATGACTTAAAGTTTAGTAAACTTTCAAATAAATTCTCAACTATATAAATAACTACCATATTTATTAACAAATTGGTAAAATATAAAAGAAATCGCCACATAAAACATCTATATTTGTGTCTTAGGACAACACATTTTTGAGAGAGAAAATGGTATAGCTCTCCAGAAATTGGTTTATGATGTGGCTTTTAAAAAGCCAAAAATTGAACCCCACCCCACCCCCATGTTTAAAATAATTAAAAATATGGCAATTCTTTTCTGGTATGCCAGTCAACTTTTATTGGGGTTTTGCAAATAAATTTCTTCTAAACAAGGAAAATCGATGAGTTATTTCCCTCCACACCCTAAATAAATTTCTAGCAAATACTACACCTAAAATTAAATATTAAAAATAATTAAAAGCTTTTAATTTCATTTTTACAATGCGTATATTTCCAAATTTGCAAGTATCACCTGTTCTTTTTTAGATACACATTTTAAAACTGAAATTAAAAACTATTTTGATCATATATAATCTTAAGTGTATTATTTGCTAGATAAAACCATAAAGATATCTGTAAAAATAAAATAAATTTTCTTTGTTTAGAAGAATTTTATAGGCCAAACAAACACCCACTAAACACTAGTGTCTAAAAAAAAAAAAGTTTTGAAAATATACACATTTTAAAACTGAGATTAAAATTCACTTTATATTTTTAATATCTAATGTAATTTTAGTTGTATTCTCTAAATAGTAACAATTTTATTTGTAGAAAACAAACAATTTTTTACACTAGAGACTCGCATATCTGGAAACATACACATTTTAAAAGTGAAATTAAGAACTATTTTAATTAATCTTAATCTCTAATTTAGTTGCATTCCCTAGATAAAAAAACAAATTTATTTATAAAAAAAAATCTTTATTCATTTTTCTTGTTTACAACTTTATTTCGTGACTGGCATACTGACTTACTAGAAAACCCTTACAAAAAAATCCTACTTCATAAAATTTAACATTAAAATGAAACTGGCAACTATTTTTTTTTTTTTTTTTACTTGCTATTTTGTTAACTTAATTTCACCACAAAAAGTTTTTTTTTTTTTTTTTAACTGAAATAAATAGATTTCCAGACATTTTTAACATATTTTTGTCAAATCTTTTTTTCTTACAATGGTATAAAGGTCGATAAAATTTAATTTTATTAACATGTGAAAGTCTTTTTCAATAGTGTTTCTTTGGATATGGTCACTCAGTTGTGACAGCACTTAAAAATCGAAAAGAGTCAGTTTTCCAGTTAAACCGCCCATCTCTAATATATATATATATATATATATATAATAAAATCTTGGTAAACATGTTAACACACATATGCATTTAATTTTATGAAATTTCAATAAATGTGTCGCTACGTTATAAAAACACAAGCCTGTGTTAAAAAAAAGATTTTCTGCAAAAATTTAAACTAAAAATAAATAATATTTGTTTTAATACAGATTAATTAAACTTTAAATCAGTTAATCTTCCTCAAATAAAGTTTCAGAAAAGTAAAGGAGAATTTTGTTGTGCTGACATATTTGTCAATATGGCCAATTTCAGAAAATTAAAAAAAATTATTTCAATCAATTCAGTTTGAAATACGGTAAATTATTTTGGTGATTGGAAATATTAAACTTAATCTATTGGAATTTAAAATAAAAGCTTCAAGATTACATTTCTAAAATGCATTTTAAACCTTAAGTGTCGCCCCTTTTTTTTTCTTTTAGAAAAATTTCTGTAATAATTAATACAATCATTCTCATCTGGATGTTGAAGAGCAAAACAGAGTTGATCTTTGACAAGTATTGTGAACTTTCAATATTTTTGCAACAATAATATTTAATTTACTTTCATTAAAATTCCTTACTTGAATCATAATAAAAAAAAAAAAAAAAAAAATGCTTTATTATAGGAGGGAGATATTTAAAATTTGGGGTTTTTTAAAAAAAAAAAAAAAAGTATACTATAATTTAAAATTTGGTTCATCATCTCTGCACCAAAAAATGTCTCGGCAGATGGTTAAATAAAAAAAAATTACTGAAACAGATTCATATCCTGTCAATTATCTTTTTTAAAACAATGTTGAGAAAAAAAAAAAAAAAATCTTAAAATCAAAAAAAGACAATTTGGAAAAACAAGGATGCAAAAAACCATTTGATAATTAAGAATTTTAAAAGGAGAATCTACATGAGTTTTCGATAATTGATTAAAGTTACTAAATTTTAAGACAGAAATATGGGCTGTGTATGAATAACACAACAATGAGAGTAAAACTATCAGGATAAATTTGATAATTTTAGGGAGAATCAGGCATGACATTTTGAAAGAGACAATTTGTAACCATCATTAAAGTGAATGGAGGATGGCAATGAAACTTAACATAGGATAAGAATATAAAGAATGGACACTTCAATATAAAAAACAAAAATTAGAGAGAGCAGTACAATGGATGGTTTTACACTCATTCATCTGTAGAAACAGACTCTGGTGATATAGCTAAAGTGGTAGTATCACTGTGGCAGCCATGAGATAGAGGATTTAATATCATCTGACCAAGGAATGATTGTTGGGGCAAGAAAGATGGATATGACACAATAAATAGCAAGGAATTTACAAGTAAACAGTCAGTCATAATAGAACCATATATATTTAATGCGAAAAGCTTATAAAAAAAAAAAAAAAATGTAAATTTGGATTTTACAAATAAATTGGAAGTACCTTGTTTGAAAAGAAAAAAGTTAAAGATTTACCATAATATTTCGTAGAGTTAAGTTTGGAAAAATATACATTTTTGCAAAAGCCCTCATGAAACATGTTTTGATAAATGTGGAGGCCAAGTATGGGAAAATTTTAGTGACATACTGGTTCATAGATTTTACCTCAGAGAAACATGGCCCTGAAATTATTAAGTAGCCCTTTGCTAAGGTACTTTTGAATCTGATTCTTGTTTGATTGGACCAAGAACGACAAAGAAGAAAAATCATTTTGATAAATGATTAATTATGAACAATCTTTCTTCAGAAAAATATTTTTTGGAAATTACGAAGGAAAACTCCTTGCTGGGAAAAATGAAAGTAATTCTAAATTTCTCAATGGATATTTTTTTTTTTTTATGAATATTTCAAAGTGTCAAGAAATATCTGGTTTTTAACTTGGTGCAAAAACCTCTTTATTACAAATAATGGATTAACAAACTTCAATAATTTAAATTGCAAAAAAGTAGTTTTGGAAAATGTTAAATAATTCTTTTTAGGCAGAATTTCCTATTTAACCAAAGGTAGATTTGGATGATGCAAAAGGTGTGATCCCACTTCATTGGGTAACAGTAAGAGAGAATTCAGCCAATTAAATTATAAAGTAGAAACATAATTGAAATCTAAGCCACCATCTTAAGCTTTCTCAGTATAAACCTTTCAGTAAACCGACAACACAAAGATATCAGCTAGAGAAAAGGAGAGAATCAGGATATTCTAATGTAAAAATTTCTAACCCAGTTTGTTGTTAAGGAATTTGGTGACTACTTTTGTTTTTGTCAATACTACTATTCTATCCACACAAAGCCCACTTTCTTTCCCCACAACAAACTTTATTTTTGTTATGAATAGCTTCTTAGAAAGTTAAACTGAGGAAGGGTTAATTCAATGTTTATAACCCTGATTGAATAAACAATTACCCCCCCCCAATCATTCTGAGAGCACCAGTTTTTCTTCTCTTTATGACTACATACACACAATTGATGTTTCAACCAACTTTGCGAAGAGATTTTTTCAGATCTAATGCACAACATGGATTTTGTTTAAAAAAAATAAAATTATTGTATAACATTTTTTACCTTCAACTTTAGTTTGTTGATGTAAAAAAATATGACAAAACCTAAGCCAGAAAGTGATGGAGAGTGGACAATGATGATAAAAAAAAAAAAAAAAAAAAAAAAAAAAAAGATGTTGCTTATGTATACCAGATTCAAATACAACTGACCATTTTTGCTCCTGATATTGCCAACATTTGTGTCCCTACATCTTTAATTGTTAGTTTAAAACTAATTTACTTTATGATTAATAAACCCTCCCTATAGGTCACATAATGAGCAAGTTGTAACATTTCAATTATCATTTCCTTCTCCAATGTATACATTGCAAAACTAATGTTGAAAGCAGTAAAATGAAATAAGTGCATATTTAAAAACCTCTTAAGTTATTAACAGTTTTCAGTTGACAGCAAAAACTTAATACGGGCATAGAGTATAGCCAAAAAAGTTTTTTTTTCCGACTCTGTATCAGTCTCACATGAGCACACAGCAAGCATGCAGCATTGTACTGGCTAAAGTAGTAGATTAGTTCCCAATGTAAATGGTCAGTTCAGGTAAAAACTATGATTATAAAGCCCTATTTTCAAGACAGGTAAGCAAACAGAAGCTCCCTCTCCAACTTAGAAGATTGCTGCAACAAAATCTTCCAGTTAATAACCTTGCGCTCTACAAAGCTTACCTTAGCAAATACAGGGTGTGGCAGAAATACCATCCAGATAATGGTAAGTGGCAATGGGGTCTTCATCTAACTGGTGTGGGAGGTATTTCTACTGCATCCTCTGTGTGCGTGTATATTTATTAGTATCATCCCATGCAAGACAGTATAGCCACTAATACTCAAAGGGGTTACAGGGCATGGAAGAATTAGGAACAGAAACATTAATAATGAGCAGGAAGAGGAAAAAATAATCAGGAGGACAGGTGATAGCAATTTACATTACATTTAAATTTTTGCAGATTAAAGTTGGCTGGAAAGCATGTAGCCGGAAGGGGGTTCCACAATCAAGAAGTGCAAGAAAAATATGCACATGTTTTTTATGGATTTTTAAATAAAACAAGCTTATTTTTAATAAACACATAAGTGTAAATACATACAAGAGTATTTATAATACATACCAAGAATATATATATAAAATTTTTTTTTTTTAAAATATTCCCCAATGTTCAAATGTCCAGTTAAAAGTTAAAAATTTAAAATGCTAATTGTCAAGGCAGACAGACCTAACAATTGAGAGATTGGTGCTACACAATCTTCCAACAAACAATTATATTTTTGTTCATGTGAAATATACAATTTGTACATGGTATAAATACTCATTCTAAGAAAAGTCAGAGATTAACAATATACATTTTGCATTTCACTTGCCTTGCTACAGTGAATATGCAGAGATGATTAAAAACCTCTTCACCAAAGTGTGTGTGTGTGTGTAAATGTGAGAGAGTTACATAACAGAATTAAAAAAAAAAAAAAAAGAAAATTTTTTTTTTTTTTTTGAATTACTGTGAGAGCTGGAATAAATGGGACAACAGGAAGTGATGATTTGACCTTAAGACACAGTGCACTGATTCAAAATCCAAGTCAGCCATCAGCAGTATTGTCCTACTTTCTTGAAGGTCAGTCAGTCACACATCAATGAAGTATATGAACTTTTATAGCAAACAAGGTTAAAAAAAAAAAAAAAAAAAACAAACCCTGAAGTGAGAGGCATTTCATGTTTGGAAGAACTAATTTTATGTTTGACTGGTAATATTAATATTTTATTAACCATTAACTGTGGATGACAGGAATTTCAGTTGTTGCAGTATTATGGCTAATTGTAAATGACAGATTTCCAGTCTCTCTCACACACACAAATTTATTTGTCCAAAAGAGTCTCCAAGCCCTTATGGATGACAAACTATTCTCCACCCTTCAACCTCTCTCCCACAAGTGGGATGTGGCAAACTTCTCACTGCCCTATCACTACTTCTACAGAAAGTGCTTGGACAAACTACATTCCCTAGTCCTACTGAGGTAAACCTTCACAGCAAGAACACACCATGTCACTTACATAATAGTAAACCACCCACATTCTCTCCATATCCCATTGGTGATAAGTTCCACTTGAACAGCTTCTTCCCATGGAACTGACTCCCAACAGGATATTTCCCCCCAATCACTACACTCTTAATCTGTTCAAGGCTAGGGTTAACAGTTATCTTCCACTCCTATACACACAAATCTCCTCCAAACATAACCCACTACTTTGAGTAGCCCAGGGTCTTGTAAAGGGTGAACCTCACTGTAAAATAAAATATATATTTATTTATTACCTACACACAACATGAATCATTTCCTTGGAGCTATTTAGTCTGAGAAGGTAATTTAAAAATGGCACGGTGGGTTATTGTTGATGAAGAGTTTTATGAATCTTTTTGTGAAAGTGATGAATTAAGCTTAGATGTTTCAGCTGAGAGTTAAGAATTTACTAATGAGGTCACAAGCGATGATCATTTTAATAACAAACACACCAAGATTTTCACAAACAGAAAAGTCAATCAACAAAAATAGACTATCACATAAAAATGGATTACAGTAAGTACATTTATTTTGGTGTAGAATTATGAAATAAGCTATATACAAAAATAGCCAGATATGAAAACAACACTAATTCAAGTACAGTATACCTGTTTGTTTGTTTTTTAATTTACTAAGAACCTTTTTCATAAATTTATTAAAAAAAAAAAAAAAAAAAAAAAAAAATTTATTCAAATACAGCATGTATTTTTTTACCTACAAGTATAAAAAAAGAAGAATATGCTAAAAAAATCTTGCCCCAAAACTGACCAAATGAGCAAACATCAAAATTCTTGGTTGGGACAAGAACTTTTTAAGGTCCACCTTGTGTGCATGCGTGTGTTCGTGTATGATATTTAGTGCGTATACATGCTTGATTAAACATGCTCATTTAAAAAAAAAAAAAAAAAAAAAAAAAAAAAACTACTCTGGCCAATCAAAAGTCAAAGAAAATGTGCCTTTTGACAGGGATTAAACCTGCATTCACTTTATATTGAGGAAACAACCATACCACTCAGCCACAAAAGACGTCACAACAAACCAAGGCTCACTTACTCTTTCTAAATGCACATTTCGCATTGGTACCTTTTCCAAACTTATATCTGCTCACTTTATTTTTATGTCGAAAACAAAGTAAATTCTAAGAAATTAATGGATTTTTGTAATCAACATTATTTTTTATTACTTAAACATTATATTTAGCAAGTACACATTTGAGTTGCAGACAAAGTCACTAATGGTGCAACAGTGAGGGTTTTGAGAAAAGGTAATGATGCTTTTGTCCTTGCTCAAAGGTTTATATGTGGTATATTGACAGCCAAAGATTGCTCTTCAGCTTGTCTTTAAACCTGAGCAGATGCTGGTCAATGTCCATTTCCTTTTTCCATAGTGAAGCTGGATATACACGAGGTCACTTATTTTGATGAAATAGCCAGCCCAATTCATGAAAGTCTCAATGTCTCCAATTTTGCATTTAGTGAAAAGGTTATCGTTTGATACTTTGTCTTCAAAGGTGCACCCACAGATTGTCCAGAGGCACCCTATGTGGAAAAATATCAAACTGATTAATATGTGATCAGTATGGTTTGTTTGTTTCTATTTTAAAGGCATATCAAACAATATGGGCCATTTCATACAGAAAGGTTATTTCTGTGTGATCAGTATGGTGTTCAGGATTCTGACCCAGACAAGAACATGGCAAGAACAACAGCTTTATATACTTGGATTTTTTATGTCTAAGTTTATAATTCTCTCATTCCAGAGGCAATGATAGAGTTTATCAAATGTATTGGTAGCTTTGACTATTCAATTGATTGTCACCAAGAAATACACTTTGCTGCCCAAATATGTAGAGACTTTCACATATTTGGATCTTAATAGTTAGAAAATGGTGAATTGGTGGTTTTGGCCTGGCCTCTCCGATTTGCTTTGGAAGAGAAGATGGTTGATGGACAACTTCCATTTTCTTAATGCTAATGGTAAGCCCAAATGCTTTACATGTATTAGAAAAATGATCTGCAACTTTCTGAGTCACTTTAAATGCTGTTGCTCCAAGTACAGCAATGTCTGCAAAATGAAAGTCACAAATGATGTTAATTCTCAAAAACATCTTAGCTTAGAACATTTGATGGTTTTACAGAATTGGATTCTTACACCTGTATCAATGTCACCATACATCATATATTACCTATCAATTTCACACCAGCTCATTTCCACATAAAAGAATTGTGAAAAGCAAGAGAGAGAGAGAGAGGATAAAGTTGTGAAAGAAGAAAAGTAGAGTGCAAGTAAGAAGGCTAGAGAAAAAGGCAAAGTGGAGGAAAAGAATGAGAAATGAGACTAAAATGAAAGAATAAGACAAAATTTGCCATCTTCAGTTTTATTCCTTCTTTACCTATTTTAATCTTTTAAAGTGAATAAAGCTATTTTTTTCCTTTTGGAGATTGATGCACATCTTTTATTAAAAGGCAGGTAGATATTACAATACACAATGTCAGATTTCATTGTGCAATTTACATACAATAAAAATTTATAATGTATTAATATACATAAACTTGTATGTAAATAAAATTTTATGTATTTACAACAAAACTTGTATTAACCAAATATTGGGAAAATTTTCATATCATGATAAATATGCAATGTGAATTTTAGCTTATAATGCTTTTATTAGAAAAAATTTGTAACTTGGTATTTATTAGACAATTTGAAGGTTGTACATCATATCTTATATATATAATAAATCCAAATGTCAGTGTGTCACACTTTCAATTAAAGGGACACAACTGTAACTTTCAATAGCTCATGTTACAGAAATTTTGGATTCCCAAGTTTTCATTACTGTGATTGTTTTCAGTGTTATTTTACAGGAGTTTTTGCAACAAATTTTTTTGTACGATAATTTTTATAACTTATAAATAAATTTGGGAATAACTGAAATTAATTGCAAAATTCAGTGAAAGTCACCCATGAAATAAAGATAATTGTTTTTTTATGGAAAGTAAGGACCTACGTACATCAAATTAAGTGGTGGCAGAAGAATTATTGAATTTTTAAAAAGTAAGCTTAAATATTAATGCAATACTTAAATGCAGCAATCAATTTTATTGTTGCCCATCGCATACGGCAGCAGTATGCCTTGCAAAAAGAAATCTCTGCCAACAAAGGACCAGATTGCAATCAAAAGTGCTAAGGCTGTAGCAAAGAAAAGAAAGTCCTGTGCAAATGAAAAGTCAGATCAAACAACAGCCAGGAGAGTTTCCAATGCTGAGAATATACAAATACTTAGAGGCTCTTAAACTCCTAAACAATCCAAAGGTCCAATCAAGATTACTCTGCAGCAGCTAGCTTAAATGCCACCCAATAGGGCAGCTTTTAAGCTAGTGTAATAGTAACAAACCACAAAGAAGCAGCTTTAAGCTCATGAGTATATTTGAGTTAAGACAATTCTTCAGTCTGCAAATCTTTGCCCAGCTTGCTAAAGAATTTTCAAAAACACCAGATTAATAGAATGACTCCCACCCTCTCCATATATTTTTCTAATGGAGGACTTGTGGTCCATCATCAACAGAGATGTATATGAAAAAGGAAAACAATATTCAAGCAAAAATCTCTGAGAAGCAATAAAAAAATTGCTCTAAGTAATGTTAAAAAATTAATGCATGAAGGATTAATAAATGGTCAAAAAAATTCTAGAAATTCATATTAACATTTAAAATAATAAAAATTTATTCAGGAATATGGAATATTGTGTTCAAATATATTTCACTTACATTTTTTGGATTGATTTATATTTTTTTCCACATTGTTTGTATAACAAAAACTTAACCCCATTCACAAATCAATTAGATATTAAAAGCTGAAATGAAAACACACATACAATACATTGTTTATATAAATACTAGTGTACCTGTGCTGTAAAACATAACAGGTTTTTTTTTTTTTTATCTACTGCAGTTATGTTGTTGATAACTGGCTTCAGTGAACAGAAGATTATTTACTCTATGAAATCCGTTTTGTGCCATGGTGCCAATATCCTCATTCCTCTTTCTGTTGCATTACTCTTTCTTGGCAAAGACGTTTTTCCATTCACTCTCTCATTTCTCTTTTTGTGTTAGATTCTTCCCGTTTCATTTTGTCTTTGTGCTGCTTTTTCTCACAGGTCTGCTCTCCACCTTTTACACTCTTTTGTCAAGTTAATTCGCTTCAGAGCCTTGCATCTCCTGGGTTGTACTCTTATTGCTTCAAGGCATTTATGTGATGCCTGCAAACATCAAGGTGTAATCACCATTTTCATTTTTGCTCTTGTTCTAATCTCCTTTCTTCAAGGGAATTTTCCATTTTATGATGTTCACTGGCAAAATTTTTCTTAAATGCACAAAACATTATAAAACATAAGAAATTATTTAAATTTAATTCTACATTTATAGAGCAAGTTTGTGTTGAATCTCAGATACCAATGCAAAACTAAAATGTATTTAAATATGAGAACTTGTAATTACACCTACAATATTATTACTAAATTTATCTCTTATATTTATTCAATTATATATTTAGAAGGTAAAGGGTGTTGAATTTAGGATACCATAATTATTCAGATAAAATATATAGTGATGGATGCATTTTCTGTGGCAACATTAATAAAACAGCGATATTTGTTTGAAAGTAATTGTTACCACTTGTATTTTAGTTTGTCTTATGAGGTCCTCAGATGGGACAGGAAATATATAGATAAATACACATTGATAATTATTATATTGTTTGATTTGATGGTGGATGACAAAATTCTTGATATTATCTAATGTTAAAGAAAATATTGTTATCTCCCTTTATAAAAAAAAATATAAAGTTATCTCTCTTTATCAAATGAGACAGGAAATATATAAATACACATTGATAATTATTATATGATTTGATCCTGAAAATTTTGCCAACAGTTAATATCAATTTTATTGAGATAAAATCTGACAGTATATATAGATACTAGATTTATTTTGTAAAAAAGAAAGTTTGTGTGTTCAAACCCAAGTACTAAAAAATTAGAAACAACAGTACGCAGATAGGTAAAAAAGGTAGTGTAACTGTAGCAAACATGAAATGTGAACCGGTTTTAATATAGTTTGTCTATGGAATTATTGTTGATACCAAAAGGATAGAGGTATCAAATGCCCCAAGTTTTTCCTCAAGCAATAATTTCAAGGATATACTATGAATGTATGAATACTGGACAAACACAAGCAACATGAGAAATTGTGGATTCTCACATGATGAAAGAAGGTGGTTGCTAGCAACTGACGAGGATGGTAACCACCCAATGACTTCTGCACTTTGTAAACTAAATACCTCATTTATAGCTGCCATTATTCAAGCAAAGGGAGATAGCTATCTAATTTTTGGCAAAATTACTTAAATATTACCATCTTTTTTTTTTTGACAGTATGGGTACACACACCAGTTGTCCCAAAATAAATCTAATAGACATTTCTGAAGCAAAGTGGACAATGTTTAATATTTATGAAAGATAGAATTGCATTTTACTTTTAAAAATACTATAATTTTCTAAATCTAATTCCATACCTAAAACATTTTGATTACAATTGGTAGAAAGAAAAAAAAAAAAATGTTAGTTAATACCAATGTTCATTCATGATATACAGCAATACAAATACTAAAATATACAGGTGGAATTATATTTGTCAATCAAATACATGTAACTGTATTAATGAGTTATTACTGTCAAGAACGTTCAGTAATGATCAGTGGTTAGGAATGAGAAATCAGTGAGCTGAATTCAGATTCATTTTCATACAAATAGCCTTGGGAAAGGTTTGAATCCATTTTCTCCCCTCAGCCATGGAATAAAAAGTAGAGAGGACTGGGCTCTCTAGTCATGGTTGGTAACCAGTCTATGAAAAGTAAAAACTGTATGCAGCCAATGAAAGGATTGCAGAGTTTGTGACACTAAGATATTGACTGCAATTAGATAGAACAGACTAGTTGAGTAAACTCAAATCTATATTTTTGTTGACAGCATACTACACAGAGGTAATAAAAAAAAAAAAGAAACAAAACAAAAAACCTTAAAACATGACAAATATTTCAACTAAATTTCATATTTACCGCAGCTTACAATAACTGTTTATGTAAATAATATGAAGAGATTTTATTAACCAATATTGTCAAATTTTTTTGTTCAGATTATATCTCCTCCCAGGTACAATGGGAATGAGTAGAGTACAATTCCAACGTTCATAACATTTAATTTAAAAGAAGTTCAATACAGAGTAGAGCAATATTATTTATTTTAGGATATTACACCGAAAACATGTAAAAATCACTACATAGTTGCATATTAATTTACCAAATAATTCTATATATTTAAATTATTTACTAGTTTTTTTAAGGAAGATATTTATTTGTCAACTAAAAAAAAAAAAAATTATGTAGGAAATTCACAAAGCATATAACTTGTTTAGCATTTTGTTAAATTACCTCTCCACCCCACTTTTATTTCTTGGGAAACTGCATTGTCTAGTTTGTCTAATTTATGTAACTATATATATATCCGCTTTAGTTTATGCATGGCTGCCATTAGCTGCCAATCTATGGGTCATGACCCATTTATAAAAAATAATTTTTAATTTTTGCATCTTAGTTTAAATTTAACATAGGTCATACTTGATTGGTTTATCAAACCTTATTGCCCCCTTTTTTTTTTTTTTTGTAAAAAGAGGTTGTATTTTGCTTAAAAGCAAAAATAAATAAATTGTTCACTCACCAGTAATTTACAATCACCTGATGAGATGCATTGAAACACGACTGCAATTGTGTAGCGATTTTACATGTTTTCAGTGTAATATCCTTATATATATATATATATATATATATATATATATATATATATATATATATAACCAATGCACTATCCCATCTATCCTAATATTGCAAATTTTTTTTTTACTGGCTCTACTAAAAAGGAATTTAAATTAAGATAGAGCCAACATCTGACTTCCTTCAATAATATCAAGTAACTTAAACCAACTTAAAATATATAATACTATTTGGTTTATAAATAGAGTAAATCGTTTTTTTCAAAGGTTATTCTGCATTGCTTGAAAATGGAAATGAACGTTAAATTTTAAGTTTAATTTAAGATTTAGGTTTTCGTTTCAAAAGATGGTAATTTCCATTTCACAATACATATTTTTTTAAAAACACACACACACACACACACACACACACACACACAAAATAGCAGTTTCAGTAATAATGGTAGTATTTTAGAGTCAACCAGATTTGAATCCCAAGTATATATCAACAAATTTTCATCACTGATTTTACCACCACTCACCTTAATCATTTTCTGTACTACAAAAAGAATAAATAATTCTGGTGGTATGGAAAAAAGAAAAATTGATGACAATTCAAATATCAGGTAGGACAATTTTTTTTTTTTTTAATGAAACTGATAAAATTTAATACCTGTTAAGGTGTAGGTGCAAAAATCAATTTGTGAAACCATAATTTTCTTCTAGCCTTTTAAAAACTATCTGGTTAATGGGCAATTATTATTACTTAATTGCAAGATTTGATACCTATTGTAGAGCAATGGATAACAATCTGGTCTTACAGCGTAAAGAGTTCAATCCTCACTAAGTACTGTACTGTCTCAAACAAGCATGAAAAATATTCTAATTTTAGCCATTAACTGAACAATTTAAAATGGCCTGAATTGTAAATCCATGTATTCTCTCCACCTTAAATAGGTTTTTGAAATTTTGCTTCCATGTTGGTATAGACAATATTTTAGGTTTTCTAATAATCTTTGGATAATAACCTGATGATAGTTTTATATATTGCCCCCATATGTGAAGTTGTATCATGTACAAGTTGTCCAAGATTCTAATAAAATATAATAATGACTCTTAGGGCGATGGTTAATAAGCTCATCTAGCAAAAGAGTAATTAGTGCAAGAAGTGGCCCACTACTGTCTCTTTGTTGTAATAGGCTATGGTTAGGTTGATTGATTTTAAGATACATCAACTCAGGTTATTTAATGTTGAATTCTGTAAGGAGGCATCCAGTAAGGGCCAGACTCACTACTCAGCCAGTAGACTTGTTAACCATTACCCCATCATAAGGTGGTTATGGAAATGTCTATAAAATCTAATAAATATCATCATGGGATGTATTAAAAAGAAAATAATTCTATATATTAGTCAGACTGGCCACATCTGACATTTTATATGCACTATTGCATGCAGCCATTGGGAAGAATAGTGCATGGCCGTTTAGATGAACACTTGATTTTTTATTATATAAAAATAATGCTTGCCAAAATACTTTGTTTTAATGCTACATTATATATATATATATATTATATATATATATATATATATATATATATATATATATATTTATATATATGGTATTATAGTATATTTGTTTATATATTATATATATTTATATATATATATATATATATATATATATATATATATTTATATATATATTATATATATATATATATATATATATATATATATATATATATATATTATATATATATATATATATATATATATATATATATATATATATATATATATATATATATATATATATATATATATATATATATATATATATATATATATATATATATATATATATATATATATATATATATATATATATATATATATATATATATATATATATATATATATATATATATATATGTTATATATATATATATATATATATATATATAGCAAATTATAAAGAGTTAATGAATTTTTAATCCAATTTTAATCCAATATTTTCATTACTTCAAACAATATTTTTAGTGGACTCCAGTATTTGAGTAGGCAATCCCATATTCTAAACTGTGTTTATTTCGGATTTGAGAAAAAATAAGTAAATGTGCCCTCCAGCAGGATTTGAAGGGGGATGCAAGGGGTGGGGCTGGAGGGTTGACCACACATCTTCTTTATTAAGTTTTCAAGGATGTGCAGGCCAGTAGATGAAATAAACACTGTTTAAAAAAACAGGACGTTCTACTCAATACAGGCATCCACTCACTAAAAATAATATACATATATTTATAATGTATCTACACACGAAGGTATCAGTTTGGATAAGAAACTTGCCTAAAGCTAAACTTGGAAATATTTTTAGGATAGGCTGTTCATAAGTTTCTCATTTGATAATTTAGCAGGTGTTGCAAGTTGGATTTAGTCCTTAAATGTAAAGAAAAACAAAAAAAAGCTCAGTTTTATACTGGTGATCATTATTCTCTATAATAAATATCTTTGAATAAGTAGAGGAATAACCTTTTTTAGTTACCTATCTCTGCATTTACCAATCTCTTTTCAAAAGAGAAAATTAGCTTTTGAGGCAAAGTAAACAAGTCAAACCAAAAAACCAAGAGACAATCTAAAAGCTCTCTTTGAAGACAGTAAAATAAATGTTAGCAAATAATTACCTGTGTGTGTCCGTCTGTGGTTGGTGAGATTCCAAGACTTTGCAAAAGCTTTGTGGCATGTTTCACAATGGTAAGGCCTTTCACCCGTGTGAATACGCCGATGAGATGTCAGGTTCCAAGATTTTGCAAATGTCTTCTTACAGAACTCACAGGCGAATGGGCGCTCACCTGTATGTAAACGCCGGTGGGATGTAAGATTAGAATTCTTCGAGAAAGTCTTTTTACAAAACTCACATTCAAAAGGACGGTGGTGTTGTTGCTGTTGCTGGGGTTGTGGCTGGGGTGGAGGCTGCTGCTGTTGTTGGGGATCAACCACACTTTCCCCAGTGTTTGTACCATCAGTGGTGACCACAACCCCTTGATTGGCAGCTGCTGCAGCAGCGGCCACAACAGTGGCAGCCGAAACAGCGATAGTAGTCATTGTTGTTGGCACGGAAGTTGAGGTGGTTGTTGTGGCTGTCGTAACAGCCTCCTGAAGAATGGCTGGGTATGCAAAAGTAGTGTTACATGCTTCCCATGTGAATTGTGGCTGAGCCTGTTGCGCTTGCGATTGCTGCTGCTGCTTTTCAGCATCTTGAATTTCCATTGTCTTCAGAAGGCTGAAACAGCAAAAGATTGAACAAAGATTTTACAAGATTTTTCAATATTTTAGTTGGTCATGCTTTGTTATTATCTTATAGTAGATGGAGTTTCTTGTAAGTTGCAGTACTTTCAAGTCAGGTATTATATATATATATATATATTTTAAAATGTGAGCTTTTACTATAAAGTTATAAACAAGTGGTCATGCATGCCTACTATTCACTGTACCCACTTATTCAAACACTAACAGGATAATACAGAGATTTCCTACTAAAACTCATACTTAACTAATTCAACCAACTGTAAGGGACCAAGACAATTGCAATACAATACAAGCATCATAAATACTATTTTATTTGAGTGAAATAAACAGGACATTCGTTTTTTGGGGTTTTTTTTTTTTTCAATCATTTCATCCCCAAGCAAAGCAATAAAGCCACTAAGACATGGCGGTGTACTAAGTGTAAGAATATGAGAAGAAGAAAATATTAAGGAGAGAGAACAATAAAAGAATTGGCATTAATAAAACAGAAGATAACAATTAACCATGCACTTAAATTTTTGAAGATCAAAGTTGACTGGAAAGCAAGAACCCGGAAGAGGGTTCCACAAGCATAAAGTGCAAGAGGATAAACTGTTAGCATAGAACTTACAGTTACATATAGATATTTCAACTGTAAAATGATGAGACCTTGCTGCCAATCTAGTACTGCACTTAAATTCATAAAATTGAAGTACCAAAGAGAAAAACTCATCAGAACAATTGCCATGAAAATATTTATAGAAAAGGCACATGGAAGCTACATTGTGTCAGTAGGTAAGTGACAGATGCTGAGATGACAGATCAGGACAAATAATAAGAGTTTTGGTTTGAATGTGTTATTACTAAGAAAATTAATGGCTGTTATGTTAGCAGTAAAAATAACATACTCCATTGTTTAATTATATTTAATTTATACTATTTTATAATAAATTTGTGTTACAGAATAATACACAAGTGATTACTGTAAAAATTTCAAAGTAAAGTGAGTGTTAGGATGTTTTTTTCATTACTAAATTGTCTTATATGGCAGCTAAACCTGAATTTCCATAAAAAACACTTATCAGTTATAATTTTTATCATTAATATCAGTGTGAGAAAAGAAATTTTATGACACTTGATGATTTTAATGCTGTACAAGCACAGGACACATAAATAAGTCTAATACTAAAAAGTTGTCCAGGAAGTGGCAATTATCTCAGTAGAGATGTCATTGTAACTGGTTTCTATTTCCTGCCTCAGTAAGTGTACATACCACTTAGTCATAATGGGCACCTACTGTGGGACAATAGTTAGCAAGTACATATCACAGACCAATTTGCTAGTGTTGCAAATTTGACTTTCACAGCAGCCTATTTATATGGCCTTGTGCCAGACTAAGCATGGTGAATACTCATGCCACTAGTTAAAAGAAAGCTCTCTGGTCCCACAGATTAAACTGATGAAAAAAAACAAAAAAAAAACAACAACAACAACCAATACCACATATTAACATTAAGTTGTAGTGAATAAAATATCAGATTTATGACAATTCATGATCTGATGTTGTCAAGATTGATTGCATTTTTTTCTTCTTTTAAATCATTTCAGCCCAAGCAAGGCAATAATGCCACTAAGACACGAGTTACTAGGAGTAAAAAAAAAAAAATGAGAAAACATTAGTAAGGAGAAAGGCCAATAAAAGATTCAAAAAGACAAAAAATGGCAACTGATGTTGCATTTTTGAATATCACCATTGACAGGAAAGCAAACCAAAAGAGTTTCACAGGTGAGAAGTGCAAGAGAATAAACTATTAACATAGAACTTATGTTTACATCTAGCTATTTCAAAAGTAAATTAATGAAACTTAGTTGCCAATCTAGAACTATGCTTACATTCACGATGTTGAGGTACCAAAGAGGAAAGTTAATTAGAACAATTGCCATAAAAATATTTATAGAAAAGGTACAGGGAAAATGACTAAAGCAGAGATGCCAGGCCAGGATCAATAACATTATAGACCCTTCTTTCGATTTTTTCAAGAATCTCAATATATATATAGCAGGAGCACCAGACTAGATGTGGCAGCAATGTTCAAAGATAGATAGGCAGTTAGGTAGATAAACAGACAGATTCTGTCAAGAAAAGTAATATTGTCTGGCACAACAAAGTGAACCAACTTTCCTAGCAGCTGGCAGCAATTTATTCAGTATAATCATTCCACTTCATGTCAGTGGAAAACGAGAGACCAAAAAGGTGTAAGGATTTGATCTCCTGGAGGTTGATGACAGCCATGGTGATGGAAGGCAAAAAAGGACTAAAAAACAAGTTTTGTTTTGGAGGTGTTAAAATTCACAAGCCATATTTTTACCTCAGTTAATAATAGATTGAATCTCATTTTCGAGAACAGCTGCCAGTTTTACTTTGTCTCACTTATCAGACTTACAATTAAATCAGTAGTAAATAGTGTCATCTGCATAGATAGCAAGTCAGGAACTGATGACATCGGGGAAGGTCATTGATGAAGATAAGAAACAAAGTAGGCCCAAAGATAGAGCCCTGGTCAACTCCCCCACTCACATTAATGTGATAGGATCTAGAAGCATGGCCATTCAACATGACTTTCATTACACAATTTGTTAAGATTGAATCAAATCAAATTGGTCTGGAGACACCATAACCCTTCAACTTGTGAAGAAAACCAGCATGCCAAACCCTGTCAAATGTCTTTAAGATATCTAAAGACACAGCATCAGCCTTATCAAAAGCTTTCAGTAACAGCTGTTGACACATCAGCAGTTTAACTAAAGTGAGCCATATTGTTTATCTGAAAGAAGGCCGTGTAAAGTGAAATGTTTAAACAATTCAGAGTTAATTAGAGCCTCTCATACTTTGTCAAAGTGAGGTAGAAGACTAATAGGTTGGTAATTCTAAGGATCAGACAGTTCACCAGAGTTCTTAAAAACAAGAACTACAAAAGAGGATTTCCAAGAAGCTGGAAAGCAAGCAGCAGCAAGTTATAGAGTGAAAACAGGAGCTAGTTCAGTACACATTTCTTTAGAACAATTGCACAGATACCACCAAGTACGAATGCCTTGCGGGGGGTGGGGGGTCTAGTTTGGAGAGGATAGCAGAAACCACAGACTATATATTCTAGATTGAAAATCAGACAAAAATACTCCCGATGTAGAATTGGAAGAGAATTTATGAACAAAGCATTCTGCTTTATTTGTAGTAGATGGCAAAACTTTAAACTGATTGAAGCGAAGAGAGATTGAGAACTTAACCTTGCTTAATACATCATGACAAAGCTGCTAATAATCATGAGAACCAAACTTGTGTGAGGCTATATGGATTTTCACTATTAGTGAACAGCAACTTAGCCTCATTGAGAATACATTTACAATTATTACAAGCAGAGGCAAAGAGATGTCTATTATGATCTGAACTATTACATTAGTGTCACGGGAAGAAGAGATTCTTGTGGGCTATAGAGGCTAAACAGGCAAGAATGAACCAAGAAGATTGAAGCTTTATTCAGTATTTCCAAAATAGCATGAAAGCATTGATGCTGGATTTCACACAAAAAGCAGCCCCAGTGGCACAATTTTCAAATGGAAAATTTCATTCCAAAGAGGCATTCCAAAGAAAATTGCATAATGAATCCCAAGCAAGGTACTGATAACAAAATGATGTCTTGTTAATAGGGAGTTCTTGCCGAATAGATAAGTGAAAACAAGTATCAACAGACACTACAGCATGATCGGAATTGCTAATAGGACAGAATTGTAAAGCATGACAAATGTCTGAAGAAGAGGTAAGAGACAAATCAAGTGAAGAAGCAGGTTGGTCAAAATTAATAGAGGAAAGAATAGGGAAATCTATTTGACTGAGAGATTGAGCAACTGAAAATTTAAAAGTCTGGAGACTGGCATGGTCAGACGCATCAGGAGTGATGAAGCCACTTGACAAAAGAGTGTTGAAATCACTAAACACAAAGGTATTTGCAGACAAAAATAAAATAAATATCTATGGTATTGTATTACTTGGGATTATAAATCCAGCCATTATAGTGTTGGATGTCGCTTTTCAGATTACTTTTTTTTTTTTTTTTTTTTTTTTAAAAACTGATTGTGGCAAATGCACATCAGTACAGATGCAAAAGGTCTCGAATTGCATGCAGACATGTTCGTCAACAATTACATCAGTTTTTTTCCTTGTTAGCAGCAGGACAGTTTGGCATGTCTAGATATGGGCCTCTCTGCAACTGGTCAAGATCCAGGTCTTTGTTATTTTTGTTACCTCCCGATTATTTCTCCTTTCTTTGCATATTACCCCCATAATTGCTGGGAGAGTAATCAGCTGTTTCTCCACCAAATCTCAACAGACTCTTTGCTTACATCACAACACTGTTCCCCATCACACTTAAAAGCAAGCATGACAACTTTTTGCAGGTTTATTTTCAATTGGGCCACAATACAGCTAATGTTAGGAGAAACAATTTAGCATTTGAAGAAAAAAAAAACTGCTAAGACAAATATTCAAAAAAAGCCTTAGAGAGGTTCCCAAAACACCACAAATATTCTTAACATGTAAAAAGCTCTTTTCAAAAGAGAGTTTCCCAAAACAACAATAAGGAAGGATGGATGAATTGAGTCTACATTAATTAATACAAAATCACATTACTGTTCATTTGCAAAAAAATAACTCATTTCTGAAATGGGCCATTACTTGTGATTCTGTCTAATAACTAAATGCATTTTGTAGTAAAAAAAAAAAAGAAGAGGAAAAAAGAAAATAGATCACTTTACTTTTCATACTGAAAAAATCCAATGTTTCAGATGCTAAAATCCAAAAGCAACATTTCTACACTTGTAATAAAAACAACTTTAGGTCAAATAAATTTTTTCTTATTTCTATAATACATTTTTAACAATATTTGTGATAGAGTAGTTCCATAAAAATAGTAGCTATATGTATTCAAATATTCTATGCATATATATAACCTAAACATTAAAACAAAATAGAATATTTCTATTCTGTTTTCGTCATTAACTGATAAAATATAATTATGTAAGAAAGCCAACTCTTCTGATCAAGTTTGTATTTTCCTAGTTATTTTAAGTAGGTATCCCTAACTAAAATCTTATATCGAAAAACCTTTAATACAGGTATAGATAACTTGGCAAAACAAAAAAAAAATACCAAATTTATCTTGGTAGCTCAATTAGCAATGAAGTTATGACCATTCAAAGTTTGGCCCAATAATTTTTGAGAAAGAAAACTGACAGAGTCCAATTTCAACAGTGGATAACTTAAGTCTTCAAACGAGTTAAAAATCATTATAAATGTAATGTAGTATAGGTAGTCTTGCAGTAAAAGATAGATAATATGAACGTAATCAATAATTATTATATCAGATCAGCTTAAATATTTCTCAAAAATGAAATATTTAAGACATGACATAAAAGGACACATTTAACTGTTTATACAAGTTTAATTTCAACAGTTAATGTCTTGCAACTTCTTGCTATGATTCATAGCCTAAGAGATGAAGCTAAATTTTTGACAGTAGAACAAAAACAGGTCAAAAGTATACCATCCTGAACTTGTAATAAAAAGTATTTATTGGAAAGACATGCCTGAAACTTTAAAATTTTACTAATTTTAGGATGAGTTCTGCTCTAATAGGAATACTTTTTCTCATACAGGTATCTAATTTTGGAAAATTATGAAAATACGCAATTTTTAACTTCTCAAAAATTAAAGACTATAAAAAATGAAAAATTTGTTTCCTGAAAAGAGTTCCTTTTTTTTTCATTATAAAATTTATCGATAAATAAATTTTCAATTTAATCCACAAATACCAAGAATTAGAGAAAATACTGCCAGCCTTAAATGCAAATGAAATGAATGACCATTAAAAAGGAAAACTGGATACTTTCTTGAAAAAGTTATTTTAATTTTTTACAAACAAAATGTGAGTGCAAAATTTAAAGAACTAAGAATATATACAGTTTATGTTATTTTTTTCTTTTTTATAATATGAATTCTGTCAAATATTTTTAATAAAGGCCAAAGTGATTCAATCTTGACAATTTGGATAAAATACAATGAATAAGTACTTATATAATTTTAAAAAGCTTCATTATGAACAAAGATTTAAATATTTGATGAAGTCTGATTTAAATTGAAATTCAGCCTGCAATGTTCATTTACTTAGCAATACAAGTTTTGATGTGTTGGACCCAAAGGTTTTACTCAAAATCAATGCAGTATACCCTCTTTTTGATTCATATGCATCTCAAGTTATATAGATGCAGATATTGCAAACCATATTAAAGATTACACAAGAAAGTGCATTTTCTTTTCTTTTTTTTTTTTAAATGTTGAATTTCTATGGTATTTTATTGTAAGTATGATAAAGTGGTAAAAAGTTCTCATGTGATGCATTTCATCCTTTAGGACTTCAGTGAACTAGAGTGATGATTACATTGATGTAACATGTACATGAGTGAGAAATGCTGGGAATCTAAAATTTTTATATATCTCAAACACTTAAAATACCATAGGTAATAATCTTTATTTGATGACAGCTCTAAAAATAGCCTTCAATCTACCAAATCTGATTTGCAAGTCTGGAAGATTGAAGGCTATTTTTAGAGCGTTCATGAAATAAAGATTATTACCTATGGTATCTCAAGTGTTTGATATTCATTAACTAATAGTTTTGCTGTCTCTGACAGAGCTCTCCTTGGATCTTTATCCACTTGGAAATTCCTTATGGACTACCATTTTAATTTATTTTATATATATATATTTTTATTGAATATATGTACTGGGTATATAATCTAGTCTATTTCATTCAGATTCTTTTCAAATTTGTTATCAAATATCCCATTTTGTGATAATAGAAGATCTGTCAGAAATAGTGGAACATTGTAAGAAACTGGACACAAATTTCCTGTGGATGATCTAGCGATTAAAGCACTTTCTAAACATTTTCGTCTTAGTAAAAGTAAATTATTGTCTCTTTTAATTGGAGTTGAATTTTTTTTAAATTAAAATTGTGGCCAGTCTTGAGCAACTAATGGATTTAATGCATTTTGTAAATGATCCCTTTCGTGTTCATATAATCTTATTTAAATTTCTTGAGGTTTCTTTCTATATATTCCTTGTGGCAATTATTACTGATAAAAGAGTAAATTCTCAGTGTCTCCCCTTCCTTTGTGCATATGTGTAGTCACATCAGCACAAACATAAATTTAGTCTGATAAAGTCCTAAAAAGATGAAACCCATAACACAAAAACTTTTTCTACTTTGTCATAATTTACCCTCTAAAATTATTCATTATATATATATATATATATATATATATATATATATATATATATATATATATATATATATATATATATATATATATATATATATATATATATTTATAAAAACACCACTATGAAATTGTCAACTTCAAAAATGCACCGTCATTGAAATAGTAACATAATTTCAAGAGACATGGAATAAAAACTAATCATTACATACAAGAAAGTATTTTTATAAAGTGAAAAGATTAAATGTTACATACTAATTATCAAAATAGGCTAAAACAAAAAATACAAACAAACATCAGCAGTTGAAATGGAAGGAAATTTCTCTATTTTAACACACTGAAACTAGGGCAGTTTGGGAGACCTATTTTAAGCTTGACAAACTGACAGGATTAGAAAGTGGAAATACTCATTATAGTTCATGTGATACTGAGCATGGTTTTACAGAGAGAGCAAGACTGTCTTTTAACTAGCTTAAAAAAAAAAAAAAAAAAAAAAAAAAAAATTTCTAGCTATAATAGGTCAAATGCCAACCAAGCCAAACAATTTGAAGCTCATGCCTACAATATCAATATATTAAATAACTATTTAACTTGATATTGTATACATTTCTTATCTCCAAAAAGGGGTGAGTTTTAGTAGCAGTATGTAAAAAAAAAAAAAAAAAATATATATATATATATATATATATATATATATATATATATATAAACAATAAATAAAAAAACAAATGATAATAATCATGAATTTTCAATAAATTCTATAGTAAGGATAAAGAAAAGATGAAGTTGCTATTAGATATCAGGATAGGTTCATCAGCTAAGGTCTTGCTAATTTGAAAATGCCTTTACCATTTTTAAGCATATCAGTGTCCTCAGGAGGAGGGATAGTGAATATTAAACAGGTAATAAAAATGTGTGTGTGTGTGTGTGTGTGTGTGTGACAAAGCTTTAATAAAAGTGAAAGTGTTAGACTGATATATGTTTCCTATTTGTTCTTTATTTTATCACATAAGAAAAAAGGAGGATGTTTCAACCACTGTGTCCTCCAGCCTTCATCAGATGTATGTTGAGCCATGTAACTTACAGGGAATTTTGAACTGAACCCTTTATTTAATCTATGGGGTTAGATTGTTCTCACTCCACTGCCCATGTTTAAGGATATCTTGTCTATTTCTTATTTTTAGTACTGCTCAGTTATTGTGTACCAGGTTTCCATTCTCCAGTGCAGAGACTGAGATCAATGCCTGGGCCAGTTTCAGTTTGAAGTTCCCTGTAGGACCGACATACACCTGATGAAGACCAAAAGGCACAATGGCCAAAAGATCACGATAAAGACGAGGACAATAATCTGCATGCAAATAGCATGATGATAACTCCTCATCCCAAAATTTCAGACAGAAGATAACAATATTCATGGGGACAAAATAAACATCAAAGATAGATCGCATGGTACGTACAGCAATGCAACTTTTCCAAAGGGAATTTTAAAATAAGAAATTATAAAAAGAGGAAATGTTGGGAATTTTAGAATTAAAATTTTTTTTTTTTTTTTTAATCTATCTGAATTCATTTAGAGTCTTTTTCTTTTCATCATTTTTGTTAGTAGCTATCCCACAGTGATATTAGATCTGCTAGCACAGTGTGGGATACCTACTAACAAAAGTGATGGAAAGAAAAAGACCAAATGAATTTAGCTAGATATAAAAGAAAGAAAAAAAAAATAATAATCTAAAATTCCCAGCACCCCTTGTTTATGCTCATATGTAGTCATAGCAACATAACAAAAGAGAAAATAAAAAAAAAAAAAAAAAAAATTCAAGTATAACCACATCCATTTTAATTTTTTTTTTTTTTAATGTGATTATCACAAGTTTAGGTAAAATAAATTTACATTTATTTATATTATTGAAAGAGAATCATTTTATGAATGTATCACATACAAATGTCAACAGAAGGGAGAATATTTCAAATGTAGATCAGTGATGAGTATAATAGGAAGTCTAGCAGAATTTCAGTCGTTGGTAGAGGGAAGAGTAAACAAGTTGAAGAAAATAAACTTAATGTCATCTTAAGCATAAAGCAACTACCTCTCTACATGGCACATTCTGTTTACAGCCAAGAACAATTCTACTGATTTCTTCCTTACCTCACCATCAAAACCAGATGGTTCCATTTTGATCGCAATCAATGAAAACTTGCCAACTGATGGAGTCTATTCTCCCCATAAATAAATATTGATAATTGTTGGGTATTGTAAATACTTCCAAAATCCTACCTGTATGCTAACTCTTATAGCCTAGATCAAGGCATATTTTAAAAAGCCTACAAATATATTTGTCTTTGCTTGGTCATTTTGAAAAAAGAAAAAGAAAAAGAAAAAAAAGTATCTCCTATTCAAGTATGTTGTCCATAAACGCCGGGGAATACAGAAGAGGAAATAATCAATTGTATGGCATCTGAAATCCATAAACTACTAAACAGTTGTTCAAGATGAGCAACATTGGTTGATGTAATGTAGTTTGTAATGTCTCCTAGTTACTCTGTATACAAATCAAGAAAGTGCACACACATTGCCCATTCATTGTACTTCTTAAATGTAAACATTAACAATATTTATATTTTAGTGACAGATTTATGTCAAAAGATTCTGACTTTTATAATAACTAAGAAGAAACTTCAGAAGAATTTTGTTTATTATTTTAGGAATAAGAATAGAATTATCTTACAAACCCAGGATTACTCAGCAACAAGTACCTCAGAGTTGTAAATTTATTTTACTATAAGGATTTCCAGTGTTTAACCAAAAATTCATAAAGTGTGAATTTTTCCTAAAGATAACATTGAAGTTAATGTTAAAAGTATTCAAATTCATATCAAGATAATTACTAATGAAAGGGAAGTACAGAACTAATTTAAAAACAGGACTAAAAACTAAATTGATAGTATAAATTTTTGTTTTTTTTCAACTCACATAAAAGTTTGTGGGGATGACGCCAGGTCTGGAGATTCTTTTTCCAGCTTCTGTAAAACAAAAATAATCAAGTCAAAAGCTTTTTTTTCCTGCAAGTATTTTTGTGGTTTATGAAAACTTAATAGAATAAAAAGACAGTAAAACAGTGTATTTCTTTTACACACAAATTTATGTCATTAAACGACAGATGCATTTCAGAAAGACTTATAAGGAAAAAAAAAAAAAAAAAAAAAAAAATCACAATAAAAAATAGGCATTATAAGGAAAACAAAATTGAAACCAATGAAAAATTCAATAACAGAAAATCATTTATGAGCTAAAGAAAAAATACCTAAGCTCAATTTGTATAAAATAATGTTACAATGAATTAATACAGTGACTTTACAGTATTACAAAAATCATTACATGTAAATTTTCAACATAAATGCATAATTTTAAGGGGAAAAACGATCATGGAATTAAAACTAATCAATCATGCTTGGGATTAGCTAATTTTACTATACAAGAATACAATACGTATTGTTTGTGTGATCTGACTAAATAAAATAAACAAATATTCATATGATACGAATACAATACCATCACCATTTAAGTGATGTGTACAGCCAATAGTGAAATGCATCTTTATGAATAATTTATTATGTGCTAATATTAGAATTAATGGGTGAATTCTGTAATATTCCTGAACAGAGTTCAGTCAAAATTCAAACATTGTCCACTCTTTTTCAAAGTTTGTTAGACTGATTCTGTCAATATGAACAAATATAACATTGAACAAATTACAGTTCAGTGAAAATAGCAAATATTGGGTTGTTTGGAATAAAATTACTTGCAATATTAATAATTGAGTTATTATTTAATAAGGACTCAATTATAAAACAATAGTTTTCTAGGCCTTATGTTTGTGATCATTTTACAATACTAATCATTGCACAAGATTGTTTGAAATCCATCTCATAAAAAGCTAATTTCTGTCTGAATTTCAGGAGTTATTATTTACATTCAGACTATATACACCTGATGATCGTTAGAGGGCACAACGGCCAAAACGTGATAACAATAACAAGAATGAGGACAATAGTACAATTGTAAATAGTGTAAATAATTATAAAAAGCTGTTGTCACTTTATAACATTTGTTTTTCTGTTATGCTAAGGTAAATAAAATTAAACAATATCTTAGTATGATATGAGAAAGACAACAGTTAATAAGGTTATAGAGCAATTTTAACAAGACTTTATGAGGTTCCATTCATAAATTATTTAAAGATCTGTCTATATTTCTGAGATGAGGTATTGTAATTATTTACACTATTTACATTCTTTAGGCTGTTGTCCTCATCTTTTTTTCCATATTCATGACATTTCAGCTGTTCTATGCCCAGGCCTTCTTCAGGTGATTAGAATTTTGAATTGAACCCTTTATTTCATCCACCAGGGTAGATGGTTCTAGTTCCACATACCATGCCTCTTCTGGATGTCTCAGTTATCTCCCTTTAACTCAACTCTCCAAGTTTTTATTCGCAAAGGACACATGGCCTAGTGGATAAAAGCATTGGTTGGATCCAGTGACTTGACCCAAACTGTTGTGAATTCAATACTTGACTACTGCAGTGGTGAACAAAAACTTTGAGTTATTGGGACATGACCAAGACATCCAGAAGAGGCATGGCATGTGGAACTAGAACAATCTACCCAGTAGACAAAATAAAGGGTTTAGTTTGAAAAAATTCCAATCACCTGAAGAAGGCTAGAATGTACAACAGCCAAAATGTCATGAATATGGCAAAAAGATGAAGACAACAGTCCAAACAATGTAAATAATATAAATGATTTAAGGAATAGTGATCTTTTAGCAAGGAGACATGACAATTTCTAAGCACAAGGAAGTAAATTAAACGCTTATTGGCTTTGAGAGCAACTACTGGCTTTACTAAATTCTTTCTTACTAGCTGAATATCAATTTCAGGCATATATTTGCATACATAGCTTTGCAGTAAAAACTTCTTTTATTTATTAGGTAGAGATATTTGTAGTAAAGATTTATACAAGGAAAACTTAATGTACCATCAAATTCATCACAACAATTTTACATATGTCAATCCACAACTGTTTCACAGAACTGAAGTAATTCATAAAGATGTGGTTCATCTAGTTTAAGATGATTACCTTAACGAACAGTCATATCAACCTAGTAAGAGTCAATTCAAAAAATAATGATCAATATTTAAAGTTTCTCACAACCCATTGTTGATAATTCTAATATATAAATCAGTTACAAGGTGAACAGTTCTGACTAATAAATGACATTATGCCACAACTATATCACTAGTTGTAGGTTACAATATTATCCTTACATTATATTGAAACTTTGACATTTAAAATATTTACATTTCTTTGTAGATGAGTGCACAGATTAAAAAGAATTTGCCACATTTGCTAGTCAAGAGTAACAGAATTTTTTTAAAAATCATTTTTAAATATTCAAAATAATAATTGAAGAACGAAAGCAATACTTTCTAATTTTTGGTTAAAAAAAAAAAAAAAAAAAAAAAAAAAAATTTTTTTTTACTTTTTTTTTCTTATACTAACATAATTCATTAAGTTTTGCTAGATGCAAAGTTCCAAATGGCAACATTCCCCTGATAATATGTCAATGAAAATTTGGGCATACATTTGAAAAAAAAAAAAAAAAAAAAAAAAAATACAGGTAGATATTTTGTAAATATTTGGTAAAAAAAAAAAAAAATTTTTTTTACTTTAGCATAAGATACACAACACAAAATCCCATTATTATATTTAACCCCACCTCCAAAGTGATAGTGTTTCAAATTATAGTGTATGAATTTAAATTTGTTTTTTTTTTGGTTGATTTGTTTTCTACAGCTTGCAGGTTATTTAAAGCCAGAAAATATTTTTAGATTGTAAGAATTTTTGTTTTTTGTTTTTGAGATAATAATGGTTTAGTGATACAAGTCTTGCCAATATTAACTCATAGCTTGAGGGAGAAGAAGTGGATTCAGACCGTTCACAAGAGAATTTGCACAGTAACAAACTCAATGGGAATTAGCTCTCCAATTCACACTTCTGCACATTCAAGTATACAGCACCTGGTAATCCCAAGTAGTCACCATCTAGGTACTGACCAAGCTCAGTACTGCTTAACCTTGGTGATCATACAGGAACCAATGTTCCAACATGATATGGCTGTAAGCATAAAATCTTTGCATTTTTATGAAATCTATCAACTACTGAAGTGAAGCATTTGTAAAATATCAATATTATATAAATTGCTCTTTCTACAAAAAGATTTAAAGAAATATTTAAATAATTACCCCATCACTTGTCTTTGTAAGGACCATTCTATGATTATCTAACATAATTATACTAATGCATATTTGTCAACCTGAAATTTGGACAAATTTGAACCCAACCTTGAAAAGGTTCAGAGAGTGAACTAAAATATGAGAGGATGCCAAAAAGTCCCCAGCTCAAATAAGAAACCTTAAAGAAATAAAACAAAAAAAAGTTTGATCTTTTGGTCAGATTTTGACAGGTGGTTTATGTCAAGAAATTTTCAGTCTCCTCCCATGTATGTCATTCTTTTTTTTGAGGTTAAGACCAAAATATTTCATTTTAAAAATGGGAAAGTGACAATTGGGGTATCACAGTTTTGTAAATACATCAATCAGTTTATAATTAAAGCCTTTTAAATTCAAATTAACCAAAAAAAAATAAAGAAATAAAGAAACAATCATTCAAATAAACCAATCACATCATTTGGCTCCTGATCTTTCAACCTAAATGTAATGCCTAATTTGCTTTGATCTTAAATACAACCATTGCTAAATTCAGATGTAAGAGAGAACAGGTCACATGATGTTTCATTTGATATACTGATCAATATAATTATACTCCATAATTCCCGAAGACCCTTTCAAATTGAAAAAAAACTGACCACAGTTAAAAAAAATTCTCAACAGTTACAACTACAAAGTATAAATGTCAAAGAATCTAATGATATCACCTCTCCATTAATCTCTGATGTAAAAAAGAATAAACTTTGAACTTTGGCAGTTCCATAGTAAGTCAATTTCACTACTACTCCTTATTGAGAAAAAAAAAAATTACACTTCCTTTACCTTTCTTCCCTTTACATGAATCACTTCACACATACATACTAAACTATTCTGACTACTTGAATAAGAACTGTTTTGTTTTTTATGGCTTACCAATCCTTTGTGTGTTATTTAAAGCTAAAACAATTTAGATTGTAAGAATAATTCTTTTTGTTGCAAATGAATATTGCACAAACAATTTTTTTAGAATAACAATGATTCACTTGAATAGGGAAAAGACACTTTTCTCACTCAAATCTATACTTTGAACACCTGAAAAGAACCATTCTTTTCTACAAGAGTGGACAATTCTCCTATAAGCAATTTTGCATGTACAAACACTTACTTTGAATGCATTATTTGTTATCTTTTGTTTGACATAAAATGTACTTGCTATGAATCCGTTCTACCTTCTTTTCATTAGCATTTATGCCATTTATTAAGTACGTCATTTCTTTCAAACAACAGAAAGATGAGAGTTAAAACCTTGTAATTATCTAACTAAAGATACTATGCAAACAAAAGCATAATAAAATTATAAACCAACTTACTCAAGGTTTTCAAATCAGTTATTTACAATGGTGGAATATTGCTAGCATATCAGACAAACTTCCACTATTCTGCTTTTTATTTTTATAAATAAATCCCACTGATTCTTTTAAGTGAGGTTAACACTGTCTAAAATAATCTTTCAATTTATCATCACTGTGGATAAAAATTCCAACCAATCTACCCAAGAAATAATGCCAAGACCTTTGATAAGGTGAATTTAACCTCAATTTTTGGCAGAGTAAGAGAAAAATCATTTATATAGAATAAAGTTACAGATTTTATATCCTGCCCCTATACAGATTCAGTTATATTTGGCATTTTCCAAATATTTGAAGATAAATGATCAACATAGGATGGATAAGAATTCATACTGACTAGTACTAAATTATAATGAAGCACCCAGTGAGGATGAAATTGCAAGAAAACCAAGTGTTCTACATAACTATGAAGAGACACATGCACATCCCTACTTTTTATGTTATATGATGAATAGAATATTCTGCATGGAGTTCAATATAATTTTCAAATAAATTTCGCAAACATTCTATAGAATTTATATATAAAGTTTATAGAGGATAAAGTTATCTCAATTTTGGGGTTTTATGCCGTTAGGAACTTTTTTTATAAAGATAAACGAATAAAAAATTTTTTTTTAAAAATCTGCAAAGTTTAGTTGGATTATATCTAAGTCAGAGGAAATTAATATATTAAACATTAATGAAAACACAGAAAACAATATGGCTGAAATTTAACTTTCATCCTAATTTACACATATCACTTTTACCAATTCAGCTATTTGTGCTTAATATAGACAAATTAGATACAGTAATTCAAACAGCTTTATCTATCACTTGCAACTGAATATGATTTATTCTAGTTAATATAAAAGGACAGAGCACGCATTGGAAAAAAACAGTTCAAAATTATGAGTAAAGTTTTTACATATTTTCTTCAAAGGCTGGAGATATATTTACTCAAAGCATGAAAACAGGGTAGTGTTGGCTCAAATGACTTAAGTGTAAATTGAAAAAGTTATAAAATTATTATTACTAAAAAAAAAAAAAAAAAAAAAAAAAAAAAAAAAAAAAAAAATTTATTTAGCCACTTTTGTAAATTCTTTATTCATTCAAGACAGATTAATTTTGGCCAATTTTAAAATGGCCTGCTATCTTTTGAAACCTAGTTTAACTATTATAACAGGTATTGTAATAAAATTTTCAATAATGTTATTCTTACAAATCTGTAAAATTTAAAGAAAAAAATGTATTTCTGGGATGAGGATTTGTCATTATTTACATACAGACTATTGTCCTTAATCAGATGCTTGCTGATCTGGGTAACATTCAGGGACTTATGAACTCAACCTTTCATTTAAACTACGGGGGTAAATCATTCTTATTCTACTAACCATGTCTAGGAATACCACACATCTAGTTTTCATTTAGTACTGCTCAGTTAAATGGACTAAGCAATAACTGAGCAGTACTAAATACGAACTAGATGAGATATCCCTAGACCTGCTCAGTGGAATGAGTATAAGCTAGTCCTGAGTATAAGTTAGAAATTTCTTGAAAGTTACTTGGATTGACAACCTGATGATGGCCAGAGGGCACAAAAGACGAGACAACATAACAACAACAAAGATGAGAACATTAGACTGAAGGTGAATAATTAGAAGAAAAAGTTATTTGATTGGACATGTCTATCAAATCAATTTCTAGAGTTGTTTTAGTCAGTGGCAATTTCTATTAAATAGTTTCAGAATTAATGACAGAAATAGTTTTTAGTCATCAGTGAACTTTAAGTCCAATAAAAAATACAGTCAGTTGATATTATCAAAAGTCAATGGTCATCTCAATCAGTTTATGTAAAGTTTCAGTAATTTTTTTTAAAATTATATACTAAGTGGGAAATTAGCCAGTTCAATTGTGAATTAATGAGACCTTGCCACCAGTCTAGTACTATGCTTAAATTTATATAGTCTAGGTACCATAACGTAAAGTTCATCCAAACAATTACCATGAAAGTATTTATAAAAAATGCAGAGGGAAGCTATATTATGGCAACGGGAAAGTGACTGAAACCAAAACGTCAGTTCAGGACCAATAATATTTCAGATTCTTTGGATTTTATCAAGAATTTCTACTATACAGCAGGAGCAGTGGATCATATTCAAGGTATAAATGATGGTAGAATTAGAAATATGTAAGATAGATTCAAGAAAGAAAAATTGTCTAGCATGACACAGTGAACCAACTTTCTTAGCAGCAGATCCAGCAATGGACTCTAATATAATCTTTCCACTTCATGTCAGCTGAGAATGTAAGTCAGAGAAGTTGCAACAAGTCATTCTCATGGAGGTTAGTATCAGTCATGCTGATGGGAGACAGGAATGCGTCTTTCGGGTGATTGATAGAGAGAGAAGTTTAATTTTGGAGGAAATAAAATTAAGCCACTCCAGTTAACAACAGACTGTAAGTTTGACTTCAAACAGATCAAACATCTAAAGAAATGAAATGTAAAGTAAAGAGAATTACGCAGGACTTAAACATTACTGTCACTAAGCTTTGGTTGATTGAAGCATACAGACTAGTCATACAAACTGATCTGAATAAATGCAGTATGAATTGAGAGTTCAAATTCAGCAGTCAGCTTTAATTGTTGGGCTTGTTAAAATATTTGATTATAAAAAAAATCAATGAAATAACCAAAAAATAAAATTCCAAAAGAACTTAACCTCAGAATTTTCTAGATAATGTACATCAGCATCAAATATTTACAAAATCAACAATATCTGTTTTATTAACCTAATATTAACTTCAACTACATTTTCTAGAGTTTTATATTTTAAAATTAGTTCATCAAAATGTTTTTTTTGGGGAGAAATGCTTTTCAACTTGTGAAATGTTCCATCCCTAGGTATTAATTAACACTTTTTTTTTTTTTTTACTAATGCTTTGTACCAGAATTTAAATTACATCTGGCCAAATAAATCTTGTTAAAATTGCATCTTATGATGAATATAGTTGAAACAAATATGTTGACAAATAAAGCTATAATAAATGATTTACTGAGCAAGTATCACTTAAAAAAATTATATAGAGTAAGCACTAGATTCCAAAAAGGTCTACCAAATTTACTGGTAATTATTTAGTATTGGTGATGGGATGATACCAATATTTTTACCAATTCCAATAAAATTCCAGATACTTTTCTAAATTTCCAATATGATTCCCAACTCAGATACCTACAATGATTAAAATATTTTCAGGCCCTACAGTTGGTTTGGGAAACTTAATGATGAACAAAGTACATTTATTAATAAAACATTAACTAGAAAAATGAATACAAAAGCTTATAAAATAAAGCTAGATATCCTTTTTATTTAAAAAGTTGGGTAAGAGTTTAAACAATAAAGAGAACAATTTCTTTCAGTAAATCACTTAAATACTTAGCTACTCATATTTAAGTCCTACAATTCTTAAATTATAATGTAAAAACATTATCTCTCCTGTTTCACCTTTCAACCAATTTCTTTTTGATAATTGTTACCTCCAATACTAAACCATTCACTTTCAACAAAAGTGGGAGGTACTGAATGATATTTTCTGACTAAAAGCACCATGATGGAAAATTCATTTTTATTTGAATTCCACCATTGAAAAACATCACTTTTCATATTTTTTAATGCAATATACAGGGTGATTGAAAAGTAACTCAATATCTCATGTAATTCTTGCCAAAGGAAATGTAATCGCCTACCACCCTTATATGATTGTTTGGATTTAGTGTTCATTGAGATTCCTTATATGGAATTTAATTTTTAATTTATACTAAATTTTAAATTATTAAATTTTATGTAAGATTCTAAATGCAAACAACACTTTTTTTTTTATAAATTAAAAAAAATTGTCTTAAAAAGAGCCTGAAAGAACAACAATGTTAATTAATTTTGTGTTTATATTACATAATTTTGATTATAATTATTAAATTAATAATTTATAATATTAAATGTGTGAATTAACAATGTTTAAAAGAAATTAAAAATAAAAATTTTATTTTGAACTGAAAGACTTTAAACTAGCAAACTTTATGGAAAGTTCGAGAAGTGAGTAGAATATTTTTTTTTTAACAAGTAAAATAAATTTACATCATACTTAGGTGTTATCTATAGATTTTAGTTTTACTGATAGTTTAAAAATAAATAAATATTTATATATCCTTTTTATTATTAGTACCAGAAATGGAAAATTAAATTTTAAAAAAAAAAAAAAAAAAAAAATTTGCTTTTTCTGAATTCAAAATTAGGTTAAAAATTCTCCAAAATGTTCAAATATTTCTGATTCTCGATTAATCGTCCTATCACTCCTTAGTATACTACCAATAGTATGATACCAGATAATCTATCATTGCTTTTAGTTTGGACCAAAAGACTTGTATGAATACCAATTTAGTTTAAATAGGAATCAAAAATGGTACTCTCAATCTTCAAAGAAATGGTTTCTAAGTAAAATATGTCAACTGTAACTAGGCAATATTGTTACTAGAAGTTGAATCTTACTTATTATAAAACGCAGATTGTGTGTGTGTGTGTGTGTGTGTGTGTGTAACATTTATATATTGGATCGGATTTCCTACATTTTTCAACCGATTTCAAAACTCCACAGGACTACATAAAATTACCTTGTGGTGGTTCTAACAGCCCCAAAAATGGGAAAAATATAATTGTTTTTGCACAAAATCAATTTGAAAACACGATTAAGAGACATCGTGAAAATGGAAGGGGGACAACTCACATCGGGTTCCTTGTGTGTGGGGGTCCCTTTAAATATGGGATCGGATTTCCTATATTTTTTAGCCGATAAAACAAAACTTCACTTTTTTTTATTTTTTGGCAGGTAGTGTTTCTTATTCTCTTACACACTTTTCTTTATTTTTAATATTCACAATGGTTTAAAAATTCCATTTACAAGACAATTATTTATAATAAAATTCTATTCAATCGGGAGACTCATAACGATTGAAAACAATGTTTTTGTTTGAGTTTGGCCAATTGTTAAAAAAAAAAAAAAAAAAATTAAGACATGCGTGTCCGTCAACCTTAAACAATAATCTAACGATCTCTACTGATTGTACGAATACAAACATCGGATAAATTCTTTATCTTTAGGGAAAGATAATGAAATCTAAACATACACAAGTCCTAACTAAAAATAATAACCGGAACGGAGAAACTAATTTAAATACACATGGTGTCCAATTTTTTTTACTGTATTCAATAAGTAAAAATCATAAATTGTAAAAGATTATTACAAAAAGGCTACTAAATGAATAAGATTTGTTAGATCATAATTAATAAACCCAAATAAAGTTAATATTTTTGTATTAGAAACAGCAAGTGGAAAATATATTCAAATCAGAATTCTAATTATGAATCACCACAAGCAAAATATGCAATTTTTTTTACTGTATTCAATAAATAAAAATCATAAATTGTAAAACTAAAAGATTACAGAAAGGCTACCTACATTTTTCAACCGATTTCAACAAAACTACACTTTTTTTTGGCATGTAGTCTTTCTTATTGTCTTGCACACTTTTTTTCTTTATTTTTACATTCAGAATGCTTTAAAAATTCCATTTACAAGACAATTGTTTATAATAAAATTCTATTCAATTGGTAGAGACGATTGAAAACAATGTTTTTGTTTGACCAATTCATAAAAAAAAAAAAAAAAAAACTAATTAAGACCTTAAACAATAATCTTTGTCAATTTTATTTTTCAGTCTTTATGATGGTGGATACTTGATCTATCTCTTACTCTTACAACGCCGGGCTCTACTGCTAGTTGTTAATAAAAATGAAATATGTTGTAGAAGCGAATGGGATTAGCTTTAAAAAAAAAAAAAAAAAAAAAAAAAAAAAAACCTTTGTGATTATACATTGATTAATATGCTTATTCCAAATACCTGAGAAAGACTAGTCTACAAAAAGTGCCCAAGAAATACAGCTTTATGTCAAAGATGTTCACAATTAACATATACATACTAGCTCATTCACTGTTTTTATATATATATATATATATATAAAATGTATGTATATATTGTGTATGCATTTTTGCTCCTTTGCGGTGACACTAATTTTTCTCCTACCACTCTGTTAAATGTATTCTGGTATCACTGCAATAATTTCAGTCACTTTACAATTATTCCATTCTCAACCATTTTGGTATTCCCTCCGTGGTGATTTGGGTTGGTGAGTATATTATATATGTATTCACCAACTACACTTATTATGACATCTAGGGTGAGTCAAGGTAAGAATAAAATGCCCAGTTCACTGAACATTTAATACTGTTCGAGTTGGTCAAACAAACTGCCACTTCCTCAAATTTGGCTTCTTGAACCATGTAAGCAGGAAAAAACAATAACAAAAAAACATCAATATCTCTCTAATCTGACCTCTTAACACCATGTGGAACTTGCCATGGGCCCACCATTTTACCACCTCCTGTCTCAACCTATAAGAATGGTTTCCAACCACAGAAGGATAAAAAGAAAAGAAGGGGGGGAGCAAGATCTCCACACAGTCTTCGGCACATTTTATTCCATTTTCTTTATTGACATCTTACAGGAAGCTTAGTGATTGGTCTCCTGGGTTTCATCAACTGACTTAAGCCACCAAATCTAAAAATGCCTGAATATTTCATAGCTTGACAAAGAGTTATTTTTGAAAGATAATTTCTGATACAGATTGAGATAAAGTCCCTAGCTCACCCTCCTTCGACCTGTATCAGCTCAAGAAATTCAACAAACTTCTGCACAGTTTGATGGTACATTTTTACAATTTGCAACATTGTTTTATCTTTTGCAAGTTCTGAAGTTAGTAAACATTTCTCTTTATCTTTAAAATCAACCAAACAACTCATTTTAAAGCTTCAAACTCATGAGACCATTAATTTGAAACTTTAAGGATTTTTTTTTTTTTTTTTTATTTCTGCCATTTGTTTACATCTACACAGCACAAATTGTCTTTCATCCTAACTGTACAAATAGATATTGCCATTATTCAATAAAGAAACCTTTAGATCCCAATAAGTATTTATTTTTATACATCAGTAAGACATCAAGTCCAAATCTATACAAGATGCAGTGTATAATTTACTTACAAAGTTTAAGTGTCAGAAATGGCAGTAATTTAAATTGTGGATTTATTTAATGAAACAAATATTTATACCATAAATATCTTAGCATAATCATTATTTAAATGAAAAATCAAAACTCCACATTTATTCTATTGTAACTAACATTTTGCATATCTCAGAACAAAAAAAAAAAAAAAAAACTCATAACCAAACTCAAACTATCAGAATTAAATTTGTCTAAATCATGTTGACTAATGTAAGCAAAATTTAATTAAAAAAATTATATCAATTTCTAAAACATTTGGTCAATATATAAGCAGAAGTACAGTGTACAGCCTATGAATGAAGCTATTTTCTTGAATTATATAACCATACTTTTTATAAAAAACATAAAAGTAAAGAAATTTTCACAAACAATATTTTCTAAATAACTGTCATTAGTATAAAATATGCTTAAATGTTTTAAATGCACGCTTTAATTCAAATTCATGACCACAGAATATTTTTTTAAATTACTTAAATATGTTATGAAAGAAATATTTCTTTTACAGTTAAAAATAAATTAAGATATATGTAAATATTATCACAATTTCTTTTAGCTAGCTGAATTTACATTACCTAAAGAAATCAGCCTTAACTTAACAGAATCATGTAGAAAAACATTTCTATGCAATAATATGGGTGCTTTTATTTGTTCCAAATTGTTATCTTTGCTTTTTGTTTAAATTTCCAATCAATTTTTTTTACTTTAAATCCCTTTATATCTGTCTCTCTATATATATATATATATATATATATATATATATATATATATATATATATATATATATATTGCAGATTTAATGTCACTATAGGAATTGACGAAATAAATGCTTTCTATATCATAGTTTCTGGTATTAAATGGTGTGATTTTATTTTCAAATAAATTAAAAAAAAATATAGGGTGAATAAGTAATAGTTTAATGAACAATACACATTTTGTCATTTTCTCCAAGGGAACAGAGTAACAAAAACAAAAACAAAAAAAAAAAAAAAACAAAAGGGAAAAAAATGACCATTTAAAAAAAAAAAGAATAGTTCCTTGGCACACATTCACATGCAGTTCAATAAAATGCATTGATTTTTGTATCGATAAAATTTTCCTTAAAAATAAATACATATTTACACACACACAGAGTTATTTAAAAAGAGATTTTGAAAATAAAAACAAATGCTAACAGACAGAAACATGTTCAAAGTTATTAAAATAAATTAAAAATTTTTCAATTTTGTTTAAATGCTTCTTTCATTTTTTTAGATTTTGTTTTAAATACTTATAATTTGTGGAAAAGAGAATTGTGTTCACTGTCTGTGGCCTCCCAAGTTACCAGATCTTTGATTTTTATCTATGGGAGCTATATAAAAAAAAGAGCATTTGTTCCACCTATGCCTGCTACTCTTGAAGATTTGAGACATCGAATTGTTGAAGCTGTGAAGTCAATATCCGGTGATCAACTGTTTCAAGATGTGGAATACCATTTCAATATTTGTCACACAACACACAGTGCTCATGTTGAGTGCATACAACTTGAACAACCTTAAAATAATAAACTTCGAAACTTTTTCTAACCTGTAATGTGTTTCTGTCTGTTAGCATTTGTTTTATTAAATTTTCAAAATTTGCTCTCTTTTTGAATAACCCAATATAGGAATGTTTTTTGGTTTTTTTTTGGTTTTTTTTAACAAAGATGTAACTAACAATGAGAAATGTACTAATGATATTTATGCAATACATTTACAGACAATCTCATGTAATTGAATCAACATTTTTCAATTTACACAATTGCTTTTTCCAAGAAAAAAATAAATTTTTAAAACATCAACAAATATTCAGAACCAATGTAACATTTGATCAATGTAATTTTCTATACTATGTAAACCCTGATACTCAAAGTATCATTTTCTCTTTTTTAACAAACAAAAAAGCTAAGGAACATTAACATGAATTTTAAAAGAAAATATAAATTTCTCTGGGAAAATTATCAAATATTTTTGTGTTATGCATATATATTTTTTTTTTTTAATTTATTTTAATTACATTTTTCAGTGACATTCAAATACTGGTGGAGGGAAGGCAAGATAATTCACCTTTTTTTTTTCTTCCTTTAACTATCATTAACAAACAATGATTTGTTATGAGCCACAAAAAAAATAAAAAATAAAAATAAAACTCATTTCATTGAACCTTTGACAAATTCAACTATTGTATTTTTTTTTTAAACCTTACGATATAGTAAATTAAATATTAACTAATGCAGTATGTTCCTCATTATACAACTCCAGTAGATCTATTTTAAACAATATAAAAAAAAAACAAGTGAATTTTCTACCTGTAATCATTAGAGTTGCATCATAGATTAGTTTATGTTCTTTGTAATTTGAATAGTTTTAAAAACAAAAAAAAAAGAGAAAAAGGAAAGTGATTGAAAAACAAGGATATATGCGTGTGCGTACAGATCAGTGAGAGCTTGAATTATACATAATAAAAACTCTTCATTTTTTTTTTTTTCTCTTTGAAATAAATTTTTCCCCATAGGTCTAAGCACCTCCAGATTCACAATACCTAACGTTTAAAATAAATTTTTAAAAGTGAGGAATTCTTTAAGCTTTTATTTTAGTTTTAATTTCAAGTTAATAGATTAAATTTATTTCCAATAAGCAAAATACTATGCTCTATTTTAGAACTAATTTAAATTTATTGGAATGACCCCCACCCAATCTGATTTTTGCACCATTTTTATCCTACGTTTATTACAATTCACAGAAAGGGATTTTTTTAACATGTTAGTAGTTTAGTGTTTATTTCTGAAATCAAGGAGCCCTGCTTTTAATTTTATAAATATGAAGAATGTGAAATTTTAATTTCTCAAAATCTCATAAAATGTTAAGTGGGAGTAACAAAAAAAATAAATAAAAATAAAATTTTAAAAATAATTTCATTCACTTGTGAATTCCTGAAAATTAAATTAAAATCTGACAATTATTTCATTTTTGCAAGAATTTCAAAAACAATGTGTTTTTTTACCATAACAAAAAAAAAAAAAAAAAAAAAAAAAAGAAACATTTTCCATACTAATTCCCCACACATCGCTGACGCAAGAAAAACAAGATTTTTTTTAAGCAAAATTTCGAACTTGCTAGAAAGGATTAAATTAAAACTGTAATAAAAATAAAAAAAACTTAAAATACTTTGGTCTTACTCTTATAACAAACATTTTTTGGGCGATAATACTTTGTTTCCATCAAGTCTGAGGTCTTTTTTTCATCATGGTATGCTCTTTTTTCATCGAATTAGTGGAGATTACATAAGTGCGAATGAACCCTAGACATGTTGCGACTTTCAGTCCAATAGACAACACACGGAAGTGCTTGTGGCTAGGCTATCTATTTTTTTTTTTTTTTTTAAGGACATTACGAAATCGATAAAATTCTAATTGAACAAAATTAAAAAGACAAGAAAAAAAAAAGAGAAAAAAAAAAAAAGACTTATTTTGCCATATGTTTTAAGAGGAGGAATCCATATAATAAACGAGTCAACATGGAATTAGGACTATTTCATATTTTTTTTATTTTATGTACATGTTTGTAATTTAGTATTTTATTGGCACACCGCAGATAGCAGTACTGTTAGTTCAATTGTCAAATATGAGAGAAAAATGGAAAATTATACTAAAAAATTAGAATAACCTTTTTTTCACAGTTGTTAAAGGATGATTTTTTTTTTAGAAGTAAATGACCAAGACAGGGAAAAAAACGCAAAACAACTCATTAGTAAAGTTTATATACAAGTAAAATCTAAAAACAACTTAGAAAAGTGGGATGCGTGAATTTTAAATGGAAAGTCGAAAGTCCGGGAAGAACACGTCACATGATGAAAGGCTAAAGTAAAAGAGAAGGGGGGGGCAAAGGAGTGTTTCTGGGTTGCTATGAAGTTAATTTCATTTCAAGTATTAAGTAAGAAGCAAATATTAACAAAAAAAAAAAAAAAAAAAAAGGCGTTAAATAGCGGAATTTAAAATGGGTATCGTAATACACCCAAAAAAAAATGAAAGGAAGAGAAGGACCCTCCACTTCACTTCGTTAAACTGGTTAAGCTAATTTTTTTATTATAATTACGGACTAAAACTGAACAACAAACAAAAAAAGTAAAATGCAATAAGTTAACTGTGACAATATGATCATACCAATATTGTGGAAAAGACATATCTTAGCAGATCGGAAGGAAGGAATATTGGTGAAAGCAGGTTGACAAATGAAAAATGTCACGAAAAATAACTAAGGCGAACATTCCTTAAAAAAAAAAAAAAAAAAAAAAAAAGTTTTTTGTCAGAACTACCTAGTTATGTTTGACATCCAACTCCAGTTAAACTGGTCAATAGTTTTATTTAATTCTAGTAAAATTAAATTGAAAAATAAATTAATTAAATTTAACGCTAATGACCTTTTACAGTACACAGTTCAAAACTTCATACAAAAAAAAGTGAACGAAAAATGGTTTTATTTTTAAAAAAAAAAAAGATTTTTTGTAGTTTTTTATGCTTTGCTAAATATTTTTCTATTTAAAACTTCATAAGCAGTGATTTTCTTTAAGAAAATAAAAGATCATTTTCAAAGAGATTAAAAGGAAAAATCTTTACAAACAAAAAAAAATGTTTAATTTTACTGTAAAATTTACCCTAGTTGAAGAAAAAGGTCAATTTTCAAATGAAAAATCTACTGGGAAGCGTGTTAACTACGGAAAACGTTCAAATTCGAATAAATAAATGCATTCCTAGTGTATATTCTTGAAAATGCTGTTAAGAAAAAGAAACTACGCAATTATCAGTTTTTAGAAAGAAAACAAAATCTAGCGCATGTGCTTTAAAATGATCAAATGGAACTGAACTGAATTGCACCCCCCCCCCTTCAATCTACTTGCCCTTCTGAGCAATCAAGTCTATTTCTTACCGGGGGCGAATAGGTAAACTAACTAATTTAGTTTGAAACAGTTGCCGCTTTCTTTTAATAAGTTCAGCTCATTCTCGTCATGGAATCTCGAGCGAGCGTGTGGTATGAAGAGAAAAATGTGGGAGTCCTTACCTCCCGATCATAAAAGAGAGAAGAGGTTAAGAAGACTAATAAAAGAAATATTTGAATGTTATGAGAAAAAAAAAAAGTACGTGTCTGCTCGTTTTGTTGGATACAAGCCCCGCCTATACTTACAAGACCGTACATTACCTTCTAAGTTTTCACTTTTTCAGCGTAAGTAAAAACAAAGACAAAAAAAAAAAAAAAAAAAAAAAAAAAAAAAAAAAGAAAAAAAATTGGAGAAAGAAAGCTGATCAAATCAAGTTGTGTTGTTTTTTTTTCTGGTCACGGATATCGGGTCAAGTTGAAAAGGCAAATATAGCCAACCACACACACGCACTAAAAAGAAAGCTTATGCTCAATAAACTACAACTTCTGTAGAAATCCAAGTGGAAAAATGTGCCAAAATATTTTAAAGGAAAATGCTTAGTTTTACTATTACATAGATACAAATTATCTACATAGTTTTGCTCTCAAAAGTTTTACACTCACATTCACAGTGAATGAAGGGGGGAATCGCTTTTTTAAGTACGTAAAAACCCAGAAGTAGTATCATTTTTAAACTGAATCGATGACTTGGCTTTAATGCTTCATATGATTATTAATCAGATTTCATAGGCAACTTTGATTGGTCTTTTATTACACACCCATTTTAGAACAAAGGCAATAATTCAAAGTACTTTTTTTACACCAGAGAGAGAGAGAGAATCAGTTTCAATAAAAGAAAATTAACATCTGATCTACACTGCCACAGTACGAAGAAAAAAACAAAGTGGTTTTTCTATTCAACTTAAACAGTGTGTACATGCAAGAGAAATTAACTGAACATAAAAAAAAAAAAGATAAATTAACTGAAAATACGCAACCAATTGTAGAATGTTGATTTTTCTAAGACAAGGTTGAGGAAAATGAATTTAATTTTAATAGACATTAAAAAAAAAACAAGATGTTGTTAACTGTGTTTGTGTATTTTTTTTACTAATCTTTAATTCCAGAACAAAATAAAAGCAAATAAGTTAAAAAAAAGATTCGATCAGATGAAATATGGTTCGTTTATTCAGAGAGTACAAGTAAAACAATTTTATTGTGCACAGGATATTGGGACACTAGTTATTGACTTGTTAAACAGGAAAATGCTCAATTTTTATAAAGCAGAGGATCATGTCAATATCATTATTATTTGCTTGCTTGCTTACAAACTTCACTAGCGAGGATCATGGACAATTGTTGCTTCTTTTTTAATTTCAAAGTTGTACTTCTCTAGACTGATTGCCAACCATAGCTATAAAACCTAGTCTGATCTGGTATTTAATCCATAGCTGGATGGGGGAGAAGAGATGAATTCAATCCTTTCCCAAGGTTATTTGCACATAAGAGAATGTAATGAACTAGACTTGAATTCAAATTCAGCTCTGATTTCTCATTCTGAGCCATTATCATTACCCTGCTATTTCGCCCATAGATGGGAGTGGGGAAAAAGATGGATTTATCATGTGCCTTTCCCAAGTGAGAAAGTGAACGTAACAGACGTGGGTAGAATTTGAACTCTGCTTGTTCATTCCATGTTCTGCACTAATAACCATTACAACACTCACACGACCATTATTACCAACCACTTTTTTGAATGAAGATTACAACTGAAAACATTTAGAAAAAAAGAAAGAAAAAATCTTTATGATAATCCCTTAATGAAACATTGGAAGTTATACATTTATATACAAATTCAAGTGTGAAAATTTTGTGAAGTACAGGAAGCTTTGAAATAATACTGATTAGAGCGCGTATTGTGTAACGTAATGGTTGACAAGTTAATCACACTAAAATTGCTAGTGTTGCTAGATTACTATTTACTAAATTCTCCAATAGTGTGGTTTTGTTACAAACTAAGCTAAACTTGGTAAATAAATTACGGTTATGTTATTTACTAAGAGAAACTATTATTTTAGTGAATCCAGTAGTAGCATCACCTCATAGAATTTCAACTTGATATATATCAAGCTTCAACTAACTGCACTTTGTCGCTTATAAATTAGAGTATTTTTTCTTTTTATAAAACTAAAATAGATGACTGAAATTTAAGTAATGATTGTATTCATAGAAATTTCCATACAATGTATAAAATGAGATCATATATATATATATATATATATATATATATATATATATAAGAAAAATATATGGAAAAAAAACCCGGCTTCTTTAATATTTCCCCTTTTCTAGCAAGATTAATGCTGGACAAACATACTTATAAATTTTAGATTAAAATAAAATTCTTTTTCATTATTCATTTAAAATATACTCTATTTTAGGAATACGTTTTTCACAACATCACCGACATGATCATATTGCGAAACGGAATGCCGATCTTAAAAATTTCAGTTATTCTGTTTAGATTAGTCTTATGTCTATCGTCTTTTCATGTTGACTTGAATATTGTCTAATGTTAATTATGTTTTAATAACTATGTCCTGAAGAAGGTCTACTAAACCGAAACGCCTGACACCGACATTGAAACAACATTAAAACAGCATACTTGCATATTCGGATTTTTGTTTTTCCATATATTTTTCTTAATACTGTCGGATCTATGTCCGCATATTTGCTTATATATATATATATATATATATATATATATATATATATATATATATATTTCAATGCAAGTAATATTGACTTGCTATTTTCTAATTTTATAGCGCTTTATACAAATACTGTGAACACAGCAGCCACATGCCTCCAACAAAGCATTTCATCAGTTGATTAACTTATGGCCTAGACATTTTCCAAGCTGAAACATCATTACTCCCAAACATAGGGTACTCTATAAATTACTCTTGGGACCAACAAGCTTGGCTTTTGGTTACAATGTCGGAATATCAGAAACATTAAATCATAAAACTTTTGCATATTTTTATGAAATAAAGTACTGTTGACTATTATTAATTTTGAATAGTATTTGCCTTAATTTTTACTTTGGCTTATGGCCACATTATGCTGAAACATCGATTTCTATACAATCACCAAAGTTAAGCAACATGACTGCTTCGGAACACCAGGTGCTGTAAGCTTGGATGTGTGTTAATCAGAGAGTAGAGTTCCAATTCCCACTGTGTTTATTAAATTCCCTTACACACAAATACCCTTGGGAAAGATATGAATCCCCCTCTTCCTTCCCCCAGCTATGAGTTAATTAGTAAGACCTGTACCACTAAATCATTATTTGGAAAAAGAAAATTTCTTAAAATCTAAAAATATTTTCTTGTTTTAAATAACCTGCAAAGAGTTGATAAGCTGTAAAAAACAAAAAGATCAAATTAATTTTTACTTTCGTTTTATTGCAACTCAGGCCATCAATCTACAGCAACAGACAGCACAGATCTCCGAGATATGAAATTCCAAAAGATTATTCTTTATTTCTGATCTACACTGCCACTGATTAACAGCCTTAGTAAAGGTGCAATAAAGAGAAACTAGATATGAAATTACAAGGGGCCACTGAAAAGTCTTTGACCTAACCAAAATGACATTAAAAAAGAAAAGTAATTCTGATGTTTTGGTCATTTGTTCAGATTTTAGAAATTAGGTCAGGCAAAGAACTTTTTAGCAACACCTACAGTTTCAATAGGAGTCAAAATTTATTATTAATAACAATAATAGTAAACATCTGCACATATTAAAGAAAAAGCTGATGTACATATTAAAAAACTAAGTTTAAATAAGACTCAAATGAGCCTTTTGTCTTGAAAAACTGTTCATATTCATGGCCACTATTTTTATGTCTCACAAAAATCTGCTAATTGTCCTCAACTTAGATGAATCAGATTTCATAATTTCAGTATAACTGTCTAACAGTATAATGTAAAAGCAATTCTAAATCTTTCAAGAATCCTTCTGGCACTGGACTGGTTATTTCTGTGATAATTTAAAAAAAAGGATTAACAACAAGTCCTTTGTTAATTCTAACCTCCGGTGAATAAAATACTTCAATTGTCTGTAATTTTTCTGCTAAATATATAACACAGTCTACCTTTGTAAATTGAAAGCATTTTAAAATTGAAATATTGCTGATATTTACAAAACACTGATTAACAATTATCAATATTTTCTTGGTACTTGTGTATTGAAGGCGTTATATTTTAAATATTTGCCATGGGTTATTGACACGAATGAAAAATGAGTGAGTAAAATTTTTTTGTACTCTTAAATATTAGTAAATATATATATATGCTAATTTCAGTTAGCAATAACTCACAACCACTGAAGGTTAATTACAAAACAGTTGCTCGCCATCAGATTCTGAAGGGGATATTTTGTTAGCATATTTGCTTCATTCAAAAATATTTTTTATTGTCAGATTTTAATCTAGCTCAGTTATTTAAGATGGATACAAACTTACAGTGACAATATTTAGTCTTTTATAAGTTTACATACTTAAAATTCATTTGTTTAATTATATTATTTTAATTAGAATTTTTTCTCTCCAATTGCATATGAGATCTAAAAAATTGATTTTAAATTGCTGTTTTTTTTTTTTTTTTTTAAATTAATTAATCCTATCTTTTTTTATTAAGATCCTACACTATTTTTATATATATATATATATATATATATATATATATATATATATATATATAATTTTGTATATGAACAAACAGTTTTTAGAAAAAATATTAAACTGGAAAGGTTTTTGTGATCCATTAGGATTTCATAAGACTGGGCTTTATTGATGTTCCACGTCTACACATGTGCATTTTATATTGTCACAGTGTGGGATAGTCAGAGACAAAGGTGATGGAAAGAAAAAGAATACAGTGAATTTGGTTAGATTGAGAAAAAAAAAAAAAAAAAAAAAAAAAAATTTCAAAAATGTTGAAACTTCTACCTGCATAGACATGGCAATGTCAACAAAGCCCATTCTGATGAAATCCGAACTAGTTGCAAAATAAACTTTTCCAGTTTGTCACACACACACACACACACATATATATATATATAAGAAAATATACTGAAAAAACAAACAAAAATCCTAATATGCGATTATGCTGTTTTAATGTTTAATGTCAACGTCGGACGTTTCGGTCTAATAGACCATCTACAGGACATATTCATAAAACATAATTAACATAGACCATATACAATTCAACATGAAAAAGATGATGGACATAAAAGCAATACCAATCCAAACAGATAACAGAAATCTTTTATAAGATCAGCATTCCATTTAAATATGATCACGTCGTCGTCACGTGAGCGATGTTGTGAAAACGTATTTCTGTTATCTGTTTGAGAATCATCAGAGAACAATCAACGATACTGCTGATGTTGTTGGTATGTTGTATATGTCTGTGCAGGCAATCCTAACATCTGAATTGAACATGTGTTGAGTCGCTACCAAGTTGCTCCTTCACCTGTTGACCACTGAGCAGAAAGAACATTGTGCCAGTCTGTCAAGATCTCTGCTAGCATGTCGCTGATGACCCATCCTTCATGTTGAGGAATATCTCCAGTGATGAGATTTGGGTCTAGGGGTATGACTGAGACGAAGCAGAAGTTGACACAGTAAAAGAGCCCTTCATCTCCACGACCGAGCTGCAGCTCAATCAAGAGCATGCTCATTTTTTTTTTTTCAACATCTACTGTATTGTGCATCAAGAACACCTCCACAAGTGCCAGGCCACCAATTTACTACAATGTTTTGAGGCATTTGTGGGAGGATGTTCAGCAAAAATGACCGCATATGTGGAGCACAAAAGATTGGATTCTTCAAAATGACAATGCACCCTGTCACCAAGCTTTCCTCACTGGTGACTTTCTAGCCAAAAGCAACATTGTATCGCTTCTGCATCTACTGACTTCCATCTCTTCCCCAAACTGAAAATGCAGCCCAAAGTGGCAGGAAGGTTAGGACCAGTGCTGCATAAGGTGATTATTCCAAAAGGAATGATCTTAAAGCTTAGATAATTTTTTGTAAAACATAACTAGTGTGGGAACTTCTTCATACCACTTTGTGTGTGTGCATGTATTATTTATATATATATATATATATATATATAATACATGCACAAAGAATTGATGCATTTATTTTTAATCTAACATGTTTATTTTTAGTGAGTACCTATATTTGAGTAGATGACCCATTTTTAAACTGTACTTAGAAAAAAATTATTAATAAAGAAAATGTGGCCTCTAATAGGGTTTAAGCTTATATCTCCCTTTAAAGGAGAAACCACTATCTGATCCTATAGATTAACCACTACAGATTCACAAATATACAAAAAAATAAAATTAATAAAAGTCAAGTTTGCCATGTAAATTGATCCTCCCTACACAAACAAAAACATACACATCTAACATGATTTCATAAAAAAAAAAAAAAAAAAGGAAAATTTGTAATCTGGAGTGCACAATCAGATATATATGCAAAAAGTACTGCAGAAAAAAATGGTTTGAAATTTGTAATCTTTTTACATTTTAAGAAATCGTGTCATTTGTTTTGGCTGGCATAGAAGAGTTAATTCCTTTAAATAATATGTGGAAATACCCAATCTTCACCTGATGAAGGTCACAAAACCAAAAATGTGTAGCAAAATATATAGAATAAAGTATATAAAAATATCCACATTATAAAAAACGTTTGCAGCTTTTCCCTCTTTAAAATATATATAACACACACACGTGTGTGTGTGTGTGTGTGTGTGTGAGAGAGACACACATTAATACCTACATCATGTACATAAATTTAAGAAATTTCTCCTGTATTGAGGTTATTATATAGAAGAAAGATAGTGCAAACAAAACTTTCCTTTATCAATTCTTACAAATATACAGATGCAAGAGGAATACAAATTATGTAATAAGAATTATTAAAACTATGTCTTTTAAGGTCAAGGAAGGCTGTTGTAACCAATAAATCTGTCAGGGATTATTTAATCTATGCAAAAAAAATTTAATCTTAACTTTTGTGCTTGGATTGATTATAAATTTTACAGCCAAGTTAAATAAACACCATCAGAATACAGGGGAGGATACAGAACTATCTGGGATGATCTTACACTTTCTCACATTAAATTATCATTTTAATAATAACGAATAAATAGAATATCAAATATGTGTATTTTTAACTTTACTTATAAAATGTGAATTTTGAAAATATAAAATATTGAAATATGTATTAATAAATAATTTAACATGAGAAAGTGCAAGATCGCCCTAATAGTAAACTATTTTAAATGTAATTGAGAAAAAAAAGAAAAGAGTTAAATTATTTGAACTGTTTAGGAGATAATGAAATTTAATTTTATATAATACACAAAAACCAATGATTGGTCTTTAGCCATAAAACTGTTTTTTTATGATATTAACATGTGTTCAATATAAACCAATCATTTATTTCTATTTGTAATCTAGTGAAATTGTATATGGATAAATCAATAATTCTGCAATCTAAATATGAAAAAAAAAAAAAAAAATATTTTGCACAAATTTACTTTGTGAATGCTTTCGGTTTGGCGATTAATATTTACTAAAGAGATCAAACATTACAGTGAAACTTTCAGATAAAAATTCATCTATTAAGTACATGTCAGACTTAATTGATGCATCTTCATATGAAATATCCTCCATAACAGTATGATACTGAACACCATTTGTGTACTAAGCTACTTATTATTTAAGCTACAGTAAAATTGAAGTCTAACATTTGAGAAAATATTGCAGTTTGTTTACTGTTAACAAGCCAGGTACCTTTAAATTTACAAATAAAGAGAGTGAAATAAATTCAAAGTTCTAGTACATTAAACAAAATATAGTGGCACTAATGATGATACCAAAATTGATGTAACATTTTATAACAGATGTTTGTGTGTGTGTTGTATAATTTTGCAAAATATATGCATAATAAGTTAAGTATTACCTATTGAATCAGAGAATTATGTTAAAAATAGATAAGAGATTTTTTAATAAAAAAGGACTTTAAATGGAGTTGAAAGCTGCACTGAATTTAAAATTAAGACTCAAAAGAATTTGACTGACCTGTTTGAATAAAAATTAAAATTTAATTTCCTTTTAATAATTTAAGTTTTGTTACAAATGTTAAAATAAATATATAATAATGCACTAATTTTGCTACCCAAACTAGAGAATCTACTTAAAATGTCACCAATTGAGTTCATAATTCCGAAGATTTTTTTCAACAGTTGAATTATTTCATGAAAACTCTTAGAAAAAGGAAAATCAGCATCAGTGCATACTTTCACTCCACTTTGTTAAAAATAAAACCTGAAAAAGTTATCCAAGATGGTAAATGAAGTCCCCGAACACAATTTTGGCAGAATATTTACAAGAGTACATAATAAAAAAAATAAAAAAAAAAATGGAATTTCTATCATACCATATTGCACAAAGTCTCTTGGGATGGGTGTTGAGGCTCTTTTGATGATAGCATTAATTCTTCAACCATCTGGTTTGGGTTCAAACTCAAGCCTAAGGAGAGGGTATCTGAACTGTGGGTAGGTCTTTCACACTCCATGCTCGCTGCAATCAATTAATTTTTGTACTTGTAAAATTCATGGAACCTATGAGGCATAATACAAAACCTCCTATGGAGGAAGGAAACTGAAAGGCATGTTTACATGACATTTGAAAAGTAGCGAAAACAAAATTGCCCGTTTTTTTTTGTTTTTTTCTTTTATTAAAACTGCTTTCTATTTTTGAAAGTTTAACATAGGTAAGTCAAGCAAGAATAATGATCTTGAAAAATATGATTTTATTTAGAATGTTTTTTTTTAATCCATAGTTTTGTTTTGTTTGATTATCACAGTGACAAAAAGCAAAGTTTTAAAAATGTCAATTAGTTTTAAAAATTTAAAATAATAAACTTAACAGAATGAAGAGAGCAATACGTTGAAAAGTCAAATAAATTGAACTCTATTGTTTTTAGTTTTACACAGAGATCTCTAATGTCGCCCTAATAACTAACGAAGCTAACTAAATCCTGAATTTAGAGATATCAAAATTCTTAGAAATATAATCTATTTACTTACTATTACCTAATTTAAATTTTTTTTTCTGAATAAAATGAGTGTGTGATTGCCTTATTGGGTTGAGGAATGAGATTTATATCCAATTCAAATCATCTGTCTTCTTGTATCAGTACTTGGAAAGAAAATAAAAATAAAAACAATCGTAGATAAATTATATTTGTAGTAAAAAAAGTTTTATGAAAATCCGACCACAACGGTTTCCAATTTACTCGAACAAAAAGATTACTGATGAAAAAATATAAATTTAAAAAATTAAAACATTTATCATTATTATTCCGTTTTTGTTGTTGTATTTTATTTGTTTTCTTTTTTTTTTTACTGTACCATTTTTTTTTTAAACATCTAATCAAGTGAACTTTGACTTTCCTGAAGGGAAAAGATATAACGTTTTGCGGCAAAAAAACTTTTGCCTTATCAACTTTTGCTATCGAGAAAAAAAAAAAATATTTTCACCCCCCCCCAATCTGACATAAATCAGTTGTTGTTACCGTCGAAAACATGATTGTAGTTTTCTTTTATACAGTAATCGAAACATTTCTAGCAAAATCCGCTAACACGGAGTCGTCCTGTTCACGATATCGTGACTACATTTTTTAAAGCAAGAGTAAAACAAAAAAAGTTTTCAGAATACCATTAGTGGCCTAGATAAGATCACCATGTGTTTCCCATACAATATTCTCCTCTTCTGTTAGTAACAGAACTAGTGGACTTCTTTTAGTGATGGTGTATGAAACTGCGTGAGAGAAGCTTTAAAATGTCTACAATACCGTTTAATATATTTCTACGAAAGCGTGACAATATTTGGCAGTTAAGTAAAAAATTAAAAAAAAAAAAAAAAAGTTAACCAACAGGCTGACAGTTAAGTAGGCCTAAGTGTTATAGTATCCTGTAGTCGTACGTAGAGAGGAAAAGTTATGTGAACAACCCTCCCAGGTCACTCAATCGCTGGTAAATAATTTTTTTATATAAACAATAAACGTACATCTATTTTGAGACTGGAAGATTTTCAGATTGTGAACAAATTCATTAAAACTATTTTGATAATTTAATTTTGTGGCGACAAAAAGAAAAAAAAAAAAAAAAAGAAGATTTTTTTTAGTTAAAAATTCCTTATTGCTTCTTTTAACTGATCCCTCTTTTTTTGACAAAAGCCATATTTGCGCTATTTTTTTATGAAGTATTATTTTTTTTATTGCCTAGTTTGTTTGTAAAAAATCTTGCAATAATCGAAATATAAGAAATTGCTGGCCGCACGTGTTATTTTTGTTGAAATATAGATAAATGTTCTTGTGAAATAAGTAGGAATCAATAAGAAAACAAATCGATAACATGTGTGACATCGCAGACTTAAACTAAACACATCTAAATTGATTATACAAGATCTTTAAATCTGAAAAAAAATCTAACAATAAAAACGTAGATCTATTCTTAACCGTCTTTACGCAATGTTCAACTTTAAAGCATTTACAATCCAATAACGTTCTAGAAAAGCCTTTAAGTCGTCAAATCAACTAAGTTTGCATTGTCTAATTTCTCCCCATCCCCTCAAAAATAAATATTATTTTAATTCCGTTTTTTTTTTTTTAAATAAATTAACGTATGAATTAATTTAGAACTAAATATTGAACCGTTATTTATTTACAATACAATTTTACAAAGATCAGTCAGACCATTTTCAACTAGCTTATTTTCGAACGTGGAAAATAAGTTGTTTGTACTAAGTACAACTTAAAAGCAAGAGTGAAAAAAAAAAAAAAAAAAAAAAGAACTACTTTAAATGATCAATTCACCATCATAACCTATTATTATTGTTCAATAATCATCACTTACGTGGTTAAAATATAATTTTTACGATCGTACATATAGCTATTTAAAAAAAAAAAACTATACGTCCGATTTATCAAATCGAAACCGCGTGATTTATCACCTTTTTTTAGCAAATAATCTAAAAATGCTTTTCTTTTAAGCACGCATTTTTTTCTTTTGCAAAGGAAACTAATCATTTAAAATATGAAATACAGATCTATTTAATGCTAATTGTGTAAAAAGAAAAACAAGAGACAAAAAGAAAGAAATAATATTCACAAAAAGGTCAATTTAAAAAAACTTTGTTAAATAAAATAAAAAAAAATATAAAAATCGAGACAAATCAGTTACTAATTGAGAAAAGTTTAAAAACAAGATTTTAAAAAATATATAAATTTTAAAAATCAGCATTTAATTTTAAACAACAAAAAAAAACTACAGTAGATAAAAAATGAGATAAGAATGTTTGGCATTGTACTCAAAATAATAAAGTTTAAAAAAAAAAAACCTTATCGAGGTAAAAGCTGGGAGTTATTAGCAAATTGGACATCAGATTTTTTTTTTCGTGACAGAGCAGCTGATAGAATTTATAGTCTTTTTTTTTTTTTTTCCTTTAAATACACAGTACTTAAAAAATAATACATCAGTTTCGTATTCGTAGACTTCAAATTAATTGTAACGTTAATGACGATTAAATTTTTTATTTTACTATATTTAATTATTTTTTATTTCGGAAGCTGACAAATTAAAAAGGAACAAAAAAATGATTGTTTTTTTTTTTTTTTTTTAATGATTTTTTTTTTTATTCAAATTTCAATAATAGACATTTTTTTTTATTATTTTTATTATTAATATCGCCAAGAGATTAGTTTAATGTTCATTGTTCCGGGTACAAATGTGGAATTTATATCTTTAGTCTTCTTAACAAAAAGGATAAAGGAAGTAACCCGGAACGAAGTCACCATCAGAAATAGAATCTTATTTCAAACGGTGAAATAGAAAGACACAATTCCACGGCGCTTTTCTCAATAATCCGTGTTTTTATACGGGGCGTTGTAATTTCTAGCACTTTACAATAACTTATTAAAACTACAAAAACTCACCAAGGCAAAAAGGTGAAAAAACAGACATAACTAAAGCAATGATTTTATAAAAATTTTTTAATAAAAAATATAATGGTATTCTTTTTTTTAAAAAAAAAAAAAAAAAAAAAGCACGAACTAAAAAGAAAAAAGTGGGAAGCTCTAGGCCAAAAAAAAAAAATAAATAAATAAAATAAAAAAAGACATCGCGCCGGGCACGGGCAAAGGATCCAGTTTCTCGAATGTATATTATTAAAGAACGGGATTGCAAAACGGGCAAACAAAGAAAAAGGGGGAAAAGAAAGTAAAGATAAGAAAAACGACAATAACAACAAAAGGTATAAAAGTGAGTGAGTGTCTGTCTCACCTGACACAGGCTTGGAGAAATGGCGTACGCATGCGTATTTACTGCAAGTGACTACCCAGACTTGTCCTCTCTGTACAGCAGGTCCGGAAATCTATACTTACTTTAAATACTTCTTTTCCTCATTTCAATTATTTTCTTCTTTATTTCATAATAAGTATCAAAATATCCATTTTTTTTTTTTCATTCAAAAATCCAATACTCACCATTTATGTCTTTTTGTTTGAGTCGGATATCCCTTTTCGTTCTGGCCGCTAAGGCTTTTTAAATTCTACTATCCAATATCCAATGTCTTCGGCCTGTAGTCGTCCTTTTTACCCTATAATGAAGTACTTCTTCAGATTTTATGTTCGTAAACATTCACGTAATCAATAATCTACGTATATTTTGTATTCTTTTCATATGATGTATAGATATCAAAGGATTTTAGATACTTTTTTTTGTCTTGTGGAGGTATCTTAAGCACGTAGTGACGAAAAAGGGAGGTGACTTATTGTGTTAATAGAGTAATCAACAAGGGACAGAACTCGTCCTAGAATAAACATTTTAACAGAAAGGGAAACGGAAAATTAACGCAAAGTTGATAAAATGAAAGGGATATTAACTTACGAGGTTAATCAGGTCAAAATAACTTCCAAGAATTACTTTCATTTTTTTATGTGTAATTTTATAATATCATTTTTTTCTTATTTTATATATTCTTTTGTCCTCTGGGAAAAGAAAAAAATCATTTAATTTTTAAGAAAGATAACAACAGTAACTCAGTCGATTATGTTTTTTTTTTATTTAATTTTTTTTATGGAGCATCATAAATTTTTATTTATATTTTTTTATTAATTACAAAATAAGTCAGAAAACATTCTCACGCTGAAATTCGCTAGAAATAGTTGTTAATAATCATAAGTACAGGAAATAAATGATTAAAGTGCCATCAATATAAAAATAGAATTTAAAAAGAAAATAATAAATAAGTAATCTTAGTGTTGTACAAAAAATGCTTCCTGTGTCATCATCTCGTATCAAAGACATCAATCAATGAAGGATATTCAGTTATAAACTTTAAAAAAATAATAAAATCAATAAAATATTTTCAGTCCATTTAAATTAGGAAAAATTAATAATAATAATTTAATATAAAATTTCATCAAAATATTTTTTTTTTTTTTTTTTTTTTTTTTTTTTAAAATGACCCGACCGTTCAGGACGTAGAAGAATATGGCGCTCTACTTTATCAGTGGATTGCCATGACTTCTAGGCAAAAATAGTCAAGAGTCCCATTACCTTCAACATGGTTTTGAATTCGGTATAGTCATTCCCCTAAACTGGTTCCCATTCAAGGTTAGAGATCTCAGTCTACCCACTTATTTTTTTATCATTTCACCCCAAGTAAAGCGATAAAGCCACTAAGAAACAAGGGGGTTACTGAGTGTGAAAGACTCAAGTGATGTCTATGTTGATGTGATTACATGGTAACAGGACAAAATCCCAGTGGACAAAATGTCTCATAAATAAAAGTCTCATTAATAAAAAGAAACAAATTTAACGTTAAAAAATTTAAGGAACTTTTAATTCAAATTTTAATGTCAATTTGAGACAATAATAATAATACCCAATATATACACTTATATGTACAATATCCAATTCCAATATATACACTCCAATATCAAATTGAGACAATAAACACAATATCCTATATATACACTTATTTCATGCTCACAAATTGTTTGTAGCAGACTTTCTGGTCTACTTTGTTGCTCTTGATGAGTTCCATTTTTAAATAAAAAGTAATGCTGAAAATATATGTTGATTGATTTTATTTAGTGGCATATCAAATCATATGGGTTATTTAATGCTGAAAACTAAATATTTTGAATACAATTTTATGGCTCCAATTAAATATATTTTGAATGCAATTGTATACCTTCAACTAGAGATAAAATGTATTGTTGTTCGTTTTCATATAAAATGTATTGCTGGCAATTCTATTATAAAATGTATTGCTGGTCATTTGGCTTTAAAATTGTATTGGTGATCATGTTGCTATAGATATGTATTGTTGGTAATTTGTTTTATATAAAAACACATTTTTATACTTTCGTAGTGTTTTATTTTTGTTTGGAGGTTCACTAATTGCCCATAGCTGGGACCTTAACAGGTTTTACCACCCCAAGTCAGGTTTGTCATAGATTTTCATAAAATTGTTCTGATATATAATAATTTATAGATCATTTTCACATCACTTTTATAAATATCACACAAACAAAATACAAAATACCTTTAATTTGGCTTAAATCAGACTACTATTAATAATTTGTTTAGCTTGGCTGAACCTATCTCATGATAATATAACTGAAAAATATGGGCTATAAAATATAAATCAAATATCCTTAACTGAATGAAAAATTAATGTTTACATAACAGATATTAATATATTTAGTAGGATTGTATTGAGCACTTTCTGTTTTTCAAAATCTTTTTTTTTTACTTTTTTTGATTGCTGAAAGTAGTAGCTGATTTTGTTTAAATGAATATCACCAACTTTGGATTTACTACTATATCAAAGTATGAAACTCTTATACACATAGCACCCATCAGAATTTGTAGAAATTTAAAAATTTATCTTTACAATTCAAGAATAAAGCACTCAATAATTCCTATATTTTAATGATACTGGACAAAATCATTTTATCAACAGTTTTAATAATAACTTATCTGTTTATATATTTATGATCTTGTGTTAAGGAAACTTTATCTCCAATCTTCAAGAAATTGTGGATCAAAGACAGAGATAAACACCAAGACAGTCAAACACAAAAAATGTTTTCCGAGTTAGAGCATTGCGCATTGTTTCTGGTTAATAAATTAATGCTTTGTAAATAAATATTTGACATTTTTCAACCAACAGGTTGTGTTCCTGCCAACAGTAAAAATTGCTTCATGATCCTTTTGAAGAGTATTTAAGCAAAGTTTCTAGACAGATAAACTAGTAAGGAAAGACAACAGTAACAGGTCATGAAGCTGGATTTAAAAGAAATTCCCTTACACATACACTCATCTGCCTCACCATGCTACAAGGCACTTACACTTTCCTCCTCACTTTCTCGCTTGCTCCTTCTTTCTCAAATATACACACAAAGAAATCACATTTCTTTTCGCCTTGGAAAATAGCTACAAGCAAAAGACTGTAAGAACTTTAACACTCATACAAGGTAAGAAAAATGTAGTTGTAAAAATCATGAAAATAAAAATATCTTTTTATATTTGAAATAAACAACTTTTTCTTTGTTGTGGGTTGATTCAAATCCACAACAAATTACACAAAAACAGTTTCTTATTGATTTTTTTCCTCTTTGTACAGTTCAGTTTCTTTACCTGTCCAATTGTGGTGAGAGGAAAAGAAACATTATTGTGTGTAACTGAATAGTAATTGTAGGGAGAAAATTCCAAGCTCAATTAAAGTTCAATGTTAGAACTTATTTATTCTCAATGAAAACAGGATTTCTTTATCCTAAAAAAATAAGTGCCAAAATATTGACATTATTAAACTGTAGATTTAGTACTGCTGTGAGATTGTCCTACCTTATCTGCCAGGAGATTTCATTTAATGCCTGCTAGGTGACGTATCTTCTTCTATGTGCCACATCCCTTCAGGACATGGGTGAACATGGCTCTCCAAAACTTCTCACTACTCTCTGGCTGTTAACAGTTTTTCTCTCTTTGTTAAGGGTCCAAACCCCCATTCCACTATCCATTCACACAAGCTCATGTGTAGGTAAGTTGATGACTCTCTGCCTTCCCCTATCTCTCTTACCTCCAATATGTACCATGTGGGATAGGTTTTCTAAGCCCTCCTTCCTCATTGTGTGTCCAAGAAATGTCAGCTATCTCTTCCTGATTCTAAGTGTTCTTTTTGTTGTTATTTTTATTAAGACTTCCTTCTTGCTTACTTACACTGTCCATGGAATTCTCAGCATCTTTCTGTAGAACAACATTTCTTCTGTCTTCCTCCAGGTTTCTCTTCATTTGTAGGGTCATTGTCCAACATTCACTGCCATATAAGGGGATGGATATCACTTTACAATCCACTGTTTTGTTTCAAATGAAATTTTTCTTGTTTTTCAGCCCTTTGCTTAGCTTTTGGAAACCACATTTGGCAGTTCAATATGTGTTCAAATTTTGTTGCTGTATTTTTCATTCTCTGTTAGAACATTTCCCAGATATTTAAACTTCTGGACTTGCTTGATATTGACATCTCCAATCAGTAACTTATATCTCATGCTTTTCCTCTTGTTGATGGCCATACTTTCGGTTTTCTTGCAATCAATGATTAGACCTTTTTTTCTTGCTTTCTTTTACTATTTTACATAGGAAGTCCTGTATTTTTTGTTTTAGTGTCAGCCATCAATACAGTGTCATCTGCATCTCATATTGTTAAGATTATGCCTACTGGTAATAAATCCTGGTAGGGTCTCCAGCTTCCTCTGGATAGTCTCACTGCAGAAGTAACCACATTATTGTCTTAGATCCCTTTCTACTTTTATGTAGCTACTCAATTCATATTCTATCCATATGTAATTCAGGATTATTATAACATCTTTTCCAAATAGATCTAATTTTCCTAGCAGTTTAAATATGTTGTTGTGTCATATCTTATCAAATGTTTTTGTGTAATCTATAAAACATAAGTACACATTACTTTGCATTTGTATTGCTCTCACTCAGATATCATTCTAATCACAAATATTGCATTTCTTGTTCCAGTGTCATTGACAAAGCCGCACTATACTTAAAGGATCCAAACCATCTCTTTCTCTCTTTTTTTTTCTCTCTTCAACCACAGGATGCAATGTGACAAGACATCTTATTTACCCTCCATGGAGGCTTAATAGTAGCAAATCACACGCGTACACACACATGCACTCATGTATGCACACACACACTCCAATATTTTCTATTCAGGAAAAAACATATGCGATCACAATAACATCTCCATTGGAAATAATTACATAAATATATTTTTCTCCCCCTTTTATTGATTTATATTGTTTTGCATATATATATATATATATATATATATATATATGTTATGGGGTCCTCCCCTTTTTCATATAAGTGGACTCTACCAGTGTACCTGGACTGCTGCTGTTAAATACCCAGAGTCAGTCAGTATACAGGAGTAAGATAGTAAGAAGACTGAGATTGTGATTGAGTTGGAGGTAGAGTAATAGTGTGACGTAACCGCTTGTAGAAGTCAGTTACAAGCACGTAGACTCTAAGGAAGTCCTACTTCGAGACTGTATATATCTATATGTTATTGCTACTAACTTTGTTCCTGGATTTACTAACAGTATTACCCTTTGTATTATTGTGTAAATACATTTAATTTCTTATCTTTAATTCTTGCGTTTGTCATTCATTGGAGACCGAATTTCATCTTGGAATCCACAATATATATATAAAACATGTATGTGCTGATATGGAGTTCATCATGGTTAAGGGTAATTGGCAAAAATGCTCAACAAAGGGAATTAACAAAGTTTACAATAAACTATGAAAAGGAAGAAAAAGAACAGGCCAAAATAATACTAAACAAACAATATATATACCAAGCAAAGCAATGCAAAAACAATAAGGCAAAATTTCCCAAAGTCAGAATGGGTGTTCACATGCAAAAGGGATACAGTTAAGTGACTGTAGCATTCTAACTTCAAGACAAGAAAGAACAAAAATATATGGTGGACGAGACTGAGAACTGTCCATTTTTATTGGTTAGCAAGAAATCCCAGCATACATCTGCAGAATTTGACTATAAATTTGGGAGTGGGGATGTTTTTAGCAGTCATTCCCTTCAATAATGTTCTGAGATGAAAACTTGTAAGCATTCCATTAATTCTTTGAAATAGTTATCCTTATCTTTGTTGTTATGATCCCTACATTTCAACTCATGAATTCTCTGGTCTTCCTCAAGCGTGTACCTCATGATAATTCTAGAATAGGATCCATTATCTCATTCACAATTTAAAAACAAAATGTTTTCAAGTTACCAAATCAAGAAAAATCAAGACATTAGTTAAAATAAATTATGTAACACTCTAATTATTTATGAACCATTAATGAATCTGGGGTTAGAAAGACAACTTATGACAGCAGAATCAATGTGTGGAGAGTGAAGAAATATTGAAAACATATGCATTATAGGTACATAGGTATAAACAAGCATAACAAGTTTTTAGTTCCCATAGAGGAAAAATGAGTAAATGCAATGTCATATGATATGCACCAAAATGTTTTTTTTTATCTATTATATATATATATAGATACATAGATAATATCATCAAATCAGTAAGTGGAAAGGATAATCCAAGTAGGTCTTTTTAATATAAAATATTAAAAAGATAGATCCATGAAGAGATGCATGAATGTATACAGAACAATGTGATATACATCAAAGGAAAAAACTTAACACACCTCAAAAAATCTAATTATTTCAGCAGGTAAGTTTTTAATACCTGCCTCTTCAGATTGAAATTACAAAACGGTTTAAATTTTTAGACAATATGTTTTTTAAATATATTGTCTGGATAAATCAGCCAGAAATCTATGTTCCAAATTTAATGAGAATCTGTCCAGTAGTTTTTTAATCCATGGGTACATTTATTTTCAAGTTGGGGTGGGGATGGGGGTTCTTCACCCTTTGCTCTCCTCAAAAATAAATCAAACATAGCTCATTACACTCCCTTTTATGCCTCTACTATGTTCCAAATTTCATGAAAATTGGTGAAGTAGTTTTTCTTCTTATAGATGTACAGACAGACATATTGACATATACACACATTCATATTATATATATATATATATATATATATATATATATATATATATATATATATATATGTATATATATATATATAATAACAATCATTTGATTGCAAAAGGAAAGGAATAACAAGGATTAGATTTTCAAACAGCATTTATTCATTTAATATACATGATATATTTACAGTTGTTAGAAAATCAGCAAAAATTGTTGATATGTTGTTTTCAGTTGCTGTTTGTCAGGAAGGTGATTAGGTGTAATGGTGTATTGGCCATGCTGGGAGTTTACTAATTTCTTGGGTTGGTTTGCCCAAGGTTACAGGATATGTCCGGAGTAGATTTAGCCATTGGTTGGGTTTGACACGCGTGTTGATTGGTCATGTGATGTTGAAACTGAACTGCCTGGTAAGTTGGTTTTGTGTGTTGATTGATCAAAGGTCATGGTTGTTGGTTGATTTGTGGTAGGGTGCATTGGTTGCCAAGGTGACAGCAGGAGTGATGAGGGATTAGGTATAGATGGAAAGTCTGTAGTTGGTCAAGCAGAATGTTCCAGTTGGATTCAGGTCAAATGTTGTTTCAACATAACAGGGTCACAGTAGTGATGCCAAGGGTATGCCTGTAGCAGGTTGAGCAGAATGTTTCAGTTAGATTCAGGTCAAATGTATTAACAAAACGGGGTCACATTGGTGATGATAAGGCTAGGCCTCTAGTGGATGTTTAAGGCTGATCATCGGAATGTCTCTGTTGGTGTCGACAATGAAGACAAGCAGTTGTGTGGTGATGTCAAGGTGTCACAAATCACAGTGATTGGCTTAGGGGCCTGGCGATGTCATGTCAAATTTGGTCTCTGTTGGATTCTGTGTGAAGAGTCAGGTGAGATTAATGAAGCGAGGTCGCAGTGACAATGGTGAGGTGTTATAAATCATGGTGTTTGGCTTCAGAATGTCAAAGTTGATGGTAATAAAACAGTAGTTGATGTAGAATGATAGAGTTAAAATTCATACTACTAATAAATATATATTTGTTCCCCACCATTTGGTTTCATGCACATGTGAATTGTTAGGCACAAATTTAACAAAATCTTAAGCAACTTCACTGCTGGCAAAAAAACTGCTTTCTTTTAATTGTCTCAGAGAATCTTTTTTGCCTTCCATGACCATGGCTGATGCAAAAAATATAAAATTATATAAAATAAATAGAAAAAATAAAAAACAAAATTAAACAAAAAAATGACTCAATACATTATTTTATCTTCTATTCAAGAATCCGACCAATTCAGTTCTACTCAAATGTTTATCTTTTCTATTTATTAGAACCAAGCATAAAAAATTTAAACAACTTCAGTACGAATTATTGTGCAAAAATGAACCAACCCAAGTTCCTTACAAATAAAAACAATTTGTCTAGTTTTTTTCAATTTTTAATAACTTCTCTGTATCATATAAATATCAGCTTGCTTTTTTGACTCTGTAGGGATATGTCAAAACATTTCTCAATAAAACAACTAAAGCATGTTCTCAAAAGCACCTCTTTGTTAGAATGACAAACTCAAGAATAACTGCAGAATATGTCTGATGAACTTCAGAAATATGTTAACCTTTGTATTCAAGACTATCCTTGGACCTATCTTGTTTCTAATTTTCACCAACGATCCTCCCAATCATTTCTCAACTTGGTATCTATATTGATGACACAACTATTTACTCCTGTCTTAATAGTAAGTGTGATTGGTTTAATAAAGTCAAATTGGAAGCTGATCTCAAAAATGACCTACAATATGTTAACTAGAGCAAGAAATAGATTTTTAATTTACACCTTCAAAACAAAACTACTTTCTTTTAATTGTCTTAGATAAACCTTTTTTGCCTTCCATCTCCATGGCTGATTCTAAACTCCAAGAGAGGAACTCATTGTGCATTCCAGGGCTAATGTTTTCCATTGACATGAAGTGGAAAGATATTGAAGCAATTGCTAAGTCTGCTGCTAGGAAAGTTGGTTCCCTGTGTTATGCTAAACAATTTTTCTCTCCAAAATCTCTTACACATTTATAAGTATATCATTTGCCCATGCATTTAATATTACTGTCAAATCTGGTGTGTTGCTTCTACTATGTATTTAGAGATTCTTGATAAAATCCAAAGAAGAATCTGCTGCATTATTTGTCTTGACCTGGTATCATGGCTTCGGTCATTTTTCCACTGCTGCAATTTAGCTTCCCTGTGCCTTTTCTATAAACATTTTCATGGTAACTGTTCTGATGAGCTTTCATCTTCAGTACATTGACTTTATTAATTTAAGCACAGTACTAATTTGGCAGATAGGTCTCATCATTTTACAATTGAAATTGCTAGATGTAACCATAAGTTCTATACTAACAGTTCTTTCTCTTGCATTTCTCACTTATAGAACTTTCTTTTAGCTTCTTACTTTCCAACCAACATTTTCTCATATTCTTTTACACTCAATACCTGTCTCACCTCCTGCATTTTAGTGGTTTATTGCCTTGCTTGGGGTGAAATTATTAAAAAAAAAAAAAAAAAAAAGATTGTAAACATGTTGGAAATTTACATTCTTTTAAATCCATGGTGTACTTTGAATTCAAGGAAATATTGGATTTACTATATAATACAACACAAAAGGAAAATGAATCCCAGAAACAAGTCATCCAAAAAAGCTAAACAAATTACATAAAGGAAAAATACTTTTACCAAACATCAACAACAACTTCATTAATCTATTGAATTACCAACTCACTCCAAATGAAATGGAATTCCTTAATCTTGGACCAAATTTTCATGTTGCACAGAAACCTAATTTAATGTTTAAACAAACACAAATTGAAGCTTTATGCAAACAAATACTTTTATTGGAACAAGACAACCATAATACGACACAGGTAGGTTTAAAAGAATTACTTAAATCCAGATCTTTTAAACACTGTTATCATAAAAATCTAAATGGAATTATAAACACTCCTTTAATAAAAGCAGCCATACAACTAAGAAATAACAACAGTATTGTTATCTAACGAGCTGATAAAACTAATACTTTCGTTATTTTAAACAAACATGAGTACCACTCAAAATTACAGGCCATTTTGGATGATCATAATAAATTTAAAAATTTAACCAATAATACCACCTCCCAACTTAAATCCATGTCAATAAACTTATTACTGCTGACAATGCTGAAACAGGATCTTATAAATTTCAAAAGATTATTGGTGACTATCAAACTGGCTACCTTTATGGAAATATAAAAATCCATAAAAAAGATCATCCCCTCTGACCTATCATTTCACAAATACCTACACCAGTATATTACCCTTGAAAAACCCTTAACAAATTAATTACTCCCTACCTCCCAAGTAAATATTGTATTAACTCCACAAATTAATTTATACAAATTTTTTATGTTGTAAAACCAAATGACCAAATAATCACATCTTTGAATGTACAAAATTTATTTACTAATGTCCCCATCCATGAAACAATTGACATCATTATCCATGATGTATACAATCACACTTCTCTCCTACCCATCAATATTAAACTCACTATTTTAAAAAAATTATTATTAGCATGTACCACCCAAGTACCTTTTTTCTAATTATTATATGGCACATTTAGAAAATAATAAAATACTTAATGATACTAATAAACCCCCTATATATGTAAGATACATAGATAACATTTTCGTTTTAGCTAAAAATATCGATCAAATTACACAACTTAAAAACAAATTTGAAAGTCACTCCCTCCTCAAATTTACATTAGAACTTAATAATAAAATTCCATTCCTTGATGTATTTATTGATTCCAGCACACATAAATTTACTACTTCTCTATATAGGAAACCCACTAATATTCACTCATGTCTTCTTAATTATAACAGTGAATGCCCCCAACAATATAAGTTAACCATTATAAAATACTTAATCCAACACATACAAATCATATCTTCTTCCACAAACAATATTCTATAAAGAATTACATAACATTAAATAAACACTTGTTAATAATAGATTCCCTAATTCTGTCATTGATCAACAAATTAAAATGTATCTCAATAAACTTAATAATACCTCTAACAAAATTGATAATATTAATAATAATAGTGTACGTCAAAATAAACATAACACTATTAACTTATACTATTGTAACCAAATGCATAATAATTACAAACATGATGAAACAACACTAAAAAACATAATAGGTAGAAATGTTAAACCCATTAATAATAATAAACAAGTTAAACTCATCATATAAAAAATCTAAAACAATTGACCTCATAGTCTCTAATAATCATACAACCACACAACTAAATCCTCTACAAAAAAAACAATGTAGTGTATCAATTTACATGCTCATTCCAAGATTGTATCTCTGATACTAATAATAAACCCACTACATATATTGGTTGTTAATATTTCAGTCTCTCACATGGTATGACATCATAGAACTGCATCATGAATTTACGTCCTGCGTCTTCTATTCCATAACCATTATCATTGCATGGCAATCTTCTATTTCAATGTAACAGAATATCATCTTTGATGGTGAATATCTTTGTTTAAATGTCCACATAACCACTCTGAAGATGGCACATGTGAGCCAAAAGCTTAGATCAAGGAAAAGCTTAATAAAAATATATTCAAATGTTGGACAATTTTTGTCTTTTTCACCCAAAATTAAAGCAAATATATGGAGTTTATAATGGCTCATGAACAAACATAATAGACATTCATTGTTTGTTATATTTAACAATATATGTTTAGAGAGAGAGAGAGAGATGGGGGGGATAATTCCTATTTAGAAAGTTTTCTTTTATGTGGGAGTTTATTTTCTTAAATAGAACTTTAAAAAATTCCTATTTATCTACTCTTCTGCCACAAATGCGAGAAGGGGAATTACGTGGGAGAAACCGGAACTGAGTTCCGATTACAGTTCAATAACCACAAGAAGAGCATCAGGGACAACAACAACAATTTCCCAGTATCCATACACTTCAACCAACCTGGTCACAGCATCGACGACATCAGGTGCATGCTTTTAGCATCGGGTTCAACAGCCAGGAAAATAGATGCAGGTCAGAGTTGAAATACATCCTGAAAATAAACTCCCACATAAAAGGTCTAAATAGAGATTTGGGTTTACTCAAAGGGCATACCTTCCACAATGAATCTCATTACCAGCAACAACCACTCTATGAATGAGTAGCACCCCCTACACACATTTATAATCAAAATTTTAACAGACATTTCCCCCTACTATATTTTTCTGCTCTGATACCTAGAATACTTGAAACAATTCTAAAAGTACTTTTAGAAAAAGTAAAAGTCACTGTGGTTTGGTTATAAATATTAGAATGTCAATGGGAATTAGGAAAGTTATCCTGCTTTTCCAACACAGATCACATTAACTACACAGTATCTTGACAGTACCATTTGGTTGGTTAGTTCATCATTAACTGAGTACAATTTTTATGTTGGTGATACAACAGTAGATTTTGCATTTTCACTCCATAAGAATAAGTGTTAAAAAAATAATTTACACCATTTTGATTATGTTAGTCATTTTGATGTGTGGCTTACACATATATTAAGCACTAAATCACCTGGACCATAATTAACTATTTCATTCTTGGTAAAAATTGTGATAAGTGGTGTAAAGTGGATAATTTATTACGATGTGGAACACAAAAGATTGCGAGGAAAGTGAAATAAATCTTCATTAACCATACTATGAACTAGTAGAGAACCAAACAATTCAAACAAATACTGCTTCTGATTAAACAAATTAAGGACAACACTCAATAAAAAGTATGCATCTAGAATTAATTAAGAGAAAAGGGTACATTTTCCATTAGGATAATGCCAGTTATCTTTGGTTATAATTTTAACTTGTGGAAAGTAATGTTGGGGAACCAAATGATATGGGGGTCACTCACATCATAGCAGCAGAAATAGGAAATAAAAAAAAACATACATTGCAGAAATAAAACAGACAAATGAATAGCAGGGAAAGCATGGTAAATTGTAGTCATATCATACAATGTATTTTTATGTGTACTAGTGTTTATATTTTTGGTTAATATTTTATGGTTGCATGTTATAAAAGGGAAAAGTTATCTCATATTATTACAAGCTATGTCCAGAGAGAAAAGTTGGATGTGTGGACTGTCCAAGGATTCATGTTGAAGAGATTGAATTCAACATCTTTTGGTGGGATGTCTGTATTTCAGCAGGAACAGATTTTGTTGCATGCTGGGAGAATTTTTATTATTTTTATTTTGTATTTAATTTAATTTATACAAAATTTTCATGTTACTGTTTTATTTTATTTATAATTTTCATTATTATTATTATTTTATATTTTACTTTTATTTATTTATAATAATAGTAATAATGTCCCTACAAACTGTAGTTGTATGTGTTATCACATACAAATGATGTAATGTATAACATGGATTATTACCACACATAAGGAATATATTATTGAAATTTTTTAATTAATCTGTTAGAGCCACATACATCAAATTTGGTCTATTTTTAAATTTTAAACATATTTTAAAATATCTTCCCTTCTGGCAAAATATATTGTGTTTAAAATGGATTGTTTTTTTAATAAGAATAGTTTCAAGAATTTTGATTTTTTTTTTTACAATTAGTGCTATATACTATTTTAGTATTATTTATCTCTCTCTTTCTCAATATATATATATATATATATATATATATATATATATATATATATATAAGTATTTGTCTTTCTATATATACTAATTTAGTATTTGTCTAATGTTAATAATCATGGTATGGTCATGCATTATATTGATCAGTATATATATATATATATATATATATATATATATATACAAATAGCACTAAATTTTTATATGTGGCAACTCAATCCACAATTATGTGTGGTGGTTATGTGACTACTATAAGGATTTTAATGTTGATTTTTTAATTATGAATGTTGAAGATGCAATCTTCCAAATGGCATGAGAATTCTTAAACAACATTTACTTATTGTATATAAAAATACAATTATGGCACAAGGCTGAAAAAGGGGAGGGATTGAGGTTGGTCTTCACTAACTATCTTATACCTGGCTAATCCGATTCATGACCCATTCACTCATTACAATTTGCCCATTCACCATAAAAACTTGTCCATCACCAATCAATCCTCCATACACCATAATACCACATCCTTTCAAGGGGAACCTACAAAATCGCCCCATACCATAAAAATTTAATGATAATAAATTATATATAAAATTCTAAAGATGAAAAATGAGGGAGACGAACCCAATAACAAACTAAACATGAGCACAAAGTGAACTAAACATAACTGATGTTAGTAGCGCCTGTCCAACTCTCAAAAAAAAGAGAGGCCGCTGTATTCTGCCCATTGGACAAAATCAAGAAGCTCTCTCACTAAGTGAGTGGGAAAAGGAGAAAATATATACAGACATGGGAAAGGAAAAGCTGACCCAGTCGAGATAAAAAGGGGCCAAAACAAACTGGAGAGGTTGGTAATCTCAACTTGGATCATAACCAAAGATGCAGCCGGGAACAGGCCAGGAACAACACTTACTCACATTAACTAGGTACACAAAAGCTTGTCTAACCTAACCAAGGGGAGGGCTCCACAGGAAACCACCCCGATGTGATGTAGGTTGACCTAAAATAGAAAATAAAGGCTAGCCCCGGTCAAACAAACCAAGCTAGCCTCATGCAAACATTTTCTATCAGTTCTAATCTTCATCTTGAGTTGATGCTCAAAGAATCAGATCAGATCCTGATGAGAAAGACGGTTGCCTCACAAGACTTCCTCCATTCGTGTCGTCCAAATCACCATTCGGGCCATGGCTAGCAGCATCAGAAACACCATCTGTTTCACCCCGAATACGGGGGTGACACATTGTCACACGCATATGTGTGATCCATGAGCACTAGCTTTTCGGGAGCGAGACAAGCCGTCAGCTTGCTGACATGGTCCCATAAGGAGTGGACCCGGGGACAATGGTAGAAGGCGTATGAAGCTGTTTCTTCCAAACCAAGGTCACACTGTTCACAGTCTGGCAAATCTGCCAAGACCCATATGAAGGCCTTGTCATTGTGAGGCAGCCAATTCCGAGTCAATTGCCAGGTAAGTGAAAACTCAGGGTTACTGAAATAATCTTCCGCTGACGCCTAAGACTAGAAAGAGCGAAACTCCTCCCTCAACAAGTCGAGCCACTCACTTAGAGGATCCTTCATGGCCCCCTCCACAAAATAACAAAAGGTCATTAGACCGAGGAATGATTGTCAAGGCGTGATGACACTCGCGAAGGAAATCCGATTGATCCCGGGGTTTACGATGACACTCAACCCGCGAAATGAGGGGACTGATAGTAAGAAAAGGGAATGCGTCCCAAACAATCCCCGCCATAATCAAATCTCCTGTCAATGTGAGGCATAGGAAAGCCAGCCTCGAGGTGAGTTTGTGGCTTACCAAGTGCAGCATTCCCAGCCCCCCATGACACAGTTGTTGTGCACAGGCATCTCTGTTGACCTGATGCTTGCATCCCCTCTGCAAAATGGAGGATAGTGAGCACTCGAGCAGCTTCCTATGATCCTTACAGAGAGGAAGTATGGACAATCAATAAAGGACAATCGGGAAAATGTAAGTGGCACACACCTCTGCCATGCCCTTCAAGGACAATCTCCATCGATGGCCAAGTCTGACTGGCTGTGTTGACCTTTGCTTTTACTTCAGACCAATTTTTCTCCAGCTAGAGGTCGGGTCTAAACCACACTCCACGAATGCCAACAGAACTGTCTGTCCAACCGAAGGGCCCCAGAAAATTGACCCCCTTCCAGGCACCTAACTGCAAGCCGGACAATTTGTCACGGTTAATCTTGGCCCCTGTCACCTTTTTGTATCGATCAAGTGCCTTCAGTACCACCTCTATGTCTCTGCAGAACGACACAAAAGCAGATACGTCATCGGTGTACATGGAAACCCTGGCTCAAGCTCCTCCAGGAATGGCGATTCCACGTAGGGCTGGCCTGCACACCCTGTCCCTCAGCCAGTGAAGGAGAGGCTCCAACGCCAAAGCATAAAGTAGAGGTGACAGTGGACAACCTTGACGAACCGACCTAGACAGCGCAAAAGTGCCCAACAGTTTCCCGTTCACCTGTACTACAGCACTGGGGGAGCGATACAGGAGGCTAATCCTGTGGCAGAAGTTGGGTGCGAATCTGGCGGCCTGCAGGACAGCTGCAAGGTAGCGATGGTCAATCCTATCAAATGACTTGGACTGATCTAAATTGATCAACGCAGCCTTACCATCGTCTTTTACACCCTCTATAGTCATGCAAATCAGATGCAGGTTGCTCTGAATTGTTTGGCTCCTCACAGAACAAGTCTGCTCCAGACCCAACAGAGACTCAGCAACTGACTGCAAATGCTTAATTCTTAAACAACATAAGAGTGATTTGGGTGTACAGTATTATTTATGACTAAAAATACCTGTGAAAAACACATGGTTTTCCTATTTGAATTTTCTGATTAATCTAAATTCTTAAGTTACTGAATGAATAAACTCATGGTGAGTTCTGCGACAATAAAATAACTGTAGAAATTTCTCTATCACATCTTTAAATATTTGAGCTTAACTTTAACAAAATATTACAACAATCATAAATATGAATGCTGGCCATTATTTTAAGATATAAGGAGGTACAAAAAATTTGAAATTAACAATTTTTTCCATTTCACTGAAACAGACATTAAACACCTATCTTCCCTTCTTTCTTTCATTTTCTCAGTGAAACCAAGTAGTGTCTCTGATATTTCTTTTCCATCTTTCCATGCAATCAAAACAGAATTGTTAATTATTTATGAAGTATTGTCAGAGCATAATGGTCATGCTAAATAAAGAAGGGACAAGCAGAAATATAATAAGTTGATAAGTTAGACATGGGAAGAATGGTGGAGTGATGGATAGCAGCTTGGATTGAGGAATCGGAGACCCAAATTTGAATTCCAGTCAAATCGATTATGTGCTAATACCCTTGGGAAAAGTATGAATCCTCTTCTCCTCCACCAGCTATGGGTAAATAGCGGGGCAGCCCGGATTCTATAGCCTTAGATGGCAACTGGTCTGCTGCAGAAAGAAATGGCAACCTACTGTGGGAAAAAAATCTGCCTCATCAGTCATGTATCAAAAGATACATGATCACCTAAGCATGTATCATGTATGGCATATAACTGACAACTGAAGTTAGATATTTAGAATTTTTATAATAAATAATAACTCATACTTTATTACAATCATTAAGGTAAAAACTTTTATAGCTTGACTGAGAAATTTTCACTTGTTTGGCATATTCATCCAATATCTCACCTTCAAATTATGATTTATTCTATTCTATATCAAATACTCTTAATGGAAAAAGAACTTAATTCTAAGTATTTCTGCATAAGTGACCTTGAACATTTTTTTAGTCAGAATGTTCTAGAAGGGTGGAATTATGAAGTTGCCTGAAAGATGACAAAAGATAGTGAAACAAAATTGGAAATATGTTTATAAATAAAAAAGTGTTGAAAATAAAAATTTTGTGTTTTCTCTTTACCTAAAGAAGTGAATTCATTTTTTACATTACCCAATAGCACATAAATTAAAACCAATCCATTATCTTTTTTTTAATCATTTCATCCCAAGAAAAGCAATAATTCCACTAAGTCACAAGGGTTACTTGGAATGAAAGAGAATGAGAAGAAAGCACAATAAAAGAACAGGATTCACAAAGACAGAAGATGGTGATTGACATTGTATTTAAATATTTGAAGAACATAACTGGCAGGGAAGCAAGAAACTGGAAGAGAGTTCCACAGATAAAAAACATTAACTTGATCCTATATGCTTATCTTGCTGGTGATGTTAGACTATGAAGGTATGAATTGTATATTTTAACTAGATAATCAGTCTCAATGGTATTCTTCTTAAAGCCATTTCCACAAAGTATATGTTCAGATTCTCAGGAGACACTGGTGATGTCATCTTCCTATTAATACATGTCAAATCTCAACTAGAATTAGGTTACATGAACACAGAATGTTAACATTTAAGATACTGATACATTCACAAAGGACTGGGCTAGATTCCAATTTATTACAAACCACTGAGTGGGTTTTAGAATGTTAGTCTATACATTTAAAAAATCAAAACCCATCATCAGGTTGGACAAAATGGGAGTGTCTTTGTTTTCACAAAGTCAGTTAAATTCATTAAATAAGATGAAGAGTTATTTGTAGGCTGACAATATGGTTGCCACATTGGGGGCTACAATTAGTAAACTGGGCTATGTTTGAAAACTCAGCACTACCAAATCTTGAATTGACTTTCTTCTCATTAGTATTCCAAAAAGTTGTAAGCAGTGAAATTCAAATTTTAGTAGTGTTATAGTGGTGTGGGGCTTAGGGGTTAAAATGAACAGTCGATTTACCCACACCAAGAAGGTTAATGAAGGATGATAATGATAAGGAAACACACAGGTAATTTTAACAAAACAAGACAAGAAATTTATTCATGAATTTACATGCTTGAAGTAGTGTCAGTAGCTCATTTCAGGAAAATAAATCAGAATTCTTAAAGTCCGTAGTTTCAATGTATTGTCATGAAGAGGAAATGTTCATACAACAAATTAAATGATTTGACACAAATTAATATTCAAAAATGTTTAAAACAAAGATAAGAAAGTTTGTTGCTCACTGAAGGTATATATGGTTTGCATACATTCAAAAGTAGATGAAGAGAAATAGTTTGAAATACTTAGCTTTCTTGGATTGTTGAGAGAATATTATCTAAAGTGCTGCATACTGGTTAGAGGCCAATAATATAATTGTTGAGTAATTTTAGACTGGTAAGAACATCAATGCTGGTCATGAGGAACTGAAACAAAACCTTTTACATAACTTCAGAGAATCTTCTCTGATTAATTTTTCTTATCATTTTATATCAAAAGGAATTTTACATCGGCTCACAAATTTATTTCCTTCTTTTTCTTGGCTAACCATATAATTTCTGTGGAGGCAAGGTTTTCATTGGTTCAAAAACAATTTCAAATCGGCTCACAAATTCTTTTCCATCTTCTTCTCAGCTCATTGGTCAATTTCTGTGAAGGCAAGGGTTTGGTCCAAAGAAAATTTCACATAGGCTTGTGAATTCATTTTCTTCTTCTTCCTCAGTTTTCTGAATTTGAAAGGAGTGAATGAAGAGAGTTATTATTTCGCACTCATTACAGATATTTTGATCCAGATACTTGGAAAGCTGTGCAACATGTTTATAGAGCCTTGAGATTATCAGCATAGTGATTGTGTGAGCTGTATAGGCAGGACTTGGACAACATGGATTATGTGGCCTGTGACTCTTGTCTTCAATGTATGTACTTGAAGTGTATTGGCAAGAGAACCATACTCAAGGGCAAGTTTCGAATTTGTAGAGAATGTTATGCCTGAAGTGCTTAAAATATTCAGAGACTTATATATTTCTTAAAAATAATTAATGATGAATAAATGATTTTAATTTGTGTTTTAACAATTGATGGTAGGAAAGATTTTGAATTGTCTTAACAATTGATGATGAAAATAAATTAACTTCTGTGTTAAATCTGTGTGTTATTTTTAACTTTGCCTGCCATCATAATAATAAAAATATTTACTGGCAAGTTAGCCTAGTGGTCTATTTTACTGAGACCAGTAAAATAAGCTTAAAAGAATGTTTGTCTATTTTACCAGGACCAGCAAAATAGCCTCTTCCTATTTATTAACATAAACAAAACAATTTATTATAACTTGTAATAACATAAACAAAACAATTTATTATAACTTGTAATAAAAAGATAATAAACACCACCTACTTTATTTACATTATTCGGACTATTGTCCTCATCTTTGTCACCATGTCCTCAAGGACACATGGCACAGTGGATAAAGGCATTGGTTAGATCCAGTGACAGGACCCAAAGAGTGTGAGTTCAATACCTGGTTAAGGCAGTGGAGGACTTTCAGAGGGAAATTAACAGGAGATAACTGATAACTGATATCCATCAAACATGGCACATGGAACAGTCTATCCCAGTGAATGAAATAAAGGGTTCAGTTCGAAATTCCAACCACCTGAAGAAGGCCGGAGTGTACGACGGCCGAAATGTTGTGATAAATATGGCGACAAAGATGAAGACAATAGTCCGAATAATGTAAATAATGTACATTATACTTCATCTCAGAAATATAGACAGACCACCTACTTTATATATTAGTATATTTTTATTTTTTGCTTTTCACTCATACTTATTTTCTAGAATGTCTTTATAGCCTTTTTCTGCAAGTATTTTGAGTTCTGCTATTATCTGAGACTGTACAAATTCAACTGACATTATTCATTATCTCATTCATCTGCTTTTCTCTAGCCCTTTTCATGTATCTTAACACTCCCCCCCCCTCTCTTGGACATGAGTAGAGGTTTATGCCTTGTTTCTTGTTTAGGAAGGGGTTCCTGGTACTCTCTCTCTCTCTCACTGGCCTCTGTATCTCCAGTTGCCTTGATCTATCCTCTACCCTTCTCCTCATTCTTTCTTCTATCACTCCTATCTGATCTTGCTCCAAATTTTCTGTAACCCCTTGCATCCTAGTGGCTTCCCGCCTTGCTTGGGGTGAAATGCTTAAAAAATAAAAAAAAAAATTCTTTCCCTTATCCTTTCAAATTTTCATGGCTGTCAATGTAGTCATCTAAATAATATACTATTAGATTATATTTTTGGTGCAACAAAAGAATAAGGAATGGACAAATATTTTCTATTTCAAACTCTCCTTTCTTTTTCTCTATTTCTTCATAGAGAAATTTAATTTATCACAATTGTTTTCCACCTTTTCATATTTAATTGTCTTTCCATTTTTCATTTATTTTGTCTCAGCATTCAGCCAAGAAATTTAGCTATGTTTTCTTTTCCTTTCTATGAAAGGGTACTAAAAAGATCTTTGACCTCACCCACTTCCTAAAATCTGAACAAATGACCAATCATTTTTCTTTGGATTTCCTCTGAGATAGGCATATGGAGCAAAGATAGAAATAAACACCAAGACAGTTAATCATCAAATGATAAATAAATGGTTTCTGAGCCGTACATCCTTCTCTAAGTATGATAAAATGAATCCTTTGAAAATAAATATTTAACATTTTTTAAACAATGGGTTGCATTTCCACTAACAATAAAAAAAAAAATGCTTTGTGATCCTCTTGAAGAGTATTTAAACAAAGCTTCTAGATCAGACAAGCCAGTAAGGAACAGCAACAGACGGCAACTGTTTACAACATGGCTTAAAAGAAATTCTCTTATTTATTCACTTGTCTTCACCAAGCTATGTAACACTTACACTCTTCCTCACCAAGCTACATGACACACTTATATTTTATATTTAAAAACATTTTTCACCTTTTTCTCTGTTGTGGGTTGATTCAAATCCACAACAAACCAATAGCATGTCAGTAGCCTTGTATGTATGTATGTATGTATGTATGTATGTATGTATGTATGTATGAGTTTCATTTTTTTAAACTTTCTTACAAACTACCTTTGCTTTTCCTCCTTCTCACTTTTCTTAATTCCTTTCTATTTACTAATTACACAGATTTCTTAGTTAAAAAAAGCTAGGAATCAGTCAGATATTAAACTTTGATCTCATGTAGAAAAACATACTAGTTATAGATACAAAGAAGTAGAATAATAATATAGACATTAAAACAGTCCCCTTTTTATGATAAAAAACTTTTAACTAATATCTAAAAAAGAGAAACAATATATATAGATAAAAGAATGAAAGAGGCCATTTTTTAGTCATGTCTTTCATTAGCACTGATATTTGGAATGGATTAGTCTCTTGCATTTTACATTAATGAGGATGTTTGCCAAATAATCTCCCTCAGCTTAGTAGAAATCATTTTAATTTCTGTCTGAATTTCTGAGATGAAAAGTAATCCTTACTTACAGTCAAACTAATATCTTCATTATTGTTGGTACCATCACAACATTTTGGCCATTTTTTCTTCCAGTCTTCTTCAGGTATCAGTCAATCCAGTAACCTTCAAAGAATTTTGAATGGAATCTTTTATTTAATATATCACATGTGTGACAAAAGAAATCAGATAAAGAAAAGCAAATGGAACAACAGGAAGACCAACTAAGTTTTTTGTAAACAAAAAAAGGTTTTATTTTAATTTTAGTGATATATTTACTGGTATAGTTCACATGTCCCATGAAACAGCACTGAACCAGATTTCTACAACTGACTTTGCCAACCAACTCACTTAATTTTGGCACCAAGCAACAAATATGAATACCCGAATGAAAGATCTCCACTTGTAAGGTCATCTCATCACATCAAAGAGTTCTTTGAAGTCTTTTATCTAAATGACCCAGCACTCAAAGAAGTTTCATTCATAAAAATAAATTTCTATTAACAAATGTATGAGGGTAGAGTCTTCTCATTCCCCTATCCATGTCTAGGGATATCTCATCTTAGTTAATTGACCTTTTAGTACTGCTCAAATATCACCAAGCCTGCATTCACTGAGTTTGAGTATATCAATATTAACTGGCCAGACACTGAACTCAGAATTGCCATGCAAGTAAATTCACAAATAACTGTCCAGAATTCACATATTTTGAGTGTACCCTTGCTAATATTGCCAGAGAAAAACTTAAAAGAATTGCCATCTCAGGAATTGAGTGCTCCAAAATTCTGAACACCAAGCATCATTCCATATGCAATGTTAAATCCTGTTTATATTCCTTGACTGCCACAGCTACACTACCTTTTACCTATAATGTCACATATACATCATCTGACTGAGACTATTTCTACAAGCCAGGGAGGATGAAACCATCTAATATACTGCTGTCTCTAATATTTGGCACTTCAATTTAATAGCCTTAGATAGTGTTTGACGTAATCTTAATTTTTGTAACAAGAAAACAGATTATTCAAGATTCATATTCTTCTATTCCTTATTTTCTGAAAATGTTACACATTCAGTTTACAAAAACAAATGATATGGTAGAAATATTTTGTTAAAAACAAAGAAAAAGAAAAGAGTGCTGAACTGCTATGTAATATCAGTTTTTCTATATGGTAGTGAATATTGGATAATTTTTTCACAAATGAAGAGGAGACTTGAAGCAACAGAAATGTGGTTCTGAAGGAGAATATTAAGAATACCATGAATAGAACACATGATTAATGAGGAAGTTTTGAGGAAAATGGAAACATGTACTTAGAATCAGAAAGAGTTAAAATTTCTGGGACATATATTGAGGAAAGAGGGCTTAGAGAATTTGAAACTCACAGGACATTGAAAGCAAGAGGGACAGAAGAAAACATTGTGCAACCTACCTAACAAGCTTGTGTAAATGGATGACAGAAAAAGGGACTGGGTGGTAGTAATGGGACAAACATTGTTTAGAGTTAAGTAAGGACAGGAAACTGTGGAAATATATGATTGCCCATGTCCTGAAAGAATATGGCACTTAAAAGTAGATGAACTATATGTGAGGAATATATTATGAAATTAATTTTTTTTAGCGTGACATAAGGTAACAATGTCTCAGGTTCTATTATTGAATTGTTTAATTTTAAACTCATTTCAAAATGTCTTCCCCTATGGCAAAATATATTGTGTTGAATGTGGATTTATTCTTTTGTATAAGAATAACTTCAAGTATTTTGAGATTTCTTTACAATTAGTGTTATATATCAATTTAGTATTATCTACTAGTAGTTGTCTAATGTTAATAGCCATATTATAACTATGTAATACATTGATCAATATATATATATATATACAAATAATACTAAGTCTTGATAAGTGGCATGTTCAGCTACAAGAGTGTGTGGTGGTTGTGTGACCAATATAAGAACTTAATGTTGTTGTTTTTAATAATTAATGTTGGACATGAAATCTCCCAAAGGGCGTAAGAATTCATAAACAACACTGTTTCTATATGAGTGATTTTGGGTGGTAGTGTTATTAATGATGATAAGATTAAATGTTTTACATTTTTTGTAACGAATGATAAATCACTGGTGCTTATTTCAGTCATTAAGTGATCTGCTACTTTACCCTGTCAGAACTCCAATTCTTTAACTCAAACAGAAATGCTGACATCCACAGATTATAATGACAAAAATTGACCTTAATTTTGTCTGGCTCTGTACACCCACTTCTGGAATACTCTCAAAAATTACCTTGTTCAGAAAATATCTGGTAAATTTGGACCTTCATGTCTACAAAAAAAGTAAAGTGTCAAAAGGACAGTTTTTCCCTTGACACCGAATTTATTGAATTTATACATTTTCTTTGTTCTTGAGAATTTACAACATATGGAACTCATTGCAAATAAGTAAAAGTTATAATATTATATCAATGTCAAAAATTGTTACTGTTGTTATTGGGAAAGGAAATAAAAGAAACAAAGGAGAAACAAAACTTGCCTTGTATACTAAATAGAGCAATAAGTACATTCCAGCACAAGTCTGGTTGCTCAGTTCTACCAAGTTACCATATGTCAAAATGGCAATAAATCTCTACCAATAATAACACCTGTCACCAGATTGATAAGATATATTTTAACCCATACTCTCCTGGTGTCAGTTTAAATTGATGCCCTCTTTTTCTAATCTATAATTTTAATTTCAAACTATAATTTTGGAAAACAAAAGTTTCATTGAAATACATTGAAAAATTTCTGGGTTTTCATCTGAAATCAAGAAGATAAATCTGAACATTAAGCAAAATTGTCACAATATATGAAAAAAAAACAAAGCACCAGTTTAACCTTTACTCCTCTGCATTATTAATATTACTACCCTTTCCACTGCATTCTTTTTCATGACCTCTCAATTGCAGTAACCGTATTGTTAATTTCACTCAAAGGTATTTTCTGTTGCAATAGCAGGATATGACAACACAACTATGAGATTCAAATAAATTCAGATTCAAGAATCAGAGTCACCTTCAGTAACAGGATAAACTTTTTTCAAATAAATGAAGTCACATACAGAGTGATAAAGGTTAAAAACTGATCACATGAATACATAATGAAACTATGAAAATATTTCATAATGCCATCTTAGAGTATTGAAATCTTAAAAAAGAACAACATGGATATTAATATTTTTAGGATTTTTAAAAACCTTTTTACTCTATTTCCAATTCTCTTAGAATACAAGGTTTATCCTGAAAGTACAAAGACATTTTGAATATATCAAAAACTAGTTCCACAGCCTTGATTTAATTAGATAACTGATTGGAAAAAAATTTACTATAAGTACATGAACAGATATTTTCTCATGGAGGTTATTCCATTGGCAGTGAGACACCACTGAGTGAGCTTGTGTACTGTATTTATTGTTACATTCATAGTTGAATATACATTATGTTTTGCTTGAAATTTGGACAATAGTTTGATTTGGTTTGCAGCACATCAACCTTTTCCAAGTTATTTTTGTCATTTTGATAAACAGTTATAAGGTAGACATAGGTTTGGTTTGCATGTGAGTCAAAAAATACACATAGGCACAGTAAACAGGTGGCTCTTTGAGTGTGTGTGTGTGGGGGCGGGTATTCTTCTACACAGGAACACAGTTGTTCTTAACCCCAACTGAGTAGGTGATTTGGATATTGGTCCAGAGAAACTATTCAAATGATTAAGAATGTATCAAAATTTTATTTTTTGCTACTTTTTTTTGTTGTTTTTTAGTACACGTTCATTTGAGAGAATATTCTTTATTTTTTTTCTTGATCATCCATGACATCTCTATTCATTTCCTTTATAACATTTTAACATGTTTGTAATAATCATGTGATTTAATGGAATAACCTGTCACTTCTATGAGTAACTACACTATAGGTAGCTGTAAGTCAACAGACTACAGAGATAGCTGGTATCTGTTGACTATGACTCAGATTTACGCAAGAACTACCAACGTTCCAATACCACTCACTACTGGATTGACTTGCAACGACCTTGAGCATAACTGTTACCTTTATTCTTACTGTACTGTTTTTTTACAATGAACCTTTACTTATTTTATCCACCTTGTTTTTCAAGTATATATTCCTATTAGCATGGAATATAACATCATGATAACCCAGTTAGTAATTTTTGATTGGTTTTGTATCATTTGTCAGATTTCTTCTGTTTTCTAACTACTTGTCGGGTAAGACACGAACCTCCTACCAACAGAATTTCTTTCTGTTATCAATGAGCAGATTGGGACTTCTTCCACAATTTTCTTCGTGACATCCTTTGGAATGAAGTTTTCAAACATCCCTTTCAAAAATATGTGTTTAAGATTTCTTTCTTGGTGAAAGCAGGCATCAATGCTTTCATTCCAGCTAAAAAATACCAAGTAAAACTGTATTCATCTCTTTGGTTCTCACCTGCTTGCTCAGCCACTATAGCCCACAGGAAACACTTCTTCCAACTGTACCAGAGCAATATGTTTGATTGCAACAGATGTCTCTGCTTGTAACAAGTGCAAGCATGTCCTCAAGGAAGCAAAGTTACTATTTGCTGACAGAATGAGACAACATAAGCATCTTGCAAGTTTGGTTCTAGAGATTATTGGTTGCTCTGCAAGAATGTGCTGAACAACAGCAAATCCTCAATCCCTCATCTATTCAATCAATTCAAAGTCCTAACATCTACAGCAGATAAGGCTGAATGCTTTGCTCATAAATTCTCTTCCAACTCAACACTTGACTCATCTGGAGTGGCCACACCTGACTTCCCCACTGAAACTGAGTCTATACTGAGTGATATGTATATAACCCTGTTGATGGTCTCAGACATCATTTCTAAATTAGACTCCCATAAGGCAAATGGAAGTGATGGGATACCAACCATCTTCCTAAAGAAATGTGCTCCTGAGATGGCTCCATTTCTCTCCAAACTATACAACTATTGCCTCACAGCTTCCTGCTTTCCAGCTTGTTGGAAGTCCTCCTTTGTCATCTCTGTCTTTAAGAACTCTTAAAAATCTTCTGACCCCTCTAACTATGACCCTAACAGTCTCCTATTGATTTCCAGCAAAGTCTTCAAGGCTTTAATCAATGCCAAAGTGGTTAAGCATCTTACCTCTTGTGATCTACTCTCTGACAAACAATATTGATTCTGTTTTTCCCAGTCTACTGCTGACATGCTTACAGCCATAATTGAATATATATATCAAGCTCTTGATAATAATGATGCAACTCAAGCTGTGACACTAGATATCTCAAAGGTGCTTGACAGGGTTTGGCATGTTGGTCTTCTACATAAGCTTCAGGGCTACAGTATTACATGATGTTTACTTGATTTAATCCAATCATTTCTATCTAATCAGGAAATGAACGTTGTCCCGAACGGGTTCTCTTCCAGTTCCTTTCATACTAACATGGGTGTTCCCCAAGGCTCTACACTGTTTCATCAATGCTCTCCTTGATGTCATCAGTTCCCAAGTAGGCAACTATGCAAACAACACTACCATTTACTCTTGTCTGAATAGCAAGCCCAGAGGTACTGACAAAGTGAACTTGGCTGCTGCTCTCAAAAAGGACCTACAATCAGTGATTGACTGGGGCAGAAAATGGCTTGTAAATTTTAATGCTTCTCATTTAAACACCATAAAGAAATATCCCTTCCCACCATCAGCATGATTGATGCTGGTCTCTGTGAAAGTGTCTCACTGCACCTTCTTGGCCTCACGTTTTCAACTGACTTGAAGTGGAACAACTACATTGAATCAATAGCTGCATCTACTGCAAGGAAATTTGATTCACTGTGTCATGCCAGAAAGTATTTCTCATCAGAGTCCATCTTACACATCTACAAATCTACCATTCATCCTTGCATTGAATACTGTTGACATATCTGGTCTGGTGCCCCTGCTGTTCACCTTGAGGTTCTTGACAAGATCCACAGAAGTATATGTAATGTAATTGGTCCTGAATTGGCTTCTCGATTTCAGACACTTTCTTAAAGATGTGATGTGGCTTCCCTCTGTCTTTTCTGCAAATATTTTCATAGCTACTGCTCTGACAACCTTTTTTTCCTGAGGCCCTGACTATATGAATTTAAGCATGCTATTAGATTGGCATCAAGCTCCCATTATAATTCAATAATTATATTCAAATGTAACTGCCAATTCTACTCCAACAGATTTTTTACTTGCACTTCCTGACATTGGAACTCCCTTCCTCTCGCTTGCTCCCCTGACAACTACAATCTTCAAAAATTTAAATGCAACATCAATCGCCATCTACTGTTGTCTTGATCCTTGTTCTTTTTTCCATTCCTCAGTTCCTCTCCACCCACTCTTTTATCTCACTTTCACTCTCCATAGCCCCCTGCATGCTAGTGGCACTCCTAGCTTAATTTGTGTGAAATGCTTAAAAAAAAAAAAGGTGTATTTTTATGAAGGCCAGACAGTCTGTCTAAAAGTTGTTACACTTGTATATCTATGTTGGCTCAACAGTTAAAACACATCAAAATTGTGAAGGATCCATTCCTAGTTTATGGAAAATTATTTTTTTTGTTTATACTGACCAATGAAAGATGTAATTTTAAGCTCTAGTAAGAACACGAATGAGAACCTTGTGAGCCTAGTTTTTGAAATATATAAAACTCAGGTTGGTAGATGAGAAAGAAGACATTTTAACAGCAAGGGGACAAGGCATGTCAACATCAAGGAGCAGAAGGCACTTGACATGAAGAAGAGGACACTAAGTAGGCACCAGTTACTAGTCAGCATCAGAGAGCCAAGAAGATCACAAGTGAAAATTTTCCTGTGGCTGGACAACAAAGAATGAAAAGAATTCAAAGAAATGTTCCCAAACACAAACAGTAAATTTAAAATGGATTTTTCTTTAATTATTATATGTCCCAGAGATGCTCATGGGGTAAGTAAAAGTAGGTGTTTTCATTTTTTCTGAAAAGTGGTTGCACATTTGTTTTTCTGCCTTCTTGAATTGTTTTTTCTTTTTGTCATTTTCAAAATCTTTGTCTTTTAAAAATTGCAATCATAATTTTTCTATTTTTCAATGACAATTCTTTTTATCAGAAACTGTTAACCTGCCTCAATAAGTGGACAAAAGGAAATTTTTATGCAAACTATGTATTTGTACCTTTTTTCGTAAGGGCACATGGCTGAGTTGTTAGAACATTCACATTCTGACTATGAGACCCAAGTTCAAATCTCACCATGGTCGATTTGTCAAGAAGGAGACAAGTGGCCAGCTATACACCTTTTTTTGTACTTGTGTAATAAATGTTTTGCCTTTAAAATTTTATACAGTGATTGAATATTATGTTGATTATTTTGCACCTATCATAATAGCTATTCCTAACTAAGGTTTTATGTTTGACACAAGAACTTAAATTTGGTAGGGAATAAAATTTTTATAAATACTTTGGGGATGATTCAATAAATAAAGCCTAAATTAAATTTTTGTCTTAATACTTAAAACTTGGCTGAGAATCTTTGAAGGAAATTCACATTCTAGAAGGTCTTCAACAACCAGAACACTTGAGAGTTGTCCATTGAGCAAGAATTAAAAGGAGATCTGGAGATTCCATGAACTTCCCATTACTCACAACTCATGCAGAGTTTTGTGGCAAAACATTGCATCATCCAGGTTTGTTATAAGCACACCCGTACAGTCCAGATTTGTTGCCTGGCAACTTCTAAATTTTTCAAAAGCTAAAATCATTGCTGGAAGGGAGTGGATATCAAACAGTAGACAAGATTAAATTGAATGTGATGAGGCTTGCTGATGCTGATTCCTAAATAGGATCTTGCAGTCTGTTTTGAAAAATGGACTGGGATAAGTGTGCAATGTCTGAAGAGGAATTTTTAAAGAGATGAAAGAGTCAATGTTCTACAGAGGCTATTTTTCTGCTAAAAATTGCTCAATCATCTCCAGACCTTGTATAGATAAAGATAATAAAGTTAAATATAGAGGCTAAGTGATATAAAACTACAAATTCAGTTTTCATTCTAGAGAAAGAAGGCTTGCAGCCACGTCATGTTGAAACACCAGTTCTTATACAACCACCAAAGTTAAGCAATGCCAAGCTTGATTAGTACTTAGATGGGTGACTGCTTAGGAATAGCCAAGTTCTAATTCCAATCAGGTTTGTTATATTCACTTATGTACAAATACTCTTGAAAAAGGTATGAATCCACCGCTTCTCTCCCCAGCTATGGGTTAATTAGTAGGACTTGTATCAGTAAATCATTATTATGTCCCAAAAAATCTTACAATCTAAAAATATTTTCTGGCTGTAAATAATCTGCAAAAGATTGATAAGCTATAAAAAAATTGATCAATCAATCTAGAGAAAGAAAAACAAAAACAATATTTTCATTCTTTCTATCAGGATATTTGTATGACCATCAATTCACTTAACCAAAATTCTAAAGACTTGTACATCAAATTAAATTTATTCAAACACAGAATTATATTCAGATATATTTGCTTTATTGTATTGTACATTACAAAATATTTGTTCCCCTTAACTGTTCTTGACTTCCTAGTTGATCTCTTTGCAACTTAGGTTTTTTAAAACAATTTTATTACTTCTTGTTTCTTATGAAGGATTCTGTTCTGAAAATTCAATAGAATCTTTATTTTTCCTTTGTCAGACTCTATTTGCTATTTCTTTTTTTAAGGTGATTTTTGAAGATCAAATGCATAAAAGAAAATTAATGCTTATTTTGATGTTATATTAAGTAAAAATCAGTGCTTCAATGTGACTTTGCTACTTAAGAAATAACTTCAGATATGTACTTTTACCTATTCAAACATTTTAGAAGTTTATCTTTTTTGTGGAATTATAAGTTTTCAATTAATTAATTAGCGATATAAAAAAAACAGCTGAATGATATTTAATAATTTCATTAAAATTTTCTAAAAAAAAAAAAGAGAAAAAAACCATCATGTACAATCCGGACTTATCTGGAAAACCCAGCTTTTGTTTATTTAAATATTTCAAGGGAAATAACTGGTAATAAAGTTCTTTCAGTTGAAGATATTTCAAGGGGAGACAATTTAGTTTCATTGGGTGCAAAATTATAATCCACGGAATTTATGGAGGTTTGGCTTGATTTTCTTAGATGAGGTTGCTTAATTTAATGATATGTCAACCTTTGTTCAGTTAATGAATATGGAATAATATAACTCTTATAGGACAAAAATCGTAATTTATTAATATAAAGAGAGATATGTGTCCAGTTTACACAAGAGTGAAAATAAAGTGAGACATATCCAATTTATGCTTGTGTGAAAAAGTTTAGAATATATTGATCTCCTGCTGGGTGTTACCTCATTGCAGGAGATGCAGTCAATATATTCTAAGCCTCCAAAATAGGGTATGCTTCATTTAGTTCAGAGTGTTGAGCATAATGTTGTTAGAAAAAAGCCTATAAAGTTTTTGATATAAAAAGAACAACTAAAACAAAACCTTGTGGCATCACTAATAAAATTTTAGTAATAAAAAAAATTTAAAAAAAAAAAAATCTCTGCACAATTTGGTGAGCAATGTAAGTACTGGATTGATTTTTTAATTAATTAAGGGGAAAGCATTTTTGTCAGAAAATAAAAATGATTTATCTGAAGATTTGTGGAAAATTCTGCTACATGTTTCATATTGATTAAATTTAGTGCTGAGGCATGAATCTTACTAATGTAGAAAGCGACCTGAAAATCAGCATTTAAAATTATGGCTTTATTCTCTCTCTCTCTATATATATATATGTCTTGAGAATGTCTGATGACAGGATACCCAAGATCCTAATGTACAGCCAGTTAGATCAGGGCTACAGGAATGTAGGATGCCTATAACTAAGATACAAAGACAAACTGAAAAGCAACTTGTCAGCTGTCAATATACCACATAACACCCTTGAGCGCTTAGCCTTAGAGCAGGTAGAATGGAGATCAACGTTTTTTAGTGGACTCAGCAGTTTTCAATTTGCTTGTCTGAATCATCTTCAAGTGAGAGCAAGATCTAAAAGGTCAGCCAATCTAACAGTGATCTCATCTCACAATCCTCACTCTTGCTTCATATGTGGCCTCCTTTGTAAATCACTAGCGGCTCTTAAATGACACTTAAGATTATTGCACAAAATTTCATAACTGAAGCAACTAAGCTGTCAGATCTTCATACATCGAAACTGATGAGAGAGTCCATTATATATATATATATATATATATATATATATATACTCCAAGGAAGCATAGGAAAATTGTAATGCTGCATGAACACTTTGGCAAGCCTTACCAATCATCAACTCAAAGTACTATAGATTGCCTTGAAAACTCTTGATTTAAAACCAGTTGAGAATCTGTGGTCAGTCTGCAAGGAATGACTTTGTGGAATGGACATACAAAGTACTAACATGTTCACTGGGTCTTGTTTCATTGGAAAAATATGAAAAAAGTAAATAATAATGGAATTACTTGTTTTGCTTCAATTAATTTGCACAAGGTGTATATTAAACATATATACATATATATAATTAACACACACACACACACACACACACATATATATATATTATTAAAGACAACACATATTTTGTGTAATTTAATTTTAATGATTGAATTTTCAAAGTTACAAATATTTCTCCTCAGATAAAGAGGTAATACTGTCAGAAATTTTCTGAAGTTCTTTAATAATAATACAGTCTAAGTTGATCAATAAAATAATCAACACACACACATTTCTCTCTCTCTCTCTCTCTCTCTCTCTCTCTCTCTCTATATATATATATATATATATATATATATATAAAGAGAGAGAGAGAGAGATGTCATGCTCACAAAGATTTTACTATGAAGGAAAATTCTTTAATTTAAAATGTTAAACTTCTGCATAAAACGTTGTTATATTCTATACACTCCCACTGTTCATTTTTCAATAAATCTGTGGAAGTTCTAAAAAGTTATGTAAATCTTAAAACTTTCAGAAGTTTTTCTTTGTTTTGTATTTTCAAATGCAGGAAAATCACCCATTCCTCTGAAAATACAACTTCTACCCTGCAATTTATCCAATACATGTCATAATAATTGCAGTAATTAAACTGATGAAATACTGAGTTTAATGAACATAATTACAATAATATTCTTCCTTTAGTTCCTATCTTAACACTTCTTTTAGGTTCTAAAATTTGCAAAAAGGAAGCATGAATTTAAGCATGAAAGAACAGGACATTTTTCTGCCATGAAAATATGGGTCGATCTGAAAATAATGCCTCCAATTTTTTTATGTTGTCCTAGAAATGGCTGTTGGTGGTAGGGCAGTAAAGTTTGATCCTTCCTGCCAATAACTTATAATTATTATGTTTTACTTACTTATAGATAGCAGCTGACTGACAGCCTGGCAAATTGGAATCTGACATGAAAATATTGCAAAAGGCCTGATTAGAAAATTAAAAACAGAATTTTACATAGTCACAAAAAAAATTATTAGTCAAGTACATAGTCTCCATTATTTTTAACAATTGTCTCCTATCATTTTTACAAGCTTCTTGATGCCATTTTTATGGAAACTTTTTCTTTTTTTGTTGGAAGAAGATTGTAAGTTAGTTTTTGACTGACTTTGCCCTGCCAAATTCTTTGTCATTTAAATTATTTTGTAGAAAACATAACAAATGAAAATTCAAAGTAGCCAAGTCAGGAGAATATGGTGGGTGCTTGAGGGCTTCCCATTTCAACTCTTTAACTTTCTGTAAGGATTGTTTTACGACATGTGGTCTTGTGTTGTTGAGGTGGAAGATGACACATTTTCAATTTGCCAGAATTGGTTGTTTTTCTTGAAACCCAGTCTCTTCAAATGGCAAAGAGCAGTTGAGATATCAATTTTCAAACTCTTAGCAATCTCTTCCATCAAAATCTTCAGTTTATTCCCCACAATGACAAGCAGATATTTTCAACAACATTGGAAGGTCACCTAGTGTATGGTTGATCATTTTCGTTAAAATCACCCTGATAAACTCTGCCAAACCATTTTTTTGAATCTCCAAAGAGGTGGAGTATGATTCAAATAAACCTCCTGAATGTTTTTTGTCACAATTCTGACACTTATTTCTTTCTGAAATTCATAGCAACTTTTCATCCTTCATGTCCTGAGACATTCATTTGTTGACAAAACATCAACATTCAACAAAGTCTGACTCACAACTAAACGATGCAAGGTTTCAATCTAGAACACACCAGAAATTGGCACCAAAACAAATGCCAGTGTCAAGTTACAGTCATTTTATATTAACAATGAAAATCAGACACAAGCTTTTGCACTGATCTGATACAAAGCAGAACTGTATCATTGAATTCTTTCATGTAGAGAAAAGGATACTTAATGAACATTTATGGAGACCAAATAGTAGCAACTGCAATGTGTGACAAATTATGTTCCTGGTTGTCTTATACAGCTGTCAGCTTATGAAATGAAGGCTTGGTCCTAGTTGGTTTACCATTTGGAGGCCATTGCAGTGCCAAGACTCCACTAATATCATTCAGCAGTTGGAGACAATCTTTTTCGAAAAAGGACTGCCGATTAAACTTGCTGACAAGGGGAAATATTCACAAGACTTGCAAAGGAATGGGGTGTCCGGATAAGATACCAATGTGCCCATGTGCCATCAGGGAATGGGATAGTAGAAAGATCCCACTGCACTATAAAGCACATCACCGCAACAACACAATGCTCTCTTATGGAGGCAGCATACTGGTATAATTATTTACTAATTATCTTGAATCATTGTCTGATTCATAGCTAGTGTAAGAAAACCAAAGTCAGAGAAATTTATTGAGATATCTTATATCTCCAGTAACAAAGAAATTTCTCTGAAGACATCACATCCACAGGTCTTATCACTTACAAAATTTAGGAAATTACTAATACTGTAGTTAGAAATTCTTACTTTAATTTCCCAAATATAATACATATATCTTTTATAAATTTGTATAAGGCCAAATTTTATCTGTGTCTCCATCTTACATCATTAGAATTAAACAACACACATTAACACATAATGAATGTTTATCAGCCATTTACATGTTACTAGCAAATAGCATTTACAACAGCTGTAATATTTAATTTGCATAACAATTTATAAAGTATATATTTATATTTTTTCTGTTATTTTTTAATTTCATTTTTAAAAATTGGCATAAACAATGTTTTTGTTGATAATTTTCTTTTAAATGAATCATGTTCATGTAGAAAGAATTTATATTTGCCATGTTAAAATCATAAGTTAGAAAACCTGCAGTGTTCATAATAAAAATTGTCATCTGCTATTTTACATTACTACAAATTAATCGAATGGAGCTGAAAAAATTCATGAAATTATCTAAATAAGTAAAAATTATTTAATTTTAATGCCTCCAAAATGAAACCGTTCTTTTAATTGTCTGCAAGAACTCTTTTTGCCTTCCATCAGCATGGCTGATGCTAACCTACAGGAGAGAGACTCATTACACCTTTTTTTGGTGTAACATTTTTCATTGACATGAAGCTGAAAGATTATATTGAATCAATTGCTAGGTCTATTGCTAGGAAAGTGGTTTCAATGTGTCATGCTAGACAAATTTTTTTGCTGTCACATCTGGTCTGATACTTCTGCTATGTACTTAGAGATTCTTGATAAAATAAAAAGAAGAATCTGCAATCTAGCATCTTGGTCTCAGTTATTTTCCCCACTGCTGTAATGTAGGTTCCTTGTGCCTTTTCTATAAATACCTTCATAGTAAATGATCTGATGAACTTTCTTCTATGGTGCCTAGACCTTATGAATTTAAGCACAGTACTTGATTGGCAATAAGGTCTCATCAATTTACAGTTGAAATGGCTAGATGTCACCATAAGTTACAAGTTAACAGTTTCTTCTCTCACACTTCTCACTTGTGGAACTCTCTTCCTGCTTCTTGCTTTCCAGTTAACTTAGATCTTTAAAAATTTAAATGTAATATCAATTGTTACCTTCAGTTTTCTTAATTTCTTTTGTTTTATTATTCTCTCTCCTTAATAGTATATTTTTTCTAACATTCTCTCACATTCAGTAACCCTTTGCATCTTAGTGGCTTGGGAGTGAAATGATAAAAAGAAAAATAGATTTTCTTAAAACTCTATCAAATTATTTACTATAAAAAATATATGTTATCTCCCCATGGTAGATAACACCTGCTGATAGAAAGATGGGTCCATTTATCTGATAACAATGGATAAGACCAAAAATTAGGTACCAAATGGAATTTAGGCACCAAAGTGGAGAGGTTCGGACAACCATGAATGGAACAGACGTGTTTAACCTGCTCCAAGAACAGGCAATGCTGGGCAAACCTGAATAATTCAAGGACAAGCAGTTATCAGATGAAGGATAAGAGCAGCATCAGATAAGTGTTTCAATCAATTTCAAACTGACACATGTATTTGGATATCATCCCCAATGCCATAACTTTTAACTGCTAAATGAATTCTTTTTGAACACTTATATTTTCTCATTCTATAATGTATTTGTTATATAAAGTATGTTTTTTTTAAACTGTCCAATTGTATCATCTTTGTTCATCAACCATGACTAAATTTGAGGAGTTGCTAAATTTCCCAGATTACATAAATGAAAAAATAGTAAGTTTGTTGAATTCATTTTTATTATTAATATAAACATTAGAAAATTATTCAAATGTTTCTTTCCTCATCAACTCTATATAGCTAAGTCCAGAATAGGAAATTCAAGTGGGCTATTTCTAATGACAAAATCTTTATAAAAATGTTGTTTGTACAGATATTTTAGAGCAGTCAGAGAATTAACTTAATTTTTCTCTGTTCATAAGATAGGTATTTGGTCAATGATTAAAATATATAACATAAACTTATTTTTAATTTAATTTTCATTACCCTGATAAATGTAGCAACTTTTCAAGTACAAACTGTAGTTTAAAAGTATAAGAAATATAAACTGGGAAAAGATCAATTGAGTATCATATGTCTAAAACTCAATAAATTATCTATCTATATAAGGAATGAACAGTATGACAATTTTTATGTGTAGCTAGTGAAACAGATATCAGCTTGAAAAATGAAACTGTTGAGCAGAGTTCAAATTCTGGGCTAGTCTGTTGTATTCATTTTTGTACAAATGCTCTTGGGAAAGGCATGAATCCATTTCATCACCCAATCAGCTATGAGTTAAATAGCAGAGTAGATTGGGCTGTCCAACCTTGAGTGGCAACTGGTCTTCTTTTTCTATATGCTATGACTTGAGGACGTGGGCAATCACGGCTTTCTACAGTTTCCTATCCCTTGTGGCTCTTAGCAGTGTTTCTCCCTTTGCCAAGCCTCCTGCCCCCACCACTGTTCCACCATCTATTCACACAAGCTCATCAGTCAGGTAGCCTGCTGTCTTCCCTTATCTCGACATACCCTGTGAGAGTCAAGTTCTCCAAGCCTTCTTTCTTCATTATGTGTCCAAGAAATTTCAACTATCTCTTTCTGATTCTGAGTATAAGTGTTCTTTTTGTTAACATTTTCTTTAAGATTTCCTTGTTGCGTACTCACTCCATTCATGGAATTCTCAGTATCCTTCTGTAGAACTACATTTCTTCTGCCTCCCTCTAATTTTCTTTTCATCTGTGGGGAGGCAACCTGCCTAAGAGAAAGAAAACTGTAGAAACTATTTTTTTTCTCAAGAAGGCATGGCTATTCACAAATAGAGAAAAGGAATCTGCAGAGAGTTGTGATCACTTCCATCTTAAAGGGACATGGCATTAAAAAATGTTTTCTTTTTGATTGTGTCCATAACTACTGTCATACTCAAGTAGACAGTAAAAAAGAAAATGGATGCAGTAAATTCCAAATGCAAATTCAGGGTCTTCTCACTTGTTGGAAGAACTCCTTCCTGATTAGCCTTGTCTTCAGAGGTGTAGCCATACTCATCACACTTGGCCAATTGAGGGTTGGTAAAGCTATATAATCCATAGTTGGTGTGGATGCAATTGACCCTGAGGAGTTCCTCCACCTTTTAACATCTCTTGTTTTTTGTGCCATTGTGGTTTCACAAAGCCTCCTCGCTATATCAGTGTCTGGTCGGGGGGGGGGGTAGTTGTCGTCCACTTTTTTGAATTCAGTTGTTCTTTTCCTAAACTGGTTGCCACCCAAGGCTATAGGACCTGGTCTGTCCTGCTATTTATCCAAAGCTCAGAGGAGAGAAGAAATGTATTCATACCTTTCCCAAGTGTGTTTACACATAAGTGAATGTAATAAATGCAACTTGTATTTGAACTCAACTTCTGATTTCTAAATCCAAGATGCTATCCATTACTCCACCATGCCAGCAAACTCAATAGACACAAATTGTGCTGATGTGTTTTTGTGTTCACTTTGTTGCTGGTAATACTAGTACCACTAATGATGATTGGAAACAATTATAAGAAATTTTGATTTTCTTAAAAGAACTGATGCCTTTCTCATATGAAAAAAGAAATTCATTTTTACCTACAAGTCAGTTTTTTTGCACCTCCTAGCTTTATAAACATCTTTTAACAGTCTATCATTTTCATAACAAAGATACTGTTACTGACATTTCCAATACAAGGGAGATAACTCTAGTGAAACAAAGAAAGACAAAACCTTACACACTGGGTGTATTGTATCGTAGGATAATGTTATATGTATATATTATTATAGCAAAGGTTCATGCTCCTCCCAACTGTATTGGACAGGAGTAGAGGTTTATCTCATTTCCATTTTAGGATTGGATTTCAGGTTTCTTCTAAAGTCTTCTCATTCTCTTTCACTCCCAGTAGCCACTTGTATCTTAGTGACATTATTGCTTTGCCTGGAGTGAATTGAGTAAGAAAAAAGTGGGGCATAAAAAATAAAGTGGAAAATCTTATTAACTGCAGATAATGGAAATTTCTGTCAAGGCAGTTCAATGACTCAACTGCAAATAATGGAAATTTCTACCACATTTAATTTGATTCACTTCCTCAATAAACTGGCATTAGTGTATAAAAATATTTCCATCAGAAAAAGTTTTGAACTTAAGTTTTACTATCTCTGCTCCATAATTGTTGCTAAATTTTGTGTATGAAATTTGTATATAAATGTTGCAATTTTTATGTGATAGAAGTAATGTTAAATTTTTCAAATCCTAAAGTACTAAGCTATGGTTAATTTGTAACCATAAATAATGTCAGTACATCAACATCTGCTGAAAATAATAGCAACCAAGACAGTAATTTAAGATGATTAAAGATAATAAAGAGTATAAAATAACAAAATAATTGACGCAAACAAACAAAGCGCTGAATAATCTCTGTGAGCCAAGTCCATTAGAAAAGAAACAATAAAAAATGAGAATTCAAGCTGATGGCTAAATGTATTGAGAAATGAAGATGGAATTTTGAATGTAGCTTGACTCATGGCTGAAATCTTTGTGGAATGCAAAGAACATTGTCTTGCAGGAAGATGCTCTCTAATTTAAGGCATCTTGGTTAGGATCAGTACAAAAGAAAAAAAATAGTCTTATCCAAGAATTTCTGGCATTTATCTTATCATTGTCAAATTTGAAGGGACTTATAATTTTACTACTTACAATACTAGCTCCCAAAATTACTCCATCTTCCTACACTGTCATCTTTTGAGTTGTGTTAATTAACAATTTCATTGAAGGACTCAACTTCTAATCCAACTAATGTAGTTCTATATTCATTACAAAAACTGACTGTTGAGAAACCAGTTTTCATATACTTTCTTGTCCAACTTGGGTTTCTCTTTGTGATGTTCCCTAAAAGGCAGTAGTTTGGCTGCTTTCATTTCTTTGGCCAATATTCTTAATATTCTGAATCTTTTCTTTCTGCTTACATTTACTTTTCTTGCTTATCACCCTTTTATGTTTTCTCGTCTTTCTTTTAGTAACATTCTTAAAGCCAGTTTTTCATGTTCATGCCAATGTTTTCAATTTTTTTTTTATTGTTCTATGATCTATATTTAGTCACTTTACAATTTCCACTGTTGTGTTTGCATCACTCAATAACTTTATATCTTGTTTCCTTTGAGGTTATGTAATATAATAACAATACTAAGTAGAAGCTTATGAAGCTTTAATGCTGAAAAAAAATAATGTTATATTTATTGTAATGGATAATTACAAGTGAGAGGTGGGATGGGATGTGCTTATTTTATTACCACAGGTTATATTTACCTTGCAAAGCATGGCAATCTTTGCATTAAAATCTCAATAACTGTTGTATTTAACCACAACTAGCTTAAAAGCAAGCCTATCTGGTGGCACTTAAACTAATTCCTGCAGAGTGTTCTTGATTGGGCCTTCATCACAATAAGCAGGATGGAGTAGATGCGATGGGCAACAATAATCTACAGAAGAACTCAAAAATTTACTGTTGCATTTAAGTATCGCATTAATATTTAAGCTTACCTTTTAAAAATTCAACAATAATTCTTCTGCTGCCACTTAATTTAAAGACAATTTGATGTATGTAGGTCCTTACTTTCTGTACAAACAATTATTTTTATTTCATAGATGATTTTTGCTGGATTTCACAATTGATTTCAATTATTTCCAAGTTAAAAAAAAAAATTGTTATCATACAAAAAAAATTGTTGCAAACAATCATGTAAAGAAAAATCGCTGAAAACAATCACAGCAATGAAAATTTGGGAATCCAAAATTTCAGGATTGCAGGTCCGGATCTAGCCCAGAATGTTTTTAATTTTCTCACAAAGACAGCCTGATTCCAAAATGGTATATGTTGGGCTACAGCCTCTAGAAGTATAGTTGAAAAAGTGTGACACACTGACATTTGCATTTATTATACAGATGTAACTCTTGATTTGTATCATGAAATCTTACCAAATAAATTACTGTAAATATTTCTAAAAAAACTGATAAGCATGTAGTATAATTCATGTAGTATGTTTATCATATAAATATATTGTGAAAATGTTGTGAAGAAATTAGCTTGAATAAAAAACTGATTAATGTGTGTGTGTGTGTGTGTGTGTGTGTGTGTGTGTGTGTGTGTGTGTGTGTGTGTGTACACATATATAAATGATGGCTCCCTCTGCCCTGAGGGACACAGATTCGATTCGATGAATAAATATACTGTTTAATAAATAAACGGAGCACCTACTCAAATACAAGTATCCACTAAAAATAGCATTTAAAGTGACACAAATCTGTCAGATTAACAAAAATCCATTCTAAAAATTCTCTTTGCTTATATTTGGATACAAGACTATGTGCAGATATAAAAAAACTTCAAGAGGTCTATGACGGGAGAAATTTCGCTTGAAAGCATGAAATTGGCTCCGCTTGATCATCTATTCCTTCATGGCCAAGGAGTAAGGCATGCCTGGTTAAATAGTGGCTCCTTCTGCCCTGAGGGAAGTAGGTTTAATTCCTACTGAAAGGTAAAAAACTTTTCTTTAATTACTTAAATATTCAGGCTGGTAGGTGAAAATAAATAAATAAAGCATCTACTCAAATACAAATATCCACTAAAAATAATAAATAAAGTGATACAAACATACACACATATACAGGTCTAAAGAATTTTTTTTTTTTTGACATATTTTTAGTGGATACCCATATTCTTATTAGAGAAAATGTGCTCTCTGACAGGATTTAAACTTCCTCTTTGGAGAAGAAACCACTGTCAGTGTGCTTTAATTGCTCGGTTACAGAGAGCTTCAAAATTAATTAAGGTTCTATTTTACCTTTAAAGCACACTTATTCGTTCAGATTTCTCAGAAAGAATATCTGCTCGGTTTTGCATCCAAATGTAAACAAAGTAATTTCTAAAGAATTAATGGATTTTATTTTTTTAATCCGCATTATTTTTATTACTTCAAATGTTATTTTTAGTGGATACCCATATTTAAGTAGAGGCTCTGTTTTATTTTAAACAGTATTTATTTTATGTAATGGCCTGCACTCTCCAGAAAATTTATTAAAGAAAATGTGCCCTTCTTTAAAGCACATTTACTCATGCTTTAAAGCAAAATAAAACCTTAATTGCAAATTTTTATATTAACAGTAAGTTCAGTAATGAGATTATTAAATTGTGGTTACTGAATATAAAATCAAGTCAAATATAAGAAAAACAGAACAAATGATCATGAAACCTGTTGCAATTGCAATTCATCATTTCAGTAAATACATTTTCTGGAGGGTGGTCCAGATACCACAAGTTATAACAAAAAAAAAAAATTAAAAAAGATTAGTTAAAAAAAGAAATAAATTATAGTCGAATAACTTAATTTTTTTTTTTTTTAATAAAAACCTGCAGTATTATTTGAATATAACTAAGCAGTGACAGACTGGCCTAGATGTCAACTTGCCCAATGGTAAGTGAGGCCCTGATAGAGTGGCCCTCTATATCAAATAAAAATGCAATTAAGAAACAAACACAGACAACTGTTTTAGTAATAAAAAGGAATATGAACTTTACAAAGTCATCTGCACACTATTAATTACACAAGTCCAATGCGACAGGACATTTTCAAAGCTAAAGATCATAAATACAAGGTTAAGATATTTGTTGCCTGAGGGGAATTTGGACTCATATATGCTACTATGCATTGAAAAGGAATTAGATGAATTGGATGCAGAAGCAATTATTGGCAGATTCAAACAATTATCTCATGAACAAAAATGATTGCTCTTAATATAATGGACTGCATGTAATGCTATATTTTGCTTTTGTTAATGTACAAATTGTGCTGTAAACTATTTTAAAACAGAAACCAATTACTTAAAATTAAAAAAAAATAGGAATTCAGTTATAACTAACTGTATTTACATTTTGTATTTACTACCAGTAATATGTACAGTATTTGTACACTGTAATACTAAGAAATACACATTTTTCCATATGCATTTTTTGAAAATTTTATCCGTTATGAAAATTAAATGATAGCATTGTAAATGTGGGTGAGCCCCTTTTGTCTCCTGGCAACCAATATTTTTAGAGCTAGACTGCCACTGTGACTAAAGCCTGATCACATCAAAGGTCATAATGATAGCTGATAGGAACAAAGGAAAATTGCATGGTGAGATTTTGCTAATTCTTATGTCAGTGTTACTTATTGAGCTGAGGTACATATTGGTTTGGCTCAGCGGTAAAGCGAAAGACTGACAGCAATTAAGTCAGCAGTTTTATTTCTTGTTCCAGATTAATCATTTTCATAAACATAAACACACCTAGGAGGAGGTGGAGAAAATACACAGTCAACCTATATCAGCTATGATATAAATATTTACTTTTATTATATAAAAATAATGAGATTTAGTCTCACTAAAAATATTAAGAAAAAATTAAGGACAAAGGTACTAATGAAAATTGTAAATAATGCATTCATTTATATTGTAATCCATTAATAAAAATAACAGTAGTCATTGATAATAAAAGTAATGCATAGAGGAAGAGCAAAGAATGAGAAAACTTTTTATGACAGTCACATATTGTGTGTAGTGAGAGTCTGTGTGAAAAATCATTAATTCCAAATAATTTATATATATATATATATATATATATATATATATATATATATATATATATATATATATTTTATTTTTTTTAGTATTTAAAATGTTAGCCTTGAATAAATGTTTAATTATCTAGGTTATTTTTTTTAGTACACATTCTTTTGAGAGAAGTGTATTTTTATGAAGGCAAAACAGTTTGTATAAAAAATTGTGACACTTGTATATCTTTTTCAGCACCGCGGTTGAAAACCGCCAAAATTTTCAAGTTTATAGAAAATTGTTTTTTTTTTTGTATTTTGTGACCAATGAGAGCCATGGTTACATGCCCTTGTGAAAACTTGGATGAATTTTCTGTGAGCCTAAATTTCTGAATAAATAGAACCCAAGTCAGTGAACGAGGAGAAGACATTTTGACAGCAAGGGGATAAAGCAAATCAACATCAAAGAGCAGAAGGCATTTGATATCAAGAAGAGAGCATGAAGAAGGCACAAGGATACCAGCCAGCTGCAGAGAGACTAAAGAATTTTGAAATTCAAGTGAAAATTCTCCTGTAGTTGGACAACAAAGAACAAAAGAATTCTAAGACATTTTCCTAAGCATGAACTGTGTGAATTTAAAAGGGACTTTCCTAACATTACTATATGTCCCAGAGACGCTCACGGGGCATGTAGGTGTTTTCATTTTTTCTGAAAGGTTGTTGCACCTTTGTTTTTCTGCCTTCTTGAATTGTTTTCTCTTTTTGTCATTCAATCATTGTTTTTTCTCAAACTGTAATTTTTTTCCATTTTTTGATGGTAATCCTTTTTATCAGAAGTTTGTTATCCTGTCTTAATAAGTGCAGAAATGGAAATTTTTGTGCAAACTTTGTATTTGTACCTTTTCTTTCTAATTGTGTAATAAATGTTTTTCCTTTAAAATTTTACGCAGTCTTCTTTGTGATTTGCACCTATTATGACTTGCTATTCCAACTAAGATTTTGTGTTTCACACAAGATTTGGTAGGGAATAAAATTTTTATAATATATATTTTTTTTAATCATTTCATCCTAAGCAAAGAAATAAAGCCACTAAAACACAAGGGCTTACTGAGTGTGAGAGAATATTAGAAAGAGAAAAACAATATTAAGGAAACAGAACAAAAGAACAGTAATTAAGAAGAAGGATAACAATTGACATTACATTTAAATGTTTGAAAATCAAAGGTGACTGAGAAGCAAGAACCTGGAAGACAGTTCCACAAGCAAAAAATGCAAGAGAAGAAACTGTTAGTACAGAACTTATGGTTACATCTAGGCATAATGACTGTAAAATAAAGAGACCTTGCCACCAATCTAGTACTGTGCTTAAATTTATAAAGCCGAGATACCACAGAGGAAAGTTCATCAGAACAATTGCCATAAAAATATTTATAGGAAAGCCTCAGGAAATCTATGTTGCAGTGGTGGAAGAATGATTGAAGTTAAGATACCAGATCATGACCAATAACATTGTAACTTCTTTGCATTTTATCAAGAATCTCTAAGTACATAGCAGAAGCACCAGACAAGATGTGGCAGAAACATTCAAAGCATGAACAAATGGTAGACTTATAAATATCTAAGATAGATTTGGACAAGAAAAACTGTTGAGCACAACACAGTGAACAAACTTTCCTAGCAGCAGACTTAACAATTGATTCAACATAATCTTTCAACATCATGTCAGCAGAAAACATTAGCCCAAAAAGGTGTAATAAGCCACTTTCCTAGATGGAAAGCAAAAAGGGTTTTCACAGACGCTTAAAAGGGAGCAGTTTTGGTTTGGAGGCATTAAAGTTAACAAGCCATTCCTTGCCCCAGTTAACAACAGAATGTCAGTCATTTTTTAAATCAGCTGCTAATTTTACCTTATTGAACCAATCCGACTTACTATTAAGACAGGAATAAACACTTTTGTCATTAGCATATATACTGAGTTGAGAACTGATGACATCTGGAAGGTCGTTTATGGCAATTAGAAACAATGTAGGTCCAAGGATAGAGTCCTGGGAGACACCTGCATTAATACAAAATGATCTAGAAAATGATCGAGATGAGTGGACATTTAAGACAACTTTCATTTCATGAGTTGATAAGAAATATTGAATCAGTTCAAAAATTCATCAAGAAATACCATAACTTTTCAACTTGTGAAGAAGACCATCATGCCAAACCCTTCCTTCAAGATATCCAAATCAACAGCATGATAGCTTGATAGTCACTTTCAGTAGTAATCATCAGCAGTTGACCCATAGAAGTGAAAGTTATATTGCTTATCTGAAAGAAGATCCTGTAAGGTGAGAGGCTTAACCAATTCACAGTTGATTAGAACCTCTAGTACTTGCCAAAAAATGTTAGAAGACGAATAGGCTAATAGAAGGATCAGATAGTTCACCTGACTGGAACTACAGAAAAAGGTTTCCAAAGAAAAAAAAGAAACAATAAGGCATTTATTGTAGAGTTCAGGGAGAACAGGAGCCAGTTCAGGAGCACATCTCTTAAGGACCATTGCAGGGATACCATCAAGTCCACATGCCTTGTTCGATGGTGATTTATTTTGTAATGAAGCATCACTTTATAAAGTACAATATAAAATATCATTTGAAAAGAAAAAAATCAAAATCTTCCTTTCATAAAAATAGATGCATCTAGCTGGTTCTGCATTTTGAAAAAGAAAACAATACTTATGAGGATTTTACTTGATTTTAATAAAATAAAAAACAGTTTAGTTGAGGTAAATCTTGTTTAACTTGGGTTGCTGGGTTCTTCATGAATCTGATGCTTCCTTTTCAAGATAGAGAATTGGAAATATTTAGGTTCCATCAAGAAATAATGTCAGTCCAATTCAACATTGATGAGTATTAATGAAAAAGTAGTAAGTTATTATAACTTCTTTTTTTTTTTTTTTTTTTTTAAATAAAACAGATATTCTTTCTGAAGATGAAAACAATGTAGATATGCATTTTAATTCGTTCAACTCAATGTGAAACAAGATAATTGAATTTATGTTAAAATCAAGACAGATGTGGCAACAAAGAAAGAATGCAAAATAGTTATGCCTAATTTGAAATTGAAACATGTTATTTCTCCATTATTTGGACTAATATCCTCATCTTTCTTGTTTTTACAATAACATTTCAGCTGTTGTGCCCTTTGACATTCCTGAAGTGTAACTCCTGAGTACCATCCAGTATATCACCTCACCAACCTCAGTTGAAATCAGAGCCCATAACTCTGCACTACAATTGTGAACTTCAAAATACTTTCCATTGCTATATAGTATGCGTGTTGCCTTGGCTACATGTATTTGAATTCTAGACTGGTTGCCAATCACAGCTAGAGAACCTAGTCTACCTTGTTATTTAACCCATAGTGGCTGGGGAGAAGAGATGGCTTCACACCTTTTCCAAGGGTATTTGTTCAAATAGAATACAAACCTATTGACAAATAGATATTTGCTAAGCTTAGTTTAATCTAGACAGTCAAATAAGAAAAATACAGATTATGAAAATTTTGCTGCACCAATCTTTTGTAGTATGTAATTTATGCCAGGAAATACCAAAGTTCTGAATTGAATTGAAGTTAATGTCATTAAGGAAGCTTTGTTCTAAAAGGAGTTGATCTGTGTTAACCCCAGTTATCTACGGGACTTACCTTAAGACTAAGACATACCAAAGTAGATTTTGCAATTGCTGTTGCATCAGAAGGTTGACCTGAAAGATGACCTCATAGCCAGCAGCTGTAGAATCAGACCTCAAAGGATATCAGTTGCTGTTCCAAAATATAAACAAGAGGTTAATCCAGCTGGGCTTAGCATGTGCACACATGGGACAACCAGATAGGAAGTTATATAAGCACCCTACCCAAAAGGTGGAAGCTAGAGTCTCTCACATTATCACAAGATCAACATTTGAATAAAGTTCCCACACACCCTCATGCCAACATTAATTGACCAAGTGCAGAAGTGAATAAACATTAATTTTACATATGAAAGATTTAGTCTTGTATTCTTATTAGCCTTTGCAATAACATTATACTTTTTAGTTGATAGGATTGCCTTGAAAATCAGTATTGAAAATTCTGGCTTTTACTGGAGATCATTTCTGCAAATTCCTGTTAAACAACGTGCTGCTACACTGTTGCTGCTGTATCTTCAAGAGAAAGTAGTTTTTTAATAGCCTCACATCTAATTCACTGGGTGTGAATTCAAAAAGTTATGCTTGACAGGTTACCTACCAAGGCTAGTGTCCAGTATGCCTTGTTATTTTACTGGTAGGCATTATTGTCAAGTGAACCCAAACTGTCTCAGCCTGAATCTGAACTCAGCACCCTGATTCCATTTTCTGTGCTATTAACTGTTAGGCCAACCCATCAATGATGCAATACTACTTCAGCCACTACAGGTACCCCCAGGATATATACACTTTTCATTTGTTAACAGCATGAAGCAGGGCTTCATCCTCACATTTCACAACATTGTTTGATATTACTGAAACTGACTATAAAATAACTTGGAAATGAGGACAATATATCTATCTGTTTTTGTGTAAATAGGAATCTGTTTTGGTTTGAGGTCACTTCTGGCTGACATGACAATTATGAAAGAACTGGTAAGAGACCTTTAAGTTATTGAATTTACAGCCCTAGTTATTCACCTTTGATTTTCGGTGGCCAATTAGGGCTGCATATTCAGAAAATAAAAGCTCTCTGACTAGCTAGGGCTTGACGAATTTGACACTAACAGGACATATCAAAGTTAAGAGAGAGGAAAGCAGTGCTGAACCTACCTGACAAGCTTGTGGAAATCATTGGCAGAATAGAGACTAGGAGAGATAATAAAAAGACAAACTTTACTAAAAGTTTCAAAGAACAGGAAGTCGTGGAGAGCCATGTTCATCCACATCCTAAAGAATAAGAAAAGGAATGTTTTCATGATGTAGTCATGGATGAGTTAAAATGCCAGTGAAACAACCCAAATTATATCTTCTGTCAAGTGAATATTGATGGTTATTCTATGATAGGCTGTTTTTTACCCAGGTATAAGTTAGGCTAAGCAAATTTATACTATAGGTTATATAATGAGTGAGGCTAGAATATACCCACTCCTTTTTCCAAGGGATGTATATTATTATATAATTGTATCTATAGACAACAGTGATATTACTAATTATGTCATGCTGGAAACCCAATTTACACCAAGGGCTGGAGCAAGGAGAGGAGAAACAAAGGCTTGCCACTGGGGAGAATCGTATTCAACAAAAAGAAAACAAGGCAACATTGAAGGAGAGTTTCTTCACATGCATTCATTGCAATTTAGACTCTTTATCCGGTGGGCTTGTACAGCCATAACAGATGCTGCACTGCAATCAGCAGCTGAGGCATAACTCTATGGGCATAGATCCAAGGTTCCTTGGGACTGAAGATGTCATGCACTGAGTGTCACATAATCTGCAGAGATTTCTCTTGTGCATTCTGCAGACCTCAATTTTATGGATTCTTTGGCTTGCGCATTAGTAGGCCTAACCTTTACAAAGGAAAGGAAATATATATATATATGAATAAAAAGACAAGAGGAAAAATTATTCATAGCCAACATGTTCATCATGTAGGAATATTACTCTCTTACTTTTGCTTTACCAGACATTGAATTATGACACTCTGTGTCCACATGTTTTGACTGACCTTTTAGCCACCTGATGAATATTCATGAATGTTCTCAAATTTAAAAGCCTTGATAAACCAATGACATTCCTGCTATTGTATATAAACACATGTAACAAAATAAAGTCTACATTTGCCTTGATAAAGTTCCTCAGAGGATAGTGTCAGCTAAGAATAGTTTTTTCCTCTTGTCTTTTCTATTCATTTTGTTCCTTTACAGATACACTCTATAATAACTTGCATATATATATATATATATATATATATATATATATATATATATATATATATATACATATATATATATATATACACACACATATATATTGTAAAATAGCCATTCAAAGAATAATTCAATAAAGTTAATGTAATTAATAGCGAATTCACTTTGCTAACAGATTAAGAAGGAATTAACTTACTGACCACTTGCTGAACAATGTGATCCTTGTTTTTATTAATTGTACAATGGATTAGATGTTCAGTCCATATTGTTCGTTAGTACTTTCAGTGAAAACATTTACCACCTTCAGGCAGAGATGTTATTTTTTCCTCAATTTCAGGTAATTTTGAGTAAAAGTTCCAAGACGAAAATGAATGTGATATTGTTGAAAGATGTTTAATTAAAAAAGTGTACTGTTATTAACAGTTAAGAATGTTTTTGAACATGCAGAAATGCAATGCTAGATTTTTGAATATTGTAGTAATTCAAAATTTCTATTATTGTAAGTGGCTTTTTCTATTTTTTTTTAATTATTTTAGTGTATAAAAACACTAAAATAATAAATGAAGTTGTTAATAAAAACAAAGAATGCATCATTCAGCGAGTGGTGGCATGGATAGTTGTTTGTGACCTTAGGTTTCACACTTTCATGATCTTCAGGCAAACTGGTTTATTTTTTCAAAAGTGTATCTATTTATGCATTATTTGTGTGTGGTGGTGGGAGGGGAAAATTTTCTGGTGTGTTTGTTTGGGATGACACTGACATATACATAGCCACACATACATACATATATATATATATATATATATATATATATATATATATATATATATATATATATATATATTATATTTCAGAGTGAAGCATTAAGATTATAGCCTGATATATTGTTATTAGATGAATTTTTAAATTTTTACTTTATAATGTTCAGTATAACTGATTAATATTCACCTTTGGATTAGAGTGAATTTGAAAGAGATTATGCTGAAAAATATAGAGCTTTCTCATCATTAGGTAAGAACTTGTTGATGTCCCTACATATATAACTAAAAGAAGCACCATGCTCCCCCACTACTGCCAGAAAAAGGGAGATTGCCTGAAATTAACCAGAACTAAAACATGCTTACTGTGTGTATTCATGTCAAATCATACGCTGTTTTGAAAAGTCGCTGACATTCCAATGGTAGAAATATTCTATTGTAAGGTGCATTTGCCTATTTGTTGCAAAAAAAAGAAAAAAAATGGAAGCTCATGAAAGAGCCAAGCAACAGTTAATCTAAAAGTGGTTATGCTTGAAATCAAGTAGAGAGCCAACACACACACACACACACACACGCATATACGCAGACATAGATACACACACACACACATACATATAACCTAAGAAATAAGGAGTAAAAAATAAAACCAAGGCAATTTTAGTTTTACCCTCAAAATTGAACAATCATAAGGCCAGGTTCAATCTTTGTCTTGTATAGTTGGTGGTTTATGCCTTAAATATGGAGAACTTTTAGTTTTTCTTTTGTCTTCTCAATAATTTGTAAAATAAGAGATGAACAGAACTCCCAACCAAAAATAAGATGATGTATAGTAAAGAGAAGATATAAAAGCTATGCAATGGTTTTAGCAATTTGGGCCAGAAAGAGAAGTTGTTAAGTTTGATCATGACTGGTTGTTTACATGCTAAAAAATATTTAATAAATAATATAGAACCCAAATGACATTCACTGCCAGGCTAGAAAAATAAAAATATAAATTTAAAGCATGATTTTTCCATATTTCAGGTGTAAGCCACAAGTTATACAAGATAAAAATTGAACTTGGAATGATAATCCTTCATTTTTTAGGGTGAAACTAGAGTTGCCTCAGTTTTAATTTTTATACTTTTTATTTTTTATGTTTTACAGGCTCTACTTTGTATTGAGCACTTTTAATTTCCAGCTTTATCATAGTTGGAATTTTACCAACTACAATTGCATATATAACACCATTCAAAAATTATAAAGAAAGGAAGCCTGAACAGCCTACTTTCGTCTTAGAATTTTTACTCAAAATTACCTGAAATTGAGCAAAAAATAACATCTCTGCATGAAGATGGTGAACGTTTTCACCGAAAGTACTTGTGAACAATATGGACTGAATATCTAATCCATTGTACAACTAATAAAAACAAGGATCACATTGTTCAGCAAGTGGTCAGTAAGTTAATTCCTTCTTAATCTGTTAACAAAGTGAATTTGCCACTAGAGTTGCCTCAGTTTTATTTTTTATACTTTTTAGTTTTTATGTTTTACAGGCTCTACTTTGTATTGAGCACTTTTAATTTCCAGCTTTATCACAGTTGGAATTTTACCAACTACAATTGCATATATATATATATATATATATATATATATATATATAACATCGTTCAAGAATTATAAAGAAAGGAAGCATGAACAGCCTACCAGTATTGATGAGGATATTGGTCTGAATAATTAAGAAAATAGTTATTTTATATTTTATGTAAGCCCAAGTATAATCACAAAACAGTTGTGACAAATCTTGCATTGCGTGACATCACAAATAACTTTTGAGACAAACACCAGTCTGAAGACAGCATGGATATCAAGATAAAAAATAAAGAGAAGCAAAATAGTTCTGAAAAATTTAGTTTTAATGATGGGAGATGCCATTATCTTTGATTGGAGCCAGTTGTAGCTTTTGTCTGGTTTTTACCACAATATTTTTGCTGGTGAATCTTAAGGTTGAATAAACGAGCAAATGATTTCTTGCAAATTTGGCAGAAGTAAGCTTTCTCTCCAGTGTGTGTCGGTAAATGTTGGACAAGCAGGGAATAAAAACGGAACTCCTTTTTACAAAACTCACAAACAAATGGCTTATGTTTTTGCCGGTGTTTTACAAGGTCATTATGCATTGCGAACGACTGATCACAGAAACTGCAGGAGTAAGACATTTTTCTCTTGGTCATTTTCTCCTGTATTGTCGGCGTAAGTTCTTCTTCTTCTGAAGGACATAAGGTCTGCATCCTATCAGAAACTGGATTTGAAGCAACTTTTTTAACTTGATTAAGTGAATGTATCATAGAAGGCGAAGATGAAGGCTGTGCTTTTTTCATGTGTTGCTTTTGGTGTACTTCAAGATTAAACAGGCGTGCAAAAGATTTCCGGCAGGAGGGGCAAGTGAAAGGCTTCTCCCCAGTGTGTCGTCTCACATGCTGTGTTAGCAAGCTCAAGTACTTGAATACTTTACCACAATATTCACAGGTGTGCAACTGGTTGATTCTTTGTCTGGTTTTATTTTGAAGATGCACAGAGTGTTTCCCATGTTCAGTATCACCAGCATTATCATATTTATCTGAGCTCTTGGCAAAGACATTCACCCTGGACTCACATTTTTGATAGCGATTGTCCTGCATGTTGTGAAATTGCTGACTACGCTCCCTAGATTTCATCAGAGACATTTTGGATTTCTCAAGCAACTTCTTGTGCGTTTGCTGATGCAAAACCAAGGAATTACGACTTGAGAAATTCTTAGAGCATTGGTTGCAGCGAAAAGAACCAATCTGTTGTCTGTGAATTTTGATGTGTTGTGTGAGGAGACTGGAATATCGAAAAGATTTTTGGCAGTATCCACAAACAAAAGGCTTTGTCACTGTATGTAACTTCATATGTTCATTTAATGACTCAGAGCTAAAGAATAATACTCCACAATATGAGCATGCAAAGTTGAGGTTGGTTTTTGTGTCGTTGATCTCATCAGTGAGGTCAATTAAGTCAGACTCTGAAAACTCAGAAACACTGACAGCAGTTGTCTCTTCCAACAAACAATTGCTCTTATCTGCTTCTTGAATTAAATTTAATTCTTGAGTTTGAGAATTTAAATACTGAAGAATACGAGAATTGTTAGCAGCAACAGCATCTGTTGAAATCTGCTCTGGGATCATGTAGTTATTACTCACATATGGTGGACAAATAGACAGGTCTTCTCTTGTATCATTAATATGAGAAGACAAATCTGTTTCTAAGTTAATAATATATGAATTTTTATTGCTTTTATCCACATAGACATCAGAATTGGACGAAGTTGTTATAGGAATAATGGAGAGTTCTTTTAAAGGAGTTGGGAGATTTTTATGCTGATTGATAGGAACTGGCTGATTATTCAAGAGATTACTTCCACAAGTACCATTATGTTCAGAGGGTAAATTCTCAAATGTTACATTTAGATCTTCAGTGTGTTTTTCAGTTTTCTCATCAGTAATCTCTACAGAAATTACAGCAGGTTCTTTTACATGGGTCAGAGAAGCTCCATGTTGACTGTTTGAAACTAGTTGGTTATCTATGCTCGAGAAAAAAATGCCATCACACTGAAGGGGTAAATTTTGAAAAGTAGCCTGATTTTCATTCTCTTTTTCATCAGTTCTTCCATTTGTGTACATATCCTTGGGAGAGGTCAACGGAGAAATTGGAGGGATTTCTTCCTGGTATTGTGAAGCAGGCTGGTTAACTGCATCTGAGAAATAAACATCATGAGGAATGCTGCGTTGATCAAGGGATAAGTTCTCATAAATGACAGCTTGATTTTTACCTACTTTTTCCTTATCTGTATTTTGATAAACCCCCAAAGCAGCTGCAATATTGTGGACATTATCCATTTCTGGACCATTTTTTGTAAAAATGGAACCACTTTCCAAACTGACAGACCCATCCCAACTAAAATTATTGCATTCAGTTTCTTTTTGCTCTTCAAAGTTTGCTATTGATGCTAATGCACATGTGTCATCCTCAGACACCCTGTTTTCAGTTTCATGTCGTTTGAGATGTGTTTTCATGTTAAACAATCGGACAAAACTTTTTTTACAATGAGGACAGTGAAATGGTTTCTCACCTGTGTGTTTTCGAAGATGCTGCATAAGTAAACTGCGGAACATGAATTGTTTGTGACAATACTCACAGACAAATGGTAATTTACCGTAATGTCTAGACTTCTGATGCTCAAAGAGAAGTTTTGCACTGGTGAACTTTTGATTTGAGCATAGATGGCAAAAATATTCCTTGCCATCAGCCTCAGAATGGGACTTAAGGTGACGGCTCAAGTTTGCCAATTTGAAGAAGGGTTTGGAACAAATTTCACACTGAAATTGCTTATCTTTGTTACGTGGCTGCAAACGGACAGTATTTGAACCAAGATTTGTATATGTTTTTGGAGGAATATGTATTTTATCAGCATGTGTCTTTAAATGCTGGTTCAATTCATCTACTGTTGTATATGTCTGTTGGCAAAATGTGCAAGAATGGGAACTTTCTGTAGGAGTCTCCTTAGATGAATTATGGGAATTTATGTGTTGGTCTAAAGACCATAAATCTGGGAAGACTTTTAGGCAAAGTCTGCACTTATGGGTCATTTGTGTTGCATGGGCCTGTCGCAGGTGTTTGGACAGATTACTGGAATGAGAAAACTTCTTAGAACAATGAGGACAATCAAAAGAACTATTTGCTAGATGTTGGCGTTTGTGAACCTTCAAGTTAAAGAGACGGCTGAAGTGCTTTCCACATTTATCACACTTGAATGGCTTCAAACCCAGGTGAGACCGGGAGTGCTGCTCCAACAGACTGTAAAATTGAAATACCTTGTTACAGAATTCACAGACCCATTTTCTTTTACATGTGTGTTTAGTCATGTGTGATGCCAATGCTTTGTCATCAAAGAACGTCTGGTCACATTCAATACATATGAATGTGTGAATCTTTAAGTGTGAAATGAGTTCTTCTTGCTTAGCAAAGGTTGCAGAACAGTATCCACATTTTTTGTCTTGGCTATTGTTACTATTGTTGTTATTGCTGTTGCCACTCAAGTAGACCAATGGGGAATTTGTCGATTTCTGTGATTCCGAACATTCTGAAGATGTCATCTTGCCTGAATTGCTGACCTCCTCCTTGCGATCAATGATATAGCATTCTGGTTTGGAATCATGAATATCACTTTCCATATTAAAAAAGAATCAGTCCAGATAAGATACAGAGTTAAACAAAAGTGTCAATAAAATCAGAAGTAGAAATTATTCCCGCAATATCAATCATAAACCTGTAATAAGAAAAAAAAAAAGATTAAAATTTCAATCAAGTTTGAAAATGTTTAAAATTCTTAGATATGAATGTTAATATTTGAATTATTCAAACTAATATCTTCATCTTTTCTTTACAGAGAAAATGGCATGATTTATATATCTCGTAAAATTAAAAAAACATAAAATACTTTGGCACCTAGAGTAGCTAAGGTTTTTCATATTTTTTTTATATTTATAGAATATAAAAAATATGAAATAGCTTAACTACTACATAGCTTATTTAAGCTCCACATAGTACTGAGTATTTTTACTGGACATTTTATAAACATTTTCTAACTATAAATGTGTTCAAATATAAATAAGTAGAAGCACAATGAAGCTTTTGAAAGAATCACAAAATTTTTGGTTGCTCTTGAAACCTTCATTACTAGTGGCTACTGAATTGTTGTTTTTGCATGAGAAATGAACAAATATATATCATTAATGCAAACTGTCACCATCAAAGTTAAAAACCATAACTTATAAAAAATCTTTTTAAGAAAATAAATAAAATCTTTAAATTAAAATAGTAAGAATGAGAAAGCAAAGGTAGAGAGAATGTAAATAAACGCTTATATATCCATAAAGATACATATATAAATAGTTAAGTGCACATGTAGAAAAATACGTAAAATAATGATAGCAATAGATACTAATAATAAAAATGATAAAAATAATTGTTTTAAATATTAATAAGCACATGCAATATGGAATCATAATAATAGTAATGACATTTAAATAGTAGTAGCATTAATAAAAAAATAGAAAGAAAATAAATACAAACGGAATATGTAAAAAGCCAGTTATTTTAACATTTCTTATGTGCAAATTGTGGTGATTTACTCACAAATATATTTTGACATTTTCTATCAACTGTTAGAATATTTAAAATTAACAACAAGATTTCCATAGTAATGACTTTTCAAATGACAATGAAAGTTTGAATATAGTGTTTTTGAACACATTTTTCCCCAATTCTCAAAATATACATATCTGTTCAGTTTTGTATCCTAATGTAAACAAAGACAATTTTTACAAATAGATTTTTCATTTATTAATTCAACATATTTTAATTTCTTGCTTAAACGTTAGGGGCTTTTTTTGATCAGGAGATTCTTCATTGTTGAGCAGTCAAGGCACATCAGATGTAATGACGGGTTCTGCTAGGAGATGCAAGTTTAAAATCATACTGGTGGGTGCATATTTTTCTAACACGATTTCTCAAATATTCAGGCTGGTAGATGGAAATAAATAAATATACTGTTTAATAAATAGATAAAAACAGAGCATCGACTCAAAATATGAGTATCCATTAAAAATAATGTTTAAGCAACAAATTAAAATATGTTGAATTAATAAATGAAAAATCCATTTCTAAAAATATATAAATAAATAAATATGCATTAGAGCAGCAATCCCTCTTTTATACAAGTTTCATTGAAGATGACTGACAAGGCACTGTGATTAATATTTTTTTCTGGACATAGAGTGTGTAAAAACTGTCCAAGTGCTTCCAATTAATCTATTAGCCATAATCAAGGATATTTTTGTAACTGAATATGTAGGATTATATATATATGTGTGTGTGTGTGTGTGTACCTAGAGGGATGGGAAAGTTTTTTGTCTTTCTGAACATGGTCATCATGTTGCAGCCATGTTCATACTTGATATAATTGAGTTAGCTTCTTTTTTTATTATTAATGCTTCCATTATTTTTAACTGTTTTTTTTTCCATGTGGATTATGCTATTATGGTCGCATTTTCCATATGCACATTGCAGACAAAGGTTGGTAGGTTTCCAGGCATGTTTAAATGGGTCCTCAGAACATATGGACATTTTTTACATGCTTTATAAGAAAAGAAAATACTTGCACAAATGCAAGAAAAATTTAAGAAAAAGCTTAATTGCAGTGCTTTATCAGTTGTCTTCAATGAAACTTGTATACATGTCTGTGTGTATAATAAACACTATTTAAATATTAGATGGTTTATTTATAAGAATAATTTTATATTTACATTCTGAAAACTAATACAATTGTATTAAATCTGATAAAATGCAATATTTATCATTTACAATTTTATAAATACGAAAAACAATTTTTTATTCATAAATACATACAATTACTAATCAAAATATGTGAACCAACTACAAGGTGTACCTTATATTTACCATTTTATAAGGTTCAAATCAACTGGCAATTAGCCAATATTTTACCAACCATTCCAATAAACAATATAATAAATAAATAGTGTTTATTATTTTCTTAAGAACAAAGAAAATGTATAAATTCATTTTCATGATTAGGTTTTATTAAAATTCTAATCATCACTTTTTAAAACAATAAACATTGTTGAGGAGTGAAACTCATTAAAATAATAGCAGTGTCAAAGGAAAAACCGTCCTTTTGACACTTTAATTTTTACAGGTACAAAGGTTAAAGATTGTAACACAACACCATCATGCATGTCTTCAATGATGTTATGAGAGGGTCATCCAGGAGACCAAATGGCATTTTGAGTGTTCAATGATGAGAGCAGGTCCTGCCTTTATGCAGACTTGGGAAACATCTTTCAATAGATATACACCAAAATCAAATGTTACAATGTTAGCTTTAGTTTATGAGAAAAGAATGCAGAAAAGCCCTATATATGTCCAGAACATTATCTTACCCTTCCTGCCACATGAAGGTAATGTACTGTTCCAGAAGGATAATACCTACTTACATGGTACCCATGCTACTCAGTATGCTCTTTGAGATGTTTGACAACTTCCTTGGCCAGTAAGATTGCCAGACTTATCCCTCATTGAACATATACAAGACAATCGATGGTTTGTTAGATTATCTCATCTACAACTCTTGCTGTCTTGCATTTAAAAAATGCAAGAGGCATGAAATAATGTATTGCAGGAAGGTATTTGCTATCTGTACAATTGTAGAGAATAGAGGTCTGTATTAATCCCAAAAGAGGATATACAGGAGATTAAAATAGGATCTATTCATATAACCCTTATTTTGGAATATCTACACATATTGATCTGTATATCAGATCATTTATTGCAATATTATTTGTATGTTCCATCTTCAGTAAACTGAAACACTCTTGGTCACTCTTCTGTATCATCAGAAGAGTCAGCTACATAGAGATGGACAGCTAAGAGGCATGAAATAATGTATTGCAGGATGGCATAATTCTATGCATGTGAGAGTATAGATTTGTATTAATGCCAAAAGAGGATATCCAGTGATGCACATCAAATTCCTGTCATCTATGATGGCCCTGTGTTCTTGAGCAACAAAGCCCACGTTATGTTACACAACTTCTTCCCCGGAACCTCAAGGTCAATTCTACTGCCTACAATAAAGTACTAGACAGTGGTCAAACCTTGGATTGAGTGGGTGATTCACAATGTCTGGGGTAACACAGAGAGAAAAACCAACCAATGGCTTCACAATATTAAAAACTTGTTGAAAGTCACCACGATGGACTTGACAGACAACATGAGCCTACTCTGAGTATGCACTCACTTCTGAGGCCCCATCAAGTCAGTACTTGGGTTTAGGGTGGTTAATAAAAACGTTTTCTGTTTTTCTAATTTCAACATGTGTACAAATCTTTAAAATATACTGATTTTTTTCTATTGAATATTTTTGTTTTTTTATTTGTTACTATATATATATATATATATATATATATATATATATGGGGAGAGAGAGTGTGTAATTGTCTTTAGTTTCCAGTCTCGATAACAGATGAAACATCACAAGTCACTCACTGCTCTATCATTATTTCCCTGGAAAGTGATCAGATGAACTACATTCCTTAGTTCCACCAGTTCTAGCCTTCAAAGTTAAGACCCACCATGCTACACACACTGTAGTGAACCACCCTCATTCCCTTCATATTCCATTGGTAAGATGTGAGTTCCACTCCAGCAGCTTCTTCCTACAAACCACTGCTTTGTGGAACCAACTACCAAGAGGATGCTTCCCTAATCACTACAATCTGTTTAAGTCTAGGCCTAATCATTATCTCCTCCACATATCCACATAAACTGTGCCTCTTACACAGTAACTCTCTACTTCAAGTGTCTGTTGGGCCTTGTCATTGTGAAAAAAAACAAACACTCTTACAACACCTGTTATTTCCAAGTGGTCACCCATCCCATCTAGGTACTGACCAAGTTCAACATTGTTTAACTTCAGTGATTGTACAAGAACCAGTGTTTCAATGAACATCCTGAAAGCTGAATTGGATGTAGCAAGGAAGAATAGATGTGATTGGCATGTGCTCTTGGGCCTTGTACTTAGGTGGATATTACTATAAAAAAATAAATTGGCAAAAAGCAAATATTATTTTGAAAGCAACAAAAATATTATTTTAAATAAATCATCAACTCTGTTAAGCAAATAAATAAATTAATAAAGTATAATTTTATTTATAAAGCAGGTTGTATATGGCATGCTAGCACAAAGTCACAAGTCATCATAGTCGAGCATACTGGCCTTGTCTAAACTGTTGATTACACCAGATGACGTTGTCTCCCAGAAACTGTAACTAAGGTCTGCTCAGCATAATTGAAGTATAAACCACAGGTGGGATCTATGTTCTTGAGCTGGCATCTGCAACACAGATTGGTTAGACACCTTAACAGATAGGTGTGCTCAGAAACAAGTAGCTGGCCATTATGTATATATGTATACATGCCTGTATAGCAATGTGCCAAGTGGTTTGAACATTCACTTTCGAACCATAAGACCTGTGCTAGAATCTCTCCATGATTTGTCACAGAGGAAACTTCTTGATGTTATTGGCCTGAGGAAGTGATCCAAGTGTGCAACACTGTTGCAAAGTATCTGAAACCCTTACCACGGGTTGATCCAAGCCTTGTGAGTGAAATTGGGTAGTCAGAACTACTAGGATGGCTGTGCTAGCACAAAATCACAAGTAAGCAGACAGACAGCTGTGCTCGTAAACGAGTAGCGAATTATTATTATTAATAATAATAATAAAAATAGCAGAAGACTACAAGTGATATTGAAAGCATTGGGTACAGTTTCTGATCATAAGCGTCATTAAACCTGATTAGTCCTTAGATTATATGGCCACTTAGAAATACCAGATATTGTAAACGTGTCGCCTTGTACCAGAACAAACAATATTTAGTAAATAAGCAATAAGGATTAAAAACTCTCTAATCGTCTGCGAGACTAGCTTCGTAATCAATTTTCTTCGGCGAGAAAATAAGTCATGTCCGCCACAATACAATAAAATAAGGAAAATTACAAATGTATATTATTCGAATCACTAGAGTCAAACAATGTACATTTGACTAACAATTTTGAAAAAAAATTTTTTTTTTTTTCCTGGAAGTAGATTTTCTGATTTGATAACTTTTTTAAGTCTAGACTCTAGAGAGTTTTTGCTTGAGATCTTAAGTTCGAGTTGTATGAATGCCGATTATTACACTTTTTGGTTTTTGTATAAGATTAAAATTAAATCGGGTTAAAGAGAAAGTTGTTGAAATCTTTTGTTTTCTTTTAATAAAATTTCTATATCTATCAATATTCCCTACAAATAAAGTCAGCAATACTTTTTCAACAATGTCTCATGAAAAAGAATGTTTACGCCGTACGGTAAATATTTATTTTGTAACTTGTTTCTTAAATAGAGACTTGAAGAAAAGATGACAATGTTTAAATAACATTCAAAGTTTATACCAAAATTAAAACAACAAAATGGTTGAAAAATAATTTTAAAAATTGCTGTATATGTCATATTTAATAACAAAGTTTCTTGTTTTAACAGAGTTTTAACTTAACCCTCTATAAAACATTTTACTTACCAAATTACGATCGAGCGGTAACTTCGTCAATGAAATAAATAGTAAAACCATCAATTTTTTCAGTGCTTAATAATGAATTAGATAGTTTTAATTTAAATTCGAAAGATATTTCATTCAAGCTTGTAAAACTGAAACCATTTCATAATGATAAAAACATAAATGCCAACATTGGCAGTTTCGTACTTACCGGGAATAAAGAAAATATATCCCCCGTTAAAAGAAAGCCCTATCCGTTAAGTTTGCCTTAATATTAATAATTATTTCGATGACTCCGAATTGTCCAGGTTAAAACATCTAGAATCAGTATAAAAATCATTTTTATTTCATTTTATTTTATTAGCTATTTCAGAGTAAATTTGTTCAGTGACAGATGAACATTTATCGTAGGGTTTATTTCATCACAACGAACGGCCTTATCGTGTGTGTAAGCGTCTCAAGACTGAATAATATGATACAATAATTAGGTTTGTTGATTGAATTTTCTTTTAAGACGAGTGTTTAAAAAATAATTTTTAAAAGAAAGCCAGACGGTTAGTTTGTTGTGGAAATATTCCATGGGTCACCGTTTGTTGAATAAAAACTGAGACAAAAGGTTGTTGCGTGTTCAAATAAAATTAAAAGTAAAAGAAAACGTAAAGGTACACAATTTTTAAATGTAATTACTTATGAAATGAAAGATAGTTTATCTCTTTGACTGTAAAGAAATGAACATAAATATTCTTTCAGTGAGGAAGTTTGGTTTTTATGACCTCGCGTAGGCTCCAGAATCCCGCGTTTATTGATTGATGGGAGCTGATTTTATTGGCTATTTATTTTTTTTATTAAACTGAAAATTTAAAGTATGTTTGTAACCCGGAGGGCTGCGTAGAGTCCTTGTGCGGTGTGTATATTTTTGTCATTGGCTCCTTTGATTTGATACAGTTCACTTCCGCTTACTCTACAAGTTAATAAAAACGGCTTGAATAATTTGATATGTAAAACTTTGTTTATGTATGGCTTAGATCTGATGTTGTAAATACCGTCAAAATGAAGCCTCACTGTTTATGAAAAAATAAATAAATAAATAAATGTGTAAAATTTGGTTTATAAATTTGTAAAAAAATAAAGCTCAAGTGTTATGATCTCGAAACCCGACTAAATAAAGTTTGGAAAGAGGTGTGGTTCAAGATATACATTTTGTGATTTTTAAGCAATGGGAAAAGTAAATTAAGAACCCAAGGTATCACATTTCTGTTTCAACTAGGAGCCGATTTTGGCGCCTGAAACTATCAAGACAGATTAACAGTTCTTCAAAATACAAATCTGTTTTCTCTTAGAAAACAACAACCCACGAAAAACAATTTTTTCCTCAACAACAAAGGAATTTTTTTAGTTACTTTCTTTTACAACAAGAGTTCATTAAAACATTTTTTAACAAACAAAACGTAGGTACATTCAAAAATTCGCTAAATAAAGACTAAAGAGGATGCATGGTGAAAAGATTTTCGCAAAACTCAAAAATCTTTTACCGTCAAAACATTTGTGTTATTATTAAGATGGAAGATCAAAGGATTTTTTCAGGTAAACTTATGTTTGATCCTTTTTAGAAGCTTGGAAATTTTGATTAAAGATCTTGTTCCTGGCATTAACGCAGAACCATAAATTTGTACAGGAAATTTAAGTGTCTTTTTGTGGTGACAAACACATTCATTTGTAAATTCTTGCAAAAATCAGACAATCGTTGGATTTTAATGAAACCTTCAGGATTTATTCAGAAATTAATAAAATTATTTTAAAACCTTTCTTTTATAGAAACTCTCTTTTGTATTGCTTAATACTTCTATTAGTTGTAAGGACAAGTCTTCAGAGAATTTATATCATCAATTTCTTTTGTGAAACCAGTCAAAGAAAATCTACTCTGAATCGTAAAATAAAAAAATGTAATAAAATTAGACATTAATTAGTCATAAAAGCTTTTAATTACTTTTATGAATAAAATGAATTCTGTACAATATTGTCTTAAGAAAAAAAATTTCGATGAATTTTTGCATGACCGGTTTTCATTTTTTAAAATAATTAGAATAATTTATAAACTTGTAAATCTTTTGTAATTTCTGTATTTGTATTGGTCACGTAATATTGTTATTGAATTAAAAATTTACCTACTAATCATAAATGGAAAAATTCACTACAATTCAACGACCCCCAGTATTTTAAAAGAATTTTTAATTTTATATGTTTATAAATGTGTCGATTTTAGTAAATATGAACGTCCATACATGACATCATCAGAAATTAAGAGCGACAACTGTAGTGAATTTCTAACATTTTCTTAAGCGTCTCCGTAAGTAAGTATGTATTTATTATTACGGCTAATTACTTTTGTGTTTGTATGGATCTGTGTACGGTGCTGCCTCCCAGAGATTTCAGTCCTAAGCCATAAACATTTACACTCGTTTAGGGCCTTTGGTATATAAGATTTTGGTGACGAATGTAAGTGTCTGAAGGAATGATTCTCAATGTCAAACTTTCGCATTTCCTTCACCAGGTCTTTTATTATCAGGTTTGATACCTTATCGTTATCCTTCACATTAACAGTCTTGGAACTTGCGCATGACACTCCGTTACTGCTGTATATGGCGAGTAAGTTGATTCGTTGGGTGTGATTCTGATACCTAAAAGTACAATAGATGGAGCTGATAGCCATATTCCTTCCTTGCAATAATTGCTGCTTTTAACGTCCTGTGTGCGCGTTCAATTAATCCGTTCGCCTAAGGATGATACATTGTTCGCAGTCTGTGAAAACCTATGATCTTTGACAGTTCCGAAAACTGGCTCCCACTATCAGTGATGATATAAAAGAGTACTCCGAATCATGCTTCCCATGTGTTAACGAAAATAGTACCGACATTTTGTGCCATTATTTAAGTTAGAGGAACCGCCTCTACCCATCTAGTAGTTCTATCAATCATGGTTAATAGATACCGATATGGCGAAAAATAGAGGTCTGTGGTTTCTTACTGGCGGTAATGGACCCACCATGTCTAAATACACTGTTTGAAAGCGCCCAGAAAGTAGTTCGAATAGTTGTATTTCACTCTTGATATGTTTAATAATTTTTGGTTGCTGGCAGTTTTGGCACTATTTGCAAAACTCCTTGGCTGAGTTGTCCATCCGTTGCCAGCAATAACTTGATTTTAATAAGCGTAATGCGGCTGATATTCCCGAGTGTGACAATGCGTGCAGATTATCAAACACAGATTTCCTAAGCTCTTGCGGTACAAAAAGTCTCGGAAACGCTAACGATATGTCGCACATTATAACTTGGTTTGTACCTGTGTGGTAAGGTTTCAACCTGTCTTTTAATTCTTTAAGTTCTTCATCCAAATGCTGGTGATTGACAATTTCCTGTAAATCACAAAAATCTATTGTTACACCATTAGCCAGCCATGATAAGCAGTCTGCAACGATATTTTTCTGTCCTCTTACATGAGAAATGTCTGTGATATATTTTTAAAAAAAGCTCAGATGACGCTGTTGTCTGCCCGACTTTAAAGGCAAATGCCTAATAAAAGCACTTCACAAAGGTTTATGATCTGTTAACAAAAGAGTATCCCTACCTTCTATGAGGTATTTAAAGTGCAACACTGCTAGATATGCAGCAATTCACGATCGAAGGTGGAATATCTTTGTTGGGTCTGTGACAACTTTCTAGATAAAAAACCAATGGGAACAGGCTGGTCGTTTATCGTTTGATGTAGAGCGACACCTACCGAATGATTTGAACTATCTGTGACAAGTTGATAAGATTTAACGTTAGAATCTGGGAAGGCTAATGCCGTTATGCTTGATAATGACTTCTTCACCGCTTAGAAAGAAGCTAATTCTTCTGCAGTTAAAATAAGTTGTTTTGCATTAGGATTTAAACGGATACATTCTGTGAGTGGGAAGATTAAGTCACTAAATTTTGGTATTAATTTTCTGTAAAAATTTACCATTCTAATAAATCATCGCAATGTTTTTAATCATAGGAAGGCGGAAAATTGTTCTGGTCCTGAATCTTATTAGCGTCAGGTTTGATTCCTTCCTTCGAAATATTAAAACCCAGGAAGTCAAGTATCTGGTGGTATGCTGAGGACAGATCAATCGTTGAAAATATCTTTTTCCTATGCAATTTCGTAGCTAGTGCGTTGATATTAGGAATTGGATAGTGGTCCGGCTTCGTAATGCTATTCAGCTATCTGTAGTCGCTCACTGGCCTGTACGTGGCATCCTATTTTGGCACCATGTGCAGTGCTGAACTCCACTCTGATTTGGAAGGGGAAATTATGCCAGCTTGCCGAAGCTTTTTAAATTCTTCCTTGGCTATATCAGTCTTCTGCTTCGACAGCTGACGCACTTTCGTAAATACAGGAGGATTGCTCCCTGATTCAATTCTGTGAAGTACTTTTGATTTTTTGCTTTAGAATCCCAATGTGGGAATATCAGATTAAGGTAGCTGCTCATAATTTTTTTAAGGTTCCCTTTGCATTTTCGTCATCATGGATTGCAACGTGTAAGATACAAGTTGATAGCTTGGCGTCACTTCACCTATTGGTAATTATATCAATCAATTTATTATTTTTACAATCCACTATTAGTCCATAGTGACTTAAGAAGTCATATCCCAAAAGCGGTTTCGTAGTGTTAGCTACAATAAATGTCCACGTGAAATTGTTCCTAAGGGTTTTTATTGTCACGGTTTGTACAGTCTGTTCAGAACACTATTTTTACATTGTTTGCAGAAACCAGCGCAATATTTGTAGGATACAGGACTGTGTTTGTCAGATATTCCTTTGGAATAATTGATAAAGCAGTCCCAGTAACTAAAATGAACATAATTTTCTGGGCTACTAAATGTGTAGTTACTTCCAAAAATGGCGGGAAAGTGGAAGCCATCACCCCCGCCGTACTAGTTTTCCTCTTTTTTGTCACGTGCTGGTGAAGGTCATCTTGAGGACGGCTCCAATTTAATCTTTCCTTTATTCGGCCACATACACTATGGTTTACAAAATCTAGCACGGTGTGCATAGTAGGTGTGCGACCTGTATATTTTTGGTTTCTGGTCGAGATGATAAGGATTTATAGTAGATTGGTATTTGTAATTTCGACTACTGCAGTCTTTTTCTTTCTTTGGTTGAACCTGCTGAAAAGGGGTTGGGGTTTTGTTCATTAAAATACAGCAGTAATTCATCAGCCATTTTCCCGAACCTTTCTGTTTCTAAATCCGTTTGTGCTGCTAGGACTGGTCTTAAGTTAATCGGCATTGCTTGGATGAATTTGTGTCGTAGGATGCCGCTGTTCAGTTCAATTTTTGTAGCTAACGCCATCAGTTCATTTAAATAAACGGATGGTCTGCTTGTGAGAGTGCAAGAAGACATCAATTTATCAAGCAAGTCTAGCTTTGATTTTTCATGAAGAGCTATGATTGCTTCCTTAAGTTTCTTATAGTTTCCTGACTGTAAAACAGTAGGTAGTAGTTTGCATACTATCTCCGGTGTTAATGCAGCCAACACGTGATACAATTGTTGAACGGTAGTCCTTATCTTGATGATATTGAACTGTGCTTCCACAATTGTGAACCATGCCAACACATTTGATTCCATGAACATGAGTGGTTTGATGGATACTGTTTGTATCGATTCGCCGACCTCTGTAGATGTATGATTCGTGTCTATTTCGTCGTTAAACATCTTGATTTTTTGTGAAAGCAGTAAAAATAGATATGTGTTTACTTTTCTCGCACGTCGTTGGTCATCAGTGAAGTATTGAGGGATAATAACGAGGAAACACACATGCTATATTTAACGAAACAAGATAAGGAATTTATTTGCAAATTTACACATTTGAAGTTGTGAGTGGCTTGTTCCAGGAAAATGAAGGTCGGCGAATCGATACACTTTTGGAAGTAACTACACATTTAGGAGCCTAGAAAATGTTCATATTAAATCATCGGGCACAAAGTAATATTCCAAAATGTTTAAAACAAATTGAGGGAGTTCGTTTTTCACATAAAAGTTATACGGTTGTATTCTGCATAATTGAAAAGATATATTTTAAGGTACTTAGCTTTGGAGTTGAATAGAGTTCTTTGAAATTCCCTTGCTCTCATTAGAGGCTGATAATGTATCAACATGTAATTTGACACAGCGTGAAATTCTGGCTTTTCTGCCTCCTGCTTCTTTCTGCTTTTTCTCTCTCTGCTTGATTCAACTTTCTCTGCCTATTTATATCAAAAGATATTTCAAATCGGCTCGTTACTGTTTTCTCAGCTTGTAAGCCGCTCCCTTTTCCACTGGTCAAAATAAATTTTCACATAGGCTCGTTAAACTTTGCCTTGGTCTTTTCTTCAGCACGAAACAATCCCTTTTTCTATTGGTCAAAATAAATTTTCGCATAGGCTCGCGAATTTGAAAACAGTGGAGAAAAGAGAGTTATTTTATTTCGTATTCACCACAAGTCGAATACCAGAGAGAGCTGACATGGCAACCAGCTTAGGTGAGAAACAAGTCTTAATTCAAAACCGTGGAGAAAGTATCGAGAAAACACTTTGCTACATTTCCCAGTAAGAATCATAATATTTTGAAGATGTCAATGAAATATAGAGTCAGCAGACCCACTTTTAGTCACTTTTTACGTTGGCCTTATAACCGACTGAAATAATTAGCAAGTTCATCTCGCAGACCATTAACAATTATAGTGCATCATTCTTGCTCTTCTAAGTACACCGACTAAGCTGAGCTTTATAAATAATAAATACACAAAAGATTTAATAGAACGTCAGTTTAAATGTGAGAGTATTAGATATCAGAGAATGTACTGATCCTATTCTTTCAGTGCCGTGGGAATGTGCTGTCTAGGCTAACACATGTCACACACATATACGTGGCAAGTATCAATCAGCTTGAGTAATACGACAAGTTAAGGGGATGATATTGATGGATTTTCTTTTAATATATGAGGACAATATCAAGGTTTACATATGTTGTTGCTACAACAAAATTTAAAGTAAAAAAAAATTGACACTGCCAAAAGTTAAATAGTAGAATTTCAAACAAAAAATTAATTCATTAGTTGTCCAATTACAGGTCTGGAACTAAGTATGAAATTGATACCTATTTAAGTCCTATTTCTGATTCTGTCTAAACAAATTTTATCTTATAAAAAGACAACCAAGCATGCGTAAATATACGCCCGGGTCCCTCAAGCAGTTTTTCACCACCTGGTCAGCTTTTGCTCCATGCCGTCGTTCGATTCCCTTTTGCGTCGGTGTGAACAAAACTGAAAATGCCCGGTGTACGTTCAACAAAGAAACTGAAGAACAGGAAGATAAATCTTGAATATGACTGTTATAAAATAAAATGACATATCTCGGCTGATTTACAGGCAAATACTCAAGAGCGAGAACCGGATGTGAACGGGACAAAGCCCCGTCACAAAATGACCATTATCTTTCTTCACAAATGTTTCCGACACACGTGTTCCGGTCGAAAAATAAAATAATATTTAAAGTGCTCTATTTTTCGTCCAATAAAAATGCTTCCCTCCTAATTATACTCGCTTCGTTTCTCGAGCCTGTTAAGCCATAAAAAAACGCTGTAAAAGGGGTCACAGGGAAGTTCAGCGCCAGTCAACAGGTGGCCACAAAGGAGCTATGAACTTTACCACACCAAGGTAGCTGTCCTAAACTCTTACGTTCCTGTTGAAATAAACCATGTAAATCTATTTCTACTGTTGTCGTATTTCTTTCTTGCAACCATACGCTTGTCTATAACATGACCGTCTCTTGATTCCGATAAACCGGGTTCTTCATTCATGAATTCGCCAGGGACTGTCTGGGAGTAGGTAAGCGACACTTTGTACATCTTCGATGCTACTCTGTCTTCTATCACAACAGACTAACGGACCAGATATTCTATTCGGCCGGCGAAAACTTCGATTGCTCCTCCTCGTGGCTGCTTGTACAGACCGCTCCTCGCTTTTCTAACTCTAACTGCGATTGCCTCTTTATCGAGAATGCGGCCTGATTATATATGCTGATCGACGAAATTCTCTACATTCTTCTTATCGAGTCGCTATACTACACCCATCCAGAGTTGCACACAGAGCCTTGCCTGGAGTGTTATGGTTTCAAGGTCGTTAAGTGTACATCAATCTTCAAGATTGGAGTAAACTGGAAGCAACTCCATAGTTTCTAATTGCCCGCATTGGCAGTTGGGATCATCATCGGTGGCATATACCAATTTCTGAAGATTGGCTATACAACGACCAACAGCTTTTCGGGAGCGAATCAGGCTGGACCAGGGAGCCAGGGAGGAGGTATTATTTAGGACTGAGAGAGAGATTGTGTTCTACGTTGTTAAGGTGGCTGCAACACAGGAACAGAGACTGACTAGGAGCCCTGTTGTTCAGTGGTTCCACTGAATGTAGAAAGCTGTCTTGACTTGAGCCATGGAGTGGATGACGAGGGTCAGTTTCTTGCTTCAATTTCTCAAGTTGAGAGTGGACTGTCTTTCTGATGTAATGGGTCAATGCCACTAAGCAAGTAGACTGATTCACCAGATGTTAGATCATAACTAATATACGTCTGAGTATTTCCATAAAGTCATGGTAAAGTGGTACCACCTACCACTATCTTTACATACTGCTAACCTATGGCGTTTAGCGCGTCAGTGTATTTTAATTGAGGAATTATGTTGCCTTCAATGTCACAACGCTAACATTTACTCAACACCTAGCAGCTTTAAATTTTAGATTCTAAATACATTCGGCTCAAAGTAATGTAGCAACCGTTACTACTGAGTTGTGAGTCCAAAAGCGTCCCCGCATCCTTGTGGGTGACGAATTATTTTCCACCTTACAACTCTCACACAGACGAAATGTCACAAGCCTCTCACTAATCTATCGTTATTTCAATGGAAAGCGTTCAGATGAACTACCTTTCTTAGTTCCACCAGTTCTAACCTTCGCGGCTAACACCCGCAATGCCACGCATATTGTATCGAACCCGCTTCACCCTTCGTATTCCATTAAGGAGATGTAAATTCCACTCGGGTATCTTCATCTCGCGAACCGCTGCTTTGTGGAGGATGTTTCACTACAATCTTAATCTGTTCAACTCCATGGACAATCATATCCCCATACACTGTGTTTCTTTCTCTGTAACCCTCTACCTTGAGTGTCTTTTGGCCTTGTACAGTTTTTATTTTGTCCAGACCCTAGAAGCTATTTGCGGTCATTCGCTGGTGAAAGTGAAAACTCCTCTTTCTCCGCCTCCTCTTCTTCTTTGTAAAAACCAAATTCGTTCTGTCAGACAAGCCAGACTTCTTAAATAGCCACAAATCGGCTTCGTATGGAAATAAACATTTGATACTATGAGCTCTTAAATTACTAGTTTTATTTAAACAATATGTGTTAGTAACTTTCTTCTTTCAATAAACATTTTTAAAGGATTCCCCTTCAGAGAAAGTGTAATAAACAAACTTAGTATATTATATTATTTTTATATTGGCCTTAAACTCAATCCAGACCTCAAGTGGAACTCATACATACGATCCATCACTAATGATGCAGGAAAAATGGTCGGTTCCCTGTACCGCCCTAATAAGTTTCTGAGTCTTCGTGCTATTCTCTACCTTTACAAGAGTCAAATCAGGGCTAAAATGGAGAAATACTATTATATTTGGGTACGAGCTGCCAAATCCCCACTTTCCAGATAGAGTTCCAAAGCGTCTCCGCGTCCTTATGAGTGATAAATTATTTTCCAGTCCGCAACCCCTCTCTTACAGACGAAATGTCGCAAGCCTCTCGCTGTTCTGTTGCTAGTTCAATGGAAAATGATCAGACGAACTACATTCCTTAGTTCCACCAGTTCTAACCTTTACAGTTAGAACCCGCCATGCTACGCGTATTGAGGCGAACCACACTCATTCCCTCTGTATACCATTGGTGAGAAGTAAGTTTCACAAGGAGCTTCTCGCGAACCACTGTTCTGTGGAACCGACTCACAAGAGGATGTTTTCTCGATCATTTCAATCTTAACCAGTTCAAGTCTAGAGTTAACCGTTATCACTGTTATACACTGTGCCTATCACTCTGTAACCTTCTACCTCGAATGACTCACGGGACTTGTACAGCGTAAACCTCATTATATTATATTATATATATATATATATATATATATATATATATATATATATATATATATATATATATATATATATACTAGTACAGCGTAAACCTCATTATAATATATATATATATATATATATATATATATATATATATATATATATATTTATATTAAATAAGGTTTACGCTGTAAACCTCATTATGCGTAAATATATATATATATATATATATATATATATATATATATATATATATATATATATTATAATGAGGTTTACGCTGTACAAGCTACAATTTTGCATTTCTTTTTATTACATAAAATTTTATAAGCTTGCTAATTATTACATCACATTTTGTCGTCTGTGTCCCGTAAAAGTTGTTATATTTAATGAAATGTGTAAGCAGTTGTAAAAACTATCATGGGACAGATGTATTATTTATTTATTTACTTATTATGAGTGGTCATTCTTCGACCAGAGGATGCTACAATGTCTAACAGTATTTATAGCGTTCTTTGGCCGATTTTAGCCATGCACATTTACAGGATAAAACAAGGCTACAAACAGTGAATCTGTATCAGGTTTGAAAGTCCAGTGCTACTAAATTTTGAATTGATTTTCATCTCATGTTAGCTCAGCTTATTAAAAAACAATTGGGTCTAAAATGTTGCAAGTAGCAAAATTCAAAGTTTGGGAGAGCTGTGGTCGAATTTGTCAATCCTGGTATGAAACACAGAAACAAACACCTTACTTATTTTTTCCCAACTTTGTATGCAACCATTCGTTTTTGTTGTTGTTGAGATTTTGCTGCATAGTTTTATTGGATATGTGTTCTCGATTAAAATATATTTCATTTTTCAAGAAAAGTTACATGTTAATGATTTTTTTGTTCCAATTTTAACAGAGTATTTTATCAGTATTGCCTCTTAGTCTGGTCAGTGCCGGATTTACCTATAGGCCTAGCAGGCTGAAGCCTAGGGCCTCAAAATCTAGGAGGTGGGGTCTCCAGCCAAGGTGTATAATATTTTTGACACTGTCATAGGCCTTTCTTACATATGCTGTCATAACGCATTATAAACTGAACGCTTCAGCAATTTTAAACACCCGTCATCATCCTCGGCTTTACGCAAATTGTTTTCTTTAACACTCTTGCATTTTTCCTCTATTTATGAGAATGGGGGATTTGGAGGTGTCTCACAGGTGGAATAGTCTATATCATCTCTTCATCTAAATCCGGCCCTGAGTCTGGTCTTTAATACGTTTCGAGATTCGTCCTTGCTACGTGTACTATGCCACTCAATATTAACTATCGTAAGTTGACTGAGACGACAAGTCCTTCTCATTGCATGTCGCGTTTAGGGCTACAGCCTCATTTACGCTCGTCGGAGTTAGCTCCTCCTTAATTCCCTAATTGTTCACAGGGGGGGTCGCTCTCCCTACACTATAAATACTGGGCGACTTCTTGCCTCGCTCTCTTTTTCATTTCTTCATTTCAGTGAACATATCTACAATGTAAGCTCTCGCAGAAGATAGCGTCTTCCCATTTGTGGGAGACGCCATGAACATTATACACACATACACGTACATATGAACATTCACCAATATACAAACTCTTTACCTTCACACACAAGCACAAATGTTAATGTCTTTTTCACTTGTAAATTTGTTGTTTAATACATATGCTTGTTGACATATATATATCGGTCTTGTTTGTTTTCTTTACATCTTCGGTTGGACTCAACTTGAGTCCGGCATGTTCTTGTAGTTGGACCTTCTTCTATCAGGAATAAACAGCACGTGTTCTTAATTCAACAACACTCAAACCCACACGGTTCTCTACACGCTGGGGATGCGGCCATGGTTCCGTAACAAGTAAGCTTTTCATGAGGTGGAGTTGTCAGGGACATCTTTTTCATAGCTAGCAGATCGGGAGAGAAGAAATAAATTCATACATTTTCAAAGGGAAATTGTGCGAAAATGAACGCAGTGAACTCACCCGGAATTTTAAGTCTGCGTACCGATCCTACTTTCCACGCCACTACTCTATGCACATCCTAAAAAGATCTCTTGAAATAGACGGCACCACAACTGTTTCCAAAGCTGTTGAAATGTCATCGGAAACATGATATCAAACCCTAACAATAAAGAATGAACATAGTATTTTCTGAATAAGCGCTGAAATATTAACGAAATGAACGGATCATATTTTCCTATATATTTACAAGCATTTTTTGTTACATTCATTTTTATTTTATTGATTTCTTCATTATAGGAATCATTCTATCTTTAGAAAATGTCCTTTTCCTAAAAATCAATTCAGCGTTTAGAATTCAGATAAAATGAAAAAAAAAGAATTACCTTAGAGATTAAGGTTATACTTCCAGTATCAATGATAATACTAATAGTTATTAGCATAGCAGAATCCATACTCAGCAATTGAAATGGTATGTCTACCTACCAAGGAGATATCTATACCACGAAAATATTTTAAAACAATACAGAAGGAAACAAATACAGGACAGGTTAAAATTATATAAAATTTTTATTCCATAAAATAGGATTAAAATAATAAGAGTCTGGCTGTGAAAAACGACACGCCTTTTGTTAACAACAGAGTCCAAAAGTCTACGCTTCTGAACAAATAAAAGTACTAGTTAGTGACAGCTGGAGAGGAGTTGTTCCAGTTAGACTTATGACCGTACTCAGAGACAGAGAAAAAAGAGCAGAGAGTGTTTCTTTTGAAAGCATGGGATTTTAAGGGTGCCAGTCAGCTGCTTCTACTACTAGACTGATGGTTTTGATACTATGTATCTTCTCTACAGCCAACCCTACTGTGTTGTGGTATGAACTCACTACAGAATTTCAACTTTTAAAATTTATGGCTAAAGTTAGTAGACACCCCTAGAACGGAATGATTTGTCCAAAACATCTATCTCTACTCCTACACGCTCACTCTCTCTTTTCCTAATAAAGAAAAATATATATATATATAAAAGAAAAGAGAAACAAAGAAAACTAAAAATTATAATTCATCCATAAATCTTATTTTAATAGCTACCCACATATATAAACTGTAATATATTTGTAAACTGCGATTAAGGTGAAAGTAGAAAACAAGTAACTTAGATCGCGCCAGTTCTGGAAAATTGAAAACCAAATATTTTTTATACAAACCGTCAGTTCCCTATATTATAAACGGCCCTGATATTATTTCATCTTTATTGGATTAGGCTTAGTTCTTTGCTATGAACTTTGCCTCCAACTTTAAGCTCGACGACAAAGAGCCTTCCTTTCCTGACTTTCCCTGTCTCATGGAATGCAAGTTTGTGATATCGACTCTTTCTACACTTTTCAAAAGCCGCGACTCTACGAAGTCTACTGGTCCGGACGAAATACCTGTAGTTGCTATCAAGAACATTGTCCCAAAACTGACTTCAATCTTAGCGAAGCTGGTTAGCTGCTGTTTTAAGAAGATATGTTTCTCAAGCCCATGTAAGGTGTCTAGTGCATGTCCTGTGTACAAAAACGTAGATGGCCTCCATCACGATATCAGCCTCCTTAGTGTCATTAGCAAACTTTTTGAAGACGTCAACAAGAAAGTTGCTGAACACATCAACAAAAAACTAACTACTTTGTTGATGTTAAACTGTTATCAGCACGTATAGAAGTGCTTGATAATAAAAACGCCTCGAGAGTGAAAGCCCTGAATATCTCGAAGGCATTTGACAAGATGTGGTACAGAGGATTGCTACACAAACCTTCTAGCTATGGAATCTTTGGGAGCGTCCTCTAAGTTATAAAATCCTTCCTACCAAGTAGGTCAAAGAAGGTTCACTGTTAACAGACAGTCCTCTGAGGCACATGAGATCAATACTGGTAGATTGTTTCAAATTCATTTTTTAAATTAAAAAATATACTGTTCCTATTTATTATCTGTGAATTGCTATTATTTTATTTATTATCCAATGAAAAGCGTGGGTTTACGCTCACGTAAATTTGAAGTTAAGACCAGCTGGGGCCTCTTCAATTGTTACATAAGAAATGACCAGCAGATAATCTCGAGAAGGTGGTCAAATTTTCAAAGAAGGTAATAAATCTTTTCGGACAACACAGAAGACGAAGTGACACGGATATTTCTTCCTGAAGACGGAATGATAAAGACCTTCGAATCTGGGTGCCCATGTGTTAATGAAAGCGGTAGAGACGTTCTGTGCAGTCATTTCAGTTAGAGGGGATATAGATAGTGAGATGTTGTGAGTTTCCCGCATGTCGGTGTATGAATCAAGACAAACAGTTGTAGAGGAAAATACTGGTATATTCATAAAAGCAATTAACAATAGAGTGATTAGTAGAACGAAGGTTGGTTAGTACGAAACAATATCCAAAGTCTATAGTCCAACGGTATGTACCGGGTAAGCTTATCTGGACTGCTAACGCTGACGCTCTCTCTGACGCTCTCTCCAGAGCTGACTTATATAAGAGGGACCAGTCCATTACTAGTTAGAAGGTGGGTGCGCCCCAACAGATAGTGATAAGATAGTACAGTAATATCAGTTGACAATGGAGCGAGTGGATTTCTTCAAACATTAATAGAACATATGGATTAAGATGTAAGCAATGAAGTAAATTTAATATTTTATCTTACTTTACGTGCCGTGTCCCTTCAGGGCGTAGGCGATCATGGCTTTCCCCTTCCTCTTATTTCTTGTAGCTCTCAATAAATGTTGTCCCTTTGCTACTTCTCCCAGACCCTGTTCTGTCATCCACTTGCTTAAGCCCGCTAGGTATGTCACGCGTTGCTTTCCCTTGTCTCTCTTTCCCTCTATTCGCTCTGTGAGTATCAAAATTGTCAGTAAATAGATGTGAAACAAGGAGAAGACTGTAGTTTCACCTGGTATTTCCGAAAAGGCACAAAAGCATCGATGTAGAGAGGGTAGGAGGTAAGGAACAAACCAAGTAAAGAAACATATTGATCGGAATTATTAGGGAAACGAGTAAAGAAATCCACTATTCGATTGAATACCTGCATCATTAGTAACATTACAATGATTAAGCCACTTGACATGGTGAGCATTAAAAAGAAATTGGAGAAAGGTTGTGGAGAGTAGGTGATATTTTAATTACTGGTTTACACCTGCTTATTTTAACTGTAACTCTCATAAGAAGATTATTCTAATTTTTAAGTAGAAAAAGACCAGAATAATTATCACTGTTCATTTTCTATGGCAATACAAACCGACCGGGAGTTGGCTAAGACCAAAGCATAATGTGACCTGAGAGTTGCCCACCGGAAGTAGATGCAGGGACACCTATTCATACGCGACATGGTCCTGAAAATACCCCGATATTATGCGACTGTGAAACAGAGCAGCGTCTTTAAGTACTACCAAAGAGTGACGGCACCTTGCTAGCAGTCAGAATGCAACAGAAAACTGCCAAACCGGTATCCTCAAAATGAAAAGTCGCAGCCACTGATCGGTTATATAATCAGAAGCTTTAGACCAGGGACGTCTAACTCATTTTGATTCGGGAGTGGGGCACATGAGCTCAATTTTACATCAAGTGGGCCGGAGATGTACAGAAAATGTCAAGATGAAGAAAATTGTATTGTATTTATTCAATAAAAACACAAACCTTTGATGTATCCCGACTGGACGGATGTTTCCTGTCTGGCACGTTAGGCAATGCTAATAAACTGCGAGGCTAATCTCTTAAATGCCAGCTAATACAGGCGATAAAAACATTGCTAGGTTTCAGTTGGTTCAAAATTGTTTCAAGGGCCACATTGAAGCCCTTGGTGGGCCGGATCCGGCCCACGGGCCGTGTATTTGGCACCTTTGGTTTAGACAGTTAAATCATTAAGGCTATGAAAGAAAGAATCTGGTAGTAAATCACACCTTAAGCAGGAAACAAGGAATAAATCTCTACTCTTGTTCAATAAAGATGCAAGAAGTAGGGGTCGAGCAAAAGGAGAACCTAACTTCTCCTATTAAATTAATCATAAGAAGAATAGATACCACCTTTTCATCCCGGGCAAAAGACCAAGAAAGAATGAAGAGAGAGAGAGAGAGAGAGAGAGATTTGATGCGCGCTGTGGTTTAAATACAAGCGAGTGGTGACGTCATTATTCCCTATAGCAATGCTAGTTATAAGACACCTAAGTTAATTTATTTATACACGCTTGAACTTTATTGTACATTTAATTAAAGAGAAAATGTCTTATCAGATTAATTTTCGTGTTTTTCAGAAATCGCAAAAATTCTTCATTGAACCAGCAAAATACATTTCTGGTTGGTTCATCTTAAGCTATTTGGAAGGGCGCATGAGCTCCTCGTGTCTTAATGCTGATGGCATGATAAAACAGGAAAAATTAGTGTAACACCACTGTCGGTAACCAAATATTTAACGCCACTCGTCGGTCCTCAAGTTCCTTCAAACCACTGTGTTTACCATCTAGCTGACTTTTCACTCGTTAACGCGTGACTCGTTTGTTGCTGGTTTCGTGATGATAGGCACGGTTCCACTCGACTTAGCTGGCGTTTGTTTTTTCACGATTATTCACTCCTCTGCCACGTTGTGTTTTTTTATATCAGAGGGCGAGAAAATCGCTGATGAAGCAAACTGAAGTGAAGGCGGTTCGACAGCTGGAGCCACACAAGAAAAAAGAATCCTTTAGAATCAAGAATTAACTCAGGTTAAAAATGTAACAACGATTTGGTTTATATATAATTTGTTGGATACAGCGGTTTTAACCCTTCCTACTTACTGTGATAATCAAATGACACTGGAACCCCAATTGGAGTTTTCAGCTTGTGATAATAGTAACTTAAATTAAGTTCTGGTCTTCGGAGCCAGCACAAGGTCTTGGTCAGAAGGTCACGGCGAACGATGGGGATTCCAGTAGTAGTAGTGTGGGGACACTAAGTTGTTCAAATATCCGGCTTATATGGAGTCATGCCTCCGGCAGAGGTGGGGTTGACTATGGTCTGGGTTCGGTTGCCTTCCACCCTTAACATCAAACTTTTTCTAAAATTCCATGTATAAAAATACATTTACTATCGTGGTTTTTTAAATGTGGGACTGTCCATACCCCTTTTGAGAGTGGTTAGAGGAATCAAACTGCACTCCAACCTCTCCACGTCTCACCTCGCATCATCGCTCCATATAGACGGTGACAATTTTCTCTTCTTTTTCTTACTTTTTCTCTTTTCTCGGCAGCTAACCTCAGCCCGCTTCCAGATGGCGTGGCAAAAACAAAAGGGATTTTCAGTCATTAATCTTTCTTTATTAGTTTGTCCTATGCTGTGATTTTTAGATCGACTAGACCACTCAAGAATTGAGAAAGAAAAGGAAAAAAATTATTTCCACCCTCCTTAAAAAATAAAAGTTTATCGTTTTTCTGTCTGTGCATTTTTACGATCAATAGACTACACAGCCTTTTTGTCCATGGTCACTTCAAAATAGTAATTAATTTTTCCTTATCACTTGTATCCAAAGAAATCCGAATTAATGTTTAGATATAAACTTTTTCTTTAAACGAATGTCACAGAAATTATAATGACGAACTCGTCAAGTCGGTCTCTATGTCTACGAGGACACTTCACTTCTGGGTGGCTAATTCAAAACAGATGTTTTATTTATTTGGAAATAATACAAGCCAAACTCTTTTACCACAACCTAAAAGCGAAGACTTTAACGACCAATGAGTTGTTCGGGCGGACTTTTCTCGGTGTGCCATGATTTGAGCCTATTTTTGGTGACGCTGTATCTAGCCCCGAGCAATAAATTTTGAATGTTCTGGAAAAAAGGATTGAGAAAGAAAACTGTTTCTTTAGATTATTTTCAACTAATCAGAGGAAATTAATTTAAAATCCGCAATGATTTGAAAAGGTAATTGAGTGATCCTGGCAACCCAAATATAAACAAAGTCACTGGCCGGTGAAAATCACGTTTCGTCGGAATGGATAGTTACACCGACGGGAGGACAGCCTTAACAACTGACATTTGCAGCTGAGAACGGAAAAAAGATTCCAAAACTCCAAGTAACCAACCAAAAACTCCGAACGACATGATCGAAACAAGAAATTAACAATCTATCGTGAAACCAACTTCAAAGAAACACAGACCAAGTCTTCATGACATCGTTGTTATCAAAATTCTCCATTTGGCCTTCCTCGCAAACATTCTTCGCGACCTGTACATTTTTCCTGTATAAGAAAACTAGCAGTAGTGCCCGGCGTTGCCCAGGGATGTAACAGTAAGAGATAGATCAAGTTACGACCATCATAAAGACTGAAAAATAAAATTGACAAAGATTATTGTTTAAGGTTGACGGACACGCATGTCTTAATTAGTATTTTTTGTTTTGTTTTGTTTTTTTTTGTTTTTTTTTTTACGAAATGGTCAAACCCAAACTCAAACAAAAATATTGTGTTCAATCGTTATGAGTCTACCGATTGAATAGAATTTTATTATAAACAATTGTCTTGTAAATGGAATTTTTAAAGCATTCTGAATGTAAAAATAAAGAAAAAAAAGTGTGCAAGACAATAAGAAACACTACCTGCCAAAAAAAGTGAAGTTTTGTTGAAATCGGTTGAAAAATGTAGGAAATCCGATCCCATATATAACACACACACACACACACACACACACACACACACACACACACACACAACCTGGGTTTTTATAATAAGTATAACTCGATATGAGTTGTCCCCCTTTTATTCTCACGACAGCGATGCCTCTTAATCGTGTTTTCAAAATGATTTCGTGCAAAACAATTGTGTTTTTCCAATTTTTGGCGCTGTCAGAACCACTGCAAGGTAATTTTACGTAGTCTCGTGAAGTTTTGTTGAAATCGGTTGAAAAATGTAGGAAATCCGATCCAATATATAAACGAACAGACACACACACACACACACACACACAACCTGGGTTTTATAATAAGTAAGATGATTACCAATCTCTTATATATGTCTCCAAATATATATATGTTTTCTTTTAAATAATGTCTTGAATTTATTAACAAATTTCCGTTGTTCTAACGTAAGTCTTTTAATCCAATTCTAAAATTAATTTTCATCGGAATACGAGTGCCGGCACAATTAAATTATTCACGTCTTCCCCCGCCGGGACCGCGATTATTTTGTTGTGGTATGACAAGTTTATTATTTTTTAATAATTTTCTCCACGGCACGATTATTTCGTTCCTCCGAGGATCGAACATTTCTGGAGGAAATGTTTATTTCAACCGTCACGCTTATTTTATAAATTCCAAATCGGCATGACTATTCCATACACCACCTGCGGTTTGTACAAAAGAATACATTTTAGGAGAACATTACAATATCAAACAAGAAAATTTATAGCAGCATTGGTAATTAGTACTAGTTATAAATGGTATAGTAATACTTCCAAAAATTGTGGTAAAATTTTAAACCGCAATTTATTTATACTTTTAAGATAAAGTGCTTGTGTGTAAATTCATTTTCTGCCGAGCTGTCTTTTCGTATTAAACAGTCTTATTATTTGAAATGTTGTTAGAAAGGGGCATATAAAAAAAGTGCATATAAATGCCATTACTTAGTTTACAGAAGAAAAGTAAGTACAAGACTAATAGGAGATGACATGTAGTTGCCTTTTGATCTATATCCGTTTCGTTTCTCTTTTTGAGTAAAAGAGGTCACTTTCATAGATTTTTGTGGACGTGCTGGCATTTTAAGTAGACGGACTACAACCTATTGCAAGATCCTGTATTAATTAATATGAGATACAAACTCGAAGAGTTTTAATTTGCTTAAATCAACTACGATTGGTTTTATAGCTTATGAGTTTTCTACTATCCCCGACAAATTTTTTTTATCTTATTTTAGATTTTATTTTTAGTAGCTTTGCTGTTTTTTAGTCTGCCGCTTATATATATATATATATATATATATATATATATAAAGTAACTAATAGCGATACTGAATATACAGATAAAAAGAATAACATAAAAGCCAAGTACATGTCAACTATAAGCAAGACGAATTTTCTCTTAGAAATATCATAAAGAAATACACAACCCCAGTTGACCTGAACATCAAAATTAAATTATCTATTACAAAAAATTTAAAACCGCTAACCTTATCATAAAAAATAACAACACACCTGCAAAATCAAAACTACAAAGAACTAATATTATTTACGAGTTCAAATGCCCCTTAAGGAATTGTGTTCCTGATCAAACCAAACTCATAAATAATTACATTGGTCATAATACTACATGCCTATCTAGACGACTTACGTTAAACTTTCTCGACTGTAGCTCAATTAGGACTCATTTAAGCACACAAAACACACCAAATTACACCCGTAACATACAAGCAAAGAATACAAGTATAATCGATAAAAGTAACAACGGTTTGAAAGTTTAGAGCGGACAATTCTCTCTTTTAGGCAGGGTGTAACAGCAGAAGAATATGTTTATTTACATACACAAAAAAAAATGTTAAAGTGATATACACAAATATGACAGAATGAAATAAAGGAAGAAAAAGTGTTCATAAAGGCTTGCTCAAAATAATTCCCTGGGCGTCAAAAAGTTCTTTAAGCAAGTAAATTGTTCTTAAGAGGTTAACACTTACATAGATTTCTTCAGAGCTCTTGTTGAGTAGGAACCAATCAGAAGATCCGTAATTTGTAGTTGAGTGAATTTGTTGGTCGACGACAGGAATTTCTAGGTCCAAGGAAGCAAATCTCGATTAGTTTTTAATAGAAGGCTGACGTTCTGTTTTTAGAGCCCAGCATGTAGATTTCTTTCTTGAAACAGGTTCCAGAGAAGACTGGTGTTATTGTCACTGACCTGATGTTATCACAGCCGATGTCAAGTACTCACTGCCAAAGGGGCGCATATTCTCCGTATCTATTGAGATTAGAAGGCTCGGAAATATATCCCTTCAAAATTGTTATACACTTTCCCGGCCCTCTAATTCTTCAGAAAATATATTCTTATCTCTGATAAGAATCGAAGGTTTGGGGGTGTTTTTTGGAATCAAGGGCCCGGCAAGTTGTGAGCGTTAAACACCCACCCCCACCTCCGACTTACGGCACTATGGTCAGGGCAACGTTGATCAAATTTTTTTTTTTACATTTCCCAGCTTCCTCGTTCGTCAGAAAATATATTCTTATCTCTTACGGACAAGGCTTTGGGAGCCGGATTTGAAAGCAGGGGTGAAAATCGCGGCAAAGATCAGAAAAGAGGCTAGAACGTGAACTTGTAAAACATTGTAGTAGTGCTTCTCAAGTTAAATTCTAATATCAGAGGTATCAGCAATAATTTATTTGTTTAAGTGTTATTTTTAAATGGATATTCATATTTGAGTAGATACTCTGCTTTTATTTATTTATTAAATAGTACATTTGTTTTATTTATTTCCAGCTACCGGCCTGAATATTCCGAGAAATCTTGTTTGAAAAATAAGCGCCCTCCGGCAGAATTCGAACCTGCGTCCCCTAGGGGAAACTGTCATTAGATCTGACTCAAAGATAGATCGATAGATATTGACCCTCTTCTTTTGTGTCTGTGTATTTTGGATTTTTTTTTTCTCTTTTGTATGTGTGTGTGTGTGTGTGTGTTTTAAATAAAAAACCTTGTAAACTTTGAAATTGTAAAAAGTTTACAAGCTAGCTATTTTAATTATTAAATTTTGAATATTACTACAACTACAATACCATTTTCCCCAAAATAAAAACTGACGATCACTTTTTTAGTTTTATATTATTATTATTATTATTATTATTATTAAATTGGCATGTTTTTAAATTTTGTGTTACCGATTTTATAAAAAGAAAAAAAAAAAAAAAAAAAAGAAAGGTTTAAACGTTTATTCTGTTTTTTTATTTTTTACAGCTGAATAATATTGAACAAATTTTGTCGGGAATTGAATCGTAAAAACCGAAAACCCGCAAGCAAATATCTCAACAAAGACTACTAAAAATCCATATAAAGAAGATGGTTATAAAATAAATAAACAGAAACTCTCTAAAAACACCATCACTGACCCTTCTAATGACATACGTAACATTTTTAAACAGTGAATTTTTGCCTTTTGTCAAGTTAATGAATTGTGTGTATTTTAATCATAAATTTTAAAAAGATAATGTCATTGAATGAAACAAACATTTCGAGTTTCATTTTTTTTTTTTTGTGATATCTTCTTGTTGTGTATAACAGTATTTCTGTTTAGTTTGTCGGACACGTAAAAAAATAAAAGAAGAAAAAAAACATCATTTCAACTATCTCATGACGATTTGCTGATGCAATGCATGCTCCGAAGAACCTTTGAACAATAAAAACAATATAAAAAAAAAATATTCGTCTGCTTCTTAGTCCAACAGAAAGCCACGTATCTATAGCACATGGCGGCTGAAAAGCAACGTGTAGAAAAAAAATAACTACGGTGTGCCAATCGTGCTATAATAAAGGGAATTAACTTTGAAAATAGCTACCATCTCTATTTCATTATTGCTGTTGCTGTTTTTCTCCTCCGCCTCCTCCTCTTTTCACACCAATCCCTTATAAGCAGTGAAGAGGAGACTTGAAGTGACAAGGAAGCAGTTCCACTGATAAATGCTAAAAACTGTCAAAATTGTAGTTTTAAGAAAAATAGAAACTATAAGAAGACTTATACTACAATCAGAAAGAGACAGTTGAAATTTCAGTGGCACATAATGAGGAAAGAGTGCCTGGAGAATTTAACACTCACAGGACATAATGAAGGTAAAAGAAGAGAGTGAAACAGCAAGAAATCTATTTAACAAGTTTGTGAGAAATTAGCAGAACAGGGATAAAGAGGGATGTTAAATGGTTAAAAGCAATAAAAGACAAGAATTTGTTGGGTGGTTGATTTTGTTTAGCAGCATATCAACACCTCTATGGGTTATTTAATGTTGAAATCTAAATATTTTCAACACAATTTTATGGCTTCAACTAAATATATTTTGAACCTAATTGTATACCTTCAACTACAGACAAAATGTATTGTTGGTCATTCTGCTATAAAATGTATTGTTGGTAATTCTACTATATCTACTATAAAATATATTGTTGGTCATTTTGCTTTAAAAATGTATTGTTAATTTTACTATAAATAGGTATTGTTAATTTTACTATCAATATATATTGTTAGTAATTCTTTTTATATAAAAATGTATTGCTGGTATTTTTACTATAAAAATGTATTTTTATACATTCATAGTGTTTTTTTTTTGTTTAGGAGTTCACTATCTGCCCATAGCTGGGACCCTAACAGGTGCTACCACCCCAGGTCAGTGTGGACCTGAGAACAACAGCAATTAAAAGATACAGGAAGTTGTAGAGAGACTTGATTGCCAATATTCTGAAGAGACAGGACACATAAAAGAAGTTAATAACTTTCACTGGAAATCAAATGACAGCAACTATCTTCAACATAGCAGCTCTCTCCTTGGAATGCTAGCTGATTTTAGTAATGCTGTTATCTGAATTGTTTTTTATTCTTCCTCACATTACCAAGTTTTCCAACCTCTTTGCAAGATATATTTAGGATTTCATTATTTCATGTTCCCTATCTTTTTAAGTGATCTATCAAGGTCTAGAGAAATTTCCAGTTTTTAACTTTCTTTAAATTTTACTGTTTTAGTGGAATCTACTATGTAAATTCTTTTCTAGTTGTTTCCAGTGACTAGATCTGGATTTTCTGCCCTGGACTGAGGGATCAGTTTTTTTTTCAGTTCTTGTGGACAATTTCTGGCTTGTGCTAAGATATTTTGGAGGTTGGTGAAGAATGTGGGTTTTTACATTCAAAATGAATGATAATATGTTGTTTTGCGGTATGTTGAAACAGAGAGACAGACCTCCTCTATTATAGAAGGCACAGAAAGGGCTTATGGCCATATCACATTGAAGCATTGGTTCTTGTACAAACACTGAAGTTAAGCAATGTCAAGCCTGGTCAGTACCTAGATGGGTGACTGCTGAGGAATACCAGGAGCTGTATGCTTAGATGTGGAGATAGTGTAATGGATAATGGCTCAGAATTGGAAATTATTCTTAATTTTAATTTTTTTTTTATTTTTTTGTTTTCATTCTTCTCAAGAAAGGAGACACAGAAATTATCATCATCTATTCTTAAATTCATTTTGTAACTTTGAAAATAGCAAAATTACTGAATAAAGTATTGACAACACTTTTCATCCCCAAGAATGAATTATTGCTGTTATATCTGTGTTGGAGTTGTACAATTTTCTCTTTCCAGCCTTAATAGAGTTCAAAATCATTTATGCGACCTTCCGCTCAAACAGATTTTTTCCAAGAAATGCTGTTTTGTGGAAAAAACTTCTGTGTGGATGCTTCCTCAAGTATAACAACCTCTTCAAATCAAGAGTGAATTGTAACCTATCCTCCATATCCTCATAATCTTCACTTCATATCACATGCCTCATTTAATAATCCTCTACCTTGAGTGGCTCTTGAACCTTATATTTTGCTATATATAACTTGAGTATTTCTACTAATTATTTACACCATTTACAATGTTTGGACTGTTGTCCTCATCTTTGTTGCCATAATCACAACATTTTGGCTGTTGTATGCTCTAGCCTTCTTCAGGGAATTAGAATTTCAAACTGAACCCTTTATTTCATCCATTGGGGTAGATTGTTCTAGTTCTATGTGCCATGTTTCAGTATCTGTTATTTCTCATTAACTCAACTCTCCAAGAATTTTTGTTCCTTCTGCTGTAGCCAGGTATTGAACTGACAACTCATTGAGTCAAGTCACTGGGTTAATTCAACCAATGCTTTTATCCACTGGGGCCAAGTGTCCTTGAGGACATTGTTAATATGGCAACAAAGATGAGGACAACAGTCCAAACACTGTAAATAGTATAAAGTATTCATCTCAGAAATATAGACAGCTATTATTTCCATTAATTATTCAATTTATATTTATTTATTTTTTCTTGGTATGAGCAAAGGTACCCAAAATTTGGCTAATTTTATTTGTGTTTAATATTGTGATTACTCCTGCCTCAATTTTCATTCAATGAACCCACTAGAAAACACTGCCTGTCTTAATGTATGTTGGTAATTCTAATAACTTTTCTGAATGTTCACTCTTTCTTATTCTTTATCTTTCACCTTACTTACTATGTACATTTAACTTAATTACTAATAATATTTTTTCTCCCCACTTTTCCCATTGGCCTCAAGTACATGAGCAAGCTATTATCAGTGCCTTTAGGTTTTGGACTGGTACAAATGCTTCTGATCCAAAGAGGAGTTCTGTTGCCTTAACTTTCTGGACAGATGCAACATGTCCACTCAGAGCATCCTGCATGTATTTTCTTTTCTATATTGATTGTTCCTTCATTAAGATTGCTGGAGACAGACATTTTCTGGATTTTGGTGCTACCCACCTAATAGTCAGGTGTCTGAACCTTTGTGTAACTTTGAAGGAGGCTATCCTATCAGCAAATGTATAATATCAGGGCTACTGTACTGCCATTTTGTGAATGGTTTCTTGACCATGCAGTAGTCTCCAAGTGTGTGTGCATGTGTGTGTGTGTGTGTGTGGGGGGCTCTCGACACTACTATAAAGGGTACTACTATGACTGAATCTCTCGGTGATTCTCTCCAAGTTATTTATGCATGCAATTCCTGCAGGTGTGTCTGTCTGCCAACCAGTCTTCCACCAACCAAAGTACGCATGAAACCAATCAAAATACAAATGAACAAAACTATCAAACCCAACCAAAATAAATGAAAACACTAAATAGACCCCTTGTATTCCATCTCCTATGCCAAAGAGAAGGGTCTACATTTCAACTTTCCAGAAGTGGAACTCCATGTTTTCCAATCTAAACCCGACCTCCTGTTACTTTCTGAAACTGGTATCACCACTTCATGTGCACTAGAGGAGTTCACAGACCCAGTCTACTCACCTCTCATAGCCAAACATGACCACCTAAATCGTCATGGCCATGGATTCGGAGCCTTCAGCAAGGACTAGTTTCTCTGTGGCAAGGGTGCAAAAAAACAAGGAACCTGATTTCCCATATATGTGCTTCTGCATGGCACTTATCCACAGTACCACATTTATCTTTGCTCTCTACCATTCTCAGGACAAAGGAACAGTAATCTTTGACCAAATATCAGAGAAGATTGATAATATCCTCACTCAATTCCCCTCAGCCAGCTTTCATATCTGTGGTGACTTCAACATCGACCATAAATAATGGCTAGTATGCTCCAACAAAGCCGATGTTGAAGGCAGATATTGCGAGAGACTTCTCCATCACCTATAAACTAACCCAGATAATTGGAGAACCTACCAGGGTCCCAGACACAATGGGACCTCTTCTTAACCTCCTGCCCTGATAAATGTCTATCAAAAGTTTTACCTCCACTAGGCACATCAGACCATTCACTAATCAGTGTTCAGATTGATGCCAAACCTAAGGCATCCCCTGATGTAGCATTCCATAGAACAATTTTTTGCTATGCGAAGGCAGACTGAGACAGCTTTCAATACTGTATGATGGAAGCTCCCCTCTTAACCTTCTCCAAGCATGCTGCCTCCAAAAAAACTGCTGCTTTTGTCACTGATTGGATCCTTTCTGGAATGGAGCGTTTTATACTCAAAAAAAAATTCCAGCAAAAGCCAGTCAACCCTAGTTCATCCCCAAATGCAGTTTAGCAATAGCTCACCAAAACCACTACTTCAATATCTGTCACAAGGATTGAAGTATTTTGGCCCTCACTGCATTCAGAATTGCCCACAATTGCTGCAAAAAAGTTCTAGAAAACCCCAAGTGCAGCTATGCAAGAGCAGTCCAGACCAAGGTTTAAAATAAACAAATTGGATCCTGTGAATTCTGGAAGATCACCAACCAAATCATGAACAGAGGTAAAGCAGCTGTTCCTATAATTATAAATGGCCCTGAGTCTATATCTTCCTCGACAGATAATACAAACCTCTTCACCTCCATCTTTACATATAACTCAATGTTAGATGACAAAGACCATCCCTTCTCCAAGTTCCCATGTCTTACTGAGCACAATCTCAGTAATATTACCATCACAGCACAAGAAGTCTCTAGATTTATCAAAGGTCTTGACTTTCAGAAAGCCACTGGTCCAAACAAAATTTTAGTGTTTGTCCTTAAGAACATCAACCCGGAATTATCCCCAACCCTAGCTAAATTATTCAACCGGTTCTTTAAGGAGAAATCCTTCCCAGGCCTGTGGAAAGTGTTAAGTATATACCTGGTTTTCAAGAATGCAAGCGTGTGATCTTCCCCCATCCAGTACAGAGCCATCAGTCTCCTCAGTATCATCAGCAAGCTTTTTGAGGCCATAATCAATAAGAAGGTTCTCGAGCACCAAGAAAAGAACAAACACCTCAGCAACAAGCAGTATGGGTTTCAGTTGACCCGATTCACTGCCCATGTCCTAACTACCATTGCTCAGAGAACCAGTGAAGCTCTTGATGACAAACACACCTTGAGGTTCATAGCACTAGATATCTCAAAAGCCTTCAACAAGGTGTGGCACAAAGGCTTACTACACAAACTCTCCAGTTATTGAATCACCGAAAGGGTCTTCTCGATTATAAAATTCTTCCTAACAGGTAGGTTCCTGAAGGTAGTTATCAATGGCCAGTACTCCAGAGTCCTAGAGGTCAATGCAGGTGTTCCCCGGGGGTCAGTCCTCGGACTAACCCCTTTTTTGATCTACATAAATGATCTTTCTGAGAATATACTCAGGTCATTTGTAAATATCTATGCTGATGATATGACTATATACAGCACACCTCTAAAACTTTGTACGGTCAAAGATTAGTAACTGATTTCTCTCCCAATCTTGCACAACTACCCAATGGGGTAAAAGCTGGCTGGTTACATTCAATGCCTCAAAGACCAAGCTAGTTATATTTCATCACTGCTGATCTGATCCTGAGCTACCACCAATCAGGATGAACCGAAGTCATCTCAGGGAAGCACCATATCTTGAAAGACTGTTGGGCCTCAAACTCACACCTGACCTCAAGTGGAACTCATACTTATGATCCATTGCTAAGGATGCATGTAAAATGGTTGGCTCTCTGTACCACTCCAGTAAGTACCTGATTCCTCATGCTATCCTCTACCTTTACAAGAACCATATCAGACCAAAAATGGAGTACTGTTGTCATATTTGAGCAGGAGCTTCCCAGACTTCACTCTCCAGCCTTTATAGAGTTCAAAAGCATCTCCAAGCCCTTGTGGTTGATGAATTATTCTCCACCCTTCAATCTCTCTCCGACAGGTGGGATGTGGCAAGCCTCTCACTGCTCTACAGCTACTTTTGTGGAAAGTGTTGGGACGAACTACATTCCCTAGTCCTTTTAAGGCAAACTTTCTTCAGCAAGAACACACCATGCCACTTACATAGCAGCAAACCACCCACATTTCCTCCATATTTCATTGGGGAGAAGTAAATTCCACTAGAGCAGCTTCTTCCTGTGAATGACTGCCCTGCGGAACCAATTCCCAATCATTACAATCTTAAGCTGTTCAAAGCTAGGGTTAACCATTAACTTCCACTACTATACACACAAATGGCCTCTAAACGTACTTCTAACTTGATTAGCCCCCAGATCTTGTAAAGGGTGAACCTCACTGTAATATATAGTAATATATATATATATATATATATATATAATTATTTATTTGGAAATTATAACATAAATATGTTATATATATAATATAAATATGTTATATATATATAATATATATATATATATATATATATATATATATATATATATATATATATATATATATATATGCATGTTTCATTAAAAACGACAGACAAGGTACTATGGTTGAGCTTTTTATTTAATTTTTCTTGTGTTCTGACAAGAGCTTTCTTTTCTGGACAAAGGGTGTGTAAGAACTGTCCAAATGTTTTATATTTCAGAGCGCTATCAGCTATACCTTTAGCCATTATCAAGGATGATTTGATTATCAGCTTAGTTGAGTGTTTTCGTTCTGTGTATGTATCAGTGTGTGGTAGGGATGTTTTTAATTTCTGAATACGGTTAGTTTTATATATATATATATATATATATATATATATATATATATATATAAACTTAGATACCATCAAAAAAGTAACATGTACCTAAAAACTATGCAAACACTAAAAATACCATCTATAGATTAAGATGACATTTTTTTTATGAAAAGAGTCATAAAATCAAGTTATTTATTTTAGAAATTTAAATGCATTTAAAAAGTCTAAAAATATCAGAAATTACTCTTTTTAGCTTCAAATACACAAAAAAATACTTTGACCTCTCTTCATAACTCTCACTCAAAAATGGAAAAACAATGAATGAGAGAAAATAAGTTTTGTAATATGTAAAATCTGTAAGGGACATTTGTCTTATTTTCCCTATTGCAAAATGTATCTTTGTTTAAATTTTACTCTATTAAAATAGAGTAAAATTTAAACAAAGTTACATTTTATATCCAAATCAATATTGTGAACCAGAAGTAATTATTGCCATAAAGACAATTTCAGAACTTACTTTGCTCTGTTGTGTGAGATTTTAGTATGTTTGGGTAGAAATAAGCCACCATTATGTTGTGAGTATTACTTCTTTTGTTGTGATGCATCTAGACATTTTATATTAAATATTTATGAGCTCCTGAAACATTTATTCCACAAACAATATTGGTGGTCCACATAAAAATAAGTACACAAAACTATGAATATAAAACAAATGAGAATAAATGTTATTAACAAAAGTAATTATATGTGTACACAATTGAAATGAAAGGAAAAGACATTGAAACTAGCTATAAGTAGGTGCTTGTTTGTGTGTGTGTGAAATGAGCATGTGTGATAGACACATGTGTATATGAGTGTGTTAGAGAGTTCATAATTCAACAGAGGACCAAGGAAGCAAACATGCCCTGTTGGCAATGCTCTTTATCTATGCCAATTACATCTGAAAAAGCCAACTCTTAACAATATTAACTACAAACAAAGCCACAATGTGCTAACCGTATTCAGAAATTAAAAACATCCCTACCACACACTAAGACATACACATAACGTGCACACTCAATTAAGCTGAAAAATCGAATCATCCTTGATAATGGCTAAAGGTATAGCCGAAAGCACTTGGAAATATAAAACATTTGGACAGTTCTTACACACCTTTTGTCCAGAAAAGAAAGCTCTTGTTCAAACACAAGAAAAATTAAATAAAAAGCTTAACCGTAGTACCTTGTCTGTCATTTTTAATGAAACATGCATATATATATATATATATATATATATATATATATATATATATATATATATATATATATATATATATATATGTATATATGTATGTATATATATAGACAAGGTATATTTAGGCAGCACAAATTCTTTGATTGAATAATATCGACAAGTTCTGTTTCTCCAAATTTTTTATTAATTTTTTCAATTTTTCAAATTAGTTGTTTTATATAATCAGTAAATTTATCAAAGTTCTTTTTTATTTTTTCCCTGAGTACTTTTGAATGTTGCTACATTTGTTTTCAAGGATTGTGTTTAATGCATGTTTATGCAATTATTTTTAGTTAATTCCAGCATTCTCTTGTTTGTATATATATGGTAATCTAAATTGTATATATACTAAAAAATTATACTCTGTCTAATTAAACACACACACCTGTGTATGCATGTGTATAATATATATGTGTACACACACACACATTAATATATATATATATATATATATATATATATATATATATACACACATTTATATTTAGTATACATTTAACATACATAAAATTTAGAATACCATATTCTATAGAAGTTAAGTATATAATTAAAATATAATCTAACTACAATTGAACAAATCTTTGTACATGCACTGTCATTATTTAACTTAAACCCATTGGATGATGCCTAACATGATTATTTCCCTTTGTAGAATTTCTCAAAAGTCACCACTCTGGACCTTGGGAATTTGAAAACCTAACTGATTCATTTTATTTTACCAGTTGTCTTAGATTTAACTTAAACAGAAGAACAATTTGTGCAAATTATTTTCAATATTTTGACGATGTTTATCGTTAAAGCGAGCTCTTTGAAAGAGCAAGGATGGATGATATTATATCATTTCTCAAAAGAGTGGGTTTATACCAAAAATATAAGCCTAACAAAAAAAAAAACCCCAAAAAACTTAACCAAAGTAATTGATACGATGTGATGGAAAAAAATGCTGAAACCATAATTTGAAATTATAAATAAGAATATAAGTAAATAAATATTTGATACCATATGATTGGGTTTAAAAAGAAAAATTTTTATGAAATATAAGAATGTCTCAGCTGTAAATGACCTATGAGGGGTTGATAAGCCATAAAACAAACTTTCCTTAATCTCATATAGTTTATTCACATTTATTTACAAAAATACAGATGGTTGTAACAACTATAATTATTTAATGTCATGGGAACTATTAAAAAATATTCTTTCTCTTTTAATTTTCAATGCATTTCTATCATAAAATCAGGAATGGGACATTCTTGCATAGCGCATTTGGCATTACTGATTCATTGTGGCTGATTCAGCATAGCCGAGTCAACATTCATTTTTTTGGCAGGGGGATGATTACGCTTGAGATTAATACTTCGTCATTATAGTCAAATTTGTTCTTTATCTCTCTCTCCCTCTCTCTCTTATTAAGTAGTCAAATTAGTACTTCGTTGTTATATGCTCGAATAGTTTACTAATTTAAGAAAAGGAAGTAGTTGGAGGCATTTTTATATTTAAGAAAAGAAGTAGTTGGAAGCACTTTTAAATTTAAGAAAAAGAGTAGTTGGAAGCACTTTTAAATTTAAGAAAAAGAGTAGTTGGAAGTATTTTTATATTATATTTCCTTCAATTCAGTTTCATATTTTTCAGTCATCATAACCCTTTATTCCAGATGGAAGCAAATATTTTATTAAAATATGGAAGAAACAAAATGATACACGGTGGATACCTTTTCATTTTTGATGCAAAGAAAAGTCATAATGGAAGTTGAATCATTAGATCCTATTGAGTTCCTGAAGAGTGTTGCTCATAATTATGAAATAAAGAATTAATTTCTAAGATTAAATAGCTTTACTAAGTTTTTAATTTTTTTAAATACAATATTTTTAATTTAAGATTTTAATTTACTTTATTCCATTAGTGTTTTAATAGGATCCTTAATTCCTTAAATGAATAAAAAGTCATATCGAAAGTTAGGCATTTTCAATGCTTTTATCCTTTTTGGTGGGGGTGCCTCCAGTCAAAAACAGTGATGTTGAAACAGTCTGATGCCAAAACAGCTGTGTCAAATAGTCCAATTATTTTTCTGACATCAAATAAGCGATGCCAAATGGGCTATGCCGAAACATACCAAACTCCATAAAATCATATAAAATGCTTTTCTATAGTAAAATCAGCAATGTATTTACAGGGAACAGGAACTGCACATTAACAGTAAAAATGCATAAATTTTTATAAGAAATAAACACTTCATTTAAACATGAATTTTAAATGCCTTGGTTTTTATAGCAAATTCCTTCAATATCTTGGCATGTAATTATTCTTTTTTTGTTCGAAATCAATTAGTATCTATTCTCTAATTAGTGAAGTCAAACGGTCTTTCATCATTGTGCATCTTAAGCATAATCAATTTCTGTCCAAAGTTAAGAAGCTTTTTTTGGTTGCAACTGGAGTTGCAGGAATGGCCAGGAAAAGTTGTATGAGTTTAACAGTTTCAGACATAGCACAACAAGAATCTTATTTTATAAAGTAACTCTAAAATGCAATTGCTTCATTTGCACTTTTTAAAAATCATTGTCATTAAACAAATACTTGAGTTCATTTACTAAGGATTTGTAATCAAGCATTAATGTATTTGTGCTGTAAAGCATGTAGGATTATTATTATTATTATTATTATAAATAAAAATAAAATAATAATAATGAAAATTATAAAGAAAATAAAATAAAACGATAACAGAAAAACATTGTATGAAATAAATTAAATAAAAAATAAAAATAATAAAAAATACTCCCAGCATGCAACAAAAACTGTTCCTGCAGGAAACACGGACATGCTGTCAAAAGACATTAAATTCAATCTCTTCACCACAAACTTTGGTATGGGCAACATGTGTGTAACTTCTCTCTGTGATATGGCTTGTAATACTATGGAATAAATTCTCCCTTCCATCACATGTACCATAAAACAATTGTAACCTAAAAAATATACATACCAATACACACAAAAGATATAAATAAATTGTATGAAATTAACATATAATTTACAATGCTTTTCCTGTCATTTGTGTATATTTTATTTCCTGTCAAGTATGCTTTTATCTCCATGAACATGAAGCTAATTTCTTCTGTTATGATGTGAGTGAACCCCACAAGCATCTTCATATTGCATAGAAAATTTATGTTGGTGGAAAAATGTATTTTAATTAAAATTAGTAATATTTTAATTTATTTAGTAATGAAATAAGTAGTATTTTTAATAAAATGAATATTGTTTTAAACTATTTAATTAATACGAATTAAATTGTTAAATTTGAATGAAGAAATGGTTTTTGTCTGTACTGTGTCATCTGTACTAAACAATAATTAGTAGGACTAGTTTAAGTTATTATTTAGTTTTATTGAAAAATTTCAAGGAAATGTATTTATTAATAAAATATAAATAATATTTTCATTCATTTAGAAAAGAAAATGAATTATATTATAGTGAAGTAAGTGCTATTAAAATCATAATTTATTCCATTGCTACTTATTATACATGTGTGGAAACTTGAGGAGGTGAAAATTTGTCCTTGTAAAATTATTCAACTCATCCATAAAGAAAATGAGGAGAAGTCAGGTAAAATGTAAATCCAAAATGTTTATATCCCAGAAATTGTTGAGATGCTTTACAAAAAAAATTTTTTTAGTTTAGTTTCTTCTTATGAAAACAGTTTTCATACATCAAGAAATAGACACAACACAGGAAGATGTCTTACTGACTTCAACTCAGACAGTTACATCCAGCTGATACCAAGACTATCATGCAGACTCTTATTTACTGACTACTTGATACGTTAGCCTATTATTTATATTTCATGCACAGATGTCAAAATAAACACAAAATGCATGCAAATATTTAACAGAAAAATGCTCAAATCTATCCTAAAGTGTATTACTTGAAGAGTATAACATTTCTTATAACTTAATAAATATACATACTTAAAAACTGAAACTTTCCAGATTAATAATTTTATTTATGTTTTAAATTCTGTGTAAATTTTATGTTTTTCCATAAATTATAAGTTAATTCAGTTTTATTTTAAATTGGAATCCACTTATTAGAGATATTTTATTTTGTTTGAAATTGATGTTTTGGCATATTTAAGGAGCTGGAATAACTCACAAGCAATGTCAAATATTACTGCCTTCATGACATATTGTCACTCCTTGCCCAAATTCCTGACCCCATGGGAAGAGTGAACAATTTCGGATTCAAACACAGCTTATTACTAGTGATTCTAGAGACAACAAATTCACAGTTGCATTCAGCTACTAAACCTCAAGACCCAAGAAACACTTCATCCAAAGAATGATGATAAAACTACATCTGGCGGAAAGTCCTCTGATCAGGAGATTGGAGGTTTTGAGAAGTACAGACCTACCTCTTAATCATTGCTGTTCCCAGGTCACCCTGACCTGAGGTGGTAGCACCTGTTAGGGTCCTGCTATGGGCAGATAGTGATCCCCCAAATAAAACACTATGAAAGTATAAAAATACATTTTTATAGTAAAAAATACAGCAATACATTTTTATATGTGTAAAATAAATGATCAACAATACATCTTATCTGTAGTTGAAGGTATACAATTGCATTCAAATTATTTAGATTTTGGTATTAAATAATCCATAGAGGTTGCTATGTCACTAAACAAAATCAACTAAAAAACCAACATGAAAGAACTCTTGTGTGTCCACATTGGTATCTTTGTGAATTTTTTGTGTTGTATTCTTGAAGAAAATGAGTTCTGTTTAAAAGTTGTTAGATGAAAGTTGTATATTTCTGCTTGGTGAAAAGTCTTCATGTGTTCATTAAAATCATATTTAAATTTTATGTCTGCCAGTGGAGGTCAAGTCAGGCATGATTGTGATTAAGTGAAAAAAAGGGCCAAGTAAAAGCAGTAAAGATGAAGAGAGTATTGCTCACCTGCTGACCTAGACAAAGGTATTAAAATGGATTAGTTATAATGGCTATTAGTAATTTTTTGTTTACAAATGTTAAATATTACTGAAATTTTGGTGATTCAGTGTTCCCTATTGTATGATAGTTGCTTTATCTTGTAGACATAGTTGGGCATCTTGAAATTTGTGATTTTGCTCTTTACATCTGGTTTAATTAGAAATTTTGTTGTAAGGAAAAGATTTTGTGCCCGCATGGTATTGTAGAGAGAGAAGTTGGTCAAAGTATTTCTTCACTGGCTCTCAACTGTCTAATTGATTTATAGTTGAGTTTGTTTATAGTTTTGTGTGTTTTTGCATTCAAGAGAAAATATCACATTGTGGTCACCATTTGTTGCAGGTGGTAAAAAATAATGAGTGTAAAACAAACGACAATGCATGTTATTAACAAAAGGAATTACATGCATGGATAATTGTAATGTAAGAAAAAGACATGAAACTAGCTATAAGAAGAATGTGCTTGTTTGCGTGTGTGTGTGATAGACACGTATATGTACATGCATGTGTGAGAGATTTCATAAGTCAAAAGAGGACCAAAGTGAACACACTTCAGTAGCAGTACTTGTATCTACATACAACTACATCAGAAAGCCAGAGCTAAAAAAAGAGCAAAAAGAGAAAGAAAGAGAAAATAATTATCTATTTATAAGCTTAAAGAGTGCCCTCTAGTAAGCACTTTTTGCAATTAAAAGTGGGATAACTCACAGAACCTCCTCTGGATTGGGAGAATTTTATTTTGCCAATATGTCTATAAAGTTCAAGTATGTTCTGTTCTGAGATAATCCACAATGCTATCTCTTCTCCCCCAACTATGGGTTATTTAGTAACATTTGTATTATCAAATCATTATTATCTTTAAAAAGAATACTTATAATCTAAAAATATGTTTTGGCTTTAAATAACCTGCAAAAGACTGATAAGCCATAGAAAAATCAATCATCAATCTTGTTATTGGCCTAGAATTGTATATTTTCAGCACAGTTCACTAACATTGTGTATACCCAAGATAACCGGTAACGTCTTTTTTTGCAATAAACTTTTTAGAATTCTCTACCCATGTCTTCTATATTATGTGTATCACCATTGTTGTTACTGCTATTGTTTATTCCAATAAAATAGACATAGTATAAATTTTCCACTTTGTCTCATCGTCTTACCTTTTGTTTTGGATATTATTATATATCATAGAAACACATAAATGCAAGGATTTTGTTATAAAATAAAATCTTTGCATCTGCCTTGATGAAGTCTCTCAAAAGACAAAACATGTTGGCTAAGATAAGATTTCATTCTATCTTTATTCATATTGTCCTTTTACAGGTATACTCTATCTGAACTTTGTGCACAACACACACACACATATATTATTTATGTTATTTACACATCTTTGTTTTTATTATCAAAATAACAACAACAAAGATTAAGAGAATAATCAATTCAGAGAGAATATATATATGCGGGAATAATGTAAATTATTCTCATCCCAGAAATACAGACAGAATATATATATATATATATATATATATATATATATATATATATATATATATATATATATATATATATATATATATATTAAATCTCGACCTTGTTGCCCGTCCAAGATACGCTAAAATATCAGTTTACACAAACCAACATTATCCCCAAAATGTTGATACAAACAAAATGTTACGCTGTTGATCTTCCGTAATGCAGTTCCAGTGTGACGTAAACCGGCTCCAGTGGATTGACCAATGGGAATGCGCCACATGGATGGGATGTTTAGTCTCAAACTCAGACACACTGACAGCTAACTTCTTGGACAGCGGTGGACGCGATTCACTTCCTAAGGTTGAATTTGGAGACGAGTTTTCTTTTTTTGGTTTACAATTGGCTAACAAACAAATATTCAATACCATCGCTAGCTCCTTGAAGGTGAGTGAACGACAAATGTGTTTCGCACACTACAATCTGCCGCATATTAAAGTAGCTTTTAGACTTGTGGAGAAAAAATAAAGATGTGAGAGTTAGAAGCCTTGTTAAAAAATATTGATAAAGTCGTCATTTAATGTTGTACCTTTATGATAAAATGAGACCTTTTATATTTATATGTGGCTTATTATCAATGATTAGTACTTGTCTTCCTTTTTTTTTTTTTTACTTTTTCTTCATTTTAATTTTTATTTCGGTCATAACCCGGCTTTATTTTTTCTTGAAATAAAAAAAAAGCTTGTATGGTTTTTCAATGACTATTATGAAAAATTAACAAGTTCTTTTAAATAAGTTCAATCTTTCAATCTATTCTGTTGAATTTTAATTTTTTAAAATAATAATCTAAAGAAAAGATAGTTCAATTTTTCTCGTGTCACCATAAATGAAGATTAATAATTATATATGTATTTCTTTCTTTTCTAAAATGCCGGTTCGTTAAACTTTTTATTTTTATTTTTTTTAAAACTCCGTTTAATTTCTTCTGTCTTCATTTATCTATCTTTGATTTGATTGCAAATATTAAGAATTAACTATTTCTTATTTGACGAATTAAATATGAAAGCATTTTTAAATTTCAGAAAAATGTATTTTTGTATTATTCATGAATGATAATCCCTTAGAGGATTAAAAAATGAGCCAAAAATTTAATTTATTTTTTAAGCTAGTTTTAGCAAAACAAGCTTTATAAATGCCTTGCTGTATAATTTCCAACCTCTTCTTTTCTTTTGTGGAAACAGCTGTGAGAGTGAATGTTGAACTCATTCAGATAATATTATAATATATAAACAATTCAGGTGTATTTTTCATTAGTAGTGTAGTTGAAGAAAAATGTCATTCTTGTTACTGTTTCCGGGTATTACCTCCGAAGATAATTGCTAATAAAAGTTTACAGCCATAAACTTTACAGTTTGGATTTTTTATCCCCTGCTATTTTTTTTCTTGTATATATATATATATATATATAAAAAAAAAGGGATTGTATAGTGTGTGTACAATAAAAAAAAAATTACTCTCATTTAGGTTTTTAAATCCTTTCCCAAGAAGACTCGGAAAAAAATGTGCTTCGCTGTTTATGAACACGAAAAAAAAATGATAAATGTTAAAGAAAATTATTCAAAGAACTAAAGATCCCTATGTTGGTGCATAAAAAAAAGGATTGTCTCTGTATTGATTGATACTATTTTTTTCCTTTATCACTTAAAACCCAAATTTCTTCAAAAAAATTAAAAAAAAGCCTTTTCCTATCTCTCTTGAGCCACTGTGCTTCAGTTTTGCTATCTGTGAAATAAATATAGAAACGGAAACTTCTCGCTTTTACCTTTCACTTGATCAGAAAGAATGAGTTGATTCAAGAATAAAACTGTAGTCTACTAGTCTCTAACGTGTCCCTCCGTCTTCCTTGGATGGCAAGCTTGCTTGCCTCTGGGTCCAATCTTTTTATAACCATCTCTACGCTAACCAACTCTAATCTCGTACCCGTTGAACTCTTTTTACGGCAAATCCTTTCTCCCAGATCTGCACCGTAACCAGTTCTGGTTTTGTTATCTTGTCATTCGTCATCGTACCCTCTTCATGCCGGCTGATCCCTCGTAAAAAATAAAAATAATTCATAACTCTTAGTTTTTTTGCTTTCTCGTTTTTTTTTTTTTTTTTTAAGTCTGTCAGACTCACTTTGGGGCTTTTTTATGCAAACGCTGGTACCTGCTATAATGAAGATTTTGAAATTCGTTGGAACTTGGAAGCTTATATAATAAAAAAAAAATAAACAAATAAATCCTTGTACCTTGGATTCCGCATGAGCGGCAAATTAACCATAACCCTTGGTTTGGTAAGACGATAACAAAATGAATTAGGCGACAGAATTCTTTCAATAATGAAAAAAAAAGCTGATTAGATTACAAACCAACTCTGAAGGGAGTGAGGGGGGGGTAACTTTTGAGAATTGTTTCAGTTTAAATTTTTCTTACCCCTTTTTTAAAAAATTAAACCTAAGCAATATTTTTAAAAAATATTTTCCAAAATGATTTCTGAGTGACATTTGTGCTTTCTCATCCCTGCTCTGTCCTTTGAAATATGGTCAGGATTATTCTTGAAACCGATTCTATGATTTTCCAATATTTTGCTCACATAGCCAACGCGCGTGTTTTAAAAAAAAAAAAAGATACAGAAGGCTCTCTAAATGCCATTATTAGTAAAAGACACGAAGCAAAAATCACCAAAAAAAAAAAAAAATATAAAAATATTCATTTCTTGCTCAATCCTCTTCAGTTGGTTCAGTGGTTAGCATTGAATAACATTCACTATGTTTTTTAATTAAAACATTACAAATTCTAACTTTATTTAATATTCATTTTCTTTTTTTCATGTTTAAATTATTTCAATATATTTAAAATTTTTATATACACACGAGATTAAGCATCAACAACGTTACATGTCATTAGCTTCCAATTCCGAAACTTGTCATCTCCACTAAAAAAAAAAAAAAAAAATTGGTCACTTGATTTCAAACTCTAGCAAAACCTACAGCAGTCTCATTTTCTTTGAAGGCAGAACTGTACTCTTTCTTTTGTTACCTGTACCTAAGTAAAGTTTAAAAGTAAAAAAAACCCTGATATATTCATCAACATTCAACAATGAACATTTTCTTAATTTTATTGTTTCAAAGTTTTTTATGATCGCTAGTAAAATATTGATTGATTACCTGTTCAGTTTTTTTTTATGTGACCGAGTTATTTTTGCGATAATTCATTATGATGTAAAAAAAAAAAAATAATAGATGTTTGAAATGCCTGAAAAATTGATTTTGGGAAATAAACAATAACTTTGTTTATTGTTTACTTACTGATGTTCAGGGTGTTAATTTTATGAAATGTGCATCAGGGTGATGCTAATAAACTCTAATGCACTAGAGCTGGGTTAATCTAATTCTTTATTTCTTGAATTTTATTTTAAAATTAAGTTTAAGCTTCCAATAATGAAAATTTTATTTTAAATTTAACGGAAAAATCTTGTATTTCTTACTGAGATAACTTCAACAGAGTCAAATCTTGTAGCTTTGAGTTAGGTACTTTTTACAGTTTTATTATATGATTTTCTTCCTAATTTCAAAAATGTTTTCTACTAGTAACCACCATGCACATACACGCACTGACACGTGAATTGTCTTATGCTTTATAAACTTTTGCTTGCATATAAAACACAATTTCTGAGATGTTAAAAAAAAAATCACTATTAATAGAAATTTAAGAAACCAGAAACTATTTTGTTATACTATAAAAAAAAAAATTGCTTGAATATAAAAAAAAAAATCAGTATCTGTCTTTTTAGCAGTTCAGGTTTTTAACTTTTAAATTAAAATATTTTTGTTTTCTTATATGTATAAAATTAATTCTGGAGAACCTTAGAATATTTTAAATGTTTGTTAGATTTTATAAGCTGAAATTATGATTTTTTTTTTTTTTTTTTTTTTTTACCGATTTTTTTATATTTTTTTTTACATTTAGAAGAGTAGGGAAATCCTGAATTCGAAACTGTGGAGAAGGCCATGGGAAACCACTGTTATCATTCCCAAGAATGACTGGCAATTCACAGATAAGGGAAAAGAATTTGAAGATCCTTAATCTCCTACATCTTGAAGGGACAGGGACATGGCATTTAAAAATTTGAAATTTGTAATAAGTCAAAATTCAGGCTACCTTGACTATAATTAGCATTTGATAAACTTATTGTGAATTGGACATCGACTTACTGAAGTTAGAGTTCAAGTGTTTACATTTAACACTATTAAATTTTTTTTTTGTAAATAAGGAAAATAAGTACTTTGCATGTGCTTAACTGCTATTTACAATATAGTAAGAAAACTAAAATTTGTAAACATTAAAATCACTAAATTTGACAATTGAACAGTGCATAAATTAAAATTCAGTATATTTTTGCTAAAAACTGAAAAATTAATTTTTTATCAAGTTGGTTGGTTGAAAGTTGGAAAGTTGCCAATCAAAAAATATGCTGATTTATATCTAAGATAAATATATACTTAAAAGTGAATCCTGCTGTGAGTTCTATTTATTTCTATTTCTTTAAAATTTGGTTTAAATGATAGTTACTAGTATAAACTCTTGTCTTAGTTAAGCAACTAAAGAGGTCCAATAATCTGCTATATATAAGTTTCATCTTGCTTCAAAGGATGCCTACTCACTTCTGTTGAACAAAAACCTCACCTGCCTCTCATTATCGCAACTTATCTAACTAAGCATTCATTCTTAAAACTTGCCTTCCAGGTGTTTCATTATTTATTTTGGTGATTGTTTGTAAATACCTCTTTTACACTTTCATGCAATAGCCAAATTGTTCACCTGTTCAGCCTCACTGGACTGTATTCTGTTCCAGGGATAATTTCTGCAATTTAATTTTTGGATTGTTTCCATAACTTGTGGGCATAGCCTCAACTTTTGCAGCTAGATTCAAGCATCAAGAAGGATATTCTCAAGGTGTGTGTGTGTGTGTGTGAGAGAGAGAGAGAATACTCTCTCTCTCTCACACATTCACACTGTTTATTTGTGACTTATATTCAGGACACACATTCCTTTGTGACTATTTTCTCCATCTTTCCTACCAAATTGGCTCATAACATGACTTTGAACTATGTCCTTCTTTCAAAGCTTAAGAAATTTTATTTGATATTGGTAAGGAGATTTAGCAATGCTTTTTCATTTTATTTAAGATAAAGAAAAAAACCTATGAAAGTTCTATAATTATAGATTTATTTCAACTTTACCTGTTCATATTAATAGTGGGTCTTAAAAATAAAATCACTCAGCAATAGTTCATATTTCCTTAAAATAATTTCTTGGGATAATTTTAGGTAATTCAGCAGAGTTGCTCATAACAATAAAAAAAGATTTAATCTTAAGTGTTTCTTAATTATTTTTTAAATGAAAAAAAAAATTTTTTTTTTTTTACTTAGTTTAAAGAATAAACACTTTAAATAGAACCCAGTTTAGTAAAATTAAGAAATTTGATTTATTAGCATAATTGTTTAATTTTTAAAAAAAATTATACCTCTTTATTGTCCTCATCTTTTGTTGCTATCACAACATTTCGGTCATTGTGCCCTATGGTCTCCATCAGATGTATGTCGATCTGGGTAACTAACAATGAATTTCAAACTGAACCCTTTCATTTAATCTACAGGAGTAGATTGTTCTTGTTCCACTGCCCATGTCTATACTGTTCAATTATTGCTTGCCCTTTTTTCATTGAGTGCAAGTACCTTGCACATTGTGAGTTCAATCCTTGGACTTGGTGGAAATTCGGCAGGCAATAAAAAAATATTTGCTGGCTTATAAATTAGCAAATATTTTATGACAAATTACAACTACAATTTTCATGTATATCATTTATTCATATTGAAAGATATATATATATATATATATATATATATATATATATATATATATATATCATTTATTCCTATTGAAATATATCATTTATTCCTATTGAAATATATCATTTATTCCTATTGAAATATATCATTTATTCCTATTGAAATATATCATTTATTCCTATTGAAATATATCATTTATTCCTATTGAAAAATATATCCTATTGAAATATATCATTTATTCCTATTGAAATATATCATTTATTCCTATTGAAATATATCATTTATTCCTATTGAAATATATCATTTATTCCTATTGAAAAATATATCATTTATTCCTATTGAAATATATCATTTATTCCTATTGAAATATATATATATATATATATATATATCATTCATTCCTATTGAAATATATATATATATATATATATATATATATCATTCATTCTATTGAAATATATATATATATATATATATATCATTTATTCCTATTATAAATATATATATATATATATATATATATATATATATCATTTATTCCTATTGAAATATAAATATATATATATATATATCATTTATTCCTATTGAAATATATATATATATATATATCTCATTTATTCCTATTATATATATATAAAATATATATATATATATATATATCTCATTTATCATATTGAAAATATTTATTCATATTGAAATATATATATATATATATATATCTCATTTATTCATATTGAAATATATATATAATATATATATATATATATATATATATATATATATTCATATTGAAATATATAATATATATATATATATATATATCTCATTTATTCATATTGAAATATATATATATATATATCTCATTTATTCATATTGAAATATATATATATATATAAATATTTATATATATATATATATCTCATTTATTCATATTATATATATATATATATTTATTCATATTGAAAATATATATATATATTTCATTCATATTGAAATATATATTTATTCATTTATTCATATTGAAATATATATATATAATTTATATATATATATATATATATCTCATTTATTCATATTGAAATATATATAATATCATTTATATATATATATATATATATCATTTATTCATATTGAAAATATATATATATATATCATTTATTCATATTGAAAATAAATATATATATATTTATTCATTTATATTAAAATATAATATATATATATATATATATATATCATTTATTCATATTGAAATATATATATATATATATATATATCATTTATTCATATTGAAATATATATATATATATATATATATCATTTATTCATATTGAAATATATATATATATTCATTTATTCATATTGAATAATATATATATATATATATATCATTTATTCATATTGAAATATATGATATATATATCATTTAATTCATTATATATAAAGATTTATGCTGTATTATCACTGCACTGGCTGCATACATAGCTACAGAATTAAGCCTATCCATTGTTCTAGATGTCTGTTGATTCTACAAGTACATTCATCTACTCATTGAGAGGTCTTGTTTTTAATTCAGCTGAGTGTCCAGCTGCTCTCATTACCAGAAAAGCATGGTGTAGGTACTGGTTTAGTTGCCAATGACCCAACTATGAAACAAGTAGTACTGGGTTACATGGTACCAGTAGCACACATAATGATCTCTCTCTCTCTCTCTCTCTCTCTATATATATATATATATATATATATATATATATATATATATATATATATATATATACTGACATTTGAAAATCAGTATTATTGGACTTTGTGAAGTAATTGGCCATGGTTAAGTGTAATCAGCAAAATGTTCAGCAAATAATTGACAAAAAGAACAGGGTAAAATAATACTAAGTGTGTATATGTGTGTGTGTGTGTGTGTATATATATATATATATATATATATATATAACAGTAATAAGGCAAAAAGTTTATAAAGAATGGTATTCACATGCAAAAGGGATAAAGTTGTAACATTCTGACTTCCTAACTTGAAAAGTGGTCCAGTTAGGAAGAAATCTCAGCATGCATCTGTACGATTTGTCTGTAAATTTTGGGAGGGATGTTTTTAGTGATCATTCTGATACCACTGGAATCAATCATCTTCAAGAATCTAAATCTCGTTTTATGAAGTGGAATCAATATTTTGATATAATTGCATTATAACAAAAACCCTGATACCTGGTCTCACTAATGCAATGAAGATAATTCTAGTACAGCAGAATCAATATTTTGATATAATTGCAATATATTTTTGTTCAGTGGGTACAAAGATGCTGCAGTTTTTCTTTGCTGATTTGCTAACATAATTTAAATAAAATCAAATTTGGCTTTTTTTTTTCTTTTTTTTTTTTTAATTATTTTAACATCAATTTATCTTTTATATGGTATTTTTTTGCTCTCCCATTTGATAAACTTTTTTTTTTCTTTCAGTGCTGTCAAAATGTTTGAAAGGCAGCTATCACCAGTAATGACTGTCTCCACATTTTTATTTTCAATCTTTTTGGTGGCAATACATATCAGATCATCAGGTAAGATCGATGTCTTTGCTTCTTATCAATTGTTAGGGTTCTTGTGCATCTCTCTTTTTTTTTTTTTTTTTCCTCCCACAACCATTCTCTTTCTGTATACACCTATTAAAAGTATTTTCTTGGCTTCCAAACTTGTTCTCATTTTTTTTTTTTGTATTGAGCCTTTACATCTTCACTTTGGCATGCAGCCATTTCTACTATTCTAGAAAATATTTGTACCATTTAAACATTTTAAGAGCTTTCTTTTTCATTTTTTTAAATTTATTTTGTAAGAACTTATTGATATAAACATTCTATTCATAACAATGAAAAGCTTCAAAAATTTACACTGAAGTTAAGCTCAAATAGTATATATTTTGTGCAAAGAAGCAGTTTTTCATTTCCCACTTATAATCACTATAATCTTTTGAAGAGTCTTTCATCTTCCTTTTGCACTTGTCTCCATAAATAACATTGAGTAAAAACTAAAATATAATGCTTTGTGTATATTATTAATTGCCAAGTCAGAATTCAAACATATGGTAAGTCTATGTATTTCTTAAATGAAGTATTAATTTTTGACTAGACTTTAATTTATTTCTGTTTATCACAGCTCTAATATTGTCATTATATAACCATTAAGTAAGCACTGTGAATTGGAAATAAAGAATAATTCTCCAGCAAGATTTGAGTTTCCATTCTTTAATCTTGAAAATGTCTCTCTGACAGCACCATTACCAATTAGTTTATAAACGCTTTACTTGCAGGGATCACTTAAATAAACCATATAGCTATATTCTTTTGTTTCTATATGCTAAAAAATGTTTGATTTTCTAATGTGTGTGTAGTTGTGTGTTTAAAAAAAAAAAAAAATCTTCTTTCCCAAGGTTGAAATGCCTGCAGTTAGACTTCAATTTTGTATATTTATACCAATAAAGAACAAGATATTTTGTCAACAGTACTGCATATGTCTGCATGTTCAAAATAGAAATTAAAAGACAAACAACTAATATTCAGATACTTACTTCACTTAATTAATATTAAGCTGGATTTTGTCAATGCTTCTGAAGTGGAAATCGAAAACTATTGATACTGTGATTTGGTGTTGCTTGCATAGAAAGTGAATTTTATTCTGAGATACCTTTCATTTTCTGAACTACAAAAATGTGATATTTTTTTTTATGATAAAGAAAAAAGCTAATGATTTATAATTTCTTTTTTTAAATCCTGGTGATGTTACAAAGAAATTTATTTCCTGTTTTATAAAAGCAATAAAATGGCAAATAGTAAGATTTAACTAATAATATTTTATTAATTTTATATTCATGTTAGCATGATCAGAACATTTTTTTTTATTTCGTTGCAATGTATAATTTATTTTTCCACTTTTAGGCAAAAATAAAATATCCCTTCATCTAGCATATTATTTTGTAAAAGATCTTGTGTTCATTCCAATTTTTGTTCATTAAATTTACTATATTTTATTTCTTTCTTTAAATTTTCTTTCTTTATTCTAAGTCATCTTTTTATTTTCTTAACAGAAAGTATAGCTGTAATGTCTGTAGATTTGGGCAACCAGTTCATGAAGATTGCAATTGTCAAGGTAAGTAACTTATTGTTTATGAATACAATTTAAATAAGGTGAAAAATGGCAGATTGCCCTATTTTAGAAAAAAAGTTTAACATGTTGAAATAAAGATGGAATAGAAAAGGAATAAATGTTTGTCTAGTTGGCATATTTTCAAAATAGTGCCAAAAATGAACTCTGATCATTGGCACTGACTGACTTCATCAACAGCTTGATTGATGCTCAGTCTCCTACCTATTATTCTTTCATGTTGATTTTTTTATTTTTTTTTTTTTATTTCCCTAAAATTAAAGAAAAAAATGGAAGTTGAAGATGAAACTTTTGCATGAAAATTCAAAATGTAAAAAATGTTTATATATTACGTTTTGTCTTTTATGTAAACACTTGCTGTTTAAATAAATTTGAGGCTGGAAGTAGGGGACTTTCATTGTAGAGGCAATTTGCCAGTTTCAACCTGATTTTTATTCAGAGCTATAAGAATAAGAATATTTTTCTTCTGACAATTTAATTTATAAACCACTTTCGACAAAGTTAATTTTTTTAATTTTAGGTCATTGCAGAAATCTAATTTGAAGTTTTTTTCAGGAAATGATGCTTAGCCTATTTTGTATTTGATTTACAATTCTGAAAAATATGTAGAAATTCCTAATGCTGGTTATAAAATTTATTACAATTCATAAAAATGCATGAATTTAGATTTTGCATCAAAAATTATAACTTACAATTTTGTTCCACAGCTGCTTATCTTCTGACTTTCTATGTTGTATTGCTTTAATAACCAGATTATTCTATTATATCCAAAGTCTTTGGTCCAGTTGAACAGGAGTAGATGTTTATCCCTTGTTTCCTGTTTAGGATTGTGTTTCCAGTTCCTTCTAAAGTCTTCTCGGTCTTTCATTCCCCAACCCCTGGCATCTTAGTGGCATTATTGCCTTGCTTGTGGTGAAATGACTTAAAAAAAAAAAAAAAAAAAATCTAAGTGACTTATCCACTATATCTCATTTGCTAATTTATAGATAACTTATGGTTGTTGAAGTTCTTTATTTCATTGCCAGTAGCTAAATGAATCCTATCCAATAACTAGCATTAAAAAGTAAAAAAAAAATTGTTTGCTTGGTAATATAAAGCTTAATCAAACTTATTGTCAAATACATTTTTAAGCCAAGCTTGCAATTTAATCAGTTTTCTGGTGCCCATTTTCTGTTGGTAGTTATGAGATAAAAGCAAACTTTGAAAAGAAAGCATATTAGAGGATTTCTCAGTTTAAGTATGTTGCTTTAAATTCTTTGAAACAACAGTGAAAACGTGTTGAAGATGTGTATGAACAATTAAAATGTTTCTCTGTTCAATATGTATTTTCATTGTTTGACTTGGATTGGATATTATTTCTTTTTTTTTTTTTTTTTTTTTCTTTTCAGCCTGGTGTACCCATGGAAATAGTATTAAACCTGTAAGTTGTTAATATTTTATCAAAAACTTCCTTCAAAATTCAACGAGTCTATTGTTGCAAATCTTAAATGGGACTTGGCATTTTTAGTTCAGCCTCAATAGGAAAATAAAGTTATAAAAATATATTATTTAATTAGATAAGAATTATGAATTAAAATCTCTTTGGGCTATTCAATTAATATTAAAGAAAAAGCAACTAGTGAAAAAAAAAAAATGGATATTTTTAAGTCTTTATTTTCACTCTCTTGCTGTCCCCTCTCTCACCTGCAGTAGAGTGTTCTCTGTTTTCATGACTTGTTCATTTGGCTTGGTTTCTCTCTTCACTCCCACAGCTAACCAGATACTTGCATAAATTGTACTCTCTTTCTCTCTTGGTGCTCTCAACCCTAACCTCCAAATACTTGTGCCCTGTACTCAACATTTCTATTCACTTGCCCACATGGCAAGCACACTGTGTTTGTTAGATACCTGCTACCTGTACTCACAAAAAAATTTCATTTCATCCTACAAATTATGCCAGTGTATATATAATTGACTAACAATGATTGTTTACAAAACAAAAGCAAAATCAGTTTGTTTATATAAAAGTAAGTAGTGGTTATTAAAAAAATCTCTTAAAATTTAATTTCTTTTTACTTCAGAGAATCTAAACGAAAAACTGCCTCCTTGGTTGCTTTACGAAATGAAAGGGAATTTTCTGACATGGCTCAGACAACAGTAAGTTTATTTTGATTTCACTTAAAATATTATAATGATAGATAATTGTCACAAGCTAACTTATAGTTTCAGTAATCTATCTTACTATATGTTCTTATTCAGTGTATAAAAATGAAAAATTTTCATTGATGCCTTTCTGCTTTTTGCATCTTATTTTTCTATAGCCCAGTTTTTGTGTTCCTCTCTTGCTTATATAAGTTCTAATCATCATACATATGGCCTAAATCAACTTCCAAGTCATAAGAAAAATACATAAACACTTACATTATATACTTTGATATGCACTTCAATTCCTTTTTCGTAATAAATATTGAAAATGGTTTCATCTGCTATTAATCTTAGGTTGTCACAGATGAAATGATACATTTTATAGGAAATTAATAAAATGCTTCTAAAATGTTAAATAATTTATTTAGTTGAAATAGGTACCATGTTGATGAATGAACATATCTCTAAATTCTTGATCCCATCTTTAAAAAAATTCTCATCCTTGATGAGATAAACTGTTCAAATGTTTTGATTGCCTCTTCCTTATGGGAGAATTTTTATTGCATATGAAAAGCTCAAAATGCTTAAATAAGTGATAATCAGTAGGAGAGATATGAAGTGAATATGGAGGATGAGACAAAATTTCACAATTCAGGCTATGCAGGTTTTAGAAAGTTGATTGAGAAGCATGCAACCATGCATTGTTGTACAGCAAAATTAGGCAATATCTATTCATAAGTATAGGATGTTTCTTTTTCAATTTTTTGTGCATACACCCAATTTCTCCACAATATTCAGTTTCTGTTGTTGTTTTCTCCTGAGGCAAGAATGAATAATAACCCCTTTGAAAGACCACCATACAGTCACCATTACTTGCATATAACTACTGGCCTACTCTCTTGCTGTTGTCAATGAGTATCCATTTATCCTCACATGTAATGATTCAATTCAAAAATGGTTCTTTTTCCAATAGGGAAAGCAACAGAGAGCACACCTCAAAGCTACACTTTTTTTTCTTCAATTAATGTGGAACAAACTTATCCAGTTTCTTTACTTTTTTTCAATTACTTTCAAGTGATGAGAAACAGTTGTGCAAGCTATTTTGAGTTCTGATGTAAGATTTCAGCCTGTAGTTCTTGGTTTTTGATCACTCAAATCAGTCAATTGATCATGTCTGATAACCAATCATGGTCTTCCTCTTGGTTTAATTTGAAGACTATAATCTCCCAAACAAGACTTCTGAAACCATCTCTATACAGTTCTGATTTCAAAAATACCATTAACAAAGGCTGTCTTAATATTCCAAAATGCTTCAGAGGCAGAGTGACCCAGTTTGTACTCGTACAGTAAGATTACTCAATATTGTTTCATTGTAATCATTTTCATTGGGATTATGAGTAACAATATATTGAAAGAAAAAGTCAGGAATAAGTAGATATTTTTTATATAAGGTGGTAACTACATTAAATGACTGGATCAACAACCAGCCAGAAGATGCGTCATTTTATGTGTGACAACCTAATATAACAGATAGGTTAAGACCATTTTCTAAATATAAAAAGTTAATCCCCAAACTAAATATTTACTATTAAATCCTCTGGTATTCAAGGAACAACATTGCTGCAACTGAGTTTGTGTTACATAATTATTTGGCTTCTTATACATATTTTTAATTTGCTAACTTCTTCAATACATATTCTAATCTTTACAGCAAGTACGGTTTCCATTGACTGCTTACTGGTACCTCCTTGATGTCATTGGCAAACAGTTTGAGGATCCAGCTGTAGCAAAATATCAAAAACGTTTTCCATACTATACACTGGTGAGGGATGAAAATAGAGGAACAGTGCTGTTTAAAATAAATGGGTAAGTTTTAAAATAAATGGGTAAGTTTTAAAATAAATGGGTAAGTTTTAAAATAAATGGGTAAGTTTTAAAATAAATGGGTAAGTTTTAAAATAAATGGGTAAGTTTTAAAATAAATGGGTAAGTTTTAAAATAAAGTTTTTTTTTAAAATAAATGGGTAAGTTTTAGTTTTAAAATAAATGGGTAAAAAATAAATGGGTAAGTTTTAAAAATAAATGGGTAAGTTTTAAAATAAATGGGTAAGTTTTTTAAAATAAATGGGTAAGTTTTAAAATAAATGGGTAAATGGGTAAGTTTTTAAAATAAATGGGTAAGTTTTAAAATAAATGGGTAAGTTTTAAAATAAATGGGTAAGTTTTAAAATAATGGGTAAGTTTTAAAATAAATTAAGTTTTAAAATAAATGGGTAAGTTTTAAAATAAATGGTAAGTTTTTAAAATAAATGGGTAAGTTTTAAAATAAATGGGTAAGTTTTAAAATAAATGGGTAAGTTTTAAAATAAATGGGTAAGTTTTAAAATAAATGGGTAAGTTTTAAAATAAATGGGTAAGTTTTAAAATAAATGGGTAAGTTTTAAAATAAAGTAAGTTTTAAAATAATAAGTTTTAAAATAAATGGGTAAGATTTTAAAATAAATGGGTAAGTTTTAAAATAAATGGGTAAGTTTTAAAATAAATGGGTAAGTTTTAAAATAAATGGGTAAGTTTAAAATAAATGGGTTTTTTAAAATAAATGGGTAAGATTCTAAAAAATAAATTAAGTTTTAAAATAAATGGGTAAGTTTTAAAATAAATGGGTAAGTTTTAAAATAAATGGGTAAGTTTTAAAATAAATGGGTAAGTTTTAAATAAATGGGTAAGTTTTAAAATAAATGGGTAAGTTTTAAAATAAATGGGTAAGTTTTAAAGTTACAATTACAAAATGTGAGCAAATTGGTTTCTTCTAAACATGATTCTAAAAAGTATAGAAATTTTAAAAAAATTTTTTTTTTCTTTTTAACAGTGAAACATTTTACAGTCCAGAAGAGTTGCTGGCTATGTTGCTTGAATATTGCAAACATTTGGCGGAAGAATTCGCTGGTAAATTAACTACAGATACCACTTTTTTCTCTATTAAGACTAAGGCAACAGAAGATTCATATTCTTTAAATTTATTTCTTTTGTTTAAATGAAATAAAATTGTTTGCATGATCCTTGTTCAAAAATAGATTAGAAAATCTTCATCCAAATTTGAAAAAAGAAAAATACTAAAATTAATTCCATAGTAATTTTGTTCTATTGTAGTCTTACTTTGTACTAAACATGAAATAGAAATTTGCCGTCTTTTGCTCCTTAAATTTTCCACTTTGTGTTTTATACTGCTATGTTTTTAATATTCAGATTGTTCATTAAGATAGTTATTTTAGTTGAAGTCTTTTGTCATGTGACTCAATTTTTTCCCCTTTTTTTTTTTTTCTAAAATTTTATTTTCAAGTTATTTCTTTTATATTAAGTGTACTGAGGTATTGAATTCCAGACTGTTTTAGAAAAAAAAATTTACGACATTAACAGAATCCTTCAAACCAATATCACTTTGTTCTTTTCATTTTCACACTGAGCAGGTAATATCCAATTTTGCTTATCTTTTATTCTCAGAACAACCAATCAAAGATGCTGTAGTAACTGTGCCACCACATTTCAATCAGGCAGAAAGAAAGGCTGTGAGAGATGCTGCTCAGATTGCAGGCTTAAACTTACTTCAACTGATGAGTGACAATGCAGCAGGTATCGTTTCTTAGATTTTGATTTAATTATATTGGTATTTGTTCTGAGCATGTTCATTTTTGTCTATACATTTAAATATATTTGTTTCAATAATCATTACTGGTTTAGCCACATACACATGGTGCCAGATTTACCTATAGGCTTAGCAAGCTGAAGCCTAAGGCTTCAAAGTCTAGGAGGACTCCAGCGAAGGTGTATAGTATTTTTGACACTGTAAAGCCTTTCTTACACATGCTGTCATAACACATTGTAGACTCGAAATAAACCTTCAGTAATTTTAAATTATATTTTATTTTAAATCCTGATGTATACTTTAACCCATTATCTGCAACAGAAATTTGTCCTTCAAAATTGATTCATCAAACAGCAATGGTGGAAATTCCTGTTTTTGCAGTTAATGTGTTTATGATCTGTTTGAAATGTGATTATTTGTTTTTAGCTGTAAAAACTTAATTATATTTTTTATTTTAATCTCTTAATTTTTTTTCTGTTTCATTAAATTTTAATTTTTAGTGGCTTTGAATTACGGAGTTTTCCGAAGAAAAGATTTTGACTCTAAACCCCAATACATTATGTTTTATGACATGGGTGCAAGCTATACATCAGCAACAATTGTTGGTAAGTTTGACATTTTGCTTATAAAAATCATGCCAATATTCAAGTAGAGAATAAAATTTTGTCTTTAAATAAGTGTTTGGAGTTTGTGTTTATATATACATCCACACTGATCTGGATTCATTATTATGGAAAGAAATTTCTACCAAAACATTTTGATTATATAAGTTATGGTAATGTAATAAATAAAACTAAATGTTCACTTATCTCTAGTCTGAGTTTCTTGAAGTTTACTACTACTCATCACAGAACTTAATCATAAAATTGAATTTATTTACAGAAATCATTTTTTTTTCTGAGATGTTAATTTTCCCTTAAAAACAGTCATGGTTTAAACTTATTTGAATTTGTTTTTCCTTAAATACATTATTTTATGATATAAACTTATTTGAAATTGTTCAAATTTATATATAAATATGTATTAGATAATTTTTATATAACCACCAGTTAGATGTCAATGCTGCTTTTAATATGAATTCTATGTGTAACCAAGTATTCCCATTATGAATTTAATTTATTAGTATTAATGCATATTTTTATATTGAGTTCTGTAATTACAAAACTGCTTGCCTTAATGTTATCTTTCAGAAATATTCAACTTTTTTTTTTTTTTTTTTTTTTTCTTTTTAATCTCTTTATTACAAAGAAACTGAACACTGTCTCTTACCGGTTCATGTGCTATAGAAAGATGTGCGTTTTATTCTGTAGGCAGTTTGGTATACATTTAAATAGGCACCTCCACTGTATTTTTGATACCTAAAGTTTAAAATGAATTTTTAAAAATGAAAAAATTCTTGAAGCTTTCATTTTAACTTTAATTAAAAGCTAAATGATTAAATTTACTATTTCCATTAAGCAAAATACTCGTATTTCAAATAGAAATTGATTGGAATCTCATCTTTTTGATTGCTTTCACAAAATTGGCCATTTTTGATACATTTGTAAACAAAAGTAAATCTGTTTTTAAAAAAAAAAATCTTCCAAAAATAAAATGTACTTTTCTGAAACTTTATTTGTGGAATATTAGCTGCTTTAAAATATAATTAATCTGATTTGAAAAATATATTATTTACTTTAAGTTTAAAATAACAAAAATAGATTTTTAAAACAAATAGTAGAGGTGATTACACATTTTATCACCATCACTAATCACTCATAGATCACTTGACAAACGATGATAAAATCTGTCAACACCTTTACTGTTGTTCTGCAGAGACTTTATCTGTTAAAACATAATTTGAGAAAATGACTGCCTTTTTTTATGTAATTTTTAAGTACTCAGTAATCTTAAAACTATTGGAAAATATTCTCCATAATCTAATTTTAGGAATGTTGAATTTAAATTTACTATAGTCATCACTTTTATTTTTCTGATTGTTGTGTATGATTGACCATACTTTCAAACAGGTAAGTTACGTAATATTTTATATACATAAAAAAAATTTTTTAACTTAAAAAAAAAAAAAAAAAAAAAAATGGGTGTAAATGACTTTTATTGAGCTTTTCAAATTTGATTCGTAAATTATAGTTTTCACTTAATAACAATATCACCTAACCAGATTGAAGTAATGCAGAATTTTAAATGATTTATAATATTCTAATTAAAATCTTAAAAAATAAAACAATTCTTGCAAAAATTCATTAGTCATCAAAATTTTTTTTTTCCTTAAGACAATAGCATCCTTAATAAATACTATTTATCAAAGCAATTAAAAGCTTTTCTAATTAATGTCATGGTTTTATTGCATTTTTTTATTTTAAGATTCAGAGCAGATTTTTGGAAAATAAGTAGTAGTTTGGAGAAAGAAAGAAAAAAAAAATGATTTGCATTCTCCAAGAAGTCCTGTTTTAACCATTAAAACAAGTTTTGAGATTGCAATTTAATTTCATGAAATTAAGTAGGTGATAATGTTAAAAAATTTACGAAGTTTTTCTTTAAAAAAAATTTTTTTTCAAAAATAGTTTCAGGACTTATTCACAAATGAATGAAAGTTTCATTAAAATCTGACAATTATTTCATTTTTGCAAGAATTTCCAAATCAATGTGTTTTTCACTGGGAGTGGGGGACGTGAAAACACTAATCATAAATTAATGTCAGTCACTGACGTAAAAAAAAAAAAGTTTTTAACCAAAATTTCAAATGTGCTAGAAAGGATTAAAAAATTTAATGAAATAATAAAAAGTATTTTGGTCTTTCCTCTTAATAGCAAGCATTTTGAAAATAAATCTGTTTTTATTAAGTTCGAGGTTTTTTTTTGGGGTGGGGTTCATCATGCTATGCTGTTTTTAAGTGAACAAGTGGAGGTGCCTACATTTAAGTAATTGTTTATTTCTATTAATAGATTAAAAATTCACACTTTTTTTTTCTCTTTCTCCCTTGCATGTGTGCACTGTTGAAGACATATTCTAATCTTTAGAGCAAGTACGGTTTCCATTGACCGCTTACTGGTATTTACTGATTTCACCAGCATCATATACACTAACAATAGCTGAATAAAGTATCTCCTGGGAAACTGTTGTCTGAAATGAAATACTTTTGTAAAAACTTACCAAATATCTGTCAAGTTTTTATTTCTATATATATATATATATATATATATATATATATATATATGAAGGAAGTAAAAAAAATCTTGGTGTGCATTTCAAAATGTTAATTTGTAATTTCTTTGTAGGTTACATGCTACAGAAAAGTAAAGAGGGCTCACGTGTGGAATCAAACCCCCAACTGACAATTCATGGGGTTGCGTAAGTAATAAAACTTGAACTATAAACTTATTAAATAGCTGAAATTTTTATTAGGTTAATTCAAGTTGAAGAACCTTGATCAGAATACAATTTAGGACTGGGATTTGATAGAATATTAAAATCATTGATTGTACTGATCAGAACAACACAGGAAATAAAATTGAAGTTATTATTATAAAAACATCCTCTTTTCAAGATAGCTAGGATTTTACAAGTTGATTAAATTTTAACTGTAAGAAATGTTTATATCCAGATAAAACTGTGTGTGTAAAATGATTAGAAAAAAAAAGTTTATATAAGGTTTTGGAGCATAACAATTTAGTAAATAGCTTTGGAAAGGTTATGAGTCAAAAGTTAGGCTTCAATGCTTTATTACCTTTTATTTGAAATCAGAATAGTTTTGGAATCAAATCTCTCCTCTCTTGGAAGAGATCATTAACTAGCTCTGCAGACTTTAGAAATTTGAACAAACTAATGTGAGTGTCCAATCTCTGGTAGTATAACCAAAAACAAAGATGTAGCTTCATCAAATTTGATGCAAAGCTTGCATCTTGGAAGATTCCAACTAAATTCCATGATACTAAATTGCTGGTCTATAAAAAAAGAATTTGTAAAGTACCAAAATAAATTATATGAAAACTAATTCTTTAAACTAATCCTCTAAAGTGCAATTCAGCAGAAACATTGAGTATTTCTGTCTAACACAATTGCAATGCTAAACAATCTGTCTTCATGAAAGTGACAGAACAAGAAAGAATAAAAAAAAAATTGACATAAACACAGGTGGGAGTCTGATGGAGCTGGTGTTATTGTTCTTGTTATGAGAATAATTATTATAATTAAAGAAAAAAACAAAAAATGCATTACTTATTAGACCATGTTACCTTTTTAACTTTGAACTTGGTCAGTTGATTAGTAAACTAGTAAAGAATGCTACGCAAGCTTGCTAGGTTATCAAATTTTCAAATATTTCTTTCATTTCAGTTTTATATACAGTGTATGATGGATAAATTGTTGCTATTTTACATTTTTAATTTTGTGCATGCACATTGTTTTTGATTTTTGTCGACTGCACCCTTAGAGTAGGGTCAGATGGGCACTGTGAGAGAGCACAATTTCACTCCACCAGAAATTTGGAAATGGCATGCTGTACTGCTTGTCATTCATGCCAGAAGCTCCAATATGAACATTTCTGTGTTTGAGTGTCAATCTGAGGACAATGCTGAAAATTTGGAAAGAGTTGGATGAGTCTAATAGTGATTATAAATTATTAGCAGATCAGAAAACTAACTCTGATTGTTCTGATAAGGAAAGAACTCCCAAAATTTATTGGTGAGGGCATCAGACTAACACAGTGGCCTATATCAAGTGCCTTGAGGAGGTAGTGCTGCCCTGGGTCAATAGGGTGGCTGTGGGGAGATCCTATATCTGGCAAAAGTACTCTGCACCATGCCACACAAGGAGAACCCAGTCATTGCTGTCAGACAACTTCTTTGACCACATCACCTCTTACAACTGGCCACCTAACTCCCCAGAATGCAACTCCCTTGTGTAGGGCACAGTTGAACAAGAGACCAACAAAACTCCTTGTAAAACTAAAGATGAACTGAAGGCAAGAATTATGGCAGCATTGACCAACTTAAACAAGGAGACTGTCCAAAATAGTTGCAGGAGATTCCGAAATTGTCTGGAGGCTGTAGTTGAAGGCAATAGCGATTTTTTTTATTGAATAAATTTACTCTTTAGTATTTAAATATATTTTTGTGTAATTTTGGTAAATATGTCTGTTAAAATGAGATGCCAGTGTTATTTCCTTTTTTGGGTAATTTAAACGACAATTTATCCATCGCACCCTGTATAATCACAGCTCTGATTGTCATACTACTGTCATTAATGTTTACTCGGTCAGTTATGTGCCATGTGTGATACATGCTTAGGCGATCATGTATTTTTTGATACATGACTGCTGAGGCAGATTTTTCCCGCAGTAGGTTGCCATTTCTTTCTGCGGTAGACCAGTTGCCATCCAAGGCTACAAAACCCAGTCTGTCCTGCTATTTACCCATAGCTGGAGGGAGAAGAGGATTCATATCTTTCCCAAGGGTATTAGCACATAAGTGAATGTAATGGAAACAATTCCTCAATCCAAGCCACTATCCATTACTCCACCGTGCCTCCACCAATGTTCACTACTCTACTGATTAAGCTATGGAAACTCCCAGAAGTTCAATTTAAATGTTTATTCTGTTAATGGCCAACATCTGCTGAGATATCAAGTATTAAAGAGTAAGTAATTAAGTGCCATGTTTGTTTCTAAATGTTTAGCTAATAAGTTGAATCAATAAATATATACAAACATCATTAACATATAGAAAACAGGTGGTGATATCCATTTCTTTCAACAGTATTTAGAAACTGTTACACCTTTTTCTTTTTTTTTTTTTTTTTTTCTTTTTCTTTTTTTTTGTAGATTTGATAATACATTGGGTGGCCTGGAAATGACTCTCCGGTTACAAAAGTATTTTGCTGATGAATTCAATAAGCAAAAGCAAACAAAGACAGATGTTTACACAAATCTACGAAGCATGGCAAAACTTTTTAAAGAAGCTGAGCGTGTGAAGATGGTGCTCAGTGCCAATTCAGAACATTATGCTCAAATTGAAAACTTGTTAGAAGAAAAAGACTTTCGTTTACTGGTGACACGAAACCATATTGAAAAACTTTTTGCAGACTTGTTTGATAGAGTTGTGATTCCAGTACAAAAAGTGATAGAAAGTTCAGGAATATCATTGGTAAGCCATTTTATGTACTAATAATAGACCAAACTGTAAGATTGTGTGTATTGTGTTTTTTTTTTTGTTTTTTTTTTGTGTGTTTGTCTTACTTTTTGTTTTCTGTGTTTTCACGCTGGTATAAATCAAATACTTTTTTTGATAGTTGTGAATAATTTGGCTGGTGGCAACCCATTTCAGTTTTTATATTTGTGCATTCAGTATGAAGGAATTTTGAAGGAGCTTTTACAATTTTTCTTAACTGATCCGAAATCTGCTATATTTCTGTATTGCTCATAAAAATAAAAAATAATCTTCAATTATTTTACTAGGCAAAATATACTCACCTATGTAATAGGAAGCACAGGAAAAGAAACTATAATGTAGAGATGATTTTAATTATTTGTTATATGCCCATATTAAATTTTTTATCAATAATTTAAGGATAAATAGAAAAAATTTAGAAACCTACAAATACTTTATTGCATTAAGGTTTGTTTTATTATAATAGCAAAATATAAACATACATGCATAAAAATTGAATTTGTGTTATTCGGTCATTGTTGACATTCTGCATAACTTTTTTTTTTTTTTTTTTAATATCAGAGTGAAATTGGTGATGTCATATTGATGGGTGGGTGCACACGTATACCCAAAGTGCAAGAGATGCTTCTGAAGTTCTTGAAGCGGTAAGTATAGGCAAATTCAAACGGGTTTTTATTTAATAATTTGTATATATTCAAATAATTTTCTAGATGAATCTATAGACATATGTCTGAAGAGTTATTATTTTCAGTTGAATGTGTGTGATCAGTCCTCCCTCCCACATAAGGAATATTAAAAATGCCTTTCAGAAAAAGCTGATGTGAACATAGTACCAGTAATATTTGTATCATACTACCATAAAAGTGTGGAGCATTCGTACATTTATTTTGCAATGAATTTTAACCAGAGTTTGTGTATTGCTTGAATTTTTTTTTATTTATTTTTTTATATAAAATTTGATGTTTAGTATTTCCAAAACTATTCAGTTCAAAAAACATAATAAATAATATGCTGTGCTTTGCTAGTTATGAATGTTTAATTTATCACTAAACTTTTGAAGGTATAAGAAATCTTAGATTCAATTTTAGACTTCTAAACTCAAAGAATAGTGGTTTTGATATCAGTTTAGATATGAACTGAAATACAACTAGCATCCTTTTTACTTCATTGATATTTATTTATCTTAACCTCTTTTAGTATACTTTCATCTCATAATAATAATAATACGCATGTTTACTATGGAAAAGACTTTTGCTAATATTTTCATAAAATAAGATATTGTATTGGTGTTCTCTACTAAGAGTTTCTTGTAAGACAATGTTGTAGCATTGCATTATATAGTTGGAGCATGTAGGAATGTCTCACACACATTTATATCTGTCATATATATATATATATATATAAAATAGTTTGTCTATGATGCACTAATATTTCTTACATAAAAATAACTTTTGCTGTTGGTTTTTTTTTTCTTTTTTGTTTTGTTTTGGTTTTTTTTATAATTTAAAAAAATTCTTTTACTTTTAAAAATTTAACCTCTTCACTCAGCTTATCAGTTTTAAAATGTATTTAATTTATTTGGCAGTAATGAACTTGGAAAGAGCATTAATACTGATGAGGCAGCAGCCATGGGGGCTGTGTATCAGGCTGCCCATCTTAGCCAAGGATTTAAAGTAAAGAAGTTTTTGGTCAAGGAGGCAACTGTTTACCCCATCATTGTAAGTTACTTGCTTTGCATCTATTACATTATCTTAAATATTATTTTACGGTCTTTGAATTATATGCAAATCTTAAGGTTCTGCAACTGTAGAATATAAGTTTTAGTGACAAATAATTAAATTCTAGTTTAGGCTCATGTAAAGCATTCTAGCACAAAACAACAGTGGAATCTACAGTGAGGATCAAACTATCACTTTAGCTATTGTCTAGAAAAACTACCATTCTAACCTAGGTACCTCCACGAGATCGCTAAAAAAAGAGCATAGCATGATGAAAAAGACGCCAAACTTGACGTAAACAAACTTTTATCGTCTAAATGTTTGTTATTCATTAAGAGGAAAGGTCAAAGTATTTTTGGGGTATTTTTTTCCATTTTTTAATCGTTCCTAGCACGTCCGAAACTTTCGTTAAAAATCTAGTTTTTTTTGAGTCAGCAAAATTGACTATTTTTTTTCATTTTAAAAAAAACTGGAAATCTGACTTTGAAATTTTTTTAAATATCAATTATCATTTTTTCAAAACTTATTTTAAGAAAATCAGAAATTATAATGTTTATTTAAAATATTTTGAACCAAACTTAACTTAGCTTTTGTGCCAAAAAGATGTAATTTGAAAATAAAACAAAGCAGGTCATAAACTTTCGCGTCTCTTGACATGTGATAAATGATATATTTACGAATTCCACGAGGCTAATTTGTTCTACGGAAGGAGAAAAGTGAAATAATTTACATTTACGTGAACAAATTATTTACCTATTATTTTTAACGAAAAACTTTCAGCGGTCTAATTTTTTTTTTTTTTTTTTTTTTTGTACTTAGCTTTCACCTTTAGGTTTATGATGCTTTATGGGAAATATATTCTAAAGAAATTAAAATAAAACTGTTAAGAGTGACATTAACTTTCATATTTCTTAAGAAAGGTATCTAATTAATTTATAGCTACCTTTCTTATGAAATTTTATCAGAATTGTACATAAAATACTATAATTTTATGTACATTTATTACATTCTACTGTTATTTGTATTTGCATTCATTTTATTATTAATTTTGATATTTCATTTATGGAAAAATGTCAAAACTGAGATTAATATAAAAATAAGATCATATAAATTTCATAAGATGATACTGATACTTGTAGGTAACCTTCTCAGTTGAAATTGAAAAATCAAATTAACTTCTCCACACGTGTTTCGCAAAAGTAAAGGCCTTAACAGTGGAGAACAATGCTTAACTCAAATAACGCAACTTAATTATAATCTGCTTGGTCTTCCGTATTTTATAATTACAGCTCGATTATAAGCACAAAATTACATTTCTTAATTACTGGGGATCTTCTGATTAGTCAAAATGATACAATTTACAACGCACTAAAAAAGATCTATCTCATAAGGACACTTATGAAAGCCTGTCTTGACTTTTAACTAATTTTATAATATTTTAACAACTTAAATGTAAAATGTATTATAATTAATGAAATAACAAATAATTGTATTAAAAATTCATTTTTCATCGAAAAAAAATTTTTTGCTTTCAGAAAATATTGTCCATATTCATAAAAACAACTAAAAGCAAATAAAAGCATTTGAAATTAAATAATATCTTTGTTTTATTGAGTTTTGTATGTTACAATTCAGAGCTGATTTTCAGGTACTGGGTATCCAATTAAAAAAAAAAAAAAACATGATTTGCATTCCTCAAAGCCCTGTGCTTTTAATTATTGTAATCACTAAAACCGATCGATCAATTTCTAGCGTTTTCATAAAATTAGTTATGGGGGGGTAATAAATATTTTAAAAAATATTTCTACTATGACTTTCATAAAAAAACATATTTATAATAATTTCGATCATCTGTGAATAGTTCCTGAAAGTTTCATTAACATCCGATAATTATTTCTATTTTTGCACGATTTTTTCAAATTAATGTGTGTCATACCAAAAAAAACGTGCTAAAAATTGTCTATGTTATTTACTAGTTCGCTGATACAAATAGAAACAAGTTTTTTTTTTAATCAAAATTTAGAATTTTCTAAAAAGAAGGAAAATTTTTAAAAATAATTAAAAAAAACTTTGGTCTTTCCTCTAAATAATAACATAAGCATTTAGACAATAAAATTTTGTTTTTCGCAAGGTTGGCGTCTTTTCATCAAGCTATGCTCTTTTTTTAGCGATTTCGTGGAGGTACCTATTCTAACCATTAATCTATGTCCATTACTAATGTATATGCTCCTTGTATTTGATAATTAAAGGGGTGGCGGGGTGCAAAGGTTTTCAACCCATGCTAGTTTTCTTATTTTTCTGATTTTTAAGTAATGTACCACCAAAAATGTTTAAATTCTCCAAATGCAAGAGACAAGTATATAAAGCTATTATAATGGATTTTATTTATAGAAGAATCTGCATCAGTGTAATTTATGTTGATAATAGATAACTGATGTTTGTGTGTCCGTATTCCCAAACTACTTTTACACATCTGACCTTTCTCTTCTACAAGGTGGAGTTTCAACGACAAAGACCAAATGAAGATGGTTCAAGTTCATCAAAGAGTGTCAAGAGAACATTGTTTGGTCGAAATAATGCTTACCCAATTAAGAAAGTAATGACCTTCAATAAACATAACAATGATTTCAACTTTGGTGTTAGCTATGGAGATCTTGATTTCCTTGATCCAGAGCATAGGAAGTAGGTCTTTTCTTAAGATTGATATTTTTTTTTTTTTTTTTTTTTATTACTTCAGTGTGCATCAATTTTGGTAGTGAACTCTGTAATATGTTTTGCTATTTTTAATTTGATTTTTTTTCTTTCAGACTGATTTAATCAAATTAGAAAGATCTCTTAAAAATCTACTTAAAACTGTTCGAATTATGTAAATATGTTCAGTGGTTCAAAAGTTAATATGCCCTGTTGGCGGGGCTTCAGAATACGTCGACTGCACCCCTGCAGAGGGTAAAAGTTCCTCAATGGGGCCACCTGTTGGCCATGGTGGCAACCCGTGACGCCTGGGGACGAGATCCTGGTGGCTGAGCAGGTTGTGACCCAGGTGAAAAGTTGTCACAACCCTGCAACACACCACTTTGGCCTTTACCTTGGCTAGACAGGAGGTCGGAGAGGCCCAATCCAGCCAATCGGCTAGTCACGTCAAGCCCTAACACCTATCCTCACAAAATAAATATCTTTCAAATTCTATTTCAAAACAATGTGATATTCCCCAAATAAGTGTCAGAAGATGGTGGCAAGGGTCAATCAGTTAGTACGTAAAAATCAGCCACAGTAAGGATGAATAAGTTTTCATAAAAACAGGGGTAAGAAAACAAAAATGCTGGTAATGCTGGCAAAACTACTACTAATATTGAGCATACCTCTTTTGTATCCCTGAGAAATTTTTTTCTGAAGAATTTTATTTGTGCATAATAAAAAATAAAAAAAAAATAAATACATTTATGATTTAACACAATCTAATTTATTTTGTCAAACATTTTACAAGGGAAAATTTTCAATAACTTCTGATAAACTTTTACTCTCTATATTTTTTCTTTTTATAGAAAATAGCCATAAAATAAAACTTCACAAAGATAGATAAAATCCTGCCAATAAGAGCAATATTTTACTTTTCTTTTCTTATTAAGACTGTGTGTTGATTCGCTGGTGGTTTTTTCTTTTTTTTTAAATAAAAGTAAACAGTTTATTTTTAATGTGTAAAACTTACTGCAGTAATTGTGAAAAAAAAAAAATTCATCACATGAATTAAAAAAGTTATCATATTGAAGAATTTTTTACCAGAAATTTCAAATGGATATTTTAAAACATATCCTTTATAAATTATTTTTATATAATTTTTTTTTTTTTTTTTAAATCTGATAAATTGACAAGTCTGTTTTTCTTCCTTTTTTGTTAAATTTTTAAAATATTTGCATGTTTATAAATGTAAATGTATATAAGTTTAGATATAATTTTTTGCAGTATGCTTCTAGTTTTATAAAGGTATACATAATTTTTATCTCATTCAAAGAATTATTCAATTTGGCCTTCCTTAGATGTAATATGCCACCTCAGGAAGAAAAGAGACTTTTTCTGTCCATCTTTTTCTCCAGTAGTACAAAACAATAAAACTGTCTCAAACAGAAGAAAATACCTTTTGAATATTATTTTCAGTAATTCATGATGTTTATGTAACTATACTGTCTGAAAATTTTAATTCTTTACAACTAAGCTGAACAGTACTTGACCATTTATGTAGAAGTTTATGCATCATCCATTTGTAATTCAGAATTAGCAGTTTTGCAAGAATAGGTTTTTAATTTACAATCAACATTATTTCTTATTGCATAATTTTGCTCAGCAATCAGAAAAATCGAACTTTGAAATATGCTATCACGGTAAACTGCTCATTTGGATCAAAAACTGGCAATATTAAGATATTTAATATGAATATCATTAAGTTATTGGGCATTTTTTTGTTTTCTCTTTGGAATTAAGTAAGTTACTTTAGTACTTTTGTATTTACATTATCTTAAACTTATTTACTTTCTCATTTGAATCTTAATGAGTTTGAGTGAAAAAAAATTTTAATTGCCTTTTGTTAGAATTTCAGTAAGACAAATTCTTTATCTAGTTTTGTTACTCTTAAAGTTTTTATGCTCTATCTTTCAGGTCTTTCAGCTCCTTGATACTACAGAATATCACTTTGACTGGTGTAGGTGATGCACATTCTAAACATGCATCCAATGCAGAATACAAAGGTGTCCGTGCACATTTCCGTATGGATGAAAGTGGATTGTTGCACTTGGATGGAGTGAGTCTAATCTTTTTTTTTTTTTTTTTTTTTTTTTTTTATCATAAAATTGTTTAGCCTCCAATATTTGTGTTCACCAAATTTTCTTTTTCATATATTTGATAAATTTATGCCTGAATTATCAATTTTCATTTTCAAATAAGATTTATTTACTAAAATAGTTTATTATAGGTACCTCCATTAGGTCACGTAAAAAAAAAAAAAAGCAGCATATCACGATGAAAAAAGGTCCATAAATCAACGAAAAAAAGTTTTCTCAATATGTTTATGTTATGAAGAGGAAGGACCAAAGTATTTTTTTTTTTTTTTTGAAATTTTTTACTCCATTCTAGAACGTAGAAAATTTTGGTTAAAAAATTTTTTTTTTTTTTAAGACATTGCAATAAGAGAAAAAAAAGGTTTGTTTTATTTTGCACATTTCCCCAGGAAAACACACGTTAATTAGGAAATTTTGGCAAAAATCAAATAATTGTTAGATTTTAATGAAACTTTCAGGACTTATTCAGAAATGAATGAAATTATTTTTTTTTTTTTTTTAGAAAATCTTGTTAAAAAGATTTTTTTTTTTTAACATGTTTCCACCAACTTACATATTTTTATGAAATTTCGAGAAATTAAATCTTTACGCACGGGATTTGTTTTATTAGTTATAAACAGGACTCTTTATAGAAAGTAAATCACCAGTTTTTTTTTTTTTTTTTTTTTTTTTGTAAAAATAAAAATGTAAAAAAAGTATGGCATTAATTAGAAAAGCTTTCACCTGTTTTTGTAAATACGTTATATTAAGGACATTATTTTGTGAAGAAATAAAAAATTTTCGATGAATAATGTATTTTTTACAAATTTTTTTTCCATTTTTAAAATTTTTTTTCATTAACTTCTTAATACTTCAAAAAACCGTTTAAAATTCTTTATTGCTTTTAAGCGCGTAATGCAATGATAACGCTAATGAAAAAGTAAATTTACAAATCAAAATTTGAAAAGCACATAAGTCGTTTGTCCCCGAATATTTTAAAAATAATTTTTAAAAAATTTTTATTGAAAAAAAAACGTTCATAATTTCTACGTATGGAAATGTATACATGACATAATCCTTAAAAAATTTTAAACAATTATCTAATTAATAAAAACTTTAAACAATTATCTAATTAAGAAAGTATGAAATAAAAAATAGATATTACATAATTGCTGAATAAAAATGTTAATATTTAAAAAGTACTAGTTAAAAAAAAAAAACCACGTTAAATTATTTTTGCAAAAATTGTCAATTTTGATTATCCATAGTAATCTGTCATCACCTTGTCACAATCGATTTCTTTGATAAATTCAGACACATCGTTAAGAAATGTTTGGATACAAATTTTTATGCCATAAGTACTGTTCGTTTCATATTGGATTAATTTAACTTTAAATTTTCTAATTTTACTCAAATAACGTATCAAAAATATATAAATTTATTTTAGGAAGAATTTTAAAATCAAAATTTTGTTTTTTTGTTTACAAATTTCTTAAAATTTAAGAAAATTAAACAAAAATCGAGCATATATTTGACATTCCAATCTATATAATTTCTATCTGAAAGACACCAGAATATGTTACTTACTGTAAGTAATAAATTTAATGCTTTAGCTTTCAATTAATAACAACATATTGAGACAAAACTTTGTTTTTGTTGATTTATGAGCCTTTTTTCATCGTGATATGCTGCTTTTTTTTTTACGTGACCTAATGGAGGTGCCTAGTTTATTATTTATTGGCCCTTTGTGAAGGATTTGACTTATTTTTAAATTGTAGGCTGAGTCTGTTTTTGAAAAATCACCAGAAGGTGATGAAAAGGAGGAATCAGCTTGGTCCAGTGAGTATTTGTTTTTTTTTTTTTAATCATTAAGAGGAATAAAGTAAAAACATGATCTGATATTGAGAGATAGTATCTAAATTCATATGATTAGCTTTAGATTTCAATGAATTTTTCTTATAAAACTCCCTTTTCATAAATAAGTTAAATCATGTGCATGCATGGTGGCCACAATTCCATTATTCTGCATTTTCACCATAGATTTTACTACTATTAGGGGAGTCATAAAATATTTTTATATATTGTTGTACTCTGCTCTTCATTGTGGAAAATTTGTCCAGCTTTTCCCACAAGAAAGGGTTACGGTTAAAGGTGACAGAATCAATAAAAGCAACAATGACTTGAAAGTTTAGAGTGGAAATTCTCTTTTAGGCAGAACAATAAAGACTCGAACTCTTGCTTGGGGTGTAGCAATAGAAGAAAATGTTTATTCACACACCTGAAAAACAGATAAAGGCATATATACAAAATATGAGAGAATAAAAAGGAGAAGAAAATTCTCTTAAAGGAAGAAAGTGTTCATGTAAAGGCTTTCTCTGAGCACCTAAAAGTTCTTTAAGCAAGTAAATTGTTCTTAAGGAGTTAACACTCATAAGATTTTTTCAGAGCTGTTGTTGATGGGGGGGAGGATAATCAGAAGATCCATAGTTTGTAGTTGAGTGAGTTTGTAGGCTGACAACAGGAATTTCAAGGTCCTAGGAAGCAGATCTCTATTAGTTTTAGTATATGGTCGATATTCTGTGTTTAGAGCCAACCATGTAAACTTCTTCCTTGAAAAGATGACTTGTGTTACTGTCACTGACCTGATGTTATCACAGACAATGTCAAATGCTCACTGCCAAAGAGGCGCATACTCTTGGTATTGAGATTTAGAAGGCTCAGAAACATTGGGAACTTTTCCTCCAAATTTGCTTATACACTTTTCCTGCCTTCTCATTCTTCAAAAAATATATTATCTCTGATAAGGATTAAAGCTTTGGGAGCTGGTTTTGAAAATCAGCGGTGAAAGTTGGAGTAAAGATCAGAAAAGATGCTAAAATGTAACTTAAATTCTAATATCATTACTATACTAAAGACCAAAATTGCAACAACATTCATACATAAAAAAGCTGCTGAACTAAAAGTAGATCCCAAGACTATCAGAACAGCCAGGGCCTTAAATCAAACACCAGGACACCAAGATATTTCCTCATTGAGTCCATTGGAAAGGTGCCAAAAGTGTTCAGGCGCTTCAAGATTGATTTATTTTATTTTTACAGCTAAAGCTTTTGCAGGTTATTTAAAGCCAGAAAATATTTTTAGATAAGTATTTTTTTTTTTTTTGTTTTTTTTTCCCCAATATGATATGACCATAAGCCAGGTGCTTCAAAAATCATGGTTCTGCCATAAAAATTTTGAGAAATTCTTCACATTAGGCATTGTTTTGAACTTCCAAAATGACCACTACCTTATGGAATTGTTATCAAAAGCACTATTTAGGACCCCCTGATGGTATAGTTTTGGATGTTGTAGCCTATGATGGAGAAAAGGATGCTCTCCACTCTCTTCTGCAGACTTTGAGAAAAAGTGGGTGCTGAGGCCCAATGAGGTTCTGAGTTAGAATGTTTTGCTATGGTTCAAGGCCAGTTATCCAGAGTGTGACTGTGTGCACAGAACAATGCTCCTGGCCATATAGCCAAGAAGGTGCAGAAGTTCTGAAAAGTTAATTCTTTAGATTTCTGGCCAGTGGACTTCAGGCCCTTCTCCATCTCAGATCTGGACTCACTAGATTATGTTAAAACCTGTTCCAAGCAACAACTCAAGGAGAATAGGGGCAAGATGTCATAGTTATGCAGCTTTTCAAGGTTATTTCAAGGCTGTAATTGAAAATAATGGAAGGTACATTGAATAAATTATGTACTACATATATAATTGTATATTATTATGTTTTTTTTATTAATAGGCCTATTTTTTGCATAAGTTTCAAACCTCACAAAATTTTGCATGTTTTGCTGCCTCACTGTGTGTGTGTGTATATATATATATATATATATATATATATATGTGTGTGTGTGCGCTAATAATATTACCTGTGTCACAGATATTTGTACTTATTGTTATCAACTAATTCTTTTCCTTTATCTCAGAACTTGGAAATACTCTGAGTGGATTTTTCCGGGGTAAACAAGATGAAAATGCTGAAGGCGCCATAACACCTGAAGAGGTAAGTCAGTCACACCTTCAAGTATTATTCATATATATGTTTTTCAATCTTTACATTACTATGTTTTTCCTTTTTGTATCTGATATATGTTTGACAGTATCTTCTAGAAAAATAAAGCAATGGATTTTGTTCATTTCTCTGTTTGAATTTAATCTAAGGTTGGGTCTCAACATTACACGAAAAGTCCACTTTTGCGTGCTCTCTTGAATGCTAGTTGGGGTTTTAACCCTTGGGTAAGTGTGTTTTATGGACTTGCTCAAAATGCAGATGAATCACATAGGCCACAGCTATTAAACACTGCCAACTAACTTTGAGACTGAATTTGGAAAATTCATGAGAAAATATCTGTAGTTAAGTGTAGGAACATTGATGTCCTGATTAGGATGAAATGGATTTGTATAGAACATAGATTTCTGGAAAAGGTTAAAAGAAAAAGATTATGAATCTGTTGATAGCAGTTAGATGCTGGTTATTGTAAAATTGATACTTCAAAAGTGACTGTCTGAACTTAGATATGATTTAAATTGAGAATTTGAAGTTTAAAATTTTTATTTTGCTAAAACTTTGATTTACAAGTAAAAATTCATTTTGTTATATGAAGTGGTCAAAAATATATACCACTTGTGTGTTGAATTATTCTGGGGTTTTATATATCAGTTAAATAAACAAAGTTAATTTGATTGTTTCTGTGATCTACATTTATTTAGAAATGTTACTTGTTTTCTGTACATATTTATAAATTCTATGTCATATGTATAGACAGACTTTATTTAATAATTATTGTTTATTTATATATATATATATATATATATATATATATGCCCAGAACTTAAATGTATATATAGCCTAAAACTTTGTCATAATGGTGGTACTGATGATGTATCTATCAAGTTGGTGGCTGAGCCAAATCTCTGAGAAATAAACTTCATCATATTTGTTTCAATAAACTTGGAGATAATTTATAAAAAATATGTTGCGAATGTACTTTGTCATTTGGTCACTATTATGAAGTTATATAAAATAGAGAAATTTATTTTTTCTCAGGTTGGCTTCACATCTTTTTTCTCTCTGTTTTGCTACTCATATTAGGCTTTGCTTTTGCTAAGAATATTCTTCTGGAAATTTTGGAATTTGTAACAGTTGCTTTTCTGATATGATGTTTATAGTGTTTGAAAATTTATATTAAATCAGATTTATTTGAATTTTTGAAGTTATAAAATTAAGGCTTCTATTTACTAAGTTCACTCAGACACCACCACAAAGGAATAGCAAAGAATACACAGCTTTCAGTAAGTAACCTGTAATAAGTGTAGAATATGCTTGAAGTGCTAATAACTTGTTTCATGTTCAAATTTGGTATTGGTTGCACGGGTAATGGGTAAAGCAGTATTTTGAATTTTGTTTGGCTTACTCCCAGGGAACTGATAGCAAATCCTCCTCACCAGAGGCTGATGCCACTCAAACTGCAGGAGATACTTCAAGTACAGCAGGACAGGAAGATAAGACTGCAACCAAGGAAGAAAAGGTAGCTTTATTCATTTATCTTTGCACTGTTTTGAATAGGAATAAATTCTTCAGGTTGCATAAAGAGGTCACATGACAAGTCAAATATTTAGCATTTTTATGATAGGGGAAAAATTATTTTTGTTTTATTTGATCAAGAGATACAAAATTAACAAGGTCACTAATTCTTGGATGATGTTACCATTGTATTATAAAAATTATTTTTTCAAAGCTTGAAATCCAGTGTCTGTTAACAAGTGCACAAGCATGTCATAAAAACTAACAAACCTTAATTAAAATATTAGATAAAAAATATTGCAAAACACTTAGTAAATGTCGCTGTTTTTTAAGGTTTGCCACATTTCATTAAATAGATTGACATTTTGCAAAAACTTCTTCACTTATTGAATATTTAGAAATAAAATGTTTATGTTGAAAAACTTACTAGACTTTTAAATGTTATCTGCAAGAAGTTAATATCGCTTTAAGGCTGAGTACTTCTAATATTCAACAAGAGAAGAAAGAAAAGTGTTTATTCAGGAAGCATAAAAGTATATCTTAAATCAGACGATTTTTCTAGTACTGAAAGTGGAACATATTGACAATCTAAAAATCTCCAAGTTTTTCAGCTAAAAAGATATTTTCTTATTATGATCCAGTGATGTATTGAAAAAAGATGAAGTTACGATTTAGTATTTGTCTTTATAATCTTATTACACATATGACTTGTGATTGTACTGTATTTCAAAATATTCTTTAGGAGCTATAGAAGTTTTAAGCCTTTTAAAAAAAAAATTTTTGTTTGTTGTATAAGACAAAAAAATGCAGAACCTGTCTCTTACTGAACTTTAATTCGAACATAAGTTATGTAATTCTTAATCTACATTCTATTTTATAGAGCAGATAAATGATTTCAATATAGGCCTAGAGATGTGGGTATAAAAGAAATCTTTAATCTTTTTTTTTCACAAGTTGGTGAAAAGTTTTATAAAAAGAACAATGCAAACATTTTTATATGACTATATTCAATAACCTTAGGCATTTTATTATAATTAAAAATTAGAATGCTTTATGAAAGATATCTAATTCATGGACTATTTTAGAAAACTTAACCAATGTTTGGTGATGTAGTTAAGTTTTAAGTAACTTTTAGTAATATGAACAGTTAATAAACAAATCTACTGTTTATAAAAATGGCTTATTCTCTTACTGACTCTTTTTTTTTTACTACCATACTAAAATGTAGTTTTACAATATGGTTAAATAATTACAGGTAGAATCCTTTTAAAGCTTAATCAAATTAGAATGCAATCTACTCTTTCATTATTTTATTTTCTTCTTTTAATAAGCTTATGATACATTTATAGTCAGCCATCTTTATATTAGAATATTATCTTTCAAGATTGAGAAACCTGCTGGGAAGGCAGAAGAGAAGAGTGAAAAGTCATCTGAGCAAGAGAAGAGTGAAAAACCTGAAAGTAACAAAGAAAAAGTTAATGAGGGAACCGCAAAACCTGATGCTACAAACCAGACCAATACCACTCAGGTAAGAGTAATTATAAAACTGTCTGTCTTCTTAAAACAAAGAAGATCAAGATATTTCTTAATTCTCATTCGTCAACTTTTTCATGAAAACATGAATTCATCAAAGAATCAAAAAGAATTCAGATAAGAGAATGTCATAGAATTATACTAGTTTCTGTTATCTAGCCTTTTTAACTCAAATTGGTAAAGATGTATATTAACTTTTTACTTAATTGCTGTCATTTCAACATGGTTTAATGTGATACATTTTCTAACATTTTAGGACTTTAAAATAATCAATTAAATAAAAATATTTTTTTTCTTGTCAAAAATTCATGTATAATATTCCTGTACTTGCACTGAGATGTACCATCAGAATATTTTAAGTGATTACATTTTATAATATACCGACATGCATATCCAGATTTCATGACATTTTAACTTTGCAGGATAAATTTGAAAAGTCAAGTTCCAGTGAAACGGTACTTTTTGTGCATATACCCTCATTTACTATGAAAAATTGTGTAATTGTATGTTTATATCCTGGCAGAAAATAAAATTGCAACATTGAAGGCTGAAACAAATTTATATGTGGCATATAGTATATGCATGTTCAAAGGTAAAAGATATTCTGATGAAATTTTTACTCGTTTGGCCATCTTGTGGCAGAGTAACAATCAAGCTTGTGCAGTCTGTATTTCAACTTCAGATTGTGACACATGCTGTGATGATTTTGTGTGATGAATGTCCAATGCAACCAGGTGCCATGTCATGGAGACCCACATGTGCTTCTTTTGTTCAATTAGTTTTGATTGTGGGCCTGTGAGAGATTGATTATTTTGGAGAATTGCTGCACATGATGAATAAGTTGACAGGGCTTCATTGTTAGCAGCCAAACATTCTTATGCTCCTAGACCAGGTTCTGAAACATAGCATAGATACTCATCAAAATCAATGAAAAGCTGGAGTGTATTCATTATCTCTGCTATTTTTATGCATGTGTGAATAGAGCCTTTTTAACATGCCTAGAGTATATATAATGTATTAATATAGGATCTGAGTACTGTTGGAAGACTTGTTATTTTGGAACCTGTGAACATATTGATCTGTATATGTGATTTATTATAACTGTTTAATCTTTAGTGAATTGAAACACACATTCAGGTGCTATATATATATATATATATATATATATATATATATACACACACACACACACAAAGAGGATTGCTTTCTTACATTAAACACTTTTTCTTAATTAGATTATTAAATAATGATTTAAAATTTTTCTTACTATTTTGAATGTTTGTACTTTAAAATCTTTTTTTTTTTCTTTCAGGATAAAGCTGAGGCTATAAAAGCTAAGAAACCCACTATTTTAAAAGAAAATTTGAAGATTGATATTGCTCTTATGGATTTAGTGCCAATGCCTGAAGGAACAATGAAAGCCTCCAAAAATCGGTAAAGAAAGAATCTGTTTTACATTTTTGTTTTGAATTTAATAACTAAATAGAAAAGAAATTCAAAATTTCTTTTTGATATTTTCAGTCTTAGAGTATTAATTTGAGAAACTTATTACCTTGTGACATTTGCTTTAATGGGTGAGATTTTATTCTAATTTTATTTCCCCTTTACAAATATAATATATTTGTCAATTTGTTCAACTATCTTCTGTCATTTTTCCAGCAACTTTATAATACTAATATCCCTGAATTTTACATTTCTCTGCAAACAATTGTTCTTCGTGCCTTTTGCAATTTTCCAGATAATTGAAAAAGATTCTTTATTGTCCTGTAAATATCAGGATATATGGTAATCTAAAGGTGCAATAACTGTTGAATACAGTAAATAAGTGAAATATTCTCATCCAGCAGTAACAATTTTCACTCGGTCACCAAACAAAGATGAAATCTATCATTAGCCCAATAGAATATTATACTCTTAACTGTTTTCAGTTTTGTCAATTAATCTAATTAGAACACTATTTGATCAAATCATTTGTGCATCTTTGGAAGGAGTTCATCATCATAGATGGCTCTTTCCTAATACCACCATATACACAGCATCACTTTTTCTTTTTTGCGATTCATTTCGTTTTGTCCCATGATCTATTGCATTCTACATTATTGTAAATACTCTTTTTTATTACCCCTCATATTTTTTCAAAAAACAAGATTTTTATCTGAAAGTCCAACATCAATGGCTAACATCTCCAAACTTGATTTGGATGTTTTGTGTATATTGGCTATTTCCATCATATAAGGATGATTATTTTTCAAGTAATGACTTTATTTGATCATGATCAACTTCATCTAGTAAACTCCAACCATGGAATTCATTTTCACCACAAAAATGAATCAGATTTTAGGTACATTTGATTATTTACAATACCTCCTCCAGAAATTGCATATATTTTTGAGTCAGTTTTTTTTTCCTTTTTTTTTTCACTTGTAAAATTGTCTTTCTATTTTCAATAGGTAAAAATAAACCATATTTGACAATTCTCCTTTTACTTCATGCTGTTAAGTGTCATACAATCAAAAACAATCTTTTTGAATAAAGTTAGTTAAAATGGAATTCCATTTAATGCTAAAAGAAATAAACTTTATATGCTATGTTGCTGTTTAACAAGATTTTGCCTGAGCTTTGCAACATTGTGTATTTGTTATATATAATTACTTTTTTTTTAAACCCTAAAAAATGCATTTCTGATTAAATCCTCTTTCTAAAAAAAATGCATCTCTGATTAAATCCTCTTGTTCTACACATCGGCATACACATATATTTGAATAAATTTTTCTCTTTCCTCTCAGTTTAGCCTTGTTAAAACAGAAAGATGAAGAAAAGAAAGCTTTAGAGCGATCCAAAAATGAACTTGAGGCATTCATTTTTGACATTCAAGATAAATTGGCACAAGATGATTACATAAAATGTTCGACTGAAGAACAAAGAGAAATTATCAGCAAAAAATGTTCAGAGGCTTCAGACTGGTTATATGAACAGGGAGATGATACCCCAACAAAGGTATATAAATCCTCTACTGTTTTTCTTTTAAAGAAAATTTTTGTTGCAAGTGCATGCTATTCTTTCTTTGCAACTGTAAAACTGCACTATATAAATATTAGTTAATATGCATTAAAACTGTACTTCTAATAAATGGAATAAGTAATGTCTAATTAACCTAATTTCTCTTTATTATAATTTTCAAAACTTAGAAATACTATCTTCAATACACTAAGAATCAATTTGTGTATAATGGCTCATTTAACCAAGTTGAATAACTCCTCCAAATATTTAGCCAAATAAGATCAGATTATATAAAAAGATAAATCCACTCAAGTTTTTTTTTCCTAATTCTACTCTCATTTTCAGTTTTTGGTCTTTTTATTATTCCTAATTTTTATTAATTCAATTATTAGGAATATGTAGATAAATTACATGTATTAGTGGAGTCAACAAAGGACCTTAAGATGCGTGTCAAAGAAATACTAGAACGACCAGAAGCTCTGGAGGCTTTGAGAAATATGTTAAATCAATCTGAATATTTCCTCAAGTCTGTCCGTAACCTTACCCTTGGAGATGACCCTGTGTTCACTCTGGTTGAGGCTAATACCCTTGGCAAGCTGATCAATGAGACCTATGTAAGTAAAAAAAAAATTTTTTTACATTGCCATATTTTTTATTCAAGTATAGAAATATACAGTTGTATAAATTTCTCTATTGCAACTTTTTAACTGCTCTGTGTCTTTTTTAAAGAAAAAAAAAGATAAGGCAAGTTCAGATAAAGCCCAGATTACCTGAGTGATTTTTTTTTTTCTTTCTTTTTTTTTCTTTTCTTTTTTTTTCTTTTCTTTTTTTTTTTTTTTTTCTTTTCTTTTTTTCTTTCTTTTTTTTTTTTTCTTTTTTTTTTTTTTTTCTTTTTTTTTTTTTTTTTCTTTTCTTTTTTTTTTTCTTTTTTTTCTTTTCTTTTTTTCTTTTCTTTTTTCTTTTCTTTTTTTCTTTTCTTTTTTCTTTTTTTTTTTCTTTTTTTTTTTTCTTTTTTTTTCTTTTTTTCTTTTCTTTTTTCTTTTCTTTTTTTCTTTTCTTTTTTTCTTTTCTTTTTTTTTTTTTTTTTCTTTTCTTTTTTTCTTTTTTCTTTTTTTTTTTTTTTTTTTCTCTTTTTTTTCTCTTTTTTTTTTTTTTTTTTTTTTTTTTTTTTTTTTTTTTTTTTTTTTCTTTTTTTTTTTTTTTTTTTTTTTTTTTTTTTTTTTTTTTCTTTTTTTTTTTTTTTTTTCTCTTTTTCTTTTTTTTTTTTTTTTTTCTTTTTTTTTCTCTTTTTTCTTTTTTTTTTTCTTTTTTTTCTTTTTTCTTTTTTTTCTTTTTTTTCTTTTTTCTTTTTTTCTTTTTTTTCTTTTTTCTCTTTTTTTTTCTTTTTTTCTCTTTTTTTTTTTCTCTTTTTTTCTTTTTTTTTTTTTCTCTTTTTTTCTTTTTTTTTTCTCTTTTTTTCTTTTTTTTCTCTTTTTTTTCTTTTTTTTCTTTTTTTTTTTTCTTTTTTCTCTTTTTCTCTTTTTTCTTTTTTTCTCTTTTTTTTCTTTTTTTTCTCTTTTTTTCTCTTTTTTTTTCTCTTTTTTTTCTCTTTTTTTTCTCTTTTTTCTCTTTTTTTTTTCTTTTTTTTCTCTTTTTCTCTTTTTTTTTTTTCTTTTTTCTTTTTTTTCTCTTTTTTCTCTCTTTTTAAGCCTGTTAAAACTCAAAAGTATACTAAGTTTCTAACTTCATACAAGTGATTGACCACTTTACATTCCCTAATCCTGATTGCATTAATAACTTTTTCATTTTCCTTGTTGGATTTTGACTTTAAATTGAAACACACACACAGACAACCAGGAAAATGTTTGTGGCCACCATGCATTTCTTTAAAAATAAAAAAAAACACCTTAAAATATTTTTGTATTTTATTTATTTTTTAAGATAACGTTTCACTAACTACAGTATAGTTTTTAGTGTTTGCTTTTATTTCAACAAACAAACAAGCACTTAACTATGAAAAATTATCATACAACAGCATCATATTTTCTTTCCATCAATAAAACTGCCACCTGCCTTAATTACCGCTTTACAAATTCTTGTCATTCTTTCAAAGAGTTTTTTAAAAAAAAAAAGTAGATGGAAAACATTCCCAAGCATTCTTCAAGCATTGGAAAAACTCTTTGAACTCTCCTACACAATTCATTCCATACAAATTGAGTTGGAAAAAAGTCAGGAGAATTTAGGCAGCCAAGTTAAAATTTCCAAAAATTTTTTACTCTAGGTAATTTTGATATAATTTAGAGTGTTTTAGATCTTTTGAAACGTGAATTTTTTTCCAATTATGTGTAAACCACATGGTATAGCATGTGTAGTATTATATGCAAATGTTTGGGCTAGTAGACAAAATAAAATTAAATGGAGCTTAAAGAAATATATACTTCAATATGACTTTGAGAAATCAAATGTTTTTAAATTATTTTTGATAAACCTAATAAGATTGCAGTTCTTCAATCATGATATAACCTGTTTTGACTGCATCTTGCTGTATGTTTATAAATCATAATTACATTGTTTCTGAGTACAAGAACTGAATACTGCATTTCCTGGTAAATATAATCATCAGTCATAATGACTAGTTCTACCCCTATGTCTTGGTAGGTATTCATTCATGTGTAGTGCGTCTTGGGCAAAGTAAATCTGACAGAGCCTATCCCTCTTCTCATCAGACCACAGCTGATATCCTATGACTTGAAAGCTTTCCTTGGTCATAAACACATTGCCATTGACTTCGAGGAACCTTCCATGCCGGCTTTTGACTTTGGTCCAGCAAGCCCTCTCTGCCCAGCATATAACATTCATTAAAAGAATAGTGTCAAACAAGGGTGTTTGTGTTAGTCTGGTACTGGCTGTTAATTAGGCAAGGTACACATTGATAAAACAGCTTGAATCAGTAAAAGGTTTACAGTTTAACAGTATTTATGGTTCAATATCTTCCCTTTCTCTATCTTTCATTTAGGCATGGCGTGACAATATGATAGCAGAACAAGCAAAGACACCAAACTATGAAAAACCAAAACTGCTGGTTGAGGACATTGCCCTCAAGATCCGTGATTTGGACAGAGAAGTTAATTATCTTTTGTACAAAGCCAAGAGCTACAAGGCAAAACCAAAGACAAAACCTCAAGAAAAGAGTAACACAACAAATTCCACAGACAAAGCAGACTCTACAAAGAAACCTAAAGCAGAAAATGAAACAAAAGGTAAGGGAATGCTGTCTCTCTCTACCATAACCTTTTTCTGTGTTTGGGGAAAGAAATTATGGTCTTCTTATCTACATCAAACCCGAGGAATTTTAGTTTCTTAAATTGACAATATCCACATTTTCTCCATTCATAGTTTTAGCTACAAGACCAGTTGTATTGCATTACTTTTCCTTTTTCAAACAGCTATTTTAAGTGAACATACTGTTTCATGCTAGACACAATCGTCAGGCCACGAGTGCTGTTTTTTTTCTTGGCTATTTATATATACGCGCCACTGGTGCCCTGTGGGTAATCTATTTTGGTGGTTATTTTGCCAAAAGTTGTTTATTTATTTATTTGGGTTAGATTATTTTGCTTGTTTTTATTTATTTTTTATCTTATATATTTATTTTTATTTGAATTGGTGTCTTATTAACATAGTAAAAATTTGTTTGTATCGCTTGTTTAATAGTTTTGTTTAAGTTTGGGAAGATCATTAAAGCTATTTATTCAATTTTGGGGTTGATTGCTGTAGTTTATTCTAACTATTACTTTGGCAGGAGCAGTTTTTAATTTGTTTATTACTTCATTCATTTATTTGGATTGATTATCTTTACTTGTCTTTTCTAATGATTAACTTATCGGGATCAGTTTGTTTATTTATTTGGATTAATTTAGATTAATTTATTTTACTTGCTTTTTATTATTTATTTATTATGCTGTATATTTTTATTTACTCTTTTCAGTTTTTGATTTTTAAGTAACGTATTTTTTTTTTTATCATCATAGCTATGTTTCTCTTCCGATTTTTGGTTTGATTTTATAGTCTAATATTTTGGTCATAATGGTTTAATTTGTTTATAATTTACTTTATTTATTTGGGTTCATTGATTTTGTTTTTTAATTTTTATTTATTCTATTTTGTCTATTCTAACGGGTGTGATTTGGTAATTTGTTTGGGTTAATTTATTTTACTTATTTCATTGTCATTTATTTATCTATTTATTTTATTTATTCAGTTTTCGATTTTTAACAAATGAAAACATTTTTACTACATTACTTAAAAATTGAAAACAAAAAAAAATTAAATAAACAAAATGACAATAAAATAAGTAAAATAAATTAACCCAAACAAATTACCAAATCACACTCATTAAAAATAGATGAAATAGAATAATTAAATAAAATAAAACAAAACAATCAATGAACCCAAATAAAGTAAATAAACAAATTAACAAACAATTATGACCAAAATATTAGACTATAAAAATCAAACAAAAATTGGATGAAAAACATAGCTATAACTGTTATATAAAAAAAATGTTACTAACAAACCGATCCCAATAAATTAATCGTTAGAAAAAACAAGATAAATAAATGAAGTAATAAACAAACAAATGAATGAAGTAATAAACAAATTACAAACTGCTCCTGCCAAAATAATAGAATAAACTACAACAATCAACCCCAAAATTGAATAAATAGCTTTGTCTTCTCAAACCTAAACTATCAAATATGCGATACAAATTTTTACTACATTAATAAAACACCAATTAAAATAAATAAATATACAAGATAAGAAATAAAAATAAATAAAAACAAGCAAAATAATCTAACCCAAATAAACAATTTTTTGGCAAAATAACTACCAAAATAGACTACCGACAGTGCATCACTGGCCCGTATATATAAATACGAAAAAAAAAAACAGCATTTGTGGCCTGACGATTGCGTCTAGCATGAAACAGTCTGTCACCTGTAAGTGTTGACATCAATGTTCACTTTTATATTTACACATGCTCTCTGATATTGAGCACTTTATCCCATAAATATAGCACAACTTAAGAGTATTTCTTTTATATATATATATATATATATATATATATATATATATTTTTTTTTTTTTTTTTGTTAATCATTTCAAGGCAATAAAGCTACTAAAATGAAGAAGGTACTGAGTGAGAGGACAACAGGAAAAAAGCATTAAGGAGAGAGAACAATAAAAGTATAGGAATTAAGACTGAAGATAATGATTGACATTGCATTTAAATTTTTGGGAATGTCAAAGTTGACTTCAAGGCAAGAAGCCAGAATTCCACAAGCAAGAAGTGCAAGAGATGAAACTGTTAGCATAGAACTTAGTTACATCTAGCCATTTCAACATTAAAATAACAAGACCTTGCAGCCAATCTTGTATGCTTAAATTCATAAAATCTAGACAAGAGGAAATCTCATCAGAACAATTACCATAAAAATATTTATAGAAAAGGTATGCTATGTTAGAGTGGTGGGAAAGTTAGGCATCTACAAGTATTACAATTCACTCCAGCTAAAGTATTGCCTTAATGGTATATAATACTTGTAACATATTTTACATGGTTGTCACTTTTACTGGAAAATAAGTATCCAGAATCTAGCTCTTATCAAAATTCATAAACCCATCTCATCACTAATATGTAAAGTAACATTAGAGAAAAGCTTATGTGTACTTTTTTTCTTAATTATTGCTCATGGATATATTTTTTACTATGTTCATTGTAATGTAAAATACTTTATTGCTTTGATAACATTGGAGCTAATTGTTTGAACTGCACATTAATTCTGAAAGGAAATTAAAGTTCAGTATTTTTGTTATAATCTTTCTCACTCTTAACATGAAGAACAGTTATTGCCAATTGATTCAGTGTAACTTAAATATTGTTCAAAACTGAACAGTCCAAACAATTTACATTCTTGAATACCAATCTGTCTTAACTCAGTTTAATGTCAAAATATTTACTCAGTTATTCTAAGCATGTAACATATTTTTTTAATAAATTTCTTTACTTCCTTTAGATATTTAAATGATGGTGGATAAAGAGGAAAAAAGCAATAGGCATAAATATTTGCATTTAACTTTCAAGCTGCTTTACTAAAATATATTAATGATTTTTAAACTTTAGAATCATTAATCTTTACACAGTCATACATTACATTTATTTCCTAGTTTAGGTCCATAAATTTAAGGCTAATTTTATATAAAAATAGAAAAACTCTTTGTGTATAATTTTGAATTCTAAAATGGTTAACAGAATTCTCATATGTCCAACAAGTGAAATTGGATCTATTTAAACATTATTTGGTTCCTAGTATTCCTAAACTGAAAGATGATGCCAAGATCATATAAAATATTGGAAATAAAATGAGTTTTGCGATAAATAGCATCAGAGAAACATTTACAATTTTTTTTTTTTCATTTTTTAAGGCAACAGGTTACAACCAGGAAAATAGTTTGTCTATAAAACAGGAATATTTTATTTGATATTTTGTTTTCTGAAACCTATTAATCTTTAAAAATGTTATCAAAGATTAGATATTACTCCTGACTTAGATACTGTGTTTCTTTTGAAAATTTATCTTAAAGATAAACACATTTTGATGCTTTCATCATATTAGAAAATACTAACCATTAATTTTTATACCTATAAGATATACTGTATGAGTTAATATTTTGGTTGAACCTTTAATACTTGGTGCTTCAAATTTAATGCCATTACACAATATTTGTGTAAGAGTTACTTGAGAGATAGGTTGCTTCCAGCATAAGCAGAAACATTTTATGAATTTAAGGTCTTTATTATCCGGAAGTAGGCTTAGTGCATGTATCTGTTTTCTACTCAGTGATAGTAATAGCACGTTTGAGCTGCTTCTCATTTCTGTATCTTGCCCTTGATCTCATCAGATTCTGCATCAACTGAAGAGCCTTCCTCTCCAAAAGTTGATTCCTCACCTAGTGTGGAACCTAAGAATGAGCAAGAAGAAGTTGTAATGAGTGGTGAGTCTTGCTGTTTTAATTAATGGCTATTGAAGGTCCTTCCCTTCTGAGTTTCCTTTCTTATCCCTTCTATATTAGGATAGATCTTATTCCTTATAAACAATACACTTTGCTTTTTCTTTTGAAATAAGATTGATTTATTGCTGAATGTATTAAGAATATACTTTTTTTTCTGTTACTTAATCTTTTAATAATTTTGTCATAAAAATATATAGCTATACTTACCTAGGTAAGGTAATAAATTGAAAAATATTAGAGAAATACTTACTACAAGAATTACTGTTTGTGTCAGAGGCATAAAGTATAAAAATATAATTTAGCAGATGGAAATTTGTAGGAAATTTCTGCATATTTTCCTTTTCTAGTCCAAGGTTTTGTTTTTTTTTTTTTTTTTTTTCAAGGATCATAAGTCCTAGCTTAAGCATTTCCAATAAAATGTGTAATGCAAGCTTGTATCAGTACTATAAGTGTTTTTAAAGTACTAGGATTTTCAAAATTACTGCTGTATAGCATTACTACTATTTCCTTGTTACTGTTGCAATTATATACACATTTATGTGATTTGTTAATATGCTGTATTACTTTAGTTCACTTCATTATGATATATTCAGGGCAATATCTTACCTCTAAGTATTAATACATGAAAAACTTAACTGTAGTATATATATATATATATATATAAGAATGGCACTTCCAAATGCAAGTTTGACTTTTTCACAAATGTATTTCGTATCAACATGTGCTCACATAAACTGCATATGTCATTGCCTGTATTAAATATATAAAGTATTTTTTAACATGTAAAAAAAATGACAATTTCTCTGACATGTATTTCAGTGAATGGGCTTCTTACTTTGATAAAGCTGTCTGTTGTGTGATAATTATAAAATATGCAAAGATGTAAATAGTTCACTTTGGTTGAAATTTCTAATTTGATTAATTTTGGCTTTTACTGTGACTTTTTTATTTAATCTTAGAGTTGACAAAATTGGTCAAATAGTTAAGTAAATTTTGCTATAATTATTGATATAGGATTAAAGGTAATTTTATTGCAAAAAAAATATTCACAACTGATTTAAATTACTATTACAAAAATATAAGGCATGAACTGAAATGATTGCAGCAAAAGTAAACCAGAGTATATTATGAAATTGTAAAATAAGAAATGCTCATTGTATATAAAATAATTGTCTTAATAACATAAATGAAAGTAAACAGATACAAATCATTTAAAAGAAATAGTGACTAAATCTGTTTTACTGTACAAAAATGAGAAATTTTCATAATAGAATTTTTAATGTTTGGTAGGAACAACAGTTTGTAGCAATTAACTGAATTTCAAAGACAATATTTAGATATGCAGTTCAAAATATGTGTTATTTCGTTTTGTTACCTTTCACCATCTTTGAGGCAGCTTCTCCCAGTGATGAACTGATCTAAATGATTCTTACAAGCTTCCATAAAATTGAATTAAGAGAATTTTGTAGAGATTGAAATAAGTGTTGATATGAATATGCAAGTTCAGATAAGTACAGTAGGTGTAGTAGATCCCAACTAAGCTGTAACAATTTCTGCTAGTTCTTCAGAAACATGAGGTCTGGTGTTTTTATTCCAGGCACCTTTCATTGATTACTGCCTTTAACTGATCTAATTCAACATCTGATTTTGCAGAGATAATAATAATAAACAATTCCCTTCCAATTCCAAATACACAGCATCACCTTCTTCAGATGTAAATCAACTTTTGAAGTGGTCAATGGTGGCCTATTTCATTTTCCCCAAGACGTTTTCACTTTACATTGTTGTAAACGGTCCATTTTTCATTGTCAGTGACTGTTCTTTTCAAAAATGGGTCAATTTTGTTGTGCTTGAGTAGGGCATTGCAGATTGAAATGCAGTCTATTAAATATTTTTTCTTTTTGTTAAATCAGGAGGCACCCAAACATTGTATGCAAGTGTCTTTAAATTCCTTACATTGCTCATCTGAGATATTTGGAGTATTTCTGCAATGACTCATGTTGTGTGATTATTTTTAATCAGCATTTCAATTTTGTCATCAACCACTGTAGGCCTGCCAAAACGTTTTTGGTCTTCTTGATTAAAATTTCCAATTCTGAACTTAGGAAATCACTTACAAACTGTACTCTCAGGGATGACACCATTTTTATAACCACACATCTTTTATGTTGTTTGTACAGTGTTTATTCCCTTTTTAGAAATAAGAGCATCAAATAACAAATGAAAACATTTTATTTCATTTGCACTTTTAACATTTCACAAACCACTCCCAAATTGTATAAGGAAGAAGTATTAAAATATCACCTTTCAGAATCTGTCATAAATTTCAGTTGTTAAATAAAACATGTTCAAAATCCACCTATTGAAAAACACTAAATTTAAATGTTAAATGCATTAGATGATTAAGTAAAAATTAGTTTTAAAATGTTAATATAGAGTTTCCTCAATTTTTTTCTTTTGTTTTATGGGAAATTAAAATTTAAAAGAATAAAACCGAATTCTGTATCATGTGAATGTCAATTGTGAACTGATTGGTTAAAAAAAATACTGGGATATAATGTGCCACATCCAATTCAACAATGTATCATTTTTTTTTATGCATGTGTGAAAGGTTGGCCATCTGCATAACAATATTGTGTTAAGAAGAGATGCACTTCTAGCATTGATTGAAATAGTCTTGATTAAATACCTTTTTATTTCACTTATTTTTGATATTTCATTTTTTTCAGACACAGAAAGTGCCAAACCAACAGAAAAAAATAGCAAAAAAGAACCGAGCAAAGAAAGTCCTTCACAGAGAAATAATGGAGAATTGTAACATCGGTTGATCTTAGTATTACTTTAAAGTTTGGTTGGTTTGTATGCTTGACCTGTGTATATGTGAGTGAGAAAGTGTTTTTTTTTTTCTCTCAGTGGTTCATCTCACTGTAAAAAGATGTTCCCCATTGTTAGCCAGCAAATCTCTACACACAGTCAGCAAAACTCTACACACCTGACACTGCTGTCATCTGCTCAGAGACATAGAGAAAAAAACTGAATGACTCATCCTTTTTTTTTTTTTCTTCATCCTCCTCTTCCTGTTGAGTAGAATAGAGCCTGGTGACACTTGACTGTTCTGTTGACAAGTTTTTTAATCTTTCTCCATCTTGTTTCCCTTAACATTCCACTAACAGGGAACAAAACTGATTTCAGCAAGTTACTTTGATTTGGTCCCTTATCCAAATTGACTAATGCAATTTATCAACACAGCCTTCTCTCCTTCTTTTCTATTTGTTATATAAAATTTTTTTTTTTTTCTTTTTTTTTTTTTTATTAGATTGCTCATTAAATGCATCTTAGAATCAGTACAGGAGTGGAGAATATGTTGGAAAGGCAACTTCCCTACATCAAATCTAGCATATTTCATATATTCTACAGTTTGTTCAATTATTTCATGACCATAGTTTTCTTATCTACAAAATTTAATTTGTCAAATTACTTTTAAAATGCAGTTCTATAAAAAAGATATGTAATGACATTATTTTAACCTGAAAATTTTTTTAATGATTTGACAGAATATTGGATTGTTTCTTCATTCTAGTTGGTTATTTCTATAATTATGCTAAAGTTTCTTAAATTTATACATTTTCCAAAAGTGGTTCATTAGATTTACATATTTACAATTCTGAATATAGATATTAAAATTTATTTTAACTCTTTCTGCTGTACTGCATAATGTATATAGGCGAGTGGGGGAATGTTGATATAAACCTTATTTTCAACAGTTTTCAAGTCTTGGGAGTGAAATCTTTACCAACTTTCCACACTTACAGTTGATGCTTGTCTCTATGCTTGATTATTTACTAACAGATTTTATCTTTTGTCTTTATTTTCTACATGTGAATGATATTTGCAAGCAATTTAGCAAAAGGCATTTAGTTACTAATTTTAAAGTAGAAAGGCTTTAATATTTTTTTTCTTGTAATTGTTTCTATATATAATTTCAGGAAATCTATTTTGTTTAACCCTTCCTGTTGCTGTGTGAATGTTGATAAATATTAGTGATATTCTTCTCAATTACCTTTCTCTCATGCACTATTAACATCTAACGGGTAAGATGACTTCTCATCTAAGAGAGATAGAAATGGATGAGACATTGTAATCCTCATTCTACTGTTGACAGCTGGTTGCTATAGAAACAACTTTGTACAAGGAGCACATGTTCTTTTGGTTTCATTCTTACTTTTGTTGAAGTCATAACCATTTACCATAGATATATTAAGTCTTTACTTTAAATAGCAAAACTACTACTAAACCATTACTTCTAAAAAAAAAAAAAAATTAAAAAAAAATTTCATATAATTTCAAACATACAATTTTTTTCCCCAATGATAAAATATTTTAAACACTGATGTCACAAAGACTTTCATACAAAGATTTTTTTTTTTTTTTTTTTAAAAAAACAAGTGATAATCAGTAATTAACTAAAAGCAAAGCAAAATTTACTATCCGTGGCCTGAGTTATTTATTTACCTTTTGTGTGTTTGTAACCATAAAAGAAAAAAGTGAAGTAAATATCTATTTTATGATTCTTAGCAACTCTGGCTACAAAGAAATGAGATGTATGCACTTATCTATTTCCAATGAACAACAACATTTTTTTTTTTTTTTTTTCAAAAATACTAAAAAGAACTTTTTTTTTCTTCTCTCTAGATTAATTTCAAATTCTTTTTTTTTTTTGTGAAACATTATTCCTAACTTTTTTTTTTTTTATTGAAATCATTTGCACTGGTGAATTTTTCCTTTTTAAATGTTCTCTAAGAGTTAATGCAATTGTGTTAAAACATTGTTTCTCCCCAATTGTTATTGCATTGTCTTAAGGGGAGAGTGAAGTAGGGGTAAAAAAAAAGGCTAAAATTGATCTGTTTTAAAATACAGAGAATTGGGTAAAAAAAGCCTTTTATTTTTCTCTATTGTTGTAATTGTTACTGTTGTTTCTTTTCACTCTCCCAATGTTTGTGGGGATCTGCTGACTGTCTTCATTATGCAATGACAGACACATGCACATACCTATTTTGTACCTGTGGTCTCTATATACCTGGTGATCTTTCTTGAGACACTGGATTTTTTAAACAAAAAAGAAGCAGTTAAAATATATAGGGAAGAAGTTTTTTTTGTTCTGTCCTTTACTTCAATCCCCCTATCCCAATTGGAAGTTGATGAAGAGGAGGATTCCTTTTCCCATTAAACTTATTTGTGATTCTCCAAGGACAAATCTCCAAATGACTTTATTGGAATTAACAAGACAAATACAACTCCAGAAATAAATATAAAAAATGACTATTTATTTTTTTCTCAAAGAACTCTCCCAAAATAAGCAAAGAAAATATTTTTTTTTATCCCTTTTACTTACTCTTTTTCCTTTTGATAATGTCTCCAGTTTGTGTGCATCTGCAGAGTGGACTTTGCTAATAGAATTTTTTTCCCTACACATCATAAAAATTGTTTTTGTAACTATTCAGGGTTCTCTTCTCTGTCTTGTCTTCACTTCAGTCTCCAAAAAGGTTAAACTTCAAAAAGCATTTTTTCTTTCTTTAACATTGCTTAATTCATTTTGTTTCTTATGACTTAACATTGATCTTTTGCTGCTGTTTTTCCTGATGTACTTTACTCCCAAGTGTAGAAAAGTTAAATCAAAATCCCTGATTAGTTAAACAAGGATAAATACTTGTCCATAAATAAAAAAAAAAAAAAAAACTAAATACAATTCTAGCAGTTCTCTCTAAACAAAGCTGTATGATTCAGTGTATGCTGTGTGTATCATGGAAACATTAATAAAGAAACTGAGTCTGAAATGACCCAGTCTTCTGCTGTTTTCTTTTTAAAAAAAAAATGTCCTGTTTTGTCTGTTCAATTTTCTGATATTCTCACATGAAATGAGTAATTTTGGTTTCTGATGTTAATAACTCCTATTTAGTATCAAACTGATCAGATTATAAGAATATAACAAAACTGAGTTTTTATATTACATACATTTTTATGAAGAACTAGAAAGATGTATCTGTCAGATTTTTATTGCTAATTCTAAGTATTGTGAAGGGGGTGAAGATATTTCTAAATACCTATGCTTTAATTAAACTATTCTTCTTTAGTAGGCTGGATATGCAATTTACAGTTTTACATTTCTCTTATCTTTTACACTTTAGGTTTTAAATGATGATTTAGCAGATCCGATCCACACTCTTTAAAAAATGGGGATGTCTAATCCAAACCTGTATTCACTAAAATAATGTTTATAATGGTATTCTAGTCTATAAATCAGAATGAAACCTATTTACACAAAGTATAGCTGGAAGGCCCAAATTTTATAATGAAAGGTGTGTGTGTGTGTATATATATATATATATATATATATATATATGCATGCATGCACACAGGTTGGACATCATGCTCAATCTAAGAACAGGATTGTTTAGACAAGAAACTGCCATTAGGTGTGTTAGTACCACAAAGCCTATTGGATCATCTTATAAATAAATACAGGCAAGTTTATCTGCAAACTCCTCCAATGTGGATATATTTAATGATGCATCCATAAAATGCCAAAAGGCATTCTACAAAAGCAAGCATAATGCTTGCTTAAATTTTGGAGGATGTGGGCTGTTGTAGAAATTACAAGAAAATCAAAACAGCAATGAAAATTATTTAACTTTTGCCCTACAATGTAAATTAGGTGCCTCCAATAATTCAATAAAAAAAAAAGTATAGCATCATGATAAAAGCCCCAAATTTAATAAAAACAAAGTATTTAAGTATTTTTAAAAAAAAAATTTTCCTCCTTTCTAACACATTCTAAATTTGGCTCAAAAATTTTTTTTTTTTTTTGTCAACTTTGTAAGACTTGTGGTAATGGACATTTTTAGTGTAGCAGTTTCCAGTGTAAAACACATTAATTTGGGAATTCTTGCAAAAATCACATTGTCTGATTTTAATGAAACTTTCAGGACTTATTCAAAAATGAATGAATTTATTTTTGAAATTTTTATTTTTAGAAAATCTTGCCCCCAAATTTTTTTTTTTTTTTTTTTACGTTACCCATTTCTCCCAACTTAATTTTATGAAATTTTCTAGGATTTGAAAAAGGGTTCACAAATTGTTTTATATTACTTATAAGCAGGACTCCTTGGAAAAATAAGTCATTAATTTTTTTTTTTTTTTTTTTTTTTTTTTGCAACTACTCCCAACTTTTTAAAACTCTGCTCCAAATCGTAAAATAAACACTGCAATAAAAAGATCTAATTAGATAAGCTTTTATTTGCTTTTCTGAATAACATGCATTAGGGACGTTATTGTCTGAAGAAAAGAAAAAAATTTTTGATGAAAAATTAATTTTTACCAGAATTTTGCATTTTTCTTTAATTTTTCAAGAATTGTTTTCACTTTTCTTTGTTTAAAAAAACGTTTTAAAATACTTCCAGAGTACAAGATAGGTTTTTAAGTTATTAATTGAAGACTATATTTACTAAGCAAAAACTAAAATCTCAATACAAATCATACTCCCAAAACTTTCTACCCTAATTAAAGATATTTTTGTGTGTCAAAAATGTTTTGTTTTTTTTGTTTTTTTTAGTATGATGTATTATAAGTGATATTATGGTTAAAAGGTCACGTGTTTCAAAGCTTGCCACCCTTAGAGAAAACTCCTTGACAAAGGTTTTCAGCTGCAAGCAATATTTTCATTTCACTTCTGTGTTTTATCATCCCTAAGTTTCAACAGGCTTTTTAAATCTTGAAGGGATGATTTCTAAAGTTTTTTTTTTTTTCCTATTTCACTAAATATTTTTAATTTTGCTATGTATTCATTTTACTTTATAATGTGTATATTTTTCATAGTGTGTGTCATGCATAATTTGTTTTGTTTATTAGTTTTTTACTTAGTTAACAAAAATAATTTAATTTTTTAGTTTATTTTAAGTTTTTCTTTTTTTGTGAATTAAGTAAAATAACTTTAACAATTCATAACCATCAAAGTATAGTAATTAATAATAAAGAATACAAGTATATTATCTCGGTTAAAAAATTTAATAACTGAGAGTGAGAATAATTTCATTTTTAATTTAGTAACTGAGATAATTAAAATTGTTATCTCGGTTATCAATTTAAAAATTTAATAGTTGAGAGTGAGAGTTATTAAATTCTCACTTTCAGTTATTAAATTAATTTTATCGCAATTTAATTTTTATTTCATCAATTTAAACAATAACTGAGTGAGATAATTATTAATATAATAATTTTATTAATTATTATCAGTTATTAAATTAAGAATAAATAACTTAATGTAATATTAATAATTAATAAAATTATTTATCATTATCTTCGCTATTAAATAATGAAATAGCATTATAGAGGTAACACAATAATGTAAGAAATTTTTATGGTATTTTAAATTATTATAAGAAATAAAAAAAAAAAAAAAAAAAAAAAGAATCGTTCTTACATAAAATTCATAAAACTGTCAATTCTGGTGCACCATACTAAACATGTCAACACATTCAGCATCAAATTATCAATGGAAATGTGAAAATAACAAAATCCTGAGGTCAGAAAATTTTATGCCATAAGTGATATTTGTTTCAGAACAGATTAATTTAACTTTAAATTTACTAATTTTATGGAAGCAACATTTCAGAAATGTATATTTTATTTTAGCGGGATTTTCAAAAACAAAAAAATAAGTTTAGCTTACATTTCTCAAAAAAAAAAGTTAAAAATAGCAGTTTCAATTGGTTTTTCAGAACAATCAACTAAAAATCATTCAAATTTCTATTTGAAATACTCCACAGTATTTTTTTTTCTTTCTGGAATTAGCTTTCAATTGAAACTGGGGGAAAGCTTCAAAACAAATTTTTCCTCTATGAAAAATACATTTAAACCTTAGGTATACACATTTTTGGAGGTACCTAATGTTAATAGTGTGGCAAAAATTTTTGTAAAGTTAAACATTTTGCTAATTTGTCAGTTGAAAAAGCTATTCAATAGAAACAATTTGAAGTTGTGCTACAGGGTACCAACAGTATAGAAAAATAATTATAAATCATAATAGAAGAAATATTGGCTGGATATAATAGCAAGGAAGCCCACAGAGTAAAAGAGAAGTGTCCTTTGAACAGCGTGTACTTGGTAAGAGATGTTGTCTATGGAGGTAAGGTGATTAGTGATGGCAAAATCAAATACCACATAATCTGCTGCTGGGGGTGAATGAAAAAAAGCACTTTTATAACCATAGAATGAGTCTGAACAGAAAATACAAATGTACCACCACATTTTCTACCTACTATTGGGATGTTACTAAAAGTGCCAATTATTACATGGAAGATACTGTCCAGATTGTATAATGGAGTTGGAGAATATTGTAATTTGTACCTAAGTAAGAAATTACTAGTTCTACAGCAAATGAGTGATCAGTTATTGAATAAGAAAAACCAGTTGATGGCTGTATGTAGGCATAGGAATAAATATTTAATTAAAAACATACATTCAGGGTAATGGATACTTACATCCTTAGATTATACAATTCAGATTATGTTGATTAGGTTCATATTTTATCTGCCTGGCAATTGTTTTACCATATGAAACTGAGCAGTGTTTGATTACCATCTTAATATTATTGTATTAATATATATGAATATCCACTATAAAAAAAGAATGTCAGAAAATAAATCCATTAATTTTTCAGAAATTGCTTTGTTTGATTTGAAACTGATCAGACATGGGCTTTTAAGAAAAATAATCTGAATGAAGAAATGTGCTTTCCTTTAAAAGTGCAACTAAATCTTTGTCCTACAAAAGAGGACTCCAGTTCGATCCCTACCAGAAGACGCATTTTCTTTTTACATTTCTTGAATATGCAGCCTGATAATGATACTACAGACGGTTTAAAATAAAAATGGCCATTAATTATTAGTATCCACTATATAATAATTATATATATCGAACAAAAAGGAAATTTTTTTTTTTTTCCATTGCTCGTAATCATTAGGATTGTTAATTAGCCAAACTTGTATAGGTGACAATTATCTACACTCAATTCTGATATAGATGAGAAATGGGCAATAATCATCATATTTTGATTCTGCAGCAATTTGCAGTTTTTTTTGGGTTTTTTGGGGGTTTTTTTAATACACTTTACTGTACAAGGCCATATTTAGGGAGTATCTTGCAAAAATATTCCCACGTGTCCCATTGGAGAGGAAAAAAAAAAAGCACTGAAGGTGCTTTGGAGTGACCATTGATATAATACAAACTTAATTACAGTTATGATGTATAGAATTACTAAAATTAATAAAATTGCTACTAAATTTGTTTAAGATCCTTTAAACTTGAAAAATAAAAGGCCTTGTCATAAATTTCTACAAATAAGTACAGTAGAAACAGACCATTTTCTTTGTCTTTACATGCACTTAACCAATTTATGCTGGTCAAACTTGCAATTGATGTAAGTGGAATGCTGGTGTAACATTTTTCTCTTAATTCTGTATATCATCCTTAAAGATGTGTTTGCATTCATCTATTGAACACTTTCAACCCATCTCAGATACCTGGAGTGTGATCTTATTTATTTGACAAGAACCTCAGAATTTTCAGCTTCTGATTCACTGCATTTACTATTGAGCCATACTTGGAAAGTATATTTAACGAGCGGTACAGTAAAATATTTAACGTAGCATTTGCAAGGTTCACAACATGCCCAGATCACACAATGTATTTATAGTAAGTTTTCTTGACTAGTTAATTCTTTTATTTCCATCAAATTTCAAAAGTTTTTATCCAATGGATTTTTTTCATAACTGAACAACATTTAAGTAAGATGCACATGTAGGACAAAAACAAACATTTTTGAATTAAAAAAAAAAAAAAAAAAAAAAAAATACTGATATGTGGTTTCCTTTCATGTTAATATAAGTTTACGGTACATCCTAAGTTTACAATGTGGGTGTGTGATAGGATATCTGTGGCATTAAGAGTTTGAGTTCTTTGGGATTGTCTCCCTTGAACAATATTACACTGTGCAACACTATTTGTAAGTAACTGAATGCCTTATAACAGATTAACCCAATTCTTGTGGGTGAAATTGGGTAGACAAAACTATTTGGAAGCTATTGATGATTATGCTAATTGGCAGGTAGAAGCTCTTCAAACTGCTTACAGATGGTGACTTGATTTTTAAAAAAAAAAACACACCTATCCCTGACCAATGAAAATACCTTCCAGATATTCAATGCAGATTGAGTGCTTGGGCATTTTGACGTGGTGTAATGGTTAGCAAGATTGTCTCACCACATCAGTTATGACTGAGCACTCATTGGGTGCTTCATACTTTCGACCTTGTGTCACAACTAAGCTACACTTAATAAAATTGCTAAAACAAAGTTTTAAAAAATAGCAGAATTTCATGGATAATTCATCAAAAACAAAGCACTTGTATTATTATTGTGGCTTTTTTTTCCCCTTCATAGCCCTGTGAATAACTTTCACTGTTTGCTTTGATGTCTAAATCTAGACAATGTAAAATTTTGTCATCAGTTTTAAAAATGTTGCCTCTGAGAATGCTTAAATTTAGTTTCTATGATTAAGGGAAAAAATATTCAATTTTTGAAATGAGATTTGATATATCTATTTGTATACTTCTTGTATTTACTATGTTACTAGATGTGAAATTCTATTAATGATACTATTGATTATATCGTTACTTTATTGAATAAAAAGCAAAACTTGTTTAGTTGGAAATGCTTAATGTCGATGTCCCTCTAACTTGAGAAATCCAACCGCAAAATGGTTCTAAAGAGACAAATATATAAAGGGATGCTGAAATATTCTCAGTGTGAACTACTTACCAAAATCTGACAACTAAACACCAAATTTTTTTAAGGGCCTCTTTGTGTGGCTGAAAAATTTTCAGTATCTCCTTAGAGTGGTATTTATTTATTTTTCTTTTTTTAATAGATTATTTCATATTTTACAAAATAAAAACCACTGACCACTGTTATTGACCAATTGCTAGAGCACAAAATTTAAAAAGGAAAGATTAAAAAAAAAACCCAACTTGCCAAAGGATATGACCAGGTTTACCACTCTGTAGTGAAAGGATTCTCTATAGGGTTAAATACACGAATGAGGAGAAACAACAAATGAACAACAAACACCAAAATGTAAATTAATAAGATTTAATTATAGCAAGATGATGCATGAAAACTTGAATGCAATGGAATGTGTGGAAAGATATTTGCATCATATATCTGAGATAAAAATAAGGGATTTCTCTTTTCCCTTTTCTCTCTGTTGTTTTATATTTTTCTTTTGTTCTCTTTACTTTCAGTTCAGTTCCTTTCATGAGAGCCACAATATCTTTTTGATATATTGTTCTTTCTTCAATGATATGGGTTTTAACCCAAAAAGTTGGTTGTTTACTCTATTCTTCATATATTCAGCAATGTGGAATTCATCATTTGGGTAGGAAGATTCAACACTATAGGTTGTAGCCTGCATCCAATTGAGTGGGTCGCGCATACTTGTCTTATGTGATTATCACACTTAGTAATTCCCCTATGCATTTGATATAAGCAGCAGAGAGTGTTGAATTGAAAATTGTCTTCATTGTGTGATTCCCTTTGTTTGACAGCAACAAGTAAAAAGATTCAGTTTTCAATTGATTTTGTATTGTGAGTTGGGGATGGCATTCCTTCTTTTCGGTTCAGTGAATCCATTTGCATAATGGTTTCATGGCTGGTCTGACACCTTTGAGATTTGTTGCCCCAACTGATTCCTTCTAATATTTCTCACTCAACGTTTCATACTTGATCATGTGATTCTGTACGTGTGTAAGAATCTATTTTTAGCTTTCGTTCAGACATGTTACTGGGGTCACCAGCCTGTCTAACCTAATTATTCTTATAGTCAGTGACTACTATTACAGATTAAGAAAGAGTAGTTAATGTAGTATATTATTAGAGAGATGTTTCGCTAAGTGTAGAATGTGTGATAAGGGTGATAACATCACATAACATTTCTTGGCCTATATGCCAAGATTCCAATGACATGCTTAAATTTTTTTTTTTTTTTTTTTTTTTTCAAGGAATTCACAGCCTTCAAAATGGTGTGATATAATATTGACTTAGTTTAACCATTTTAAACCATACAACAAATGGTAAGTTTTGATGATATTAATCTAGGTACCTCTACAGCTTCATGATACCTAATGTTTAAAATGAATTTTTAAAAATGAAAAAAACTTTCTTGAAGCTTTTAATGAAGTCCTCTACCCAGTTTCTGAAATCAGTATTCTGATATGAAGTTATTGAAATACAGATTTTGGGGCAGTGAGTCAGGCCGAGAACTTTTCAGCATTCTCATAAATTCCTTTCTGTTGATTTTAAGCCCACGTTTTCAATTCAGTAGATCTGCTAAAACTGACTATACTAGCTACTTATGTCTCTTAAGTATAATATATATATATATATATATATATATATATGTGGTGCAGTTCAATTTACATTACATGAATCATTCATACAAAAAACATTTATTAAATTTGTTCGCGAAGATGTATTCTCGCCATTTATATCATTAACTTCTATATCTGTTTTTTGTATGAATGATTCATGTAATATATATATATATATATATATATAATATATATATGCGCCACAATCTTTATTCCCCAACAAATTTCATTAATAAGGTTCTGAGGGTAAATTTATTGTGATGTCAACCAAAATTTTTTTTCTATTTTTATTTCCTTGTTTTGAGTTGAACTAACCATACCATAATGGCAATAGTCGTAATGATGGTTTAGCTGTATAATAATGTTAAACAAGATGATATCAGCAAAAAATGATATCTCGTAACTGGATCATATGTAGGAATGAGATTATAGTAATATCCTATGATTGGTGGACACTTGATACAACTTATGACAGCAGGGAAGCTTGTATTTATTGAATATAACAGCGGCTGGTGTACAGATAAAGCTTATTTCTAACAAAATCTTATTATAATTGTGCTTGTTTCTGCCTTTGTTAGTTTGCGCAACTGTTACGCCTTGGCAATTTCTCATAATGGACTATTCCATTTTGATGGGGAAGGGGGATACACTACTTGGTTTCAGTGAGAAAATAGAAGGGAAGATAGAAGTGTTTAAAGTATGTTTCAGTGAAATGGAAATGTCAATTTCAAATCATTTGTAGCCACTTCTTAACCAACCAACATCCATATTTATGATTATTGCAATATTTTGATAGAGTTATTAAGCTCAAATATTTCATGATGTGATAGAAGAATTTCTATGGATATTTGTCATAGAAGTCACCATGAGCTTATTCAATCATTAACTTAAGAATTAAGATTCATCAGAAAATTTAAATAGATCCGTTAAAATTTCAGTTTTTCTTTTTAGTACTTTATTATTAAGTTAGTAAGGGATTACTGAAGACGTTAAAGAAACCAAATAAAAGTTTGTTTTTTTGGGGTTTTTTTTTTTTTTAAAGTGAGATCTACCTCACCAAGTTCTTCAGTGGACTGATATAAATACAATGCAATTTAGTGTTCTATCAATCATTTAGACTTGTGTCATTTTTACTATGCCATGTTTGACAGATACATTTTTCAACCTACTTGGGTGTTTGCGGAATCTCCCAGAAGTTGGTGGGTAAGGGATCGATTTAGAGAATACTGAATGCAACATTGTGTGACTGCATGGTGGTATCATGGAGAGCTGAGTTCAAATTCCAGTCAAGTTTGTTGCATTCACATATGTACAAATAACCTTGAAAAAGATATACATCTGTCTCTTCTCTCAGTTCAGCTGGGTAGTTTTAAAATTATTGTGTAGAAAAATGACTGACCATCTCTACACTTAATTGTTTAAACATGGACTTGTCCATTAGCTATGGGTAGAACATCTGCTCATAACGGTCATAAGGTATAGCATTTGCATTGTATACATTACTGTACAGAACTACCATATTCTCTATTACAGTATCATTAATCCATGTCTCTTGTGTGATTAAACCTGTTCTTCATTCAACATTTTGTTCCAGTGTTTCCTTACCATATTATTAACCAGAACTACGAGTGTTATACAAGCTTTATAACAAAAATAGAATCCACTGAAGCCCCTGGGAACCATCACCTCAGGCAGTGCCTCTCCTTCAAGAAGTGGCTGGAGTCATTATTCAGTGCCTGAAACATCCCCAAAAGTGGAAGTGCTGAATGGGCTTGAGCAATTTTTCCACAGTATTGCCATTAAACTCACTTTAAACCTTGATTGTGTGTCACAATCAGTAGGGACATGGGCACACTGAGAAATGCCCCCCCCACACACACACACTTGTAAAGATACAAAAATGGTGCTCATTTTGTCAGAATTTATTAAAATTTTTTATTAGATGAATAATTATTATTATTATAAGCTTTGTTATTCAGGCTAGTTGTTGAGTTGTTATACTCACAGCAGTTCAGCCATTGCACCTTCTAGCATTCAAGTCAGGGTGGTGCATACTACCCCTTAACCCCATAGCCTGATTCGGGTCCCTGGGCAGTGCTTTGTGACCCACAGCATCTTATCAACATTTAATGTTTTTCTGCCTACATTTATATACGTTACAAATTAAACTAAGCATGACTGACTATTAAAAGATGAAAAATTTTCATGGAGTTTTATGTCATTCTGGGTTCTCCCCCCCCCCCCCAAATCCATGAATTTGTTTCACTAAGTCTTGAAAAAACACAACATAAAATTCATTATTTTTTATCCATAATGTTGAATGTGTTAAAATTATTCAACTTTTTAGCAAAAAAAATTTCAAGTTGATTTTAAAAACTGCCAGAAAACATTGTTAATTTATTTAAGATGGAATGATCTATTATGGCATGTTTCTAATTTGTATTTAGATACATTGTATTTATTTTCAATTTTTCTAGTTGAATTGTTCATTTATATTGTATATGATCCATTATTGTACATAATTAGGTTACAATAAAATTTGTATTTTATAATACTACCTTATGAAAATTGAGATGTAGTAGAGTCGGGCAGGGTGGGGGGCATCATATATTCAGTGGGGATCCACAAGACCCTTGCACTGGCCCTGCTACGGGTGTCTTTCTTTTGAAATATATCCTAAGCATAATGTGAAAAATCTAACCTTATGGATTGAATAAAGGGTTCATTTCAAAATTCCAAGAATGTTAGTAACAAGACAGACACTTGAAGAAGGCTTAAAAGTACAACAATTGAAATGTGAATACAACAACCAAGATGAGCATACTGCTCTTATAATAACGAGGATGCTAGTTTAAATAATTGGAATTTAATTTCATTTCATTTCAAAATTTTAGGCAACAATAGGAAGGCCTGAGAGTACACCTGTCTAAATATAATGATCCATAGCACAAAAATGAGGATACTACTATGGATAACTCATGAAATAATGACAATGCTTCATCTCAGAATTTTAGTAAACATTACACTGGCTATATGGATAATATTGATCTTCAAGCAGCATATTTGTAATTTGTTTTAAGTAATAAAGATATTAAAAAAAAAGACTGTCAACATGGTGGCTTGTAAGGTTGCTAATTTAAACACAAACAAGCTTGAAAGATATCTCTCTATATCTCTGAGATGAAGTATTATGATTATAATTATTGTTATATATTATTGATTATAATATATTATCCTCATCTTCATTGCCATATTCACAATGTTTCAGCAGTTGTACACTCCGGCCTTCTTCAGCTGATTGGAATGTCTGTCTATATCTCGGAGATGAGCTATTATGATTACTTATATCATTTACATTATTCAGACTGTTATCCTCATCTTCATTACCATATTCACAATGTTTTGGCCGTTTTACACTCCAGCCCTCTTCAGGTGATTGGAATTTTGACCTCAAAGACACATGGCCCAGTGGCTAAGGACATTGGTTAGATCCAGTGACTAGACCCAAAGAGTTGTGAGTTCAATACCACGCCACAGCAGTAGTGAACTAAACTTGGAGAGTTGAGTTAAAGGGAAATAACTGAGATATCTGGAAGCAGCATGGCACATGGAACTAGAACAATCTCGCCTGGTGGACAAAATAAAGGGATCAGTTCGAAATTCCAATCACCTAAAGAGGGCTGGAGCATACAATGGCCAAAACATTGTGAATATGGCAATGAAGATGAGGATAATAGTCATGTAATAGTAATGTAAGTAGGCTTGAAAACTATTTAGACATTCAAATTTATATTGTAAGTGCATGTTCAACAAAAGCCTTAATTTTTCCCTTCTCATTGTTTTAAGTTTAACTTGTTCTGGCACAAGCCCTCAGTAGTGGAGTATCCAACTCACTACAGTAGTAATGATCCGAAAGACTAGTTTGCTTGCCATTGCTTCATGGTAAAGTTTCCTAAATTTAGCCTAGTCTGGCACAAGGTCTTAGCTGTGAGCATTGAACTCACTACACTAGTAATGTTCTGTAAGGTTAGTTTGTTAACATTACTTCATGGTAAGAGACCCTGATGTTTATCACAGGTAGTTGATTGAAACTCTGTCAAGGTCAACAATAGGAATAACATCTTTTTGCTGCTACTGCTTAGACAGGTAAAGTAGACCTAAGAGGGCTTACCGCCATATCACGTTGAAACACCAGTTCTCATATGATCACCAAAGTTAAGCTCACCATGCTATATATTACTGCTGTGAATATGTTTTTACAGGATGGAGTTGCTAGCTACACATCTTTCTAGACTGAGTGCTAATTAGAGCTAGAGGGTATTTGCATGAAAGTGAATGCAACAATTTTCAAAAACCCAGTTCTGAGTTCCAAGTAACCTTAAGGATTTAAAATCATGATAATCTTTTCTTAAAACTTTAAATCTAGAAACTAACCATGTTTACTCTGTACAGAGCCACTCAAGGTACAGGGTTACAGAGTAAGAGGTATAGTTTATGTGGGAAAGATAGTGGTTAACCTTAGACTTGAACAGGTTAAGATTGCAGTGATTGGGGAAGCATCCTCTTGGAAGTCAGTTCTACAGACCAGTTGTTCATGGGAAGAAGCTGCTTGAGTGGAATTTACATCTCACCAATGGAATACAAACAGAATGAGGGTGGTTTGCTACAATCTTTGTGAAATGGTGGGTCTTAGCTGTGAAGCTAACAACTGGTGGAACTAAGGAGTGCAGTTCATCTGAATACTTTCCATGGAAATAATGATAAAGCAGTGAAAGGCTTGTGACATTTCATCTATGGAAAAGAGGTTGTAGGGTGGAGACATTTTTAAAGACTGGGAAGCTCCTGTTCATATATGGCAGCAATACTCCATTTTCAACCTGATCTGGCTCTTGTAAAGCAGAAATCAGGTACTTACTAGAGCTGTACAGAGAAGCAACCATTTTCTAAGCATCTTTAGCAATGGATTGTATGTATGAGTTCCACTTGGGGTCTGGGTTGAGTTTTTAGCCCCAGTAGGCACTCAAAGCATGAGGCATTCCTGAGGAAAACATCTGCTCAACATGATTGGTAAGAGTTAACTTAAAAATATTTTAAGTTAGTATAACTCATTTGTGATAATGAATGTATTAATGGTAAAATTAGTCATTTGCATACAGGAAACATTTGGTATTTATTGACCAAACAGTGTGTCAGTTGAAATTTATAAAACCTTTTATATAAAATTTTTTTTCTGGAAATCAGATTTCTCAAGTCCACTAAATGTTATAGCTCTTTCTAGCATTAATGGGAATTTTCTTTTGATCTTTTATTTTTGGTGGTGTGTAAAATTAACAGCTTGTTCATATCTGGCTTTCCTTAGGTGTCTGTTGATCCAGGTAACCTTCAAGGAATTTCGAACTGAACCCTTTATCTACAGAAGAGATTTTTTATGTTTTGCTATTCATGTCTAGGGATATCTAGCAATACTAAAAAAGAACAAGATGAGATATCCTTTGGCATATATAGCAGAATGAGAACAATATATTCCCATAGATTAAATAAAGTTTACAGTTCAAAATTCCCTACAGGTTACTCAGATCAATGGATAGTTGAAAGAAGCCAGAGAACACAATAGTCAAAATGTAATAATAATATGAGGACATTAGTCTAATTGTAAATGATGATAATTCCTCATCCCAGAAATTCAAACAGAAATCAAGTTTTTATTATAATTGTGTTTAAAATTTTTTCATATTGTTATACTCTGCTTCAAAATAGATCTCTTTTGGATTCACTCTACATAGCAACTGGATGTAAATGCTAAGAAAGTAAAACCCAAAATAGGCATCGTCATCTGTGTAGGGGCTCTGAACATCACATCTGGCCCACAAAAATCCTCTCAAAAATACATTATATATATAATACCGCATAAAAGAAGCCAATCACAAACATTGTTACCAAAGAAAAAAATATGAGTTTAGGAGTCACCACATTTGCTTTTAAGAACACCACTCATAAATGACTGAAACTGATTCACAGCAAACTGGCAAGCTTCAACTGATCAGCCACCAACCTCTCTTGATATCACCATTGTAACCTTGCCTAACCAATCTGACACATGAATCAGCTCCAGTCTCTACCAATTCAACCCTTCCTTCAAGTCACTTCCCTTGCCCACAAAGAGGCAATTAGCTCACATTCTCTGTATCAGCAATACAAAGAATTTTATATTAACAATTCTTTTTTTCTTTCCCTGGTGCCTCATTGGCAGTACTTGTCGTTTTGTTTGTTTTCTCATGCTACTATATGCACGTTTATGACAATATTTTGTTATGCAAAGATATTGTAAATTAAATAAGCAAAAAAACTTTTAAATCAGTAAAAAAATAAAAACACCATCAACAAGTTTTATTTTGTAAATCAAAAAATAATAAAGAAATTAAAAATTTTCTGATATGGTAACAAAATTTGAAAAAACTATCCCCAAAACAAAATAGGATTGCCAAAAAATTGATTAAAATGTAACACACACATGCATAGATATATACACATAAATTCCTTTGTACATACATTCATGGAGAAAATACACGGATTTTGAAGTATTTTCCTACAATTATTAGTATTGAAAAATAATATTAAGATCAAAAACAATAAAATTAGTAGATTGACAACCCATGAGTAATATTGGAACTCGTTGAAGAACATCAAAACGGAAGTTTAATATTTGTAACGGAAATACAGAGTTAACTCCCTTAGATTCCAAGTCATGTTTTGTTGGACATTAGCAAAATACAACAAGCAGTCGGGTAAGTCAAGTAAAAAAAAATATACAAAACAAACCAAAAAATAGTTAATAGTAATAATAATAATAATAATAATCCTTTTTTTTTTTTTGTTGTTCTTATCCAGCCAGTAGGATGTTATCTATTTTTCTAAATTACTCTTTCTATTTTCCTCGGTTCTGTGTTTTGAACTGGGAATTTCTAAATCAAAGACTCCGGTTAATTTAGAGATTTCTGATGTGGGCGACCAAGTGTCTCGACCCGGTGTCTTGTGTCGTGGCCATCGGCAAGAAAATGATTTTAATCACGGTCGGTTGAAAATAATGAGAATTACTGCAAATGTTAAGCATGAAAAAACACATTTGTAATGAATCATCATAGTTTCAGTTGATTAAGTTTTGTGTTGCAGTATTGTTTTAGAATTTGTTTATACAAGTTTCCCTTCTTTTTTTTTTAAAGTAAAGAAAAAATAATTTATAAAAAAATACGATGAGACTTGAGAAAATTTGAAAATATTAACATAAGCATCAGATGTTTTTTGTTGTTTTTTTTTTAGCCACAATAAATTTTGTATTTACATTCTTTCTCTCAATTTTATTTTTATAGGAATAATCATTAGTATTTATAAAACTTGTTTTCTTTTTAAACCTACAATATTCTACAATGAAATGTTTAGTTAATTTTTTTCTGATGTCTACAATGGCCTTTTCTCGCTTTTTTTTTTTATTTATTTTATTTTTTTGAAGACCTTAGACAGCATATCTAAGAAAAAATTCAATAACTTGCGATTTTTCTTTTTATCTTTTCTGAGTTTTATCAAATTTGGTAATTTCTCACGTCATTTCAGGTAATAATCAGTTTTTTTTTTAGTTTAGCATTTACTTGAAAAAAATGTTTATGGTTCAGTGCAGTCGTATTTGTTTGAAAACTTTAGTTTCTGTTTATGATTTCTTTTTTAGTTCATAAATATTTATTTTATTTTGATCTTTTTTTTTACCTGTTGTGGACGAAAAAGTATTTTTGTTGGACACATCTCTTTTAGCAGGCACGTTCCTAAGATAATAATACTTTTTTCAGGAAAATATTTTATATCTTTAAAAAAAGAAAATTTGCTGAATCTAAAGTAAAAAGTGTAAAGAAAAAAAACAAAACAAATGTATATAGTATATTTATTTATATATCCAAAATTCTAACAATTTTCTATTTATTTCAAATTGAAATAGTAAATTTGTTTCTGGAAGCTTTCGCTTTTTCCTAATTTTCATAAAATGAGGACCACCCATATTTTTGCAACTTTATTCAATATAATTTTCTTTAAAATATTCCTCATAATAATTCATAAAAATTATATAAGATTTAATTATTACAACTCAGTCGGTTTTAACACGGAAGATATTTCCCAATAGTTTAAAGAAATAAAGTTTAGTACTCTCTTTAAAAAAAAAAGAAGAAATTTTATTTTAAAAGGGTCAAAATAAAAAATACAGAAAAACTTTTTTAAATGAAAATTTACACTACAGTTGCTTGGTTTGGTTAGTGACTCAAATAGTTTTTTTTTTTTTTTATTTATAATTTATTTTTTAAAAAGCGTGTTGGTCAGAAAATAAAGTAAATTGTCATCAACTTAAAATTTCTCATCGCCTTTGATTCTTCATTACACTCGAACTTTCATCGCTAGGAATCAAGTGACAACAAATCTTCAGCGCTCTCCTCAGTAGTACTGTTACCAACTTTAACATTGTTGTGGTTTTTGTACTATACTTAGACTTTACCCCCAAATCTCAAATTCTTCCAGCAGCTTTTTACAATGACCTTTATTTCGAAATTGTTCACGGGTTACAAATATTTTTATGACGATGATGATTAGTAGAAGTAGTAGTAGGGTGTTTCTCGGCACGACCTACTTCTCAAAATCTCTAACCAAATGACCAAACAGGATTTTTTTTAAAGGGGTTCAGCCGAGAACTTTTCAGTACCTATCCTTGTATACGAAATGTGTTCCATTAGTTGTTTGGATTAATTTTCTCATTATTTTTATTGTTTCTTATAAGTACATTTTGGGCTGATACAGTCTTTGGTCTTCACCATGTGTATAATTCATCCAATAAGAGGAATTTAATTTTACTATCAACAATTGTAGATCTAGCTGTATGAACAAAAAGGAAGTTCCATCCGGACAACTCCTTCCTAAGAACTGCTATTTTATTGAACAAACTCCTGAATGGATGCTCCTTTGATCACTACAGTTAACCTCTTCAAGTCAAGGGTCAACTGTTATCTTTCCTACATATCCTCATAAGCTGCACTTCTTATCTCCTCCTCTTGCATTTATACAACACCCTCATTTAGTATCACTCTACTTTGAGTGACTCTTGGGTTTTGTATTGAATGATAAATTAGTATTAAAAAATAATTTCTACCTCTCAGTTTAATTATAAAAGTTTTAAAAAATGATTGATATTACTATGTCTGTAATGTCTGACCCCCAAATCTAGAACCATTAACAGTAGACCCCCCCCTTACTGGATAAATTAAGTGCCTGAAGAAAGCAGAAGAATGCACCAGCCAAACAAAACATATTGATGGAAAATGAGAATATTAATTTATAAATTCTTGCAACTATTAATTTTAGAATTTCTGATAGATATTTCAGACAGTTGAACTAATGCTTTGTGTCATTGATATTCTTACCACAATATTTTGACCATTTTAATCTATGACCTTCATTAAGTATATAATCCATAAAGAATGGACAGTGAGAGGGGTCTTTTTTTTATTTATCTCTAACCAACATATATTTCTTTGGAATAAAAGTGAAACTTTAGACTATACCTTTTAATGATTAAGTTTTAAAATTAATTACATAAAGGATAAATGATAAGAAATGTTTATATATGACACATGACAGAGAAAGGGAGAAACCTTTCTATATATTGAATTTCAATTTTTCAAATTTGAATAAGTGTTTAATGTAACTTTAAACATCTCTGCTAAAACTTGTAAGCTTGTTAGTATAAATTTAAACTACTTTCATCCATATGAATGTTACAAGGCTAATAAAATATGTATAATTTATTATGAAGAAAAAAAGATATTACTTTGTTTTGTCTTAGATTAAGGTTACATTTTTAATACTAACATGTTTTCTTTTAGGCTTGCTTAGAAATTAGTTGAGACATTTTAATAAGGAGAATAGAACTATACTTTGATTATGTTAAGAATTAATTTGAAACCAGTTCAGGGTCTCAGAGAAAATCAGATAACATTTCATTAAGTTTTTTATTTGAAAATTAATCTATCTCTAATACTTCCTTTCTACTCATTTCCTGTTTTTGATTATTTTCTAGGATTCACTTGCTTGGAGTAACGGACAGATTCTAGGATATTTCCTTCTATAAGTTTTGGATATGGCCTTGCTGGTAATCCAGCACCCACTTTCTGCACTCCATTTGTCAATGCAACACCTTCATCCCAACAAACCTATATGAAGGATCTTTAAAGCAAGTCCTAGGATGACAATTTTCTTCTCAAGTGTACACCGACTTGACAATGCAACAAAAATACCATTGCAATAGATGTCCAGAGATCTTCCAGCACCAATCAGATTTGATTTCCCATTTTGTTCATCACCAAATATCTGACACCCCTATGAATAGTTCAGAGCCACCATTAGCAGTGATGGCACAAAAGCAACCGATCTCAAATAACAGTGGTCACTCTGCTCCAATGGATGAAGACCCAGCCAACTTCAAGTCACCAGGAGTTTTCTCTGTCCAAAAAAAGTATTTCTGTGAATACTGCTCAAAATCATTCTCTCGCAGTGGACATCTTGAAATGCACCGTCGCACGCACACAGGTGAGCGGCCTTTTGTTTGTCAATACTGCAGTCGGGCATTCACCCAGTCGAGTGCCTTATACCGGCACCACAAAACCTGTGTTAAATCCCCAAACAAGGGAAACAATGAGCAGCTGTCCAAAAATGTTAGCATGCTTGAAGTGTCTACGGCAACTGCCAAACAACAAGAAACTATGTTTTCAGATTCAGGGGATTCTTTGAGTACATGCCTTGTTGACAGTGCATTTCAAGAGAAAGATGACAGCAGTGATGATGATGATATTATGTTTCTATGCTGTGATCATACATTCACCAGCTCAACAGATTATGATAAACATGTAAGGACTCATCATTCCAAGTCACACACCGAATCTTCATTATCATTGACTCCTCATGGTAACTCTGAAAGAGGAATACAGCCAGTGACTGCAGTTCATTTAGCATCAAATTCTTATGAGAAACATGTCACTGATAATGCCTGTTTTGATCTGAGTCATGCATTGGGACAGGGGAACAATGCAAGAGTCAAAGATAAAGAGTCAGGAGTTGTTTATTTGGTTGATAACAGTAACAATCAAGATACAGTGACAATTAATTTATCTGAGCATTCTGTCAATGGTGGTAGTGGCACTCATGAAAATATTTCTATCTCAGATGAGTGTTCTAACTCTGGGATGAGACAGGTAACATCTAAGCTAACAGGTTCTTCAAATGATCTTATGAAAGATGATGACGAGGATGTATTCATTGAAGCTACTTCCATAGCAATTGAGCAAAACAACGACGGGATGAGTCTGGATGATGATATTTTTATTCTGGAAAATGAATCTCCAGAAAAAACACAGATAAGTCAAATTGCTTCTTCAAAGAAGCAAAATCAGAAGTGTTCAGAATATTCAATGCCTCTCTTTGATGTTGCATCTAAATTTGGTTATAATGATGCTAGCCAACATCAGAAGAGCTTGTCCAATTCCTTTTACATTAGGAATTTATCCAACAGTCTCTCCTTTAAAAAGTCTATACCAGATGGTATTAAGAAAAATTCGAAAGTCACCAGCAACCTACAGAAATTAATTGGATTGACAGAAGAGAATGCAGGAGTTGAAAATCCCAGCAGCCAGAGTGCCTCTAGTCACAGTCGGCTCAAAAGTTCTCGGCTACAGTCTTGTCAGTTCTGTTCACGTCAGTTCACACGTACTAGCCATCTTACTCAACATTTGCGTACACATACAGGTGAGAGACCATTTCGATGTGAATATTGTGGTAACGCCTTTACCCAGACCAGTGCTCTTAACCGTCATCTTAAAACCTGTAATGTAGCCCAAAGCGTGAATTCCAGTGTGGCTGGGAATGCTACCTCTCTCCATCAGCCATCGGCTTTGTCTGTTAATTCTAACTTTGATACTAATAATGATGTTGGCTTCTCTTATGAACATTCTGAGGAGGTATTTCAACAGTCACCATCTTTAGATACCCATCTGAAAGTGCATAAGGACAATATTGATGCAAAGGTAGCCATCAAAAACCCCTTGCCTAAAGGTAACTCTCTATCCCTTTCTGATAGCAGCAATTCAACAGCTGATGTTCACTATAGTGCCAATTTTTTCACCCTTTCATCCAAACATAAAAGTCATCTAACAAAAATGACAGTAAGATCAGGAAAAGATCAAGCATTACGACCCAAAAAGAAACGTCTTCTCCAAAAATTTGTGAAGTGTGATAGAATGCTTCGCTGTGATGTTTGCTTTCTTGAGTTTGTAAGCCGTAAACATTTAGCAGCACATGCACGAAAACATCTGCAGTCAAACTCTGTCTCTTCAAAAACAGTTCAGTCCTCGAATCGAAACTTGTTGCCTTCCACTCTTGCTTGGACACTTTCCTCAAAAAACAAACACCTGTTTCGTAACAAAGTTTACAATACTTTGAAATATAAAAGAAACTTTGAGAAACAAAAATCATTTACTATTGCTACCAACTCTCAGTCAAGAAAAACTTATTCTCTTTTAGAGAAAAGTGCTAAAAAATCTAGCAACCATTCAAAAGGAGCAAAATCTGAAGCTTGTAGGACTAACCAACAGCACCATTCTAAGATTGGTCGGGTGATGAACTCTGAGAAAAACCTTAAGTTATCAGAAGAATCTACACGGGATTCTGTTGTCACTGGTACCAATAAAAATCCTCAAAATTCATTTTTGCTTTCTGATTTGACTCGTGCAACTGATTCACACCAGTCAAACAGAATCTCCTCCCATGTTTACACCTGTGATATTTGTGCCAAGTCTTTTTATTCTGATCTACTTTTCAACATTCACAGATCCACCCATTCTCTTCGGGCAAAGAAAAAAAATAATCCCCCATCTACCAGTGCCAAAAAGAAAACACCCAGCAGTTTTTATTCGGGTCAGACATCTGAGGCAGATACCAGTAGCTTTCAGGACAAAGTACGTAAAACTTTTCTGTGTATTTATTGTCATAAAACATTCTTGAGACATTCACATTTAGAGACCCATGTGCGCACACATACTGGAGAGAAACCTTTTCATTGTGAGAGTTGTGGACGTGCCTTTTCACAGTCCAGTGCCCGTAACAGACATATAAAGACCTGCTTTATGGCCAGACAAATTATGAGTTCGGAGTTGGAATCTGCTGAGTCCCTGCTCACCTCTAATCATCCCGAAACCACAGTCGCAGTTAAGAAGGCTACCAGAAAGCAAGATGAAGCAGCAAATAACATCACGTTTACTTGCTGTGATCAATCATTTAACACAAGCATTGACTTAAATGCCCATATTCTCAACCACAAAAGCAGCAAATATCCTCACTCTGAAGAAACGTTTCTTGAAATCGCTCCTCTCAGTTTTCACTTAAATTTACAACGTGCAGTAGACCTTCAAAACCACAAAGTAGGTGGCACGTATGGCAACCAGACAACAACTTATATTTCTGGAAGTCCAATTAAATGTGAAGAAAATACTGACAGTGACTTAAACATTTATAGAGCAGAACAACTTGTAAATAACATTGCCATCTCTACTGATAAATTCCAAATTAAAAATGGAAAACCACATAGTCCTGCAGCAAAGAATAATGAGATGGATGACCCAGAAAGCAAGATATTTGACAGTGCTTTGCAAGTTGTCCATGAAAGTCTACAGATGAGATCAGGAGGTAGTCTGCAGCAAGCTACTTCAAGTAAAATGAATGAACTTTCTATATCCGAACCAGATCCTGAATCTCTGGAGGTGGTCAGAAGTCAAAACTGTCCAAATACATCTGATATCTGTCCGTCTCTCTCAGATATTCCCCAGCCAAATGTGTCACTTAGTTTGGGTAGTGAGTTTGTGGACATAATGGACACTGATTTGTCAAGCATTTCAAATACCATTCCTTGTGGCCAGGAGGAGGAATCTTCAGCTCTTCAGAAGGATATTTTTCCAGAATATTCTCCTGAAACACCACCGTTTGTCAGTGAATGTTTGTTGCCAAAGTCTTCTGCTGAAATAGATGATCCCTTAGGAGAAGAGGAAGTGTGTAAATCCTCAGGCAGTGGAACCTTCAAGCCAAGCACCAACCTGAATGAACCAGACAAGAATTACACATGTGATTACTGTGGCAAAATATTCTCTCAGTCAGAGCATCTCAATAGCCATGTCAGGATACACATGAGTGACAGATTCTTTTGTCCCTCTTGCTCTGCAGTTTTCATGCAGGCCAGTGCTCTTAGCAGACATTTTAAAGTGTGCACACAAGTAGATGGCACAGATAAAGAGTCACTTTCTAAAAATGACCTAGACACACAAGGTACAGTTGACATGAGTCAAGATTTTCAAATATCAGAGACCGAAGTCCCTTCTAACAAAGGAGACACTTATGAATGTATAAGAACTTATAAACTACCTGTTTGTAGTTCTTTAGAAGCAACAATGGATATTAATGATAATAGTAATAATTTCCAAGAACCTCTTGAACACTGGACCCTTACATCATTTTCTAACAGTGAGATAGTGAAGAGTGAAGATATAGAGGATTCTATTTATACTAAAAACAGAAAAGAAACTGTTGTAAACACAGATAATCCTGTGAATGTGAAGATTAATGGTTCTGATTCCTTGAAAAAGCTGACCAAATGCACTTCAGATGACCAAGAGAAAGAAATACCAATTGAAACTGACTCCCAAGTTTTAACTGGAGACTTCATATGCTCGTATTGCGATCGGCACTTTGCCAGCCCTCACCATCTAGATGAACATGTTTCTTGTCATTCAGTTAAGAAGGCTTATGTCTGCTGGTTCTGTAAAGAAACTTATGCATTGTCCTCAGATTTTGAACAGCACTTGAAGATTTGTGGGGCCCCTGCCACTTTCCCCAACCTGTCTTCTCCCAATACATCAAAAAAAGGGAGTGACGATGAGGACTCAAAGTTTGTTGACATTGCACTGTTCACACCTCTCACTGCATCTGCAAATCTGTCAGATTGTGACGAAGGTGGTGGTGTTGGTGGTGGTGAAACTGATATTCCCTGCACTGAGGACCAGGCAAAAGATAAAAGTAACTTAGCTAGGGTTTCTCAGTGCCTGCAACTAGAATCATTGGTAGATAATGTGCCAAACAACCCTGAAGGGATACTCAAAGAAAAAAAACATGATATTGTAAAATCATTTGAAAATGTTGAATTCCTTTCAAGACAAATGCAGGACAACAGTCCAGGGGAATCCGGTTCAAATTCAGACACTGGCAGTAAATTTACTGAACCATTAGCAAACAATGTCATTGGGCAAGAGAAAAATAACACAATTAATGACTGTTTAAAAATTGCTTGTAATAATAATTCCACCATTCAGAATGATATTTGTGATAGAGTCATGTTGAATCAATCCAAGAGAGATATAGATTTACAAGAATCTTTTGTTAAGGCGGTCGATAACGCTAAGGATGATGCCTCAAAGAAGAACCTAATTTCAGAAATAACATCCAAACAGTTATCGTCTCAGCTACCTGAATTTATTATTTCATCAACCGATTGTCTGAAAACACAGAGCTCACCTGAAGACTCGACAAATAGTGTTGTGTTTATATGTTGCCAACAGACATATGCAGAAGTGCAAGACTACAACCAGCATCTGCTTGACTGCCATCCAGAATACACTGACAAAAAACTTGGGCAGCAAATCCAGTCTTCTCCAGAAACTCTGAAAGAAGGTTTGATTCCGAATCAAGACACTTCACCTGTTAGCAAACAGTTGGATGTCAGTGAGAATCCCTTGCTACCATTGAATGCAGGAGATCAGCGTCGCTATGTATGTCATTACTGCACACGTGGTTTTACCAGGTCAGGGCATCTCAATCAGCACATGCGGACACACACTGGAGAAAGGCCTTACCCCTGTCAGTTTTGTTCTAAGGCTTTCACTCAGAGTTCTGCATTAAATAGACACTTGAAAACTTGCAACAAAGCAAAATTATTTTATAATGATGAATTGAAGATCATGAACACTAACTATAGTGTTATTCTCTCTGAATTTCAGCAGACTCTAGATGGGAATGGGAACAACAGCAGCAATAATGTTGCTCCATCTCTAATTCGATCATTGGACAATAAGAAACATGACAGTGTCCCCTCAGGAAATGACCTTCTGCAGCATTCACATCTCAACTTCAACAGCATTGATAAGATTCCATGTGATGAGACCAATGAAGGAATAACAAAATGTGAACACTGCGGTCACAAGTGTCTGAAACTGGATGAGTTTACTGAACATCGCAAAACCTGTCCCTCTAACAGTACAATCTATATGAGTAGATCCTATCATCAAGAAAATGACAGCCCTGGGAAAGGAGTTGATAATGAAGTCTACAATAATAGTATCCAGCACAGGGTTCTCATGGAAGACATTGATAAAGAGGAACAACCTTCTAACATTGAGATTAAAAAAGAAGTGCTTGATGTCATATTCGAGTGTGAATTTTGCCATGAGTTATTTGCTGATGAGTTGAAATTGGCTCAGCATCGAGAATCCCATTGTATGCAAAACGAGCAGCAAGAGTGGAACATGGATGTGAATTTTGAAAATGGGGAAATGAGGAAAACAATCAAGGATGAAGAGACATGCACTTTTACCTGTTGTGGGCAGATGTTCCTTGGTTTGGAAAGTTATAATTTTCACATGGAAAACCATCATTCTTTTGAAGACAGGGATGATTATGTGGAGATGAATCAACCTGATAGCAAAATGCAAGAAAGGCAAAGTAAAAATATGTGTGTGAAAAATGAGACAGGTTCATTTGGCCACGTGACTGATAGATATTTGAACTCTTCACCTGAAAGGAGACAGTTAATATCTCTGTCAAAAAGTAAGCATGATGACAACATTGGGAAGAAAGTATCTGATGAACTTTCTGGTTTGTCTTCTGTGGACAGATCAACAGCTTTAGATAATATCTCTAGATTTCAAGTCTTAGAGTTTGTTAAAGAGATATCACACCCAGAAACATCCATTTCATCTCAAGGAATTGCTGTCAGTGACATTGAGAACCCTAAAAGTGATTCAAATAGCCCCATGACATCTAAGGAATTGCGGGGGATGGCTTTGGCAGCTTTATCCTCCAATGAAACAAGCCTGAGTAATGATACAAACTTGAATTGGCTTCAATGGGAAAATTATATAACTGGACAGCTTAATACTAGTAGTAGTACTACTACTACTACTTCTACTACTGCAGTGATGTCATCCCGAGATAAAAGATATTCCTGTGATTATTGTGATAAGAAGTTTACTCGTAGTGGTCATTTGGTCATGCATCGGCGCACTCATACTGGGGAAAGACCCTTCAGTTGTCGTCATTGTCATAAAGCCTTCACTCAATCAAGTGCTCTCAACAGACATTTGAAGACTTGTAATTTGGCACGGTTGGCAGTAGCTGAGAATTTAGAGACTCAGTCTTCGGCATCTGCCACAGAAGAAGGTATTCAGTTAAGTTGCTGTGGAAAGAATTTTCACTGGACACGAGCTCTAAATGTACACCAAGTGATCCACAATATCTATAAGTGTCATTGTTGCAATCAAAACTTTGAGAATTTTGAGCTACTTTTGATGCATATAAAAAGCCATGACCTTCAAGAACAGCTGCCTGTTTCTATTTTAAGTGGTCAGTCTACAGATAATCATTGTAATTATTGTCCAGCTTCATTTCAGTCAGTTATTGAACAGCTCATTCACATGAAGACCGAGCATGGAGGGGGTGCAACAGAAGGACTTCGTGCACATAATCACATTTCTTCAAAATTTCAGAAACAATCATTCCTTTCTTCTAAGATAGAATATTTGAACAGGGGCAAATGTTCAAAAGATTCTAATGTATTTTCTACTAAAAAGTCCTTAAACTCTTCAAGTTCCATTTCATCTCAACAAAAAAATTGTTCAAACCGACCAAATATTAGGAAAATATCCCGTTTTAGGAGACTTATGTCTTTATCAAATTTTCGAATGCCTTCAAAATCAAATACATTTTCTAAACATCGACAAAACAAGCAAGAAATATACCCAGCTTCTACATTACTCAGACGACGATATTCTTCACTATTTTCAGATCAGAGATCAGTCGGTACCCCAGAATTTACCCAAAGTAATATGTCAGTGAGGAGCCATAATGTGCGTCGAGCTATCAAACGAGCTGTGAACAATATTGGCAAACATCGCCCCTTTTCTGAGCAATTTGCACCATCATTGGATACACAAATGCCACCACAAGCCAACCAGCAACGAGCCACAAAATCTGTTGGTACTGTAAAGCACCTTGACCAAGCAGAACAGAACAACAATAGAACGTTGATGAAAATCTTGTTAAACAACAAAAATAATCAAGTGAACAGTAAATCTATTATCAAAAAAGAGGTGATAGAAAACAAGACTTATGGCCACAGAAAGAAAAAATTTCCTAATTCCCAACTAGTCCGTGATCAGGATGTTGGTTATCTTCCTGAAAGTCGATTTGATAATGATCTCCAGCCTGATGATCCACCATGTCAGGCAGCCGCTTCTTCGGCAAAGTGTTTGAAAGAGGAAAAAAGTAACATTCAACCAAGGAAGCAGCTCTCGCACTCAGGTGTGCTGAAGCATCCAATTCTGAAAACGCGTCCAAACAATTCGCTCCACTTAAAGAGGTCTTTGTCGAGTGAACTTGGAAGTTTGGGAACTGAAGGGAATTTCTTGTCAAACAAAGCTGTACACTCTTCATCAAAATATAATCTTAAATCTAGCAAGTATAAAAAGGGAGCAGGTTTACCTATGGTTGTTGGCCAAACATCATCCCAATTTATATGCACCATTTGCAAAAAAGGTTTTACCTGCTCAAGCCATCTTAAAATACATTATCGTACACACACAGAAGAGTGGCCTTACACATGCACTAGTTGTAATCGTTGTTTTATGCAAGTAAGTACGCTCAACAGTCATCGTAAGACTTGTCCATATCGAAAATCCATAAATGCTAACTTGGCACCAAGCAGCAACTCCATTCCTCCAAATCCAGGAACCTCTGTTGTGTTGGATGAAGAGAGAAACACTCCACTCTCAGTTGGTGATGAAGAATCAGTATCTCTGACCAGTTCCCAATCACATTGGGGAAAAGCAAATGTTGAAAATAGTAGAGCAGTCATCACAAATGAACATGACAAATTGCTAGCTTCATTTTCTCCTCCTTCAAACTCTGACAAAGAATTGTCCATTATGATCAAAACCCCATCTGAAGGCCTAAATTTACAACAGACTAAAAGAATTATAGCAGACAGCTCAGATATATTGTCTGATGAAAGGCTCGGTCCAGAGAAAGCATCTCCCTATACTGAAGTAAAGTTTCTTCTACAAAAAGAAACTGCTACATCAAGTGATAATTTCAATGAATTCAAAGAAAGTCAACACCAACTTGAGATTTCTAAGGAAAGCTTTCAAGGCTGTAAAGACTGCAGGCAAAATTCAAGACCATCCTGCCCTCACCAGCAAAAGCATACCCCCTCATCCTTTAGCAAATATATCATTAAAATTGAACCAGGTTCTGAAGCTGTAAATAGTTGTAGTGCCTCAAAGGAACCGTTTCAGCTGTACGATTCTTTTGAATCAGCTGGTAATAAATCCTCTAGTCTGTCACAAGAAAATTTAAAGGATTATCTAAGCAATAACGATTTGAATCGTTCTAAAGAGCAAACAGATCTTACTAGCTTTTCTTTGCCTCAGTCAGCTAACAACCAAATAAACGATGATGCCAAATCGAGCCATCTTGTGGCCAGTTAGGGGCCAAACAAACTGAAGATTCAACGCTCCCAGCTTCTCATGGCAAGAGTGAAGATTCTCACAACTGCAAAAACTGTGGTCTCACATTTCACCAACTGACTAGCCTCATTCAGCACAACTGTCCGCGGAAGGTGAACCGTTACCCTTTCTCTTGCGAATACTGTGATAAATCCTTCACACGGCATAGTCATCTGGTCACTCACCGCCGTACACACACCGGTGAACGTCCATACCAATGTCGTTATTGTCAACGTTCTTTCACCCAAACAAGTGCTTTGTACAGGCATCAAAAGACCTGCAGCTTTATACCAGCCCACTTGAAGGCAACACCTGTCAAAAGCTCTAAGTCCTGACCTTAACTTTTTTCATTGAAAGTAGCCTTAATGCTCAGTTCTGAGGGTTTGAAATTGATGGGTTTATTGTTTCATTTTTCAGAATGTTTTTTTTTTTTCATGCTGACATGGAAAAAAAGGCAACATCACACAGAAAGCTATTTACAAATTATTAATTTTTAATTATTTTCTTGTAACTTTATAAAAAGTTAAGAACACACACATACTACCAGCTTTTAAAGTATTTTGAGGGATGTAAAAATGCAAATTAGAAGAAAATATATAATTTAACTCTTTTTTTATAATAGAACTGAATTTATGAGCTTTTTTGTGTTAATACATTAATTTAATATCCAGAAAGAAAAAATATTAACAGTATTTATTAACTAATGCATAAATTGTCAGTGGGAACTTTTTTTTTCATATTAATGTATGCATTATTTTTATTGCCATGACTTACTGTACAACATGAGAAAACAAATCAATGTTTACAACTAAAATATAAAGCTGTCAGTTGGACTCAAACTTGTAAAATGTGGATTATCATTTATAGAAGAGGAGTGATTTCCTTCTCTGCCAACCTTGAACTTAATTTATTTTTATGATGAGTTAAGTTTGTGTCAAAGTCATACCTGCTACTGGTAAAAATTAAAAAAAAAAAAAACGTCAATGAGACACTTAAGAGTGTCTGCTCTGTAATTAGAAAAATAGAAATCGGATCTCAACTTTTTTTTTTTTTGTAGTGTGTACATGCACACACATTATCTCTTGTCTGCATGCATTTCTGCAGTTGTGAAAAAAAAATACAATTTAAATCTCAGTTGAAAGTGTCTTTGGTTTTACTTATTTATAAAAAGAGTGTAATAGAAAGATGATATTCTAGTGAGTTTGTTCCTCACTGAGGGCTCTGAAGAAACGTGGCCTTGCATCAAAATTGGCTTTGTCACTTAAAAATAAAATCTCCATCCACTTTAATATTTAAATGATAAAAGAAACAGATATGCCTGGTTACTTATATTATGATGGTGAGTTGTTTTAAATTTAAGGATTTTCAAAGTTAATCTCTTCATTTGACATAATTTAAGTCAAACTGACAGCTTATTTCAGAGTTGTTTATATTGATGTATGTATATTAATTAAATATTTTTAACATGGTACCTCATTGTTTTCTTTTATTGTTAATATGTATTTTTTTTTTTCTTCAGAATTACACTTTATAATCATAGCTTTACTTTGCAAATGAAGATTATGCAGTTTTTTTGTTTTTTTTGGTGATTGTTACAGGTCTTCCCATCTTGGGTGTAACAACTAAATTAGGATAGTGCTTTGGCTACAAGTTTTAATCATGAGTTATTTGCACATTAAATGATTCCATCCTTTACATGGGTACCTTACATGTAAAATTTTAGAATATAATACACATGTAGAATTTGGGGAGGGCTAAACTTCTCCTTCATTCAAAATTTGGATCTCTCTTCCTGACAATGGTTAGGCTTGTACATATGATCTATCACAATCCTACTCATTCATCAAGTCATCTCTACTTTCCCTAGCCAGGGATTATGTTTTTGTGTGTTTGTTAGTTTTCTTTTATCATTGTTTCTTCATTTCCTCCACCCCTACATTAAAGCAATGTATTGCTACTGTTTCTGGACCCAAAAGAGGGCAGTAGAATACAACAGGGACTTGAAGTTTACAAAGACTTTAGTCTTTATCTTGAAAAGGTATTGTGTCACACACTAAAAGGAATGAAAGACACTTCATATTCAGGGGAAGGTATAAAAATAGTATGTAATAAATATAGTTTTGTTTGTACAACTTTTTAGATTATTTGTGTAAGTTCCCTGAAGGAATTTAATTTCACAATGGAAGGCCATGGGGAAAACCTCCTTCCATTAAATCTTGCAATTAGGAACACAGCTATTCTTGTAATAAACTTGTGCTGGTATTTGGCCAACCAGTTTTGCTATACCAATTGGTAAAATGCAGAAAACTGAAAGGCAGTTTATTCTGTCATTCCAAATGTGTAGACACTATATGTCTTTAATCCCTTAACAGCATAGAGGGCTTTTTTTGCTTTTTACACAGTTTCCAGGAAACCAGAGCTCTTACTCCTAATTAATCAACTTTTAAAATTTATCAGTAAATCCTTTCCAGTACAGATCTTCAGACACTGGATTTAAACTTCAAAGCGTATTCTTCAGAGAGGTCTTTTCTATAACTTTAGCAGTTTCACGAAAACTAAACATACCCAATGCAAACCCAATTATCTAGATCGGTACAGAAGTGATAAGTATTACTGGATTATATTGACAAACGCTAAGTTTAGTTAATTCTAAGTTTGAATCTCCAACTCACTGTGCCAATTATTTTCTGTTTCATTGTCCATGGTCTATTATGTCAACTAAGATTAAGAAGTTTTTATAAGAATGAATTGTATATCAAGCAACTCGAGAAATATAGTTCTTATGATAAATAATTGAATAACTTTGAAACTGCTCTCCCTGAAGTTTGGAACTAAGAAAGATGGTGATAAAATTCTGTTCAAGTTTGGTATGTATATTTCCAGACCCCATTGAACTGCAACTTGATGCACACTTGCTTTTTTAACTAGTGTACTGAGGCATTTTGTGACCAAATTGCAACTCAACTGAAAAGAGTAACATGGTATTTTGACAGGTTAGTTTTTTTTTGTTTTTTTTTTTTAAGATAAATTACTCTTCCTTTTTCTAAACCTGTACTTTGCAATTAGTCACAGAAGAAATTACATTAAAATAATGCTAAAATAGCGATTATTAAGTTATTTTTGTATATAATTACCCACTTTCTTTTATATTTAATCATCTTTATTTTCTAAAAAAAAAAAAAAGTTCACTATGGCTAAAATTATAATAGAGAAGTTACTGCTTTTTGTATTTCTGTTGCATACTGTATTATGACATTATAATAAGCAACTTTTTCTGTATATTTCTTTTTGTCCATCACCTGTTACACTAAAACTAAGGCAAATATAAAATATAAACCATACCCTGATTTGAACATCTAACCAGGAGGTAAGCAGTCAGGCAACACGTGTTCTGCGGCTTGATCAGCATGGAACCCTACTCTGAGCATGTAAAACTTTTGATCCAGGCCAGAATTTATTTTTTAACAGTTCCTGATAGTAATATAATTACATCAGTTCTGCCAGCCATAATGTTTGTCACAATCACTAAGCCTGGGTTGTGTGGCAACAGCTTAGGTGGTATAAAATTATCTAAAAGTTTCACAGGTTAGCAAAATACCTCAAATGTAAAGCTAAAAATTCAATATGAACAATATTCACCACAAAAAAAAAAACAAACAAACTCCATAGCAATTGTCACAAACTTTTTTTTTTTTTTTTTTTATTACAAAAAATTTTATAAATTGTTAAAAATTATGAAATTATGTTAAATTTATTTTTCAGGAAACTATTTGTGCATCTTTTGCTAAGCTATAGAATACAGAGTTCTGATCTTGTAGGAGTTTCTGGGGTGAGGCAAATTCTTTTATTTTTCCAGCATCAAGTACCATAATTCTGTAAATAAGAAGTTAAACAGAAATATTAAAACATAGGTAGAGTTTTGCTTTAAGTACAATATAATCAATTAATAGAAATAAAACATCCTTGGGATGAGAAAGGAGTTTTGAGATAAAACACAACAGGCATAAATAAATATATATATTACACAAAAACTATAGTTAGTACATTAAATTACATCACAATTTGTGTGCTTATGAGTCCCAAAAGTTCAAGAGCATAATGGAAAAACGAATATTTTAAATCGATAAAGAAAAAAAAAAAAAAAATTTACTTTTAGCAAAAACTGAAATGTCTTGCAAAGATTTATCTTTGTCATATGAGAAATTAGGTTGTTCAGAGAAGAATGGCCTATTTTAGAATCAACATTTATGTCTGAATTTAAACTGTTTAAATCAGTCAAAATAGGAACCCTGAGCATCTACACATTTCTGCCATTGAATTACAAGGTTATTTTTTAATGCAGTTTCTGCATCTTCATTACAACGGAACATCTTGACTTAAAAAATTGTCAAGAGACTTGAAAATGTGGTAGTCTGCGAGCAAGAGATCAGGGTAATGTGGAGGGATATGACAATCTTGTATCTCAAATTGGCCAAGCATTGTCATGAAGCAAAATTGGACCTTGTCGATTAACTAATGCCAGTTACATTTTTATTAAATGAAAGTGCATTTCATCCAGTTACTGGCAGTAAACTTTGCAGCTTTCTGGAACTTAACCAGAGCATCACTGCCAAAGTGATTGGGTCCTTCATTATGATCAAGCCATTGGGCCGATCATTTATAGCTGTCATAAAGGGTCCATTTCTCATCACATCACTATTCAATCAAGTAATGGATCATTTGAATGTCCCAGATGCAGCAAACTTCAAAATGTCAAAATCTTTGAGTTCATGTGTAGAGTTTCTTCACGTTACCAATTTTCTTGAGATGGCCTGATATTGTTGAAATGCTGAGACATTTTTCTGACACAGGTTTTATTCAACAAGTCTTTTCTGATATTGTCTGTCAATTGCAGATGGACATCCTCTACCACCTTGCTCTTCAAGATTTGTATTCCAATTGCAGAATTACAGAAACCAGCACTGTACTGTTGATCATCACACCAGTTTGAGAAGCATTATGACCAAGCTTGAATTTGTGCAAAACAAAAAAGAATGCATCTCTTCATGTTCAAGATGAGAGAGTATATGTTTTAAGTTAAATTCTGAAAGAGTGATATAAAGTTAACACAGGACACTTTAATCATTAGGGATGAGGAATATATGTTTATGCAATTATTATAACAGAACATAAAAAGGTTTATTCTAAAATCGGACATTATTTTCTGAACAACCTTGTAAATATTATGTCAATACTCATGTTGATCTTAATATGCTGCACTTAGTCTGGCACAAGGCCACAAGTGTAGAGGTACTCAGTTAAAACCTAACTAACTAGAGTAATAATGGTTTCAATGAGCTTGTGCAAATGGATGGCAGAACATGGACTGGGAGGAATAAAGGGACAAATATTCATGTAAATACCGTCTTCATTTTTCTCACTACAACCTTCTTTCATCTTCCTTAAAATTAGATTCACAATGTACAAATCTTATCGATTTGTTCATGGATATTGATTTTAAATTATATTAACTGTTAAAATCTTTCAATTAACCACAGTATTTTTAAGTAGCAAGTAGCTGTTTTTTTTCTTAGATTTTTCCAATTGTTTTGAGAATGGAAACATCAGCAAGAAAATATTTAAAAAATTTAAAACATCCACTTGATTTTCACATATTCCATCTTTGTGCAGATATTTTATATCAATTATTTAATCATATTTGTGCCTGTAATAATTTGAAGAAAGTTACATGTACCAAGAAGTTCAACAAGCAATAAACTCCAAAGACATTATTGGCCACTGCATTTTCATTTGAGGACTAAATTTTGATTTGTGGTCCTATGTGTTCGTTTTTTTTTTTTTTTTAATCAGTTCACCCCAAGCAAAGCAATAACACCACTAAGATGCACAGGGTTACTGGGAGTGGGGAAAAAAACCAAAAACAAACTAGAAAATACACCATTCTAGACAGGAAACAGAGTTAAACCATTACTTTTCAAAAGACCAGCAAGAATTGTGACAGGACAATAGGTGAACCTATCTGTTCCTATTTTATAAAAACTGGCTACATTTTTGTAATCTGGAGATAAAAAGTATAAGCATGAAAATACCTGTCATAATCCATAATTGTGTTGAGTCTATGAGCAATTGTAATGATTGTGCAATTTTTGAACTGTGTTCTTATTGTCTGTTGGATCAACTCATCTGTATCAATGTCCACAGCAGCCGTAGCTTCATCCAGAATCAAAATCTTTGTTTTGTGGAGTAGTGTTCTTGCCAAACAGATCAACTGACGTTGACCAACACTAAAATGAAGGAAACAATGAAAAGAAATAGGTTTTGGTCAAGAAATTAAGAAAAATGTTTTTTCTTTCAGTTATAAATAAAAAAAAATCATCTTTAATATTTAATGCTATAAGAGAAAGTAGGATGAATACAATTTGATCAAAGACAATTTTTTGGTTGAATTCATTTTTCTATTAAACTCTTTTATAAATGGTTGATTAAAATTACTTCAAATCTGATACGAAGTGTCATTCAATGGTTGAAGTGAGAGAAGAAAAGAAAAATAGAATTTGTGTAATAGTTGAAGCTTTCAAAATGAATTAGAACTTAAGAAACATAACTTTGTTATATCTATGGACTTGTTCATAACTTTATGAACTGAAAACAACAAAAATTAGTTTGAAAAAGAAAAGAAAAATTCAAGTATTCACTAGATTTTTTAATCATATCTCATACTAAACATTTTGTAGGTTTTTTTTTTTTCCATAATATCAGTTATTCCAAAGCAAACCTAAAATAAACAAATGAATCCTGCCATGATTCATATCTCAAACCTGGAAGTATACAAGTGATATATCCACTATGCCAGCATAATCCAAGGGATATTACATGAATACTGATCCTAGACAAATGTACCAATCCATTAGTGAATAATTATTTAACTTTCCATACAGACAGTATATCTGAAGAAGACAGTAGAACAGATAAAAGGATCAAGGACAAAAAAGTTGGAACAGATAAGTGTGTGTGTAAAATGATTCATCTACTGATTATATTGTTTTAAAAAATAATTTATTTTGTAAGCATGCACAGGTAGTGAAATGGATATCAGTGTGGAAAATTGAATCTGAGCTGAATAAAGGTTCCAGGATAGTTTTGCATTTATTTTGATCAAATGTTCTTGTGAAAGGCACAACTCATTTCTTCTCCCTCCAACTATGGGTTAAACAACATAGTCGACAACAAGCCATAGAGAAGGCATGACACGGTAATTCACAGATTAGAGACAAAAACTGGAATCTGGGGAGAGTCATGATCATCTACGTCCTTAAAGGACATGGCATTAAAAGGACAAAATAAAATTTTCACTGATATTTGTGTTTTGGGTGTGCAAGAAGTTTAACTATTAGTCAGCCAAGTTTGAATTCTGGCCAAATTTCACTTTCAAACAAATACCCTTTGGAAAGGTAACACCGAGTTGAAAACCAGCCCGAAGAGGGATGTGATTCATCAGACTATCTTGTCCTAGACACACTGCAGCTAAAAGGTTACAAGACTCATGACTTTTTTTTTTTTTTAATCTTTTCACCCCCAAACAAGGTGAAAATACCACTAAAGATACAATGGGTTACTGGGAGTCAAAGAGAATGAGAAGACTTTAGTGAGGAAAAAGAACAGGATTCAGGAAGACATGATGGTGACTAACATTGCATTTAAACTTTTGAAGATTATAGGTGGCACGGAAGCAAGAAATCTGAAGAGAATTCCACAGGTGGGAAATGTAAAAAAAGAAACAATTAGAGTAGAATTTTGGTTACATCTAGTTAATTCAACTGTAAAACAGTGATACCTAGTTACCAATCTAGTCCTACGCTTTCTCATGCAGTCAATGTATCAAGGAGGAAAACTCAGAACAATTGCCATGAAAATATTTATAGAAAAGACAGAGGGGAAGCCACATCATGGTGGCGGGAAAGTGACTGGAGTTAAGATATCAGGTCAGGATCAATCACATTACAGACACTTCTTGGGATTTTGTCAAGAATCTCAAGATATATCACAGGATCACCAGACCAGATATAGCAGCAATGTTCAATATATGAACGAATGGCAGATTTATGAATGTTCAAGGTGGATTCTGGCTAGAAAAATTGTCTAGCACAACACTGAACCAATTTTCCTAGCAGTAGACATAGCATTTTAATGTAATCATTCCACTTCATTTCATTAGAGAATGTGAGCCCAATAAGGCGCAGTAAGTTGCTCTCCTGGAAGACAAAAATGGTTCTCTATGGTGAGTTTTGTTTTGGAGGTGTTAAAATTTCTGAACTTGGAATTGTTTTCGCCACCATTCTTTCTCCTGTTGTTCTTAATTTTTATTGAAAGAATGCCTCCCAAGCCCACTATTTGGTGAGGGCGGTGGATTGGCCATTGATCCCCCCCCCCGCCACCAGGTCGATGCTTGGACTTAAGGTAAGCTGTACATTCACTTGTTATCATGAGGAAGAAAGCGGACTAACACTCGCTGCCACGTATGTTGGGGCATTTATTATGACATGGCAATAAATCCGGATAACCTTATTTTCTTCAATTTCTTTTTAGAATAGACAATGGGACTTATATCAAGTTAAAACTTAAAACTTAATGTTGCAAAAGGTTAAATGCAAGTGTCAGCCAGGACTCTTTGCAAATTACCTCCCCCTCTCATCGTTACCCCTGTTTTTGTTGTTGTTGTATGTATTATGTAATAGGAGTAGGTAGGCTTTCCTACCGCCCGGTCAACACTCCTCCCCCTTCTCTTGGACACGAGTAGAAGCTTACGCCTTGTTTCTTTTTTAGGAAGGGGTTCCCGGTACTCTATCACTGGCCTCTGTATCTCCAGTTGCCTTGATCTATCCACTACCCTTCTCCTCATCCTTTCTTCTATCACTCCTATCTGATCTTGCTCCAAAGTTTCTGTAACCCCTTGCTTCCTAGTGGCTTTCCGCCTTGCTTGGGGTGAAACATTTAAAAAGCCATTTCTTACTCCAGTTAATCACTGATTGGATGTCATTTTCAAGAGGAGCTGCCAGTTTTACTTTGTTGGAAGTACTACTAAGACAGGAATAAATAATCCTGTCATCAGTATAGATACCTAGTTGGGAACTGATAGTATCAGAAAGATGAAGAAATAAGCCTAAGGAACCCTGTATTAATGTGAAGATGTAGAAGTGTATCCATTCAATACAACCTACATGACATGATTTAAGAACAGTTGAATTAAGACAAATATTTATCTAGAGACACCATAGCCCTTACACTTGTGGAGAAGGCCAGCATGCCAAACCCTATCGAATACCTTTGAAATCTCTAAAGGCCCAAGCCACACCATTCTTATCTAAAGCCTGATAGATAAATTCAGTAATAACCTTGCAGTAGACTCTGAGAAATGAAATCCATACTGTTTATCTGAAAAAAGACCATCTGAAGTGAGATGTCTAATCAATTTGGCATTCATTAGAACCTCTAGTACTTTGCTAAAAGAGTGATAATTTGAGAGGTCAGAAGGTTCACCATAATTCTTAAAGACAGGAACTACAGAGGATTCCCAACAAGCTGGAAAGCAAGAAGCAGCAAAGCATTTATTGTAGAGCTTGGAGAGAACAGGAGCCAGCTCAGGAGCACATTTCCTTAGGAAAATTGCAAAGATACCATCAAATTCACAAGCCTTATGGAGATCTAGTTTGAAGATGATAGCAGAAACCATGGACAAAGTTATGTGCATATCACTCAGTAGAGATTCTGTTCAAGGGGTGAAAGTGAGGCAAAAATACTCCTGAAGATTTGGAAGCGGTTCCAGAATTTATGATTATCAATGCATTAATGCTTTTCAGACAGTGGTGTTCAGTGGTTTTGTCTTAAAATAATAAGCTTACCTAAAATTTCTTCCACCTTCATCACATTCATGGTGTATGCCATTCTCAAGAGCCAAAATAACCTCCTTTAAGTGAGCCTGTTCCAAGGCCAACCAGACATCTTCATCATTGTAATGGTCAAATGGATCAAGATTCATTCGAATTGAACCAGAAAAGAGAACAGGATCCAAAAAAAAAAAAAAAAAAAAAAGAAGAAGGTTGTGAGATCGGAAGCATGTGTAGCAAAAATGTAGAAAATAAAGTATAACATATTTTTAAAAATCCATATTATAATCAAAAACGTTTGCGGTTTCTCTGTCCTTTTTAGAAGGAGATATATATATATATATATATATATATATATATATATATATATATATATAATGTGTGTGTGTGTATGTATTCATACATACCTGTGGTAGAATTGTAATTTTTCTTCTTAGATCATGGAGACCAAGGTCAGCTATGGTGATATCATCAATGATGATCTTACCAGCTGCTGCTTCAATTAGACGAAACAAAGACAATGATAAAGAAGATTTCCCAGCACCAGTTCGGCCAACAATTCCAATCTATTAAAAAGAAAAAAAAAACCTTTACACATTAATCAAAAATATATCAAAGAAATCAACACATTCTATAAAATAAACTGTATATAATTAAAACTAACATTATTGTAGGACCAATATTGACTGTTTAGTACTCCTACTTCTGATAATAGTATTTATGTATATGTGCATATTATATGAAGATATATATACAAGCAGACACACACCATCTTTGTTGGCAACCAGTTTAAGAGAAAGAAAACTGAATTCCTAATTGTAGAAAAAGCAATGTGAAAGCACACTACTATTTCTCCCCACAAAATCATGGCAATTCACAAATAATCAAATAAGAAAAGGAATTTATGAAGAGTTATAATCACTCAATAAAAGAAAAATTTAAAAAAAAAGAAAAGGATGTGAAAATTACCCCATACCTTGACTATTATCAAGTTAATGAGATGAAAAAAAAATATGCACTAATCAGATTTGATCTTAGTCAAAACATTAGGCTGGTTTGAATTTATAAATAGATTTAGAAAAAAAAAAAAAAAAAAAAAATTAAATTTATAGCCATTTTTTTTTTTAACTATAATTTAAGTATCTGGGAAGCATCTTAACAGAAAATGTGACACTAAAAACTGGAGGTGTATTGCATTAGAAGGCAAAAGCTGCCTTCCAAAAGAAAAGGGAAGGGAACAGATAGTAAAAAGACAAACATTAATTACTAAGTGCTACAAAGGATAGGAAGTTGTGAAAAGCAATAATTACCCACCCCCAACACACAGAAGATCCAAGAGAATTACCTCCCTTTGGCAGTAAAATAAATCTTCCTCTTTGATCAGGTAAAAGTCTTAAAGGATGCTTAATCATCAAACTCACATGTTTTTCTACTTGATTTAGGACTAATGTCTTTTGCTTTTCAACACTTCATTGGTGTTCCCAATGAAAAGAAAAAAAAAATCCCATTGCTCAAAGAATTTATAAATTCTCTCCATACAGGACAGACACAGATCAATGAGATGAAGACCTTAATTTGACATTATCAGATCTGCATCACTCAACCAGTATTTCCAATGAATTTCTTCATTCTTATAATACTGGCTATGATTTTTCCAGTTTCCATATATATTTCCTACTACTGAAAACATTATTTTGTAGCTTCCTATATTTGAGTAGATCTCCTGTTGGTGGTTTCTCCTAGACAGGAGGATCCTGAGAGAGAGAGAGAGAGAGAGAGAGAGAGAGAATGAGAATATTTTCTTTTTTAAAATCTCAAAAGCACAGGCAGGTAGATATATTCACATTGCTTAAAACAAGATGAAAAACATGGCATCTTCTCAAACATGGGTGTCTACAAAACATCATTTGGAGTAATAGGAAATAATGTTGGATAAAATCTATTGATTACTTATATATACGAGGCATTCCAGGTCAAATCAACAAGGGTTTGACCATCACTGACATTTTTTTTTCAAATTTGATACACTTATAGAACTTCATGATATGAATTGAATGGTGCCTATTTTACATCTCTAGGTCAAGGGATATGACCATTTCACATTTTTCAAAACAGTGAATTTTGGAAAATAGACACAAAGTTTAAATATCTCAGTTGCTTTTTTAACCCACAAAGCTGAATTATATACCATTTTAAAGTACTTGGATAGATTAAAACAGGATTTATTTACTTTTTGTTTAGGAGATCAAAAAAATAAAATAAAATAAAATAAAAAAATAATAATTTGACCATAACCTTAACCTTTAATTTCTCATAAATTTGTCAATTTAAAAAAAATAAAAAAAAAAAAAAATTAGGTATGCTTTGTCTGTTTTATGGCAATATATGTACAAAATTTTGTGGTGGACTTGATTGTGGCCTGAGCTACAAGGGTTTTACTGGGTTGTCCAAATTCAAAATAGCTGACTTTGACATGTTATAGGCTAACATTTTCATATCTCTCAATATGGTCAAGTTATATCTTTAGAAAGCACTTTGAATGTTGATTAATATTCACATAAAAACCGTGATCATAAAATCAACAGAGTTTGATTTATTTATGATCAAAAATTAATTACATAAAATAACATGAAAATATGACATCAAATGTTTTTTTGGACCATTGATATGGTATACTAAATGCACAAAACAGTCAATTTTTAGTTTTTTTATATATATTTATATATATATATATATATATATATATATATATATATATATGTGTGTGTTATCAAAGGAAAAAAAACAAAGAATTTTTTATTATCAAATTATATTTTTGATCCTTTTTAGAAGGTTTGAAATTTTGGTTCAAAATCTTTTTTTTTGCATCAACAGAGGCACTAAAGATTATTATAGGAAATTTTAGCATCTTTTTTGCAGTGAAAAACTGATTGGAACTTCTTGCAAAAAATCAAATTGTTGGATTTTAATGAAACTTTCAGGACCTATTCACAAATGAATGAGTTTATTTATTTTTTTTTTATTTTATTTTTTTTAGAAAATATTAGTAAATTTAAAAAATGTTATCCCCTGCTATCATCCACCTATTTCGAGAAATTAAATTTTGTTCTGCTTAATGTTTATATTAGTTAAAAGCAGAATTCCTTGTAGAATAGATAAATAATTCTTAATATGGAATTTCTAAAGTGAAATGTTTTTCAATTATTACATATTAATTTAAGCCTGATAATCTTTTAATATGACCAAATTTTGATAAAAAGATTTTCAAATTTACATTTCTATGAATCCAGGTTAGTTACCTCATTAATACCCAAAATGGGATGGTGGACATCTTTGAAACCTATAAACAATACCAAATGTTAATTTTTTGTAATCAATGCCAGATTTATAATGGGCATCAATGGCTTAAAGACATAGTAGATATATAATATGCGGGTCATAAGTGTGCAGTGGTAACTTCTTAACCCAACCCCATGGCCTCAGGTAATTGGAATTAGGCCTGAAATCATGATGCTTAGATCAGAGAATTTGAATGGTATTACATGATTACATATATCTGTGTGTGAGTGTGTGTGAGAGAGAGAAAAAAAAAAGTATATCTTTGAAGGTTGGGACAATTTCTCTTTAATAAAAAGACATGGGACATCCATATTCTAACCACCCATTTTTATTAAACTAGGATTATTTTGCAATAGCAAAATAATCCTAGTTTAATAAAAAACTGATGCATGTTGAAATCCTCACAATATTATCACTAACATTTTTTTTGTCAAGATTTACAAATTGTGTTTCATTCAATTTTGCAAACCAATCAATGAAATATAAAAACTTAAAGAAAAGATATGCAAAAAATAATAATGCATTTTTATTAAATAAGTATTTGTTATTTTAATCATTAAATCATTTTTAAAATAGTGGGAGTATTTTGTATGTTAAATAATAAAAATTAATTTTCCAAAAAATTAATAAAAATATATTGTACACATCCTAGTAAAACCAACTGTACTTTATACCAACTTACTGGTTTGCCCTTTTCCCCAAAATTTGGTTTCAATCAGTCTATTTTAGAGGTTGTCACAGACTAACGGAAGTCACAGAATTTTATATATAGATAGATATTAAAATAAAATGGTTTGGATTAAAATACTAGCTGCTTAAAATAAGGAGTGGATGGAAATTTCCTGAATGTTTAATAAAGTGTTGGTTTGGAACAAGGATGTTACAAGCAGACCTTTTTAAAACATTGACCCAGTTTATCTATTAGAAATTCAAATGTTTTTATAAATACTCAAAGTGTAGTTGATTTTATTCCTATTTTGATGTTCATGTAAGTAAACCAGAATATATGGTCACTTCACTCTAAGACTGATCAAAAACATAACACAGTACACTTTGGAACAGAATGAACTAACCTTTTCAGTACTTTTAATCATACATGAGATGCTTTTAATTACAAGTTGAAGGCCTGGGCGATACCGGGTACTATATTTCTGGAATTCAATTTTACCATATTCAGGCCATTCTTTTTTAGGCTTGGTATCTTCAATGGACCAAGAGGCCTGGAAAAAAAGAGAAAAAAATTAAATTGATTGCATTAAGTGAGAATCATTTTCCCAAAAGAAGATGAGGGTGGGTAGTTAGAGGATGTTTGTATGCATATCATCCACCCTCAATTATCAAGCTCATACCTAAATCTCTCAGCCATAGGCTCTCAGACAACTCATCCAACAATGACAAAAAATGCCATATAACAATGCACTCAAGAAAAACATACATATAACAGCTAGAGTACATACCACCACAACCAAAACAGAAAAAGAAATATAATTTGGTTTAACTCACTATACAACTGTCAGAACAAACAATCGGCAGAACATTCCTAAATCTAATAGAAAAAACACTTCCCCATAACAAGCCCCTTATTGCAGCTGTAGCTAACTTTTACATTGTTTTTGTTAAATATTTTTTTTACTAAGAACATAACACAAATAAAAAAAATCACAACAAAAAAAACAACCTGCAATAGAGCAAAGTCCCCCAATGCAACTGCAGGGACAAACCCACATGCCCACTACAAGGAAACCACCTACAAACAAACATAGTATACAAAGCTAAGATCAATGCAAATAACACAACAATGCACTATATTGGTGTCAAAGAAGGAACATTCAAACAAAGAAAATATACACACAGCCTCTCATTCTCCAACAGAAAATACTCCAACAGTACCACACTATCCACATACATATGGCATCTGAAAGACAAAAACATCACCCCCAAAATAAGCTGGGAAATTATAAAAACTGCACATGCCTACCTTGCCTGCAAGAAAAAGTGGTGATAATCACCCACACACAACAAAAAACATTACTAAACCAAAAGTCAGAAATAATCTCAAAATGCAAACACAAAAAAAAAAAAAAAAAAAAAAAAAATATCTAGTATGACAATTCAAACCAAATGGATAACACAAACAAAAATGAACACAAACAGGAATGAACCTACCAAAAAATGGTTAAACGCTAGAACCACAAACAGGAATCAATAACACTACAATAATCACTACGATAACAGTTAGCATGGCCATCATGAAGATATAACCATTAACACTCCAAAATTATTATTTTATGACTTCTATTATAGTTGCTATTAGTATTGTTGTTACCACTTTAAGAACAATTACTTCATAACCACCACTACCACCATTAATACTGCTTTTTATCATTATTTTTATCATTGTCATCATCATTATTATAATTACCACAACGATTATCACTGTCATTATTTTTTATTATTTTATTTATTTTTATTAATTCATTATTTCCTTTTTTTGTTATGATTATTATTGTTTCCATCATTATTAAGGATAACTTTACTATTCTTCATAACAAATAACACATCAGTTATTATCAATACATCAATAATAATATTACAACTAATATTGCCATTAACATGATCACAATTGTTAATAACACAGCCACAGTTATTGTTGTTAAAAAAATACAAACATCATCACCATGTCTACAGCAGAACCCAACTTAACCCATGTGGTAATAGTAGACCCAGATCAATGAGTCTACATATGTTTGTATAAGTGAGTACATGTGAGTACATGTCTACTGGCCCAAACTGCTGACCTGTAAAATGTAAAAGCCATCCCCACCTACCCTCTACTCAGAGAACATTGCTACATATGGATCGCTACAATCTTGACACCGAAATAGACAGAACAAGAGAGGGGGAAGAGCCATTACTCACCTCAGATTCAAGAGATGAATATTCATTAATTCTTTCCACAGAGACGAGGTTAGATTGTAAGGTGCAAAAATTGACAACTAAAATTTGAAGGTTAACTGTAATCTGAAAGAAATCAGATATGAAAACAATTTGTATGAATTAAGATTTTCAAAATGTGACTAAGTTCATTGATAATATTTATATTTTTCATCATCATAAAAGACATGAAATGAAATTATAGACTAATATGCAAATAATTTGAAATTAAATAAATTTATAAAAATAAAATGTTTACAAATTTCAGGCATGAATGTTTATAAACATTTAAAATTCATGTTTTCAATTTTTAAAAAAGTTTTTCCTAATAATTATTGAAATAAAAAAAAAAAAAATTAAAAATTATTACCAAAGAGCAGATGGCCCAAAAATATTGGCCAGAGACCACAGAAGCAATAAAGTGGACACTTTATCACATTTGTTTGTCCAGATCAACACAGCTTCTTAAACAGAAGACAAGTTGAGAATGAAACCTGGAACAGTCAATGGGAGATAGCAGAAGATCTACTTGGCTGCCAAAACTCTTCCTGATACCAATCACCCAGAGGCTAGATTTGGTAGCACATGCTGTGCCAGGAGGAAAGTTGTTCATCTAGTTCAATTCACAGCTCCACATGATAGATGTAGCTAAAATCCAGAAAGTTCTACATGATTGATGCAACTAAAATCCTGAAAGAAGATCAATATGGTGGAGGAATGTAATGGGCAAACTAAAAATTCCCATGTTGGCATGCACTTACAGGATGGACCAGTATTCATTCGTATCAACAAGTGCTCTGTTTTAATTCATAAAGTGAATTAAATTATATTTTCTGCATCCAACCACTTGGCTAGAAGATCACTGATCACAATATATTATTACAGTTAAAAAAAAAAAACAGAAAACTATTAACATTACAGTATTAGATTCATTCCTAGAACTTGTAGCAACATGTATTACAGGGATGTTATATATTAACAAAACCTGGAAGTTTCAGCTAAATTGAACAATAGTAAAGAGATTTGCCATTTAGAATGTATTAAACCTTCAATGTCTATAACTTGCACATGTAAATTATTATCAGTTTACTAGAAGAGATAAAAAAGGATTAATTGATTTGTTTTTATGGGTTATTTAAAGCAGAAACATTTTAGGAATGTAAGAATAATTTTTTTTTTTCCAAGTGAATTTTGCATTAACAATTTTGGAGAGATGATTTTTCCAGATACAAGTCTTACTATTTAACCCATAGCTGGGAGAAGAAAAGATGGATTCATACCTTTACTAAAGGCATTTGTGCATAAGTGAATGTAAAGAACTCAACTCTCCACTATTACATGACCTGCAGATCCATTCCTTCTGCCAGAAAATGACTACAGCTAAACAGAATTAAAGTAGTCGTAAAGTAAATGGACAGTAATAAAAATGTATCAGATTCAAATTTTTCCAGATACAAGTTCTACTATTTAACCCATAGATAGGAGGAGGAGATTGATTCATAGCTTTACCTAAGGGTATTTGCACAGAAGCGAATGCAGCAAACCTGACTGGAAATCTAACTCAGCAGATAAAAAGGAAATACAACAATGTGAATTATGTAGACAAACAAATGTCAAATTTAAATGAATTATGACAATCAAAAATTACATTGTCAAATTCCATGGCAAATCTGAAAACACTACCAAAAATCATGTAGAAGGTGATAAACATTTAAATCTGAAGTACTCTTAACTATGATGTGATATGGATTCAGTAGAGTATTTGTAAAATCTGTGATATGAATATGCTATGAATATCAATGTTTACCTGAAGAGCATATGTTAATGAAAGACCAACTTGTCCTCCATTTAAGATATTTCTTTCAGCAACACTAAAAACAGCAGCAGCAAATGTGATTAAATTCCCAATAAGTTCTAGTCTGAATCCAAGCCATCTGTAAAAGAAAAAAAAAACGTTTTCATTAAAGATAAAATAAGATGACATAATTAACAAATACACTACACTCCCTCTTTAAAACTTAATCTTGTTTTTAAACTTTTATTTTCCATCAATAGCAAACTTCCTTCATGCATAAGTTATAACTATGGAGCTTACCATATTTAATAGCATATAAAACGTATTTTTTTCTCAAATATTAAAATTTTATATGTGCATAGCTGAGTGGTTTGAATTTCCCCATGGTCAATTTGTCAAGGAGCTGACACCTTCATAATATCAGCCTGGGGAAATGATCTTGGCACACAGCACTATAGAGAAATACCAGAGAAATATACCATGATCTGAACCAAGCCTTATAAGTGAAATTGGATAGACAAAAGTATTCAGAAGCTATTGATGGTTATGCTAACACAGGGGGTCATCAAATGGGGTCCAAGCGACCTCCTAGGGGTTCGATGATAGTAAAGGGGTCAAATGGGGGTCAGTGTGTAAATGACAGAGCAAAATTTTAGTTAGTGTACATGTCGTATTCTTTGGTGCAGATAAAAGAAAGGCACTGAGCTTGACAATCAGAATGAAAAGCCTTAGCCACATCTATCCAAGTAGCTTTTAACCATTTTGAGACTTATTTAATGTTACATTGAGTATTGCTTGCTGCTTTTTTAATTGTTCTGAGTTGATTTTCAAATCTCCTTTTTTTCAACCTCTAACTGTAAAATAGAGTTCATGATTATGAAGGTCATTTGGCCCAATTGATATAATTGCATAAAGTATAATGCAAAATTTGTTTAATTATCATATATACTCATATATAATGTGACCTTTGAAGACCCAATTTTGAAGCTAATTTGACTACAGTAAATGGATATATAGTTTGGTCAATGGTGCGGCCAGGCCCAGCAGTATATATGCTAATTTTATATCTCATGTATGACGTGGCACCCCTTAAAATTAGCTTCAAAAGTCACAAGATATGTGAGTATATATGGTAGTTAGTACAATTGGATATTAGTAGCAGTTATGCATTTCTAGTCAATAGCATCAACTATTTAGGCTTTGGTGTACTGAATATATTATTTGCTTGACTCATTTTGGTTATTTAATATATTTTCTTAAATATATTTTTTGGGGAAAATTCTGAACCCTATGACACTGGGAGAAAATTTTGAACATGATACAAATTTAACTTTTTATACATTTTAACATTTTAATTGCCAACATCAGTGCGAGTTATATGGTTCAAAGATATTTTAATTGGAGGTTGCTGGGAAAGGAAAAAAATAAAAGGGTGTCTCTGGTCAAAAAAGATTGATGACCCCTGTGCTAACACAAAGCTACAAGTTATGGGCGGGTAGACACTCTTTAGCCTTGGTTGGCAATCTATCTGGAAATGGTGTCTCAATAGCCAGGTTATTCACAGGAATGTACAAGCCTTAAAAAAATATCTCACCGAATTTCTTGAGAAATAAATCATGTGAGTTCCATCTAATGCAGGCAGAAATAACACAAAGTTAGAATTTCATTAATTTGTAATAAATGCATGAAGAGAAATGTATTTTGAAATGAGCCAAATGAACAAAGTTCCAGTAACATTCAAAGTTGCAAACATTTTCAATAATATTTCTTGTTGAAATGGAAGTTTTGTAAGCATCAAATATAGTATTTCTGTCAACTTTTCTAGTGATTACATCTATACAGTAAATTCATGTTAAAATTTACATTTACGTAACAAAAACAATTTCATTAAATTCCATTAAATCCTACCTTTGACAGAATGAAATACTACTACTCACTTAATGACCAAATTCCATTCCAGCTAATGAGCTGGTCACTAAGCGAGAAGTACTTGACCTCTATTTCTGGCATACCATGCATGTAATGGTTTTACATCCACCAGCTTCAGATACCTTTAATCTGATTTCTAGTTTATCTCTAAATGTTTAAATAATAGTGTACTGAACAGTAAATATAATTAACAAATCTAAAAATCAGTTCTGTATTCTGCACATTATCCCAGTTTGTATACTGTAAATACAGTACTAGTAAATTTTTTTTTATTTTTTTTATAAGCATTTCACCCCAAGCAAAGCAGGAGTGCCACTAGCACATAAGGGGCTACAGAAAGTGAAAGTAAGAGTAAAGAGGGGGGTGTTTGAGGAAAGGATAAAGAGAAGGACGGGGATCAAGATCATGGCATCAGAAGATGCCAATTGACATTACATTTAGATTTTTGAAGATGATAGTTATCAGGGAAGCAAATAAGAGGAATTGAGTTCCACTGGTGGGAAGTGCGAGAGAAGAAGCCGTTAGCATAGAAGGGGTGTTTACAATTAACTGTTTCAACAGTAAAAGGGGCTAGGACTGAGATGCCAACCTTGTTGCTTGCTTAAATTCATGCAGTTAGGGCACCAGTGAAAATAGCTTGTCAGAGCAGTTGGCATTAAAATATTTGTAGAAAAAGACAGAGAGAAGGCACATCACATCTGTGAGAAAGTGACTGGAGTCGAGATGCCAGGTCAGGACCTATCACATTGCATATCTGTTTTTGAATTTTGTCGAGAACTGTGAGATGAACAGCAGGACATTTTATTAGTAGATTTATTCTGAAGAAAGTGAAAACAATCAAAGTTTTCATACAATACCAGTGAGTTGGATTTACTTATTTTATGAGATTTTAAAGTCAGTCATAAGTTTGAGAAAATTCATTAAGTGAAGTGTGACTGTATTAGAAATCCACAGGCAAATAAGATTAACTTTTTATTTCTATTAATAGACAGAAACTCAGTTTTTGAACATAGGATCAAACCTTTTTTGTTTTTTTCTCAATTTTGATCAGGTATGAATTGTAACAATTAAGACAGGCAATCCATATAGCATTAGTATGTAGTAAAACAAGACATTCATACATTAATCTATTAATAAGGTAGTACATACTTATCGAGTATAAGTAATGATTCTTATAATATATTGACTAATCTCACAATGGTCCACGCCAGTCTAGAATGTGAATAAAACTTCCTGTATTCCTATGAGAAAAATTTCTCCAGAGATTAGGAAAAAAAAAAAAAAAAAAAAAAAAAATGCAGGTTTCAATACACTCAATTTTATTTTAACCATGATTCTATTAAGGATTATGAAGTCATTCAATAGTTAGAGTCATGGAAAATTTTCTTGCACCCAGTAATGGCAATGAAAAAAATTTTTTAGAACTGAATGGTAAAGTGGCAAAAAATATATTTTTTTTTTAAACTAAGAATATTGCTGTTTAGTTGTTGGGGAGAAAAATTGCATTTTCACCAACACCACCATCAAATTAAATGTTTCTAAATTGATATGTCATTACTTGAAACCAAATTATATCTATCTGTTGTAAATATAAAAATAACCTTTTATCTCCAGTTTTCCAAAGAATGAAATCTAAAATTTTTTGTAAGCTATAGTAATTTATTCTTAAGAGTGATACTCACCGATTTGATGCAAAATTTGTATAGAAGAATGCATTTGTTTTGTCAACCTTTTTCACAGATTCAAGATGGAATCTTTCCTGTACATTGAAGGCACGGATGCAAGATGTTCCTGACAGGGTCTCACTGAAATGACTGAAGACATGTGATCGTGTGATGGATTCAATGCGTTTCAACTGGCGTGAAGTAGGGATGTAATAGCGCTGAAATAAAGTAATTAGAACTTAATTCAAACATCCAGAAGACAGTTAAAAAAAAAAAAATACTACAAAAATAGAAATATTGACTTACATCAAAAAGCTCTTTTATCCCACCAACTTTATGCTTTTTTTTTTTAAATCAATCTACCTAGGAATTTTGCCAGATCATTAGTAGATATCTATGCAGATGAAACCATTGTTTATGGATGCACTTCAAAAAAGCCAGATGATCAGAGCCTTGTAACTGATCTCTTCTCTGACCTAGCTCTAACAGCTCAATAGGGAAAAAAAATTGGCTTGTAATTTTAAATACCTTAAAAACCAACCTAGTATCATTTCATCATGCCCATTCAGACCCTGAGTTTTCTCCTGTCACAATGAACAGTTGCACTCTCAATGAGATGCCATACTTTGAACATCTACTAGGTTCACTCTAGATCTCAAGTGGAACTCATATACAATCCATTCTGAAAGATGCTGGAAAAATGGTCAGCTCATTCTATCACTCCAGGAAATACCTGACTCTTTCTGCCATCAGTCAAGTGCCATACATTGGGCAATCATGTCTTCCAAGCTAGGCTGCTGTTTCTTTCTATGGTAGACTGGTTGCCACTCAAGGCTATAAGACCCAGTCTGTCCTGCTGTATTTAACCCATAGCTGGGACAGAAGAGATGGATTAATACCTTCCCAAAGTTTATTTGTGCTTAAGTGAATGTAACAAACCTTCGAATTTGAACTCAGCTCTCTGATTTCTCATTCCGAGAGCAAAATTCAAATTCCAGTCAGGTTCATTACATTCACTTATGCCATACTTTAAGAGTCAAATTAGACCAAAAATAGAGTATTTTTGCCACATCTGAACTCGAGCCCCTTGGTCCTATTTCACTCACTTTCCAGCCTTGATAGAGTTCAAGATTATTTATGTGGTCCTCAGGAGAATGACATTTTTCACTCTACAACCATTTTCCCCAGATGTAATGTTGCAAGCCTGTTATTCTATCACCATGGCAAATAGTTATTCGAGCTCTGTTGTTTAGTTTCACTAGTTCTAGGACACACCATGCTACTTCCAGTGATTCAAATCATCCTCTATGTCCCAATTGACAGAAAAAAAAATTCTCCCCCACCTCCCATTCTAGAACTGCCACTTTGTGACAGACTCCCACGGATGTTTCCCCTGAACAATACAATCTTAACTTCAAGTTAAGGGCCAATTGTTAACTTTTTTTATCCTCAATCTTTATTTCCTACACACCACATTCATAATTACTATTTTAACAGTAACCTACTACCTTGAGGGGCTCTCAAGCCCTATATTGGGTAAATTTTAGGATATAAAAATTTGTCAAATTATTGTGGCTAATTTGAAATAGTATCTCAAGTTCAAAGTGGTTGCAGAAGAAATATCACAATCAAGAATCAAAAACCATGCTCTTCATTTATATCAGTTACATACTTGCACATGCAAATCACCAACAGTTTTAAAAAGTTTTTGTTCTGTGCAAGCAGCATGATGGTATTACAAATGGCAACCATGACCAAAACATTGATCAATCATCCGGGGGCACTTAGCATTGGGTAAGTTTGGGCCCCTTGGTCCTATTTCACAACAATTATCTTTTAAACTTTATCAGTCAATTATAAATGGAATAAATTGACTATTGCTAATACAATAAATGAACTATGAAATGTCTGCTAATCTTTTTTCTTGGAGTTAAGATTGTCAAAAATACTACCACTAAATTCTCTTGTTATTTACATTCAAACTAATTCAGTGTTATTACCACAATGTTTTGTCCATTGTGCCCGTTGGCCTTCTTCAGGCATCTGTTGATCCAGCTAACCTTCAGGGAATTTCAAACTGAATCCTTTATTTAATCTATGAGGAGTAGATTGTTCTCATTCCACTGTCCATATCTAGGGATATCTCATCTTGTTCTTATTTAGTACTGCTCAATTATTGCTTGTACTGTTTCCACCGAGTCTAAATCTGTACTACATGTCTTGGGGGATCAAACTCACAATCACTAAATTCATGAACTAGCATTTTAATTCAATTGATTATTGTCCCTGAAGGTTACTTGGCTCAACAAACATGTGAAGAAGGTCAGAGGACACAAAGGTTGAAATCATGATAACTCATCAAACTGATACAGAATCATAAAGAACTTTATCAGATAACAGAAATGGCATCACCTTCAACATTAGCAACAACTAAAATGGATAGCTCAAAGAGAAAATGATATAATCAGGATGTTGATATTCCACACTACTTCAAACAAAAGGCTAAGAAGGAAGCCCAAACCCCCACCCCTCAATACCGGAAAGAGTGATGACAATTACTGGACTTAAGAAACATATTTCTCTGTAAAATTGTTTTAATGGAAAGATTTTATAAATTTCAACCAAAAGTAGCACTGGCTGTCCAGTCAATGAATGTCTTATAAAGAAAACAGATAATATTACCATTACCAGTACCATCATCCCAGATATTAATCAAACTTCTTATTGTTACGAATTCTCATTTTATCTGGGTGAGAAACAGAGAAAGAATCTGTTGAACAATGGATGTGATTCCTCATTTCAAATAGTCTGACCATTTTAACCACATAGAAAGGTGGAGCAGTGGGGTCAAAACAAAATCTTGACTCACTAAATTTAATCATTTGCTTTAGTTTCACAATTAAAGTAATGCAATCCTGATACACAAATCACAAATTTAAACAAGGTGAGGATGCTCAAACCCTTGGCCACAATGACTTACAATTTTGTGTAAGTATAACCATCAAGTACATACAGCTTGATAATCAACTGTGTCAGTTAAAAATAGGTTATATGATTGAATAGATAAATTTTGTTGGTTACAATTGTTTTGATAGTGTGGAACATAAAAACCCAGAAGTTAGTCAACTCCATGAACAGGCACTGTCTGTTATCAGAGTTTTCAAAACATTAATATTAAAGTCTGAAATGAACTTTTACTGACAGAAAATGAAGACAGAAAAGTGAAAGTTTGTCATTATTGTAGGAATTCAACAATTGGAATTAATTTGGTCCTTTCCTCTTTGTGTTGTCTTATATATGGTAAACCTGTTTTAAGTACACATATTTTGCGGCATACAAGATCCACCGATTGACCCAATATCTGACAGACAATATCACCCTTCATCCTACACAACTCAAGATCTATGTCACTCTTGAGAAAGTGCTCTAAAATCTAGAGTGCATCTTATATACAGCAACACATGATAACTGGATAGATAAGGTGATAAAATGTAATAATTTTACTTACTTGGATGAAGAAATACATAACTGAAAGTGGAACTGCAGCTGCAAGGAAGATTGGTGTATTCATACTGATAACTAACACAGTGCTAAGAATGACAAAGATATTAAGAATGACCGAGCGGAACAAGTAAGGCAGCATGTTGTCTACAAAGCCTATATCTTTGGCAAAACGATTCAGGATCCTTCCCAGAGGAGTGGTGTCAAAATATGACATAGGAGCTCTCAAGACACAATGCAGCATATCACTGTGAAGAATTTTGGAGGCCTTTATCTGAGTAATGGCAGAAACCAATGAAAAAGCAAACATTAAAATAGCTGGAAAAAAGAAAAAAAAAGACCAGTTAAAAAGAATTTTACTTGATCAGTTATTTAGTGCATTACATAATTATTCATTCTGCTTATTTACACTGCGTGCCAAATTATTATCGAGATAACTTTTTTCTAATATTTCAAAAACCGTCCAATCAATTCACACAAAATTTTCACCCAATGTCGGCAACACTGATCTGCGCAATCACTGAAATTTTTGTACTGATCTGTGCAATGTAAACAAACTGATGCCATATTTGTTATCAGCACGGTTATTTGAGTGTGCCAAATTATTATAAAAGTCTAAGAATTTAGTGAAATGATGGGCCATAAAAGCAGTTTAAGTGATGCTGAAAAGAAAATTATCACCTCAGAACTCTCAAAAGGTAAATCTATCCTAGAAATTTCTAAAATGATAGGGAGGTGTCATCAAACAGTGAAAAGTTTACCGCCGACCCTACACAAGTACGCAAAAGGGCAGATAAAGGCAAGCCGAGGGTTATTTCACAGTCTCATGTCACGACTTAAATGAGAGGCCACAAATAACCCTGGACTCACCAATCAAGAGCTTTTCAGTCGCATTGGGGATCCTACTGTGTCTAAAAGTACTCGGTGTCAGTATCTGAGGGAAATATCAACAACAGTCAAACCTGTATCGAAGCCTCCGTTGACGAGAAATCACATTCAAAATCGATGGAAATGGGCAGAGGACAATATGAAGATTGACTTCCCTAAAGTTTTGTTCACAGACAAAACTCGAGCAACACTTGATGGGCCAGATAGATGGTGCAAAGGCTGGGTAATGAACAGACAGAATCACCATCAGAGTTTGAGACGCCAACAAGGCGGTGGAGGCATAATGATCTGGGGTGGTATTATTGGAAAAACATTAGTGGGCCCATGGAGAGTACTAGATGGCGTCAAAATTACTGCTGATGCATACATAGCGTTTATGAAGGAGCATCTTGAGCTGTGGATGAAAAGGCAAAGAGTTGCCTTCAGAAGGGCCATTGTTTTTATGCAAGATAATGCTCCCTCACATGCTGCTCACAAGACTACTGAATATTTGAAACAGGCTTTGATGAACCTCAAAAAATGAAGTGGCCAGCAAATTGTTTGGATTTCAACCCAATCGAAAACCTTTGGAGCATCATGAAGCAAACACTACACCGACGGACGACAATTCAGGAGCAACGCTGAGTTGTGGGAAGCAATTCTTGACATATCTCGTGGCATTACAGCAGATGACATCCTACAATTAACAAATTCTATGGATCGTCGACTTCAAGTAATTTCAAAACAGGGAAAGCACATTCCCTATTAATTTGTTTAAAACTGTGCCTTTGTTTGTATCTGTTATTTGTTTGATTATCTTATTTATTAGCTTCTTTTGATCATAAACATTCACGTGCAACATTAATAAACATTTTGTTTGCTCAATTCTGGGAATTTTACTAAACCTTTCTAATAATTTGGCACGCTCAAATCACCGTGCTGATAACAAATATGGTGCCAGTTTGTTTACATTGTGCAGATCAGTATGAAAATTTCAGTGATTGCTTGGTCAGTGTTGCCAACATTGTGTGAAAATTTTGTGTGAATTGATTGGAGGGTTTTTGAAATATTAGAAAAAAAAGTTATCTCGATAATAATTTGGCACGCAGTGTATATGTATTACCATTATACTTTTCTACCATGGATCAGAGTGTAATATTTGCCTGATTCTCAGCCCATCTGAGTCAGAATCAACTACTTTCTGATGAAGAACTCTACATAATAAATATGAAGGAATTGAAAACAGAGCAGGTGAGGAAAAGAGTATGAAAGAGGAAAAGTAGGTGATAAGATAGTTATAGAAAAATGAAAAATCTTTTTTTTTTAATCATCCCCACCCCCTAACAAGGCAATAAAGCCACTAAAATGCAAGGAGTTACTGAGTGTTAGAGAATATGAGAAAAAAAAAACTATTAAGAAGAGAGAGAACAATAAAAAAATCAAGAATTAAGACAGAAGAACTGAAAAAAGAATTCACACACATTTCACCATAAGAGATCTCATTTTAAAATATGTATAAAATAAAAACTATGCTCAAAAAATATATATAGATATTAGTTTTATTCTTTTCCAATATAGTCAAATTCAGTAAAACAGTTTTGCACATGATATCAATTATATCGCACATGTACATCTGAATTACTTTGAATTCTAACATTAAGGAAATAAATTTTTTTTTAAAAAATGCCATGGGGATGTAACCAACAAAATCTTGTCGACTAGTCTATCATATTGACAATATCTAGTTCTTGATAATGACTGAGGTGGTTGAAATTGCTTGAATAAGAATAAAACAAAAAAAATGAACTTTGGACAGTTTAACCATGATTTTAATTTGGATGCATCTTTTTCAAAAATCGGAAAAATCCATTTAAAGCAATTAACAAGCACTATCATTTGAACTTGTTCACATTATATATATTCAAAAAATTAAAAAAAGTTAAAGTGATTTATCTGATTAGCTAACTCAAGAGTTTCACACTGAAATGCTCATTAAGGCCAGATGTTTAATATTATCAGATCTCATATTTATACTCTGAGTGAACAAATGCTAATTCCATCTTTCAAATTCTTAACATGCTTGAGTCTGCTAACAAGTAAGTTGAACATTTCTTCATTTATTGAATATTATAGTTCTAGTTATCTATTGAGTGCTTTTTGGCACAAGTTCTAACCTAAAAAACACTTGAAATTCTTGTAATTTTCATTCACTTGTATTATTATTACATATCTGCACATAATTGTGAATAGATGGAGATAAAAAAAAGGTTTGCAGGCTCGATATCAAGAAACACAAAAAAATAGAAGGCCGGTAAGAATATAAAATGCAATACATTAAATTTACAAGGAGGTACAGCAAAAAAATAAAAAAAAAAAAAATAAAAAAAAAAAAACAAGATACAGAAGAAAATATTTGTGTATTCCTTATTTTTAACATGTAAAATTAATCCATATTACTATAACATTTAGATAAAAATATGGATGGGCAACAAAGTTTGGAAGGGATAAGGAAGAGAATGAGAGATACAGGCAAAGGGGGAGAAGCATGAGATAATGGATAATCTTATACCTTTCCCCTTTGCCTATATGTTGTCATCCTTTCTTTTGTTTACAACCTCTCCATATTTTTGTCCGTTATAGAAATATGGATTAATTTCACATGTGAAAACACCCATGAAATTTCCATTGTCCCAGCTTATTATATATGATTATAGATGAAGGGTGGTAAAAGCTATCAACCTGGAAGGCAAGTGACAAACCCAGTTCTAATACCATTGAGAAACTGTCTTGTCTTATCAGATATTTTGACAAAATGTCATCATTAGCATACCATATTAGTTGGGGAAAAAACAAGTGAAAACTTGGATAAACAACTCTCCTGCAACTCTTCAGTAAAGTTGTTACTACCCCACCCCCATAGTTTACCTTGAGATAAATCAACATAATAAAAGTGTCAAAAAGTTGCCACTAAAAGACAAGAACACATTTAGTCACAAACACAGGAGTTTTTAAAGTATTTTGCAGGACATTGTTAGAATTGTCTTCTATTCATGAACAAAATTTAATTTTTTTAACTTAAAGAAAAAGCAACATATGATGTGGGGGTGTTTTAATCAAGGTAAGTCACCATTTTCTTCTTTACAACATACTGTATAGGGTTTCAGGTTTTTCTTTACTTGAATTAATGTACTTTAAATTAAGACATGTATAATAAGACTAGCAAAATCTTTGATTTTATGCATGATTGGGAGACACAATGACAAACCCTTTTGTCTACATTCACCCTCAATACAACTCAAATAATATAATTTGCTAGACATCAGTCACGATCACTAGGTAGATACATAAAATTACAGCTGACAAATCACTTAAGTAATTTTAGTTTGATAAGAAAGTGCTTAAACACTCATACACAACTACTTGCTCCTACAAGAAAAATCCTTGTAAATAATGCAGTCATTCAAAGAACATCTAATTGTAAAAAGCATCAAGATAACTGAAGCACTTTATAGGAAATGGTTTAAACCAAATCTCAAACTTACTCTATTTGAGAATGGCAAAAACGTATCTGGTCTTTTAAAGACATTCCCTACATGGAATTACTACTACTTCCATTCAACACAGCTTAAAATTGTTACTACTACTTCTACACAATGCAATTTAGAACATAAACACATGAAAATATACTAACAATAAACTTCTTGCAAATTGCTAATTGTACAAAAGCACTTATGACAATAATCACCACAGAAAGTTTTAATTCCCATAAAAGTAAAACTATGAGGACATTAGAAAAACTGAACAAATAATTTTCCTTGTCTGTCAATAAAACCCATATAAAAATTGCTTCCTAAATATACAATAAAATTATAGCAGTTAATAGCATAAATGTCTTTATTTCTAAAATGTTAGGAATACTTCACCTTGAGCAACTCCAAGACCACCGTAGATTCCTAAGTAATAATTTGTTTGAGCAGTATAGGCAGAAGTGTTGAAATTGGAGACATTCATAAGGAGGGGATCTTGTGTCCAATTTCGCAGCCAAACTGAAGAAAAGATGCTACTGAACTGATAGAGGATTCCAAATAGCAACATGAGGGATGTAAGAACAAAACCCATTGCTTGAACATACTTCATGTATACCTTTAAATTTACCTGAAAAGAGAAGGAAAAAAGAGAGATAAGGAAATAATACAATAAATATGCAACAAAAATGGGTTCTCCTGAACATATTCACTGGTAAAGGAAAAAAAAAAAAAAAAAAAATATTTTTGGGTTAATTTTTTCATTTAGTAATTATTAAACCTTCCTCTACCAATAACATTTGCCAGAACCTAAATACAGATTTCTTTTTTTTTTTTTAATCATTTTAGGTAGAGCTCTTGTTCATAATATAAATGGTATCAAATCGACCCAACTTTAAAGAGTTATTTGTGCTTTGTCTTTATTTACAAATATCAAGTTTGAAATTGTGACCATGTCATTGATAACTGCATACTACTGATATCCTTTTACTACCAATTTTGTATTTTTCTCATTTTTTTTTTTTTAATTTTTTTTTCTTTTTTGAATTTTCTGGAGCTACTTGTATAAACACAGATAATTATTTGTCTTAAATGAAGAACAAACTGATACATTTTTAGGTTATTTAATATTTATTAATGTATTTAAATGACTTATTTCATTAACATATCACTGGGCATGTGAAATGCAGTTGTCAATGATAGGGTTGTTTCAAAATTGACGTTTGTAAATAATAAATTACAGGTAACTCAAAAAAGACAGGGACACTTATATTATGAACAGGACCACCCTTCTAAAATGGAAAAAAAAAAAAAATTAATGTTTTTCAATGCTAACAAATGTCATACTTAGAGGACTGATTGATTGATAGATTTTTTTTTTACAGCTTAATGTTTTTCAGGTTATTTAAAGCCAGCAAATATTTTAGGATTGTAAGAATTGCTTTGGAGCTGATAATTTTTACAAGTCCTACTATTTAAGAGGTGGATTCATAGATTTCCAAAGTAAGTAAATATTATGAAACTTACTGGAATTAGCTCTCTGATTTCTCATTCCAAGTTGTTATACATTACAGCAGCCATACATCCAAGCTTACAGCTTGGTATTCCCAAGCAGTCATCCATCTAGATCTACTGACCAGGCTCAATTATGCTTAGCTATGGTGATCAGATGAGAACCACTGTTTCAGTGTGATATGGTCATAATTTCATGCTTATAGGAGGATCTAATGAAGCTAAACAAAAATTATTCCATCAAATTTTTTTTTTCACTATTTTTTTTTTTTTTTTTTACAAATGGATTAGTTAATCTCAGCAGTGTCAATAAATGCAAAGATGTTGATGTATTCACAAAAAAAGTATAGCAACAGGCATTTAATTATTGGATTAGATTTTTTTATTTACAAATTGACAAATTCATGAGGCATTTTCTGATAACTGTGCTAAATAACAATTGTCCCAGTCGTAAATCTTATAAGGAAAGAAAGCCTTGTGTGCACAATCAGTGTGTTTGATAACAAAAAAACTTTAGCTTTTGGTAACAAACACTTATCCAAAGAAGCAATTATAACAGAACAACATACATTGTTGGCAAGTTTGATTGCTGAGAAAAAAACAAAACCATTGCCATATTTGACTTGATAATTTGTTCAATATTGGAACATCAAACCCAGTCACCTTTTCAACTACATTCGTCACCATTGCTTACATTTAACTTAAAGGGAATTTTTTCAATTCATTTTAATAAAGCAATTTAAATCTAAATGTGTAGGTAGTATAACAGTTATTGGTATAATCTTTGGGATCTGTGTTACAAGGTTCAAGATCTGGCCTGATGTGATTCAGTAAATAACCCAAATCCTTGAAAGCAGAGACAATATTTTTGGGATTTTGAAATTGTAGTTCAAGTACCATATCCAAGAAGATAATTAAACTGATTGTTATCAGATGAAAATCTGCAGCTCTAGTATTTTTAGACTTAGAAAAACTCTAAAAAGTGAAAGAATAAATAATATAATAATAAATATAAATAAAAAAAAAAAAAGTAACGGAGTAGTAGAGTTCTCTACTGCCTTAACCAGGTATTGAACTCACTCTCTTTGGGTCCTGTCACTGGATCTAACCAATGCCTTTATCCCTTGTGCAGTTAAGGCAGTGGAGAACTTTCAGAGGGAAATTAACAAGAGATAACCGATAACCGACATCCATCTAACATGGCACGTGGAACTAGAACAGTCTACCTCTGTGAGCGAAATAAAGGGTTCAGTTCGACATTCCAACCACCTGAAGAAGGCCGGAGCGTACAACGGCCGAAACGTTGTGATAAATATGGCAACAAAGATGAGGGCAATAGTCCAAATAATGTACATAGTACCTCATCTCAGAAATATAGACAGACTCTAAATATAAGTTGTCCATCAAACTGAAGATGTTAAAGATCATAGTATTTTTTCATTTCTTTTTAAATTTAAGCTACTGTTTAAAAATAGCTCTAGAAAGTAAATGATTGGCCCTGTTGTTAATTATTATTTACTTTAGTGTTATTTTTAAATACAAAGTAGCTTAATTTTTAAAAAAAATAAATAATTGGTGCCATTGCTAAGAGTGGAGGTACAATGAAATAATGGATAACAGCTTGGATTGAGGAATTGGAGAGCCAAATTCAAAATTCAGTAGAGTTCATTACATTCACTATACAAATACCCTTGGGAAAGGTATGTATCCATCTCTTTCCTCAACTATGTGTAAATAGCAGGAGAGACTGGATTCTCTAGCCTTGAATGGCAACCAGTCTAGGGGAGGGACAACCATTTCTTAAAGTTTTACCTTTTTAAGAGACAATTTCTTGATTACTATAGCAGATAAATCCACTATATCCAAAGAATTTTAAAGAAATCATGTATTTTTGAGCTTTAATTATGTGCAATTAAAAAATTACTGTTAATTTTTAGAATACAGTAGTTAAAATTCAGTTACTCATAAGTAACATTTCTGATTTTAATTGCACATAATTGAAGCTCAAAAGACTTAACCCAGGCTTTAGTTTGTAAGCTTTTTACATAAGATTGATCAGGAAAACTAATACAGTAGTTGAGCTGATATTCAGATCAGAGTTACACCTGATGGAAAAGTTTTCTCTTACCTCTCCAGTCTCCATGAATTCATCTTCAGTCAATCGACTAATAACCATTGCAGGTTTTTTCTCTTTTTCAGTATCAGATCTATTTGATAAAACAGAAATTGACCTCTTTGCCAGACGCTGAGGTGAAGTTTCCGAAGATGTTGATGACCGTTTTCTACTGAATAATAAAAAAAATTTAAAAAAAAAAAACTTCAATAAGGAGAAGCCAGCCCCATATACTCGAAAGCTGCTACCTTTCATTTTATATACATAACATTCATAATAAAGTTAATTTAGATACTGAAAATTTAATAAAATCTTTCAGCATTAAAGAATATTTAAAAAATAAATAGTTCAGTTACATGATTTTGTACTCCATCTTTTCTTTTTGTAAAAAACATTTTAAACCATATCCTCTTGGCATGAGTTTAAACTGACATTTTTTTTTTCATATATCTAAACTATAATTATAATTTTGTAAAGTAAAAATTTCATGGTAATAAATATATTGGAAAATTTCTGAAATCCAGAAAATATGAACTTTAAAGAAAAATATGTTGAAAAGAGAAGGTATCAGCTTAAATAGACACCAAGAGGCAATGGGCTAAAACTTCATTACTCTCCTTCAAAAAATTTGATTCCTCTATACATTTCACTCAAACACATCAAGTCTAAAGATCTTGTTAGTTAAAGAATCAATCATTAATTTCATCAAGAGAAAACAGGACAAATACACTATCATTAGAAAGATTTTAGTGATGCAGTTTATCTCTCTCATATGCCTGTAGTGTCCACAAATTTTATGTGTAATGCTTCTTATTTCTAGAGAAACTATTATAAATAGCAATAACAAGACTTTTGGATAGAGCAATATTTTTAGCTAAAAGAATTTTTCCAGTCACCAACATTGTCTATGTACTTTCATCAGTAATGAGCAAGTATCTGGATAATGTGCTTGTCAAAATTGGCTGATAGTTCATCATGCACAATTTTTTTGTGAGATTCTTTTTTCCATGAGATGTTCAACTCAGCTCTAAGCATGTAGTTGCATGTCCTATCCAGCTTTGATTCTATGGTCTTAGGGATCCTACTGTTTCATCATACAAAAGCATAAACATGACAAGCAGCAGCAGCAGCACCCATCAGCTGGCAGGATTGTTAGGTTTAAGGTTTAAGTCCTATGAAAGAATAGTCTAGTGGATTAAAGTGTTGGTTTGTGAATTTGGTGGCAATTGTGAGTTCTATGGGCCAAGCAGCATGTACTTGGATTCAGTGGAAACAGGACAGGCAATAACTGAGCAGTACTAACAGCTGGACGAGATATCCCAAGACATGGGCAATGGAAGAAGGAAAACAGTTTACCCTCATAGATTAAATAAAGGGTTCAGTTTAGAATTCACTGTAGATTACCTGGGTCAATATACACCTGATTAAGGTGAGAGGGTACAACGGACAAAATGTTGTGATAACAGCAACAAAGATGAGGGGAATAGTTCAAATGCAAATAGTGTAAATATAGATTAAAGAGTATGCAAAAGAAACTGCATTTAAGATCACCCAACAGCTTTCATTTCCAGACAACATACAGTTTTTTGGGGTTTTTTTTTTTTTACATCTTTATAGGTAATTTTCTGAAAACTGAAAGAATACAAGCTACCTTAAGAATGTCTATTTAAGGTGTTCATAGAACCCTGTTGCTTAAAGCTGATAAATCCAGTCTTTCCAGCATTTACATATATATCTATTTATAATCTATAAAAGCCATTACCAAAAATAACTTACGTGGATGGCACATGCTTTTCATATGATCCAGTATCAACCAAACTTGTTGGGAGAAAAGTATCATTTTCAGATTCTATTCTTTGACGTTGGTACACCTCATCTAGGGAAACAAACATGAAACATTAAAACAAATTATTAGTGGGTAAGTTTAACATGTTTTACATCTGCAATTTCCTGCTAAATTGCATGCAATTAAGCTGTTTTTTTATAAGGTTGTGTATATAATAATACATTAGTTGAGATAAAACAAATTAAATTGTTAATAGCGTCATTCCATTAGCATCTTGAATTTGAGGATAAGAGAATCCTGATTCATAATATTTAAGAAAATTTCTTCACTGATAGGATATCTTCCTAAAAGTTGATAAACTAACAGTTCTATGAAAAAGTTACGCAAGCAACTTATTTTTCTTACCCTAATATAACATCATATTTTCGTTCATGAAAATGTTGATTATTTTAAGCCATCTTTTTGACTTTTTTTTTTTTTACCCAATGAACATTTTATCTTCAGATGCCTTCTTTTATGAGATTTTAATCCATATTTTCCTCACACTGTTTTAAACTGATTGTTCCCAACAATATATTGTAACCCTTATTATTAAAAAAAAAAAAAAGTCAGTTTAAACTTATGTCAGAAGGTTCCTACACTGTAGTCATATTTTTGATTGAAATTAAACAAAATCAACCAACTTTATAATATATAGATAAAATCATAAAATCCCAATTTTTATTTATTCTCTCCACATTTGTGTGTTCAGCAACTAACAAAGTCTTAGGTAAAAAAAATTACTATGTTCAAATAATACATTGCTAAAAATATACTTCTTTAATTCTGACTACATGCATTAAACAGAAAATTTAATTGCTAAATTGTCTTAAAAAGTTCAACACAAAACTCTTATGGGACAAAGGAAAACAAAAGTCTGCATTAATTTTTGTCAGTATTTGGAATTCAGGGGACTCTTTAAAATTCTGCAATACTTCTTTTCAGTTTAGGAATAAAACATAGTAATTCTTGTATGCATCCATCTTTCTATGGGCCGAATGCCAATTGGTGTCAAAAACATACTGGATAATCTCTCTAGTGGGAACATCCATAATTGTTGAAATCTATTGTTTTTGTTTTACAAACATTATCTGCACCACATATCTAACCATTTTTGGATAGCTTCAGGTTTTGAAGCCAGAGTTGTCCTTTTAGATTGGTTGCCAAATATGACCAGAAATATAACTAGTCTGCCCTGCTATTTAACCCATATCTAGGGGAAGGAAATTCTTTTATTCAGATACATAGAAATCTTAAGCTTATTTAATTACGGTTCTCTGAAATTATTTTTAGTTTTCAAAAAAATATTCTTGTTAGAAATATTCTCTTGTTTTACCAAAACTTAAAGTAGAATTTGGAATGAAATAGGGAGAAATTTATTGATTTTTTTTTTTTTTTTACAGCTTATCAACCTCTTTCTTGCAGGTTATTTAAAAGCAGAAAAAATTTTAGATTGTAAGAATTTTTTTTTTTAGAGATAATGATTTACTTATTCAATTTTTACTAATTAACCCATAGCTGGAGGAAAGGAAGCTGGATTCATACCTTTCCTAAAGTTATTTGCATATAAGTAAATATAACGAATATGAACTTCAATTTCCAATTCTAAGCCATTATCCATTACACCACCAGTACATCTAAGATTACAGCTTGGTATTCCCAAGTGGTCACCCATGTAGGAATTGACTAAACTTGATGTTGCTTAACTCTGGTGACTGTATGAAAACTTATTTCAACAGGATATGGCCATAAGTCTAAATAGAAAGAATACCTATTAATACAATACCCACCAAAGAACTATGTGTTTTTTCTTTTTTTGGTTTTTCCTCAGTCAGACCATTTAAAATATACTAGTTGAAGTAACAGAGTCAAGCATGGAATAACAATACAGAAGAGGAAGTATTTCACATTTTATTCATAAGTTGAAAAGATCAGCTTTTAATTTCTATATATCCAATAGGTAATTTATAATTTGTAGAAAACAAGGTGCTTACTGTCAGAGTTTTCCTCATCTGATTGCATATTAGTTTCTTGTGAATTGTAAGTTTTCAGGAACTGAGAAAAAATGGGATTGCTTGCAAGCAATTCCTCATAAGTTCCAATTCCTGATATTTTTCCATTTGAAAGCACAATGATGGAATCCACAGAAGGCAGCCAATGAATGCCATGAGTAACAAGTACACGTGTCTGAAAAAAGTTTTTTATTCATGATAATGAAAATTATTATTTAAAAGAACACAAAGTCATTATTTTGTCTTATAAGCAACTAACACTAAGGGAGAAATTATTTTAAAACCATTCTATATAATTTCTTCATATAAATATGTTCAATTTTTTAAGAATGAATAAAAGCTAAACTGTTAAGCCTATAGAGGCTTGTTGGCAAAAATTATCTGAAAAGTTAATTCAGTTCAAATGACTGAAGTTGATTTCAAGATTAAGAGATTGGCCCTGAACTTGGGGATATCCAGTAAAATCCTAATTAAGTTACTATAGGCCTTGACAGGTTATTGATTCCAGGGAAAAATATTTCCTAGTTGAAAGCTGTTATCTTAAATTAATAACCACCTAAAATCATAATGAGTTACTATATAACCTTTATTTTAAAATTGGATGATGAGCAAGGTTATTACTATCATGTTGCCTTTATTCATCATTTGATAACAGATCCAGAAAAATTACAAATAGTATAACACCTAAGTCAACAAGTCATGATAGCAAACATGTGGTCTGGTCATTGACCACTTGACCAGTTGGTTGATAGTAGGAAAAGATTTAACTAGCTCATGGTTATATGAAGTCATATCATGTAGTGACTTAAAAAAAATTTTGTTGTGTTTACACAAAAGCAACTGAAAATTACTTTTAGGCCTGTGGTATGTTGATTTTGGCTTTGTAAACAGTAAGGAATTTTTCTCTGCAGAAAAAAAAATTATAAATAAAATGCTGATAGTCTTCAAATTATTTTAATCACAATGGACAATGGAAATCTCTAGTTCCTTCTACACTTCTTTGAACAAAGAGGAAATGTTCGCTTTTAATAACACAGGTAATAAGTTGTGGCAGGTTTTTTGATTAACAGCAATATGCTCTTTGGTGGAAGAGCTTGTTACTAGCTTTCATCTTAAGACATAGGAACTCACTAGTTTGTCCGAGAACCAGGAACTTGAATTTTCCTTTTCTTGGTTTCATACACTGATGATTTTGAGATGATTTTTCAAACAGCAAAGATTCCTTATTTAGAATATTTATATTCAAGCTATTGTACTGTCTTTATTATGTTTCAGCCATTGAACCCACCAGCCTTCCTTTAGGTGTACATCAATCAGGGTAACCTATAGGGAATTCTGAACTGAACCTTTTCTTTAATCTACAGGGGTATATTGTTCTTGTTCCACTGCTCATGTTTAGGGATATTGTCTAGTGCTTATTTTTGTTTAGTTTGCTTGCCCATTTCCACTAAATACAAGTACACACTGCCCAACACAGGGATTGAACTCACAATCACAATGTGACCAAATTCACAAACCAATGCTTTTACTTACTACACCCATAGGACACTTTGCTGGAGTGAACTTAGACACTTAAACCTAACCTTCACTGCTGATTAGGCTGCTGCTAGCTGTCGTGTTTTGAATGCTGCTGAGGTTGAAGGCATGCTGTCATTTGTCTTCCTTTATTAGCAACTCCCACATTGTATTTATTTCTATACTAGGCCTACTAAGGAGGTCCTCATAGCCTAGCCGATTCTTTCAGACATTTAACTCTCCAGTATTCTTCCTTGTCCAGTATTCTCACTTCATTCCAAAGGGGCTGATGATGGACCTTTCCCTCCATACATGACTAGCCATGTTTGATTTTCATTATAAAGCCTCACATGATAGCTTTTTGATGTTCCTCCAGCCTTTTAGAGGGCAGCTTGTTTATCCTTTATATTCTCTGCCACAACAGCAAGGAATAGATTACATGCAATTCTTGGTCATATTCTCCACTGTTAGGCTTTAGTCAGCAGAGATTTCTCCATAGGGTGGAACTGCAAAGATTCAGATAGCAGATTCTTCTCAGAAGCCAATAACAACAACTCTCTCTTTAACAATTGAGAGCAGAAACATCCTTGCTTATATGAGAAACTCTTATCAATTTAACTTTGATAGATTAAAAAAAAATTTAACCCTTCATTAAAATAATCCATATATTATTTCCACAGATTCAGAATTCTAGCAAGTTCTGAGAGTGAATGGCCTCTCAAATTATAGTTTTGGTTAATTCCTGGGTTTTTGGAGTTTAGTTAAAAAAAATTTAGCAATTTTGGAGAATAGCATTCTATAAAAACATTTCCCTAGGCCTGTAAATCTTGTCAACACTTTTCCCTGGTTAAATTCTCAATTACACAATTTCTCTGAATTGTACATTCACACCACATTTTATAGCTTCAACATTTTCTTTAAACATTTTACCTTTTTCTTTCATCCATTATTTCTTACTTTCATGAATGTTTTTTTTCATTTATGAATAAAGTTTCCTTTCATAGCTCCAAGCAAGCTAAAAGTTATATCATGTACTCTACAGGGTTGTAACCATTATAATAGCATAAGACATGTCATATTAGAATAAAAATACATGATGAAAATTGACCTTACCTTGTTTTTTAATAGTCCCTGATTACCAATAACTCTTTCAAATATGTGTTTGCCAACATGGGAATCAACAGCGCTGAGTGGGTCATCCAACAGATAGATATCAGAATCACAATATACAGCTCTGGCCAGAGAAACCCTTTGTTTTTGGCCACCACTAAGATTGATACCCTGTTATTAAAGAGAAATTTTATGAGATGAAGTAAATACATTGCATACAAATAGCAAAAACAGAAAACTACAATTCTGTTTTAATTTTAAAATTTTATTATGATCTTATCAATATTCTTTTTATAATTTATATACAGCTGTATCATTAATATATCAAATCTTAACAATATTGCTACATTCTTTAGCTTATCAAATGTTAATCAGCTGCCTTTTTGAATGTTTAAATTTTATACGAATCATATTAGTTGTAATAGCATTTATATTTCATTAGATAAAACATTGGCATTTTTGGACTAATATTTCAAAATAAGCCTCCAGTGAGATTTGAACTCATCTCTTATACCAAATCCAGAGCCTTCTCACTCTTGTTGGAGGATGTGTTCATCCAGTATTCACACGTCCACAAGTCAGGGGCACCTCTCTTCACTGAGATTAAACACTGGTGTTATATAGTTATCTCAATCCCAGACCCACACTGACTATTGGCTAATACCTGCTTAGTATCATTCATATGCAAATAGCCCAAATAGTCAGCACCACCTACTAGAAGGTCTTCTCTTAACAGCCTATTGTGGAAGAGGATGCAACTCTTGGTGCTTCTAGCACCAACTACAACCAACTCACTTTTCTCAAGCTGTCCCGATTCTCTGTTACACTCCCTCTGATCTCCTGATCACATTCCTTACATGCTAACTTGGACACAGGATACTCTGCTATCTTGTTGCTTTCAGAGCGGGGTAAAGCTTTCTTCATTTCAATTTGTTTACTCTTCAGTATTTTTTCAAGACTAGTTTATCCATGGCATCATAATCTTCAAATGAAGTTAAACCAAATCCATTCTTTCCAGTGGCCTTGTCACTAATCAAGTCAATGATAGAAATTTTACCATGAGGCTGAAATAACTCAACTGTTCATCTGTGGTGTCTTCCTTGAGACCACCCACAAACATTCTCTTCACAAATGCTCGAGATTCAGCATACTCTTTCAGCTGAATCTCAAGAAACTGTGTTTGCTGAAGTGGCATTTTAGATTGCTTCATCCTGTGACAGTACCATCTTCATTATAAAAGGTGCTACATTGAGACTGAAGCCTAATCATGTAAGGCAGTACCTCCAACCTTTCAGTAAGACTGTCTGGTAAGGCCACAATGACCCATGTACGTGAACCTGTAGGTACACTCTCCGAAGGTCCAACAGCAATACATTGTACTCGCATTGTCGCTATTCCCTTACCTTTTCCACACAGACATCCGCATTTGCCGTGAACACATCTACGTACTCGTTTAATTCTTTGTAATCCATTACAGGGTGTACTTTTTCCTTGCTGTTTTTCAATGTGATGGATCCAATTTCAAACATGCCCTGTTTTGAAGTAAGTTCTTGTAAGCGAACCAAGCACTTCATTACAACTTTGTCAGGCAAGTTGATCCCTCCAAACCTAGTAAAACTGTCAAGATGGTGATTCAGAAGTGTCCTGAATGTCAGTCCATAGATCTGGCACCGGTGCACTTCTTTAACAAATCTAACCACCTCTGTGGTACTCTGGTAAGTTCGTAAGCCTTATTTTGGTTGGACTGTGCCAACCTCACATCCAAGTCGAGGTCATACTTTGCAATTAGTGCCTGAAGGGTCCCCAGTCATCTCTGCACTATCATATCACACGCTGCCTCCATTTTCAGGCGTGCCTTTCTGGTTAAGGTGTTGCTTGTGGCAGAGCATTGGTCCCATGCAGGTCAAAGGTCTTTAACATGATGTGGCATGCCATCAATCGGGACAGATTGTGGACTGCATGGCCATGAGGGACCCCAAGACCAAATGGTCAAGCTTTGACTATTACTTACAAGAATGTAAATGAAGTTGATGAAGCTCAAAAGCACAGGCCTCAGGTTCTTGACAATCATGAAGTTGTGATTAAAAGGGCCATGCCGAGAGAGGTTTTTCTGATGTGCGGACGTGCAAATACCAAACACAGAGGAACCTCCTCTCTGATTGACCAGGTCTTCAGTGGGTATAGCTGTATTCACAACACTTGGCCAATTGCAAGTTGGTGAGACTATTTAAGTTGATGTGGCTGGCCATTGACTCTTGTCATTCCCCCTTTAGTCATCTCTTCACTTAGTAGTTTTTTTTTGTGTTTTTCATTCAGAATTTTATTTCCATCATTTATACCCAAGCTAACACTGTTGTCCGTAAGTGATTCTTAAGGCTAGCTTTTACAACCTATTTTACACACGTGGCAAACAAAGTTTGTCTGTGTTACCTATGTTGGAAACCTGCCTGTCCCTGTTATGTTTGAGTCCAGCAACAGATTTATTTACAAACTTTGTCACAAAACTCACAGGTCTTTCTGGTAGGGTTGCATACACATGAGTTTGCACATGACCTCTGGTGTAATCTGATGGGACTGGCTAAACCATCTGCTGAAAGGGTGACTTTTCCAAAAATACTGCAAGTGTGTTGGTGTCCTAATTTCTCCCTTCCTAATGGTGTGCTTTTTGTTAGAATGCTCAATCCTAAACTGCTCAAAATTGTTGCATCATTCCCAAATCAACCTTCTCCAGACCTATCTCCATCAACAGTTTAACATTAATACCAAGAGTCTTTAGGTTACATTTAACTACATCCTTTTTTTGGGCTTATGTAGCAGCGCATCATAAACACGTCTTTTGGGCAACCTGTCAACTTATATAATTCAACTAAGATCACTATCAGTAATTTGTAATGCATTTTTTGCTAATTCTATTAATACTATCTAGTATAACCTAGGGAAGGTTACTGAATAGAATAATCACACAAAGGTTGGTAATGAACGATAATACTTAGGACATGAACAACATATATAAGATTTGCTAGCGGTGTGTAGAAGAATAGTCTACTGTTAGAAGTGAGTCAAGTGAATTCCACAATGATTCTCCAACTGCAGACCAATATACAGTATTTACTACTATATTTATGTGAATGGGGACATAATCATTATCATCTGTAGGTATGCTACAACACTATCATTACAATATAATAATCTGAACAAGATTCAATGTTTTGTTTTTTTTTTACACTTACCTTCAAAATGTTTAGATGTGGGAAGAAATATTGCTTTGCACAAATAGGATTGTAGAAACTAATTTTTTGGTAAGTATCACTTGAATTAGCAAATCAAGCTTAATTATTTTCTGAAGAACTCACCTTTTCTCCTATTTCAGTTTGGTCCCCGCCATCAAGGAGTTCAAGATCCGACTTCAAAGCACAAGCATCAATAACAGAATTGTATGAAGTTGGGTCCTCATATTTTCCAAAGAGGATGTTATTTTTCAGAGTTGCATTCTGAATCCAAGCTTCTTGAGGTACATAGGCAACAGAACCCTAAATTCAAATAAAGTTCTATTAACGAAATATAAATTCTCTCAGTTACATGACAAACCTTTAAATTTATAACGTTAATTCTAATTTTCAAAGTTCTGTATTTGAAATTTATCAAATTCGTTACCAAAAATTTTTTTATAACTATTTCTGCTTGCTATACGAGATTTTTATTTAAATGTCAATGTGCAATATCATATTTGCAAATACCTTATCAGCCAATCTAGGACAGTCATTACTTACACTGTTTTCATAATCTAGAAATTTTCTTTAGTCATTATCCAAATGACAGGCATTTCTTTAAAGTCCCATAAAAACTATGATAATGTTATGAAAACATTGAAAAGCAAGTTTCTTACCTGCATATTAACAGTTCCACGAATTTTGTTCATTTCTCCCAAAATGGCCGAAATTAGGGAGGATTTACCACAACCTACTGAGCCAACAACTGCAATGAGTAGTCCTTTAGGGATTTCAAATGAAATGCTTCAAAAGAAAAATACATAAAACCTGAATATTCAAAACATTTGAAAGTTTTCATTTTATTTGCATTGTTACAACTTTCTGTGTTATTAAAATTAAAATACTTTAAGATATTTAAACATAATTGAATAATTCAATTATTCAGCCAAAAGACATGTTTATCCCTGCAATTTCAATATTATTTTTATGAAAAATAATCTTGTACTTTAAAAACCAAGGAATTAAGAAAATAATAATAGAACTAGAAAAATATGAAATTGACTTCTACCAGGATGTATTATTGGTGGACACAATCATAGTAAAAGATATGCAGATATTGCAGGGGTGCCTAGACAAGTAGTAAAGGAAAGCATAAAGAAAAAACTATCAAATGTTAAGACAGAATGTATGGTTGTCAGCAAAAGGGACATCCCAAGATGCAAGCTACAAATTGGGGATGTTAAAATCAAGCAAGTATCTGGGAAGTGTTCTAATAGACAATGGAAGATGCAACACAGAAAATTGAAGGCACATTAGAGCAGCAAAAGATGCCTTTCAGAAACTAAAAGTATTAAGAGGAAAATTTCATTAGAAGCAAAGAAAAGGGTACTGAACTGCCATGTAAAATTAATCCTCCTATATGACAGTGAATGCTGGAAAATTTTCTTGCAGATGAAGGAGAGACTTGAGACAACAGAGTTGTGATTCTACAGAAGGATGTTGGGAACACCATGAATGGAATATATTTTTAAAGAAAATGTAAATGAACAGAGCAAGGAGGGCTTGAGGGAGTAACCTATCTAAGGAGTTTGCGTTAAGTGGATCGTAGAATTGGGAGGGATAGTAAGGAGACAAACATTGCTTAGAGCTACAAAGGATAGGAAGTTGTGGAGAGCCATAATCGCCCACATATTGAAAGGACATAGCACATAAAAGGTGCTTGACACATTTAAGGTGAAAACTATTGTTATCTTAAACATAATTTCTTGGCTCCCTTTGCCTCATAAGTAAAAGAAATTTAAAACAAATTAATTTTCTTGAAAAGCTACTGAATTGCTGAAGAGAACAAGAAACAAAAGGTGTCTTTTTCAATTTCAAAGTTATTTGGATCAATAAAAAAATCCATAATAAACAAATCATAAAAGTATCTGATTAGAGAAAACAATGAGAAGCCTATGATTTAAATGTCTACTTTCAAGTTGGAACACAAGTTAATTAAAAATCCATTTTTATCAATGTACAATGGTCAATTTTTAAGGTGAAAGCTTTTTTAAATAAACTCAAAGGAGAAAATAATAAAAATATGTTTATAAGCATCTGTCATAAGAAACAATGTTTTTTTTTTTTTTTTTTACAAATTGATCAGTCATACACACTGATCTCTAATTCTTAGTAATGAGATTATGTTAATCAGTCAGTCATGTGCCATGCATAATACATGCTTAGGCAATCATGTATCTTTTGATATATGACTGATGAGGCAAATTTTTCCTGCAGTAGGTTACCATTTCTTTCTGTGGGAAACCAACTGCCATCCAAGGCTATAGAATCCGGTCTGCCCTGCTATTTACCCATAGCTGGGGGGAAAAGAGGATTCATACCTTTCCCAAAGGTGTTAGCACATAAGTGAATGTAATGGATTCAAATGGAATTTGAATTCTGCTCTCTGATTCCTCAATCCGAGCCACTATCCATTACTCCACCGTGCATCCTCCTAGGTTAATAGGATGTATTAATACTAATAAGTAAATATGGTATTAGTTACTATAACAGAATATTTCATTAATAAACAATGGAGATCAGGATAATACATTGCTTTTCTTTTCTTTTGCACGGCGGAGTAATGGATAGAGGCTTGGATTGAGGAATTAGGGAACTGAGTTCAAATTTCAGTTGGATCCATTACATTCACTTACATGCTAATACTTTTGGGAAAGGTATAAATCATCTTCTCCCCCCAAGCTATGGGTAATAACAGGACAGACTGGTTTGTATAGCCTTGGGTGGCAACCAGTTTAGGAGAAGGAAACTGAATTCAAACTGGCCTGATGAGGGTTGGTCTTCATCAGACTATCTTACCCAAGAAACACCACTTGTGCTGTGGCTGCAGTACATGTGATGCCCCTATCACCCTAATGGATCATGGAATTCATGATCATGGTGTTAACTTTTTGGGTTATAGTTTGTTTTGTTTTTTAACTTTACTAATTTAAAAAACCCAATTTTTTTTTTTTTTTTTTTTTTTTACATGTGACAATAGAATTAATATAAATAGAATTCGTAGATTGCTCATAGAGAAAATATAACCAATTCAATTATAAAATTATATACTTTAGATACTAATTTTTTATAGTATTGATAGAGTTTAAAAATAAAAAAGGAACTTCAAATATTTTTTATATTTCAGTATAGCCATATCTTAAAACAGTATCCATTAAAACAAAAAGTAATTACTTTTCTAAAATATTCGTTTCTCCTTTTTCCCAGTTGAAGGTTGCATTTTTCATTAAAATAGCAGAATCTGAAAGATAAAGATTTTAATAAAGAGGACATGTAAAAAGCTCTTCCAAGAATCCAACAATAAAATTAAAGAGATTTTGCCAAATTTACAGACAAAATATTTTAGGGAAATTATTGCACATATAATTTAAAAACGGAAAACAAAAGCTGATATAAACAGAAAATATTTGCATATTTATAGTAAAGGGATATAATAAAAAGTTCATCCTATACAGTCTAAAGTAATGTTTCGCAATCTTTTTTTTTTTTTTTTTTTTTACTTCAGAGTGAACTTGTAGAATAATTAAAACTCTGGGCCATACTTTAAATTTTTAATTGGGAAAAATTAGTCATGAAGTTTGAAAATATGAAATTTTGGTTTAGCATTCCCCCAAAAAATAGTGGTACACTTTTCATTTAGAAGGGATTTATGAATTTAGAGAGGCTAATAATGACAAGATTTAAATCCCTTGAGGAAGGCAAAAGGACTATCCACTCCTTAAAGATTAAGGAATGTATTATCCAGTTTAAAATATCAAATGAAAGACTTGACTTATACATTGAAGACACATGCTTGGTATCTAGCTTTTTAAAAATAAAAATAATTCATAAATTACTCTTCTCTTAACTTGGGACACATGGCTATCTTTCAGGGTACATTAGTGTACCTGGGTACATTGGTCTGAAGAAAAAGAAAAAAAAAAACTAGAAGTGCACATTTCTATATTTCCTTGATGTCTGTGAGATTTCTTTTATGTATAAAAAGTAATTTCTGTCTGAATTTCTGAAATGAGGAGTTATTTATATGTGAACTATTGTCCTCATCTTTTGTTATCACAAAGTTTCAGTCACTGTATTCTCCATGGAATTTTGAACTGAACCCTTGAATTAATCAACAGAGTTAGAGAATGTTCCTCCACACCACTAGATTAAATATAGGGTCAAGTCCAAAATTCCCTGAAAGTTACCTGAATCAACAAGCAACAAATGAAGGCTGGAGGCCACAATAGTCAAAATGTTGTGATAAAGAAAAATGTGATGAAAGAAAAAAAAATCTATCTTTGCTGCCAAAGAAAAAACATGAAAACAAAGAAAAGCCTAGGAGCCACCATATTTTGCTTTTAAGAAAGCAACTCACAAATGACTGAGACAGAATTGCAGTGAACAGACCAGCTGTCAACACCCACAAGTCCTTAGCATCACCACCTATGACCTCAGTCAACCAACTTGCCAAACAACTCCAAGCCTTATCAACTCTACCCGCCCTCCAAATCATTTTCCTTTCCCCACATGGAGACATTTCACTCACATCCTTTTTATTGGCAATACAAAGAATTTTATATTAACAAATTGTCTTTTCCTTTCGTCTCATTGGTGGTACTTCTCGTTTTGTTTGTTCTTTCGTGCTACCATACACTTGTTTATAACAATAGTAACAAAGATGAAGACAATAGCCCACATGTAAATAATAAAAAGTAATTCCTTTAAAAATTTATCAAGTCATAAAATATATTGTAAGTGAGCACTTAAAATTTGTACCTTTATAGCTATTTCAACAGACATTGAACAAATTTTTCACATTTAGTAATACAGAAAGAAAAACTTCAGCCTTGTGCTTACACTAATATTTTTAAACTTTCCTTTATCTCAGGCAAAATATTTTAAAAATGAACAGTAAAATGAACTAAATTCCCTCTCTTTTTAATAACTGAATTCTTTATTTCTGAGCTAAAAAAAAAAAAAAAAAAAAAAAAATATATATATATCGCAATATTTAATCTTCATGTCCGCTTTATAAAGATAGTATGACAATGTCTTATCAAAATTAATAGGACTTTAAAATTGTGAGTACTATGGATTTATTTAAAAAAAAAAAAAAAAAAAAAAAAAAAAAAATTATCTAATGGTCATAGGTCCATGAATGTACAAATATTATGCAAAACTATGTAATCAAATAAATGCAGTTTATCATTTATATCTAGCAGCATGTGTCATATTTTACCCAACACAGTTTTTGCTTAATGGAGATAACAAATTTGTATATTCATCATTAAAAAGCAAATTTGTAAAAATATCCAATCTTCTATTTTTTATAAAAAAAAAAAAAAAGCAACAATTGTTTTGTTGATCACTTTTATAAATAAATTGCTTTGTATTTTCTACCTTGAAAATGGTAACCACCTTAGGATTGCTTAGGAGTAAGCAGATGCAACATGTAGAAAAATAAGCAACATTGACACTTTTTAGTAGATTTTGAAAATTAAATATTATAGGTTAGAAAATTATATGCCATATATGAAATAAAAGACCACCAAAATGTTTAAACTCATCAAACTACTTTTGCTACTACTTTGAACAGTATACACAAATTTCTCAAGAAACAAAAGAACAAATGAAAGGGACTAAGACTGTAACATTAGGTATCATTACTAGTAAAAGATATTTACCAATGTTGGGATTTTCAACAGTATTGCTTGGATCAAGATCCTCGCCATTTAGGAATTTATTTACTCGAAATACAGACACGATGCACTGAAAAAAGGCAAAAAAATAAAATAATTCTAATATTAAATTTAAAATGTCAAATTAAAAGCGTCAATTACAGACAAAAAAAAAAAAAAGGTAATTAAAAAAATGTCAGCTTCTAATAAATTGATTTAAATGCATTAAAATAATCACCTCAGCAAAATCACATTCACCTCTTGACTAAAAAGCTTTTTATAATTTTCTTTCTGCATGCCCAAAACATTTTCTGAAATTTCAAACCCTAGTTTCCTTGCCAATAGTGTTCTTTGTTCTTTATCCTTTTTTGGAACTGACAAATATAGAATTACTGTATTAAATATTTTGATTGACAAGTAAAAACATTCTTTAAAAATACTAATCTCATATATGGTGATGATACATTACCAATAGACTATGAGCCCCTTTCATAGCCAGAAAAAATGATGCCTATTTTTGCATTGAGACACTTAGGACTTTCCCCAGCTGTGGGTTAAATAGTAGAGGAAAAAAAAAATCATTGTTATTCTCAAAAATTGTTAATGTAAAATTAATTTGCAAAAACAAAATCACTTCTTACAACCCCAAATATATTTTTGCTTTAAATAACCAACAAAGGGTTGATAAGCCATAAAGAATAAGTCATTTCATTATTCATTCATTGATACTTGGGGGAAAGACATGTTGAATAAACCTGTTCAGAACATTATAGTGTCTGTGCTAATAATAGGTTATAACAGTAAAAAAAAAAAAAATTAAAAAAAACAGTTTAAATATAAATATTAGCTGATTGAGCTTGATATTTTGCTACAAGTGAAAGTTGCCCCTACGTAGCATTTTTTTTTACCAGTCACCCCTACATAGCATTTCTTACCAGTTGCTTAACTGGTGTTTCAATGTGATATAGCTGTAAGTTTAACAAACTCAAGAAAAAAAAAAAAAGTAAGATTATTAGCATGGGAAGTTCTTTCACATTCTCCATATTTATCACCCACAGACTTATTCATTTTGATTAGTAGAACATTTCAGAAATGGCAGAATACTTAAAGACAAAGAAACTGAAAATAGTTTTTCAAATTTCTTCAGGAGCCAAAAAAAAAAAAAAAAAGAAAAAAATTTCAAATATGAAATCAAGAATTTGCCTTCCTTGCTGTAGTTATTAAAAATTAAGTTGGTTATATTTAACTAGAATTTGTTTTAATATCCTTTCTGATAAAGTGTAGGGAGACCACAGGGTTTTTCTTGGCATTTAGCCCATGAGAGTTGTGGCCCCTTTTAGTGAATAGAACTCTTCTGCCTTTTTTTTTTTGTCGTCACTTCCGTTTTGGGAGGAACGACCTCTTTTCTTCCTGACCACCAGAGAGTCCACATGAAACTGGTAAAAAAATGGCCTAACGAATCTAAACCCATCTGGGGACGACCAAAGGCCATGAAGTTGGTAGGTGATATCTTTTGTTTTAACCTCCCGTTCCTTTGGGACAATATTGACATTTATTAGTTTTGGGACATGTATAACTCTTGTATATATATATTTTAAGGCTGCTCGCCATATTAAATGTTTCATTGGTTAACCTTTTCGTAATTCAGTGTTAGTGTATCAATGGGTACGCTTAATGCTAATATTAGTATCGGTGTGTTAACGAAAGAACATGTTATTCTACCTAACGTAGAATAATTAGTAAATGGCAAAATACACCCTATACCAATATGTGGTGATCTAACGTGGCAGTATATTTTGCAATTTGCAAAATAACTGTTAATTTTTTTTTTGTGTTAGAGAGTGTTTTTTCCTTTCTTTCGACACAAATAATTTTATAGGAATGACATTTCGTATAACATGTCAACATGGCTTCCCTTTCCCCGTGTGATTTTTCTCCCCGTCCTATATTTGAATTTGGCAGCCGGCCTGCAACATTAGACTGCCTCACCCTTGGAGGCACACAGGTCAGTAGCTTACTGTTAGAGTTCACCACACCCATGAAAGCAGTGATAGCCATTTCTGACTTTTTGTTTAAAATATTTAGGCACGTTTGTTTGTGAACAGAGGCGTATTTCTGTGTTAACTAACCCCATAGAGAATATACGATATGGATTCGTGTCCGCAGTGAACACTGTCAGCTTAGCCTACTTTAAAGCGGACCCAGCTTTAAACAGTTAGAGTCGGATAACTGAGAGGAATTACCTCTCAGAAAACAAAATTTAATTTAGCGGTCTCCAAGTTGCCTCTAGAAGCTGTCCAGGAGGTGAGAGAAATTATTATCTCTCCGCCGAAAGACAAGCCATATTATAAGTTAAAGGAGGAACTTGTTGGAGGAGAATCACGGCAAAAGAAATTGTCGCAGCTTTTGCATGAGGAAAAGACAAATAAACGTCGTTTACAACATTTGCGGAGAAATGAGGATTTTCATATTTTTCTCCATTTCTTGTTTTAGCCAGCGGTGGGTGAAGATGCTGGCTGAAATAGCAGATAAAGCTGACCTAAAAAAAAGAAAAAACAACGAAGGTTCAGGATGGAAGACTTAGAGAGACGGTTGCAGAAGGTTAGCATTCACCGCTCCCCAAAGTAGAGGTCGTGTAAAAAGCTGTTAACAAGGACCCCATGTGTTCTTACACAGGAAATTCGGAGATAGGGCTAATTATTGTAAGCCCCTGTTCCTTAGGCTTAAAAATTACTATTTGTTTCTGGTTACTGGTATTCGTGGACAGTGGTGCGCAAATATTTAATTCCTGCCACTAAGGCAGACAAGTTAAAAGGCCCTCACAAACTTACCTTACAGGCCGTGAATAATCATCCAGACTTATGGTCAGAGGTGCCTTACATTGAATTTGGGTCTGAGACGGGTTTTCACCCATTTCTTTGTCCTTCTTGGGATGTAGAGAAGGCCATATTTGCAGATTTTTTACACAAATTTGGTCTTCTCATTGATGTACACAGAAGAAAAAAAAAAAGCCATTCATAATGTAATTCCATTATGTCCTACTGTAGCTAACACAGAAGATAACCCTATGTTTTTACAAAAAGTTTGAGAGTATTACTAAACCGGCTTTTCATAAAGATAGTTTACCCCACAATATAACGCACCACATTACTGCCCTCCTGTTCACAGCCGTTAAAAAAAAAATTGAGTTTTAAAGCGAATTTACCCAAATGATGGAACTTGGTATTATCCGGCCATAGTAAATCTCCTTTACACCTGGTACCCAAAAGTGGTGGTACCTGGCGAGCTTGTGGGGATTATAGGGCACTTTAAACCGGACCGTTATCCCATTCCTCATATACATGACGTAACGGCCAGCATTCAGGATTGCATATTTACGAAGTTAGACCTTATCAGGGCCTACCATCAAATTAGAATGATCACATTCCTAAAGACTGCCATAACAACACCATTTGGGTTGTTTGAGTTTTTGCGTGTGCCATTTGGACTAAGAAAAAGTCTTTTCAATCGACCAATTGCACGATCTACATTTTGTCTGTGCCTATGTGGATGATGTACTTATAGCCAGTTCTTCCATGGAAGAACATATTAAACATTTACAGCTCGTTTTCAGCGCTTTGAGAATTTTGGGGTTGTTATCAACCCAGTAAAGTTGAATTTGGAAAGTCTGAAGTTATTTTCCTAGGTCACCGCATCAATTCAGCGGAGTTTCACCTTCTCCATCTAAAGTGGCGGCCATTTCTGACTTTCCCGTGCCAGATGATGAGAAAGTTGCGACAGTTTTTAGGGATGGTAAATTTTTTGAAGGTTCCTGCCAAATTGTGCCAGGTTATAAAACCTCTGACAGATATTCTAACCGATGTCAAAAATTGTGACATAGTTTTGTCTGATGAAGTTTTAGCAGCCTTCCACCAAAAAGGTTTTACTGTCCCGAGCAGTTGAATTGTCACATGTTGTTCCAGGTAGCGAGTTGTGTTTGGCAGTGGACGCCTCTTCGATTGGTGTTGGTGCAGTACTACAGCAGAAGATTGATGACCACTGAAACCAATTTCTTTCTTTTCCAAGAAGTTAACTTCACAGAATCCAGGTACAGCACGTTTGACGGAACTTCTAGCTTATTCAGCGGTCCGTTACTTTTCGACATTTGTTGGAAGGCGGACCTTCTAACTGACAGACCACAAGCCCTTGTTGGGGGCTTTTCAGTCAAACTCTGACAAGTATTCCCCACGTGAGACCAGACACTTGGATTATCTGTTACAATTCACATCAGATATCCGTTTCGTCAAGGAACAGACAACATACCTGCAGACACTATGTCTCGTGGCATAAATGCTTTTTTGCTGGATCCGTGCTTGGAACATCAATCATTTTGGAAGCACAGGAGAGGGATCAGCAACTACAGCATCTGCTACGAGAGAACAAACATCCTTGAAAAAAAAATACCTGTTCCAAACACAGAATTGGAAGTTGTGTGTGACACCAGCACGGACTGCCCCTTCGTGCCGGAGTCAACGCTATTCTCCTCCATGCACAATTTGTCCCACCCAGGAGCTAATGCCTCAATACGGCTAATCACAGACAGATTTGTTTGGCCACGCATGAAAACTGACATTCGACAATGGTCAAAGACTTGTGTGCCATGCCAGCCTTTAAAGTCGGGAAATACCCGTTCACCTCCTGGATCCTTTCCATCAAAAAAAAAACATGTTTGGACATCACAGGACCCTCCCCTTCATGTGAGGGAAAGACATATCTATTGACATGTGTTGATCATTTCTCCCGTTGGTGTGAGGCTCTTCCCATGTCGGACACTTTAAAGACTTTTGTTTCAGGATGGGTTTCCCGTTTTGGGGTCCCTGCTTTAATTACTACAGACAGAGGGCGGCAATTCGAGTCAGACCTGTTCAACCAACTGATGAGGATCTTGGGAGTAAAAGAGTCAAAACGACCGCTTATCATCCTGAGGCTAATGGCTTAGTGGAACGGTTTCACCGCATAATTTAAATCAGCTTTAAGGGCCGTGACGGATCAGGCAAATTGGCTGGAGCATCTACCATTGGTTCTTCTGGGATGCAGTTAAAGACGATCTTAAATGTTCATCTGCTGAGATAGTTTATGGCACCACACTCAGACTCCCAGGACAATTTTTTCTGCAACCTCCAAAAAGTTTTTGAACTTGTTACCCTTGAGCATGGCGAATTTGGCATATAAGTCTTCTCGCAGGTTCAACGGCAGATATTGCCTAAACTACTGCAGACATGCACACATGTTTTTTGTGCGGGACTTGGCTAAGTCACACACATTGCAGCCAACCTACAGAGGAAAAAAAAGTCCTAGAGAGACATTATATTTTAATGTGAGCATTAACAATGCAACACAAAGCATTACTGTTGACAGATTAAAGCCTGCCTTTTGGACACTACCTGGCTCAGCATGGACACTTCAGCGATTACTCCATCACCAGTATCACCTGGGGTAGTGAAAGAGACTGTGACCAGATCTCGTTAGATGGCCCAAACATTTAAAAAAGGTTTTGGGTTCAGCAGAACTATAACCGGAGGATATTCTTCCCTCCACATTGAACTCTTCCTTTTCCATTATGTTTCTTTAAAGATACATGAAGTTTTGTCTTCGTTATATTTTAGTTGTATCTCTAGTGCAGGTTAAGGAACCTGTCTAGGGAGGGGGTACTTGTAGGGGAGACCACAGGTTTTCTTGGCATTTAGCCCATGAGAGTTGTGGCCCCTTTTAGTGAATAGAACTCTTCTGCCTTTTTTTTGTCGTTTTGGGAGGAACGACCTCTTTTCCTTCCTGAAAAGAAAGAGAAACTGGTCAATGCCTAAAAGGCTAACTCTTTCACCCATCTGGGGACGACCAAAGGCCATGAAGTTGGTAGGTGATATCTTTGTACTTACCCTGTTTTAACCTCCTCGTTCCTTTGGGACAATATTGACATTTATTAGTTTTGGGACATGTATAACTCTTGTATATATAAGGCTGCTGCCATATTAAATGTTTCATTGGTTACGCCACGTGTTTAGAAATTAAGTGTAAAATTAATGCTAATTATCTTGTTAATAAAGGTTAGAAAACGTTATTCTACCTAAAAATAAAGTAAAAAAAAACCCTATACCAATAAAAGCATAATTACTTTCTGGAAATCCTAATAGTTTTAACATAAATGAAAAAAAAAAAAAAAAAAAAGCTAGTTACTTTAGAGTTTTCAATGATTACTAAATATCTAATGAAGAAGTAGAGAAGGATTTGGTAAGTTAAAAAAAAAATGAGTTTTTATACCTTAGACTGGACATATAAACTGCCTAATTTCTTTTATTTTATTATATATTATTATTATAATTATTATTATATATAATTTATATTATAACAGTTTAAATTAAAATTCTCTTCAAATTCTATTCGTAACTCATCTGAAGTCTCTTTGCCTGATTTTCCACTTAGAACTGTATCTCTATTGAGTGATATGCATATAACTTTGTCCATAGTTTATGCTATCATCAATTGCTAAATCTGCTGCTAGAAAAGTTGGTTCGCTGTGTCAAGCTAGACAATTTTTCTCATCATAATCTATCTTACATATTTATAAGTCTACAATTTCTCCTTGCTTTAAATAATGCTGCCACATCTGGTCTGGTGCTGCTGCTATATATTTAGAGATTCTTGATAAAATCTAAAGAAGTTATTGGTCCTGACCGGACATCTTGGCTTCTGTCACTTTAATGCGTAATGCAGCTTCCCTGCGCCTTTTCAATAAATACTTTCATAGTAATTGTTTTGATGAACTTTTATCTATGGTACCTAGACTTTATGAATTTAAGTACAGTACTAGATTGGTGGCAAGGTCTTAACATTTTATAGGTGATGTAACCACAAGTCAACTTTGATCTTCAAAAATTCAAACGCAATTTTAATCATTATCTTATGTCCTCTTAATTATTGTTCTTTTATTGTCCTCTCTCCTTAATAGTATATTTTCTCATTCTCTAACACTAAGTAACCCCTTGCACCTTAATAGCTTTGCCTTGCTTGGGGTAAAAAAAAAAAAAAAACTAACCTGTGTCAGGTAGACAATCATCATAGGTAACAGGTTGATAGGTGACTGTATCAAATTGAAAAGAGAGAGAGAAACAAAGGCCTTTTGAGCATCAAGTTGGTGGTTCTTATTGATCCCAACATAAGTGGCAAATGTAGCAAGTGTAACCTGAAGTTAATAAGAAATAATAAAATTAACTTATCTTGTAACATTAAAAAATAAAATAAAAAGGAATAGTTTTTACACAAAGTGGTTAATTAAAAAAAAAACAAAAACAAAAAAACACATTCTGAAAATAAATAAATTAATTTTGTTATATCTGACTTTCAACAAACAAAAAAATTAAAGCAGATATAGATAAATAGACACTGAAGTCAACAGGGCTTGACAATTGTCAGGCTTTGATGTTATGCTGACCTCCGGTGTTTTTTATATTTACATACACTCAGTCCTTGATATTGAGCACTTTTACTCAAATATAACATACCTTAAATCTATATATATATATATCTCTCTCTCTCTCTCTATATATATATATATATATATATATGTATGTATGTGTGTGTGTGTGTGAATATTGCATGTCCACACACTATATCTGAAAAGAAATGCTGAAAATGACTAAAAAATATCACTACAGATACTTTCTTCACTTGTCTTTATAAAAGAAAAACTGTAAGGACACTAGAAAAAGAAGAAAAAACTTTCTGTGCCCATGTATAAAAAAAATTTCAAAAAAAAAAAAAAAAAAAAAAAAAAAAAAAAATAAATAAAAAAAAAAAAATAAAAAATAAAAACAATGAATTTTTAAAAATGAAAAATGTTTATTTTAGTTTCATTTTCAAGCTTATAGATTAAATTTAATATTTTCAATAAGCAAAATACTTTGCTGTATTTCAAAAACTAATTTGATTGGAAGGATTTTTTTTTTGTTACAATAGCTGATTAGTGCTCTTTTTCAGTAGTCATATATTGCAATGTAATTCTCTTTATTAAAAAAAAAATCTTCCAAAAATTAAATATACTTCTCTGAAACTTTATTTAAGGAATATTAGCTGATTTAAAATATAATTAATCCGAATTGAAACAAATATTAGTGTTAACGTGTTTGACAACATGATGACAAATATAATGTTCTATGGAGACATTATCTGTAAAACATAATTGAAAACAATCATGATTTTCAGCTGTATTTTCAAAATTATCTTTTTACAAAATTTCATAGTTATCAGTTCAGCTGTCATTAGCTTTAGAGGCTTTTATTTACACAAAAATTAAGCCTTAAAGAATTGCAACAACTGCCAGAAAGAATTGTTCATGTAAAAATTAAAAATGATAATGACTGATATGGTTATGGTGTCTAGATAGAAATGAAGAAAAACACACAAACTGATTAAAATCAACAAATATAAAGACTAAGTTGAAATAAAACTATTGCTTGTCACTTACCATAAATGGTACACACATCCATGAAAACCTTGAAAAGCATTGCAAGTAAGCTGCTTTTTTTAATGTTAATAATTCCTCTTTTCTTATACTGATAATCTTTTCTTCAAATGAAGGTTCCCACGCATACAGTTTTAGAACCTGCAATAAAAAAAAAAAAAACATTCACAATTCAAATATCTACCAATTCCTACCTTAAAATAAAGTCACTGTCCCCCCAACAAGGTATCAGACCAGTTGCCCTCCCCGCAGAATGCAGTTTCTGCATCTTCTTTGCAATGGAATGTCTTGGTTTAAAATATTATAAAGATACTTGAAAAAATGATAATCAGTAGATGAGAGATCAGGGGAATATAGCAGATGTACTAAAGTCTCATACTCAGTGAACATCTATAGTGTCATCTTGGGAACATGTGGCCAAGTATTGTCATGAAGCAGAATTTAACCTTGTTGATTAACCAATTCTGGTTGCATTTCACTTAAGTAAATCTGAATTTCTTCCAGATTCTGGCAGTAATACTCTGGTTAGATTCCAGAAAGCTGTAATAGATAATGTCAATAGAAAACCAACCACCCTAATTTCCTACTGGTGCAATTTCAGTTTTGGAAAATGTTTAGGTGTCTTGTCATGATCCAATCATTGAGCCAATAGTTTACAATTGTCATAAAGGATCCATTTTTTGTCACTAGTCGATCAAGAAATGGATTATTTGAATTTTACAGATACAGCATCAAACACTTAAAAATGTCAAACTCTTCATTTATAAAGTTCCTTAACCTTGCCAATGTTTTTGAGGTTGTAAATTATTTTTGAAATGATGACACCCATTATCTGAAACATCTGATACTTTGACATTGTTTTGTTCGACTAGTGTTTTCAGATGTTGTCAATTGCAAATGGTCATTCTTTACCATCTTGATCTTCAAGACTCATTCTCATTATGGAATTTCAGAAACCAGCACTGTACACAAGCTCTGTTATTGTTGGATACAGTTTGAGGGGCACTAAGACCAAGCTTGAACTCATGTGCAAAAAATTTGTAAACATCTCTTGATGTTCAAGATGAGAGGTATGTTTTAAGTTAAATTCTGAAAGTTTGGTTCCCTTTGTTTTACAACATATCAACCTGAAAAGGTTATTTAATGTATTGCTAGTAATTTTTTTTTTTTTTTTTCAAAAAAGTATTGCTGGTAATATTTTTTCTTTGAAAATGTATTGCTAGTAATTTTTTTCAAAAATGTATTACTGGCAATAAGTTTTTACAAAAATGTATTGATGGTATTAAAATCTATTTTTATACTTTCATAGTGTTTTGACCCCAGTTTAGGGGTTAATTATTTGCTCATAGCTGGAACCCTAACAGGTGCTACCAACTCAGGTTAGGATGAACCTGGGAATGCTAAAAATTAAGAGGTGGTTCCACACTCCTCAAAACCTGATTAGAGGCCTTGCTGTTGGATGTAGTTTATCATCTTACCCAGGATGCCTCATTTTTTTCGGGGGGGGGGGTAACCTCTCTTTAGAAGTGCAGCTGGCATATTCTGAAGCCCCAGTGGACAGAACAATCTGAAAGACTGATATAAAAATTAACAAAAAAGACACTTTAATCATTAAGAATGTGTAATGTATTCTTGTGCAACTATTATAATATTTTAAAACAATTAAAATGTTTATTCTAAAATCAGACATTATTTTCCAAAGCTAATAAAAGTACAAGCTGATTAATAATAGACATGTCAGTAGGAGTTTTACAGATAATTATGAAGTTAAAAATAAAATAATTTAAAATAGGCATTTTTCTTTTTTTTTAAACATGATTTCAGAGATTAAGATAAATGCATTTAGTTTATCCAACTGGCAAAATTTTATTTTGGATGAAATATCTCACCTTTATTCCATTAAGTACTTCATTAGTGAGTTTAATCCGAGTATCTTTAATTGTCATTTGTTTCTTCTGGTAGGAGGCAAGTTTCTTGGTGACTATTCCATTGAGAGGGATCATCAAAACAAGGATACCCACACCAGTGAATATAGCATATCCAAGGGTGATGTACAGGAGATAAAGAGCAATACATATTTGAAGAGGAGCTGACCAAATAATCCATAAATAAGCAGTTGCATTATTGATATTTGAACTGTCAACTGACATTAGATTTACAATCTCACCAGTTGTGTATTTCTTCTTCTCTTCAGGCTTGATGACCAGAGACTTTAGAATAGAAGGAAAGAAAAAAAAAAAAAAAAAAAAGAAGTCAATTTTCATAAGCATTTTAAGATTATAAAACAAATCCTTTTATTATCAAAAAGATTTATTAGAATAAAAAAAATAAAAGATGGCATCAATTCTAAATTTGAAAAAGAAAAAATCTAGTAAAATCCACTTCATGCAGAAATTTTGCAAATACATCAAGAAATGACTCCGATAATAAACATTTAAGGGAAACATTAAAATTTTTACTGGAACTGAAAATTAAACAGCAGACTCTCTGGAATAACACTAGCACTACTTAAATTGACTGGTCCGTTCATAAAAATGGGTAAAAATTTGAAGGGGGAATAATTTTTGTAGATTAGAATTCATAAGACTTTCCTCTACCCATGACTAGTCAGAATTAAAAAACATTAATTTTTTTTTTTAATAATTTTAGAAGAGTGAGAGGTGGGGTCCTGTTCATAATATAAATGCAGTGTCAATCGATCCCTGACTTTTTAAAAGTTGCTTGTACTTTGTTTTTATTTACTACTGTTGTCCTTTTTTCCCCCCAATTCCTAATAGTACACAGTTTCAAACTTGACATTTGCAAACTTTTTAGGCAATTTAATAATCTTATCTCCTCCCATCATTAAATTATGGGAGGAGATAAGATAAGGAAGATGGTCTGTTCAGATCAATAATCACAATGTGAGCAAATAGACCATTGGTTGAATTCTACAACACCTGTTCTTCAGTTTACAATGCATCCTGCTATAACAGTACATAATGTTAGAATATTTTATTAATAAGACAAGGAGATTAGAATGTGTGACTGATAAATATTTGAAGTAACATTGTGTCTTATATTATTGAATAGATTGCTTTGGGATTATAATACCAAACAAACCAATTGAATATCATAAGATTATGTCAATCTACAAGAGTTGGGAAAAACAAATACAACATGGTATTTTTATAAAGTAAATCATTCTGTTGCGCAAGTATTTAAGCAGTATTCAGTGTTAATCCCAAGTTAAACTTTCCTTTTCAGGTCATAAATTGAATAGAAATCTTAAAATAAATTAAATACAAAAGGAATATATTAAAATAGATACATTAAAGAGAAGAAAGCGTTTGCAAAAGCAAAAAATATGGAAATAAACATTGCAAATTTACCTCCAATTCGTATTCTTTACTTCCACATTTTTTTCAAAATTTGATTTACATTCTTTAGATATTTTATTTTTGTTTTTATTAAATGAATTTTTTAATCTAGTATTATTACTATAAATGTTGTTATTTTTAGTAGGTACATGTATTTGAGTTGACATCCCCATTTATTTTTTTTCTTTTCTTAAACAGTGAAATTAATATCAAACAGCCTAGATGGAGAAGTCCTACTAAAGAAATATGGGCCTCTCAACTGGAACCTAAACTGTATCCCCTTTTTCCATCAGGGAAACCACTCCTATAACCGAAGCATGCCATAACCAGTTTGGCCATTGGAAGCCATCATGATGTTTTCATGCCATAAAGAAGATTCTTTTCATATTGTATTATTTAGTTGGCTATTGTCTCTTATCCTTGAACATTTCAGTAAAGTTTTTTTTAGAAAAGCTAGCAGAGTTCCAATTTGGCTCTATGCTCTTTTTTTTTTTAAACTGGGGTACATTTCTTAAACCATTTCCTTGTTTGGTAACACCAGATGAGGTGCACATGCAAATTTTATATGTACAAATTGAGTTTCCTGTAAAACAGTCAAATTTCACATTTTCAAAGAAAAATCATTCATTCATGTTCTTCAGTTCCACAATTTCTGCAGTCTGCAAGTTTTTATTCACATCCTTTAATTCTGCATTTTTTTCTTTCATGCTATATTGTCGCCTTAAATAAATGTTTCAGGTTTTTGGGTTTGTTTTTTTTTTAATTGTAATCTGATGTTCATGGATAAAGCATTGCCAGTTATTAATTTTTAATCAGTATTTCTGTAAGTTTTCATTTTTGTTTTCATTGGAACTCTTAAATCATAAAATGAATACAAAGCAATATTTATTAGAAATAATAAACTTCTGGTTGAATTTGAACTTGAAGTCTTTATCCTGAGCAGATTATACAAAGCTAAACAAATTAAAAACTGATAATTTTTAATGCGTTATATAAGAAATTCCAATAATATTACAATTAATATTACTAGTATAAAATGTAAATAAACATAGCATTCAGTGAAACGAAAAAGTAAGCACAATGTAATGAGATTTGAATTACTGTAACCAGTAAATCAACTGCTCTGGAAAGGAAGGCATTCTGAAGATAAGAGTTTGAATCTTACAAGAGGTTTTTTATCTCATATGACATTTTATCTTTATTTCTAATCTATACTGCTTACTGACAATCATAGAATTATAAGGAAAAGCAACACAAATACTCCCCCCCCCCAAAAAAAAAAAATTAATAAAATTTTAAAATCCCAAAATATTTAAATTTGCAAATTTTTTAAATTTAAATTATGGATCAGAAATAGAATTGTTTTGTTTAATGGTATGTCAATCTAGACAGATCATTTATACCAAATGTTTCAGAAATCAGATTCATGAATTCATGGTTAAAACATTAATTTTCAAGGATTTCAATAAGGCCAGTAGACAAAAAATACTATTTAAAATAGACAGGTAATCTACTCAAATACAGGTATCTACTAAAAATAATGTTTGAAGAAATAAAAATATTTTAGATTAAAAAATAAGATCCATTAATTCTTTAGAAATTGCTTTGTTTACATTTTGGATACAAAACTGAGCAGTTATGCAATTCAAGTAGAAATCTGAATGAATAAAATGGGCTTTAAAGGTAAAATGGAATCTTGCTTTATTGTGAAGTTCTTTCTAGCCAAGCAGTAAAAGCATGCAGGATCAGATGGTGGTTCCTTCAGTAAAAGAAGACACAGGTTTGAAAAAGACCAGTAGATGAAATAAATAGTTTGAACAGATTATCTACTCAAATATGGGTATAGCATAAAAATAACATTTGCAGTAATGAAAATATTTTAGATTAAGAAATAAAATCAATTCTTTAGAAATTGCTTTGTTTACATCTTGGATATGAAACTGAGAAGATATGCATTTTGAGAAAAATGCAAATTATTAAGTGTGCTTTAGAGGCAGAAAAGAATCTTCCTTTATTGTGAAGCTCTTCATAGCCAAGCAGGTCGGATCATGTGTGTATGTGTATTTACACATGATTACAATCAGATTTATAAACTCAGACCTAGTTTTATTGATTAGTTGTTGATTTTGTTTAGCAGTATATCAACCTTTACAGGTTATTTACAGATAACGACAGCTCTTAGGGAGAGGTGATTAAATATACTTTAATGTTTAAAAAAATTTATTCATTATTATTATTATTATTATTATTGTTTAGGCATTATAACATAGCACAAATAGCTATATTGTGGAAAAAGGAATTTTTGACACTATACCCTTTTTTTATACATATTTTTGGTTATTTTTTAACTTTTATCAAAAATGACATTCTTGTACATGTAGTTATGGATAATATTATGCATTAATTACTAATTTTTTTAATTAATAACTATTTGTGCTCAGTTGTTGACATTAATAGCTATCTGCTGATGTGTTAAAATTTTGAATTAATGCAATAATAAAAATTTAAATTTCATCTCTCTGATAGATGCCACAATCTGTTAATGTCAAAATCTAAATATTTATATTTTGTACAAAATTTTATACTTTCAAAGCAAAAGTATTTTTTTAGATATATAGTTTGTTGATCATAAAATTTATTGCTGCTAATTTTCCTATAAAAATGTATTTTTATTTTTTTTTTTTTACTGTTGCATTGTCATTTTGCTATAAAAATGTATTTTTGCTCATTTTATAAAAATTGTACTGTTGATTTTTGTTTGGGGGTTTACTATTTACCCATAGCCGAGACCCTAACAGGTGCTACCACCCCAGGTAAGTGTGGACCTAGGAAAAACAGCAGTTAAAAGGTAATTTCATGTTCTCAAAACGTCCAATCTCCTTGTTGCTGGATGTAGTTTATCGTTATACCCAGGACACAGTTTCATTGATAAAAAGTTAATCACCTTCCTGTAAATAGCAGAGATCAAGGATTTTTCTACTCTCATGCCAGTCCGCATTCCTATGTGATAATTTTGATGAGAAACAATAGACTGCAGAGTAGACATGATGAACATGATGACAGCCATTGTGTAGCCTTTCCATGGTGCATCTGTACTTTCTGTGAAAGCAATCAAGTAACTGGAATTAAAGAAAAGAAAAATGATATGCAAATTACCAATCATATCAAATTTAAAAAAAAAAAAAAAAAAAACAAAAAAAAAAACAAAAAAAACAAAAAAAAAACAGTAATTTGAGACCAACACAGAAAGCAGCTTTTTCAATCTTAACATGATTAATATATATGTATTTTCTATGACAAGATTAGTTTGGTCTTAAGCCAGATGTATGGCACTCCCAAAGTAATTTGAGCTTATCAGTGTAAGGATGCTGAGAATACATTGGACTGAACATGTGAGCAAAGTTTTAGGAAAAGCACAAACAAAAGAGACACAGAACCAGAGTTGAAATTTCTAGGGTATGTAATGAGAAAAAAGGGCTGAGAAAATTTGACAATCACAGGATATATTGAAGGCAAGATGGACCAAGGAAAGCAAGACATAGAACTAGGATTAGGAGAGATAGCAAAAAAAAAAAAAAAAAAAAAAAAATCTTTGCTAATATCTACAAAGGGCAGGAAATTGTGAAGAGCCATGATCTTGCTAGCACAATTACGAATGAGTAGTGAGTTCGATCCTCACTGGGTGCCTCATACTTTTGGCCTTGTGCCACATCTAAGTTATGCCTGGAAAATTGCTACAGCATATAGAAGAACAATTACAAGAAAAATGCATTTTCATACAAAAGCCATGTGATGTGATGATGCTTGTGGGTGAAGGAGTGATCTTGAAGATGCAAGAGTTGAGGCTTGCATCAGATCAGTTGACCAAGAGGCTGGTGTTAACTCTTCTGGGGTTTGGTGGGTGGAGTCACTGAGCAAGTCCTTTTAAGCAGTCAGGGTAATACATGACTCAGCATTTTTTTTTTTTTTTTTTTTTAGCAGCAATGTTCATGATTTGTTCTGGCATTTAAATTTCATTTTATTGGATTTGTTTTGTGAGCTGGATACAAAGCTCAGAGCTCCTGCACAGAGAGCAACATTTTTTTTTATTCTGCTTTCATAGCAGATCATGTTGAATAACTGATTTTCATACAATCACTGAAATCAAGCAATGTTGAGTCTAGTCAGTACCTAGATGAGTGGCTGCTTGGTTTGAACCCACCTCTTCTGCCCCCAGCTATGGGTTAATAATTGTATCAGTAGATAATTATAATCTTCAAAAAATTCTTAGAATCTAAAAATAATTTTCTGCCTTTAAATAGCCTGCAAAAGGTTGAGATGTCAAAAAAAAAAAAAAAAAAAAAAAAAAAAAAAAAAAAACTGAATCAATCAATTCATAGAATTCACATCTGGCCAACAGGTTTTGATGTGGAGGGTATCAGAAAGAGGTTTAATTTAAAACAGAGTATAACAATGTGATTTTTCCCATCTCTTATTAAATATACTAACAAAATGGTACAGGAATTAGCATATATGACACTTTTTTTTTTTACTAAAAGTATCTTTTAAAATTCCCATGTCTTATATGCCATATGTAGGTTTAAAATTCATCATAGTTGGCTGAAATTAGCTATTTGGCAACTCCTATTAGCTTAGACTTTAGATTAACTTTCATATACCTATTTTCATTAGTTAAAAGGCTATTATGCAGATTAAAAGTGTTATTATTGATAATATTCATTATATTAATTTCATCACAGTACATTGTTTCAGTAAAATTATATGAAATAAATTCAAATTATATATTTGTAAAATATATGTGTTTCATTAATATTTTTCTTGTGATAATTTCCAGTTGAATTGGTGTAAATACAATCAGAATTTTTACATCCTAATTATTCCAATAAGACGTTTACAAGATGCAGGTTGTACAGATCATATAAAGGAAAATTTTTGACTGATTTTTCACTCCTTCAGATATGACAACAGCAAGAAAGAGGTTAAGCTACACTGTTGCATACAAGTTTCATGTAATAAACTATGCTAAAGAGCATGGAAATAGAGCAGCTGTAAAATATTTTTAGATTATGTCATATAGCATCTTTGAAAGGAAGTACTGAGTGTCTTTCAAAGACGCTATATGATGTAATCTAGGATCTAACATCTAAGTCCTTTCATTTAACTTGTTGAATATTTATGAGTGTTCTTAAATTTGTAAATTTTTAGTAACTGTCAAATATATAGTTGTTGCAAAATAAAACAATCACATTTGCCTTGATGTGTTGGCTAAACTAAGTACAGTTTTCCTTGTCTTTTCATTCATTTTCTTCTACAGATATACACATTCTGAGAATATTTTTATACATTATATATATATATATATATATATATATATATATATATATATATATATATATATATATATAAAATGGCCAGCTACATTTACCAAGCCAATCCTTGTTTCTGACATGTTCACAGACATTTGTGTTTGTTCAACACCCACAAAGCTCCTTGTGGTTTTATACATGCCGAAAGAACATTAGTTTCAGTTTCTGGGAAAAAGCACATCATATATGTCACAGCATTATTGAAAACTCTGGTATAAACACTGGCATCATTTACAGATGCCTTTGCAGAAATTAACATTCTGAAAAAGTTTTATTCATATTTATCTATACAGAGTAAGTCTTTTCTAGCAGACAGCAAAATTTAAGATTTTGTAATTGGTTTTATTATATTTCCTGCTTACAAATTCAAATATAGAGGTTCAATTTTTTTTCTGTTTTTCAATTTTATGTTAATATAAGGTATAAAAGAACCACATCCGACATGAAAAAAATAACCTTGTCTACACTGGTATAGGTAAGTTTTGTTCTGAATAATTGGCTATTTGAAGAAGGCAATCCCTCAACATAGATAATATCACTGCCAAATATATTAATTTGCATGATGATGCTCAGTCATCAACAAATTATAATCAATCTGTGGTTGTGGTTACAAGTACATGAGATTATATGTTTCAGTGTTGAGAGGCTCACTTGGTGCTGACAGTTGGCAGAGCATTGCTTGGATTTGTGACCATTTTTTCTACATTTAGTTAAAAAAGCTTGCATCAGGATACATATTCACAGGTAAAAACAACAGGTTTAGGAATTGTTTAAAAGTAATAAAAAAATTCCACAAAGCCACTCTGTATAGCCTTAATATTTACTGTAATATATAAGAAAATTCTAGAAATATTTTACTGAATTAATGCACATGCAAATTGATGTATTGACAGTTGTACTCACTTGAGAATAAGTGGACTTGCAAATTGCACAATGTCATAACTAAATTTACACATGTGAGATTTCAGCAAAGTCCAGCCAAATGTCCGTGCAAGAACTCTCAAGAGAGATGGTTTCTTTATGTTCCTTTTAGATTTTTCTTCAGAATTTTTGTCAGCTTGTATAAGAGGAGTAGTTTCAATTGCCATCACAGGATCTGCAGAAACCGTGGCTTTTTTCATCATTTTCTCACTATAAACAAAAATCAAAAAGATTAAAAAAAAAAAAGTTAATTTCGGTAACACATAGTTGAAGTTAATTTTTTTTTTTTTAAAACAAAAAAAAAAATTTTAAACTTTGTTCAATTTCATATTTTATCAATTTTGTTCAAAGTATAATTGTTCAAATAAAAATTATTTGATAAAATTACAGTGATTTTAACTTATCAGCCTTTTATTAATTTGTTTTTTGCATAATTTTTGCTACCACTGTTTGGTTACCGCATTTTGTTAGTTACCGCTAAGATTGCCCCCAACAGATTAAAGTGAGGTTAAAGAAAGAGGAAAAATAATAAAAATGCAAATCCGTATTAACTTAACCTTAGAAATCATAACTAAACCCAAACCAATTTTATTGCTAGTAAAAAAAAAAAAAAAAAAAAAAAAAAAAAAAAATGCAGTATATTAAAATATACTCAAAACTAGCTTTCCTTTAAAACATACACACATGCAGATATATATATATATATATATATATATATATATATATATATAATCTGTAAGTGGAAAGAATAATCCAAGTAGGTCTTTTTAATATAAAATATTAAAAAAGTGCAGTGACGGATAAGCAAAAGAATGTTGTCACAAGAGTGAATCTTATTTAAAAAAAAAAAAAAAAGGGGGGGAAGAAAATATATATATTATTAAAGAACCATATAGTCATACAAGATATTGATCTCAGTATTTTTTTTTTTTTTGTCCTTTTTAAAACATGGCTCTTTTCTAATTGATGCAAAAGCTTTACATTTTAAATAAAAATTATCTATTTAAATTGTAAAGCTTGTGATTCATTTGTAAGGAGTTAATACTTAATAAGCAAATGGAAATTCTATTTATTTTATACAATAAACCTGTAGAAAAAAAAATTTTTTTTTTTTTTTTTTTTTTTTTAGAAACATCCAATTGCAAATAGTTTTCTAAAAATATTGACAATCAAAAAAATATGAGAATCCCTTGATGCATTCTTTTTGCATTAGATTTTAAACATTTGTGCATTAAAATTGCAAATAATCTGTTGAGGAAACAGAAATAATATTTACTTGAACTTTTTACATCTTTTAACTTCCTGTTCCCATTCAGCATCAAATTTAGGAAGGACATTTTTAGCTTTATCTTTTGGATGCAAAGAAAACAAGTCAGCTTCTTGAAGAGTTGTTTGATATGATTGCTTTACAAGTCTGTAAAGAAATAAAAAAAAAAATTTACTTTAACAAAACTTTTTTTTGGTGGGGGAGCATCTGATTTTTTTTTTTTTTTTTTTAAATGAAGCCCTGTTCCATTTAATGTAGTAGCATTTGTATCCTTTAAAACAGATTTATTCTCTAATAATCAGTATGTACAGTTTTTTATACTAAATTTCATTCAGCAGCATAAGACTCAAGAGCCACTCAAGGTAAACAGTTACGGTCAACAAAATGGTAATGCTGAATGAAGTGTGTTATATGAATAGGAAAGGTAGAAAAAAAATGAAAATTATGAGGACAAGGAGAAAAGATGAGTGGCTCTTGAACTGAAGAGGTTAAGGCTGCAGTGTTCAGAGAAGCATATATGCAGTTGTCTATTTCACAAAGTGGTAAGTTTTTCCAAAGAACAACCAAGTGGAACATTATTCTTATATTTGGGCCATAGAAGAAATGAATAGGAAATGGCATGAACTAGTTATAACATTTCTGAACTGGTGAAACTAAAGAATGGTGCTCATCTGAACAGTGTATTATAATACAATAATCCAGTTAGTATTATGTAATGTGTGTGTTTATATTTTTAATCATTTCACTCAAAGCAAGGAGATAAAGCCACTAAGATACAAGGGGTTACTGTGAGTGAAAGAGAAGAATAATGAAAGAACATAATTCAGGAAGAGAGAACATGGTGATTGGTGTTGCATTTGAAAGATTGTAGATGTCAAGAAAGCAAGAAATCAGTAGAGTGCCACAGAACATTTAATTATTTTTATAAAACAGTGCTCAATGCAAATCTACAGAGCATAAATCTTATAAATTTACTAAAAATAAGGTTTCATCGCTACACAGGAATTACCATGTTTCAAAAACATAAGCAGAAAGATTCTTCTTGGCCTTGAAAATGGCCAAAGCCTTCTTATTAAAAAAATGAATGATTTAATAATTAAGAAATAAAAGAATTTATCAATAACTATTATATGTCATCATTTCAATTGATCTTTTTAACAATGTATTTTTTGACCATGTATGGAAGTCTTGCTATGCTATAACTAGATCATTTCCCATTTGACATCAACAGCATATCAGTATGATTGTTAAGACATCTACATTAGCTCAAGCTGTTTGGGATAAGTACCTGTTAGCAGTGATGTTTGTAATTTTATGCCCATAAAATATCTAAAAACTCACAGTAATTACAGAGTAAATACAAAAATGATTCCTTGTAGTTCAAGGACAAAAACAAGAAACTCAAAATCTAATTTTTAAAAAATAAGTTGCTAACAAAGAGAAAGCTTATGTAAAGTTGGCATCAATACTTAAAAACTGTAAAAATTGCCAATATGGACTTTTTAGAACTTGTTTATTGAAATGTTTACTTCAAAGATAATTACTAAAATTAGAAATAAGACTAAAAACATACTTGTTCAACCACCAAAAAGATAAGCGAGATGGAAATGAGGCATAGAATTCTGGATTGGTAATCTGAAATTAAAAACAGATTTAATAATAGACATGCATAATTTTTAAACATATGATTGACTTCCACCTCTGGAAGAAAATACCCAATTTCAATTTATAAAACCTACCCCTTTTCTTTTTTTAATCATTTCACCCCAAATAAAGGTTATAAAGCCACTAAGATGCAAGGAGTTACTTAGTGAGAGAGAATATGAGAAAAAAAAACATTTGGGGAGGGGGGAGAGAACAATGAAAGAACAGAAATTAAAACGAGTGTCATTGCATTTAAATTTTTGAACAAAGTTGACTGGGAAGCAGTAAGCCAAAAGAGTGTTCCACAAACAAGAAGTACGAGAGAAGAAACTGTTAGCATAGAACTTAAGGTTGCCTCTAGCCATTTCAACAACTTTCCAGACAGATCACACAAAGCCTATTTTTTATATATTGCTGACGTAATAGCATTAATTAGAAGCTAAATAAAATTATTCTTAAAGTTTAATATATTTATCTTGTTAAAAAGTTCATTTCATGATTAATCAATTTAATCAAACATCAATAGACAAAAAAAAAAAAAAAAGACCAAAATACAATGTTTCATTATCATTTAATTTTATCTGTCATTAATTGCAACAGGTTTATCAAAATTTTCATAGTTATTGTTTGAGTGACCAGACAAATTGCAGGGAGATTTAATTTCTACACTAATATAAAAATTCATTTTACAAAATATTTTTTTTCTTCTGGGATAGAATGGGAGTTGAAAGAATATCACCTCTTATCTCAAATATTAAAAAAAAAACGCATACAATAACAAACAAAACCTGACAACTACTTCATGAAATTTGAAAGGTACATTAATTATACAAACAAAGCAATATAACAAAGTACAAATTTGACAAAAGCTTGCATGAAAATTTCCTTTCATGCACCTTAAAGGCAAAGCAAAATAAAGTTATAAAAACAATTGGCTCTAAAAAAGATTAATACAAAAACCATTGAAATTAATAGATTACTCCTAGGAAAGAAAAAGAAAAGTGCACTCACTTAATAGATAAATGAAAAAAAAAACCTGTCTGTATTTCCTTGGAGATTCTCAGAGATTTTAATAATATTTTTTTCAATGCTGTTCTGTTTTCTTTCTGCTTGGGCCCCATGTGGTTTACTTTTGCTTTTTTTCTGAGAATTTCCAGATCCTTTTTATGAAATGTCTTTTGTCAGCATAGTTTTTAAGAATGCCAAAACCTTTCTGCCCACTGCTCTGCACTTACATACAAGGAAGCCACAGCCTGTTTCATATCTGACAACCAAGTCAAGCTGACTTCCGTTGCACATGGCGTTCAATCCCTTTCAATGCCTAACTACTTTCCATCACAGCCTGAAGGCTTTGTCTTTTCTGCTATCTAACCACCTCATGATGCTATCAGCTGACCCAGGTTCTTAAATACTCTCAAGCGTGGCTCAATGAACTGCAACTTTAAATTTACGATGATGAAAGCCACCCTTTTTATTAAACAAAAAACAAGGGTAATATAGTTTTTCTGAATTTGAAAAAGGAATCCCTAACAATCCACCATGACTTATTTTTCTAGTGGTCCTTTTTATAACCAATGCTAAATAAAACACTTTTACACACATTTTTTTTTTTTTATTAAATTTTTAATAAGACCATTTGGCCTTCTTTTAATAATCTTCTCACAAACGTAAGTGTATAAGACAGACTATTTAACATTTATTTACTCACACTTTAACTAATTAATATTTTTAATTATTTTACACTACTAACTAATAAAAAAAATTAATTTAATTGCCTCCAGAATGAGGAGCAGAAAAGTTTTCAGTATCTATGGTCTATTATTTTATTTGTTTGTATGTATGTATGTACAACCATGATGGATTTAATACTGGAGATCAAAGTGTAGCATCTGCCTGACCAGTTGAAATGAGTTATGCTTTCTAACTGAGAAAGCAACATAGCATAGCCTTAAACAGGAAGTAATTGGGAAAAAACAAAGGAGAGGAAGTGATAGGAAAAGGGTAGGTATAAAAATTAAAGATTAAGAGGTTGGGAAAGCTAGAGAAAACCCCAAATCAAGAACACTTTGAAAAGTAAAGAGACAAGACGGGTAAGGTTATGGAAACAAAAAGGCTTGCTGTGTGAATATCAAGAGGCAATGAGTGAAACATTGAAAGCTAAGTTAAGAGCAGAAAGACATGAAATCCTTTAAAGAGAGATAGAACAAAAAGATAAAGATGTAACAGAAAATAGACATGTGTCTTTTATTTACATATTTTATTCAATGCATAAAATCGAAATAAAAACATGAACAGGCAACAAAGATTGAATAGGATAAGGAGAAGATACAGACAAAAGACAAAATAGCAGGTATATCAATAATTTAAATTTTCAACACCTGTAGAATTTCCACAGGTCCAGTTAGTATTATAAGTCATGTACAATAATTGCAACCAAGACACTGATAAAGAAACAAATTTCCTCAAAGATTATGTCATAAGCAATATTAACATTAAAGGTATTACAAAAACTTTACTTTTTACTTCAAGTGTCACTATCCCAATATTGAAGGAATAAATTTCTAATTTACTATGAATTTTCAAAGTCCTTGATTAAAAAGAAAATTAACAACAGAATGCAGATTTTATCGCAGTTACAATAAATTTGTCTTTTTTCGAAGATGACCTTGAAAAAGATTGAAAATACTTGGGTTAAAAAATCTGCAGCACTTTCCTTGATAAATTTAATCTTAGCATCAAGAAACTGTTTAGACAACTGAAAAGTATCAGCATAAAAGCAAGTAGACAATATGTCTATATTATTCAGTGAAAACTATATATTATTATTACTTCTAAAGAAATAATGTTTTTTTTTTTTATTAATCCAACAAATTTTTATTACTTTAAATCAGGGTTTCTTGACCTGGGCAATATTATCCCAACAGTGGGCAATAAGTAACTGGACAGAAAATGATGGGCAATATAGGATTTTGAATATTGAAAAGGTATTTCAACATATGCTACCCTCACCCCAAAATATTCAGGACATGAAAAGAACCTATATAAAAAAAACCCCAAAAAACCAAGAGACTAAATGAGAATAACTGGGTTACATTCCTAGATAAGATATAAATATCCCACAAACAAAGAATATTTTGGTATTTTCTATAGTTTTGAGAAATGTCATTAACATTCAAATATTTCTTTAAATGAAATAACATTTTTTTTTGTTATAAATCAGATAAGGGAAGACCAAGAACAGAAAAAAAATATTCACTGAATTTTTATTCATTGCTAGTCACGTATATTTTTTTTAATTTTATATTTATGAACAAAAATTGTTTAATGCTTTTGCCAATGTTAACTCGAGCCATAAAACTAAATTTTATATATAGAGTTTTCAATAGTGAAGTTTACTTTCATTTGTTCTTTAATATGGTAGTAGTAGCAGTTGTCACCACCATGTAAGTCAATGTTGTTTGTCATCTGCTTTTGGTATTTTTTCTTTTCTACATCATAAAGTCAGTTTATGAACCAGTAACTAACTTTACCAAACTATTTTGGTATGCTTTTGAATATTTACTATACAAGTGAGCATATGGTCAATGATGCAGAAAAGGTTGAAAGACTTGCTTTAAAAGTTATTTTTAGTGGATACCCAATTTTGAGAAGACACCTTTTATCTTAAACAGTATATTTATTTTTGTCTACGAAAACACTTGCTGAACATTGATAGGTACAAAACAAAAGATGAGCACAATTAAGAGGCATATAAAGCATTTCAGTGAAGAGTGGATTGTCTCTGCTGGGACATTTTTTTTTTTTTAAAAAAAAAAAAAAAAAAAAAAAAATGAGCATAGCATGCAATCTGTCACTGATAGTTACCACTATTGTCTAAAAGTTTCTATGTAGGGAAAATAGTGTTTTATTGATGAAAACTTGTGCTACTCAGCTGTGTGTTGTAGTTCATATGGAAATAAATAAAAGGCATTACTTTCAGAGCATCCCTCATACAAGATTGCATTGCTCTTTTCATGAGTAGGACTTTTCCAGCTTCTCACATTATTGTCAAGTACGATCTTCAAAAATTTAAATGCAATGTCAATTGTCTTCTGTCTCATTGAATTCTGTTCTTTTTATTGTCCCTTTTTCCTCAATAACATTTTTTCAGTTTCCTTCACTTTCAGTAATCCCCCCTTTATATCTTAGTGGCTTTATTGCCTTGCTTGGGTTAAAAAAAAAAAAAAAAAAAAAAAAAAAGGAAGAGAAAGAAATGTATGATATTTAATTCTTTCCCCAAATGCAATATCAAAATACTTAAGAGATTTGATCTCAATGTGGCTCATTTAATAAACATTACTTAATGGGGTAAAAGAAATAAGATTCATACCTTTCCCAAGGCTATATGTGCATAAGTGAATGCAACAATCATGCCTGTAATTTTAACACTTGGCATGCAGATTTCACTTTCCAAGCCAATAACCACTAACTATATATTATAAAAATATATCTCCAAGTATAGGATTGGTATATACAGAATAAATTCCAATAACCAACAAATACTATTCTTAAATGAGTGCTCAATACAGAGTAGAGCAAATATAATTATATTAGGTAATGAAATGTTTGGTAATGCATATGGATAATCCCAAGGAAGATGTAATCCAGAGAGCTCAATGTAAAAACAGAGCAAATATTAGGTAATTAAAAAACAGACAACCTTAAGGATCCATTAGAGTTGTCCGTTTTTTAATTAAACTTATACATACAGATATATATCATTGAAGTTATATTCAGCACCCCAACTCCAGAGTTTCATAGATTAACTTTTCCTTAATTGTTCAGTCAACTCATCAGGAGATTTCAGAAATTGACTGCCATTTTTCATTATCTTTATACCAAGTTAAAAGTAATTAATTGATGTGCTAGTTGGGATGCTCTTACTATTGAAGTTAGGTTGATTTCTTTTTTTCTTTTGTGTGTGAATTTGTGTGCAGGTGTTAAAAAAAAAAAAAAAAAAAAAAAAAAAAAAAAAAAGGTGTGTGTGTGAATAAAGACAAAAGAAAAACTTATCAGTCAATATATTTTGTCCACTGAGGAATTTTATTTTGTAACAAGTATTTACAGACAAGAATAAAAATATGTCAAGTTTTCCTTTTGTCTTTATTCATATACTTTTACAGATATATTCTATCTGAATTTTTTTTTCACACACACAGACACACACAGTGTGTGCCTGAAAATAAAATTTTTACTGGTGAAAAGCTAATCAAATTTGAAATTCCCTCACTGATTCATATAAAACATTTTAAATACATAGTTGGTTGTATCAATGTTGATACAACCTTAGCTTAAATACTTAAAAGATTCCTGCTACTTGTTTTGATTCCTTAATCACAACAAGTTCTATTCATACAGGTTTTGTAGTGATATGCAAATTAGTATAATTTGCATATGAGCAGGTAGCTCATAAATGGACACCAACGAGAACGGAAGTTGAATAAGAACTTAAGGGATACACGACATAACAATGGCGTCGCCGATAGGATACTCTTTTGGTCCTTGAAGACCCAGAGTACGTAGACACGTGGATTCGTTGCTTTGCTGCTAATGCTAGATGTAAAAAGTTGAAAGACAACAAAAAACAGAGGAGGGAAAATGAAATCACCGACTTGTTCATGGCTACCGCTGGTTGTGAAGCGATTATGAAGGTTGCTACAATGGTTTACCCTCGAGAACTAGAAGAAATGACTTTTCGAAGAAATAAGTCAGGTTATTAAGGGAAACATGAGGCCAAAGAAAAGACTGGTGATTGCAGAAAGGACCAAGTTTATGGCAATGAAGCAGGAAGTGGATGAACCGATAGTAAAATATTTACACCGGTTAAGAAGTGCGAGTAAATACTGTGAATTCGAAAAACTAGGAACAGGCGAGCAGACAACGGAAGAAGAATTAATCCAACTAAGATTAATTGAAGGTATGCATAATTCGGCACATAGATATAAGTTAATGGAACAGTTACAACTTACAAACATGCCTTTGAATATGTGTATAGAATTTATACAACAGCAGGAATTAATACATACCTACAACCAAAATAAAAATAAATCCTACGAAGAAACAATGGCTGAAACATATACGGTACAAACAAAAAAAAAAAAAAATTGTGCGTACTGTGGAAAAATTCATGAAATGAAAAAGAAAAATGCCCAGCCTTTGGAAAGACGTGTTCAAAGTGTTTAAAAAAAAATCACTTCAAAGAAGTATGTAAAACGAAAAATGTGGAAAGAGTAGAGGATGAAAATAGACAGATTTTTAATGTAAAAAAGGATAATATACAAAATACTGGATCTAAGAACGGAGATACAAAAATAAAAGTGAAAATCAACGACTGTATTGTCGAAATGCAAATCGACACAGGTAGTGACGTCACGATAGTACCCAGAAATTTGTGGGAAAAATGGGAAAACCGTTTTTAAAAAAAACCAATGTACAACTACGTCAGTTTGATGGCTCGATTATAGCAATTATGGGTTACTTTGAAGGTTCAATAGAATTAAAAGAAAAATATGAAATAGTACCCATTATAGTTACAAATTGCCGAAAAACGCATGGACTACTGGGGAATGACGTGTTAAAAAATAAATTCAACGAAGTTGATTAATGAGATAGAAATAGAAAAACAGGAAAATTAAAAACTATGAAGCTAGCCTGAAATTAAAAAGAAGATGTTTCCCCTCCTCCTACTACGAAGCGAGAAAAAATACCAGTGCATTTATTACCATTGGTAATAGCTAAATTAGTAAAAGCTAATAAAGGAAGACTTATTAGAACCTGCCCCTCCAGGAGGAAGTAAATGGGCATCACCCATCGAAAAAAAAAAGATGGTGACCTGAGAATTTTGGTATTTTTATAAAATAGGGTGAACCATAAAGTTTGTGCTGACTCGTACCCTATTCCAAATGTGGAAGTAGCTTTACATAAGCTTGCTGGAATGAAAGTATTTTCGAAGATAGACCTAAAATCAGCTTACCATCAAATACCGATAAATGAAAATTTAAAGAAGTGACGACTATAAACACACCTATAGGCCTGTTAAGGTGGAAAAGAATGCCGTATGGCATAAAAACGGCAAGTGCAATTTTTTCAAAAAGCTATTGAAAAGTAATAGGAAATGTTGAAAATACCATCTGTTATCAAGACGATATATGTGTTGGAGATTTAAATGAAGATGATTTAAAGAAAAAAACTGAAAATATACTGAACCGGCTGAGAGACGCTGGTATGACAATAAATACAAAAAAGTGTGTAACCAACAGTAATGAAATATCATTTTTGGGTTACTCAATATCAAAGGAAGGGATCTCTCCAGATAAAGTACTAATAGAGAAAATTCTAAAAGTTGCTACACCGAAAAATAAAAAAGAATTGAGTCCTTCTTAGGTTTGGTAAATTTTTATAGAAAATATGTACCAAAATATAATGAGTTGACAGAGCCATTTGCTAAGTTAAGAAAAAAAAATGTGGAATTCATTTGGTTAGAACACCAACAGAAAGCCTTTGAAAGCTTAAAACAGATTCTGGCAAAAAAGCCAATAGTACAAATTTTTGACCCTAAGAAGGACATAACTCTAACTACTGACGCTAGTGAGCAGTCCATATCTGGTATTTTGTCACAAGATGGGCATCCCATAATGTATTTATCAAGGAGATTAACAACAACTGAACACAATTATTCGAATATAGAAAGGAGGCACTAGCCATAGTGTGGACAACGATAGAGCAAGACAGTTTTGATGGGAAAAAAATTTTGTTGAAAAGTGATCATAGACCACTGGAATTTATTTTCAACCCAAGAAAAGAGCTACCGAAAAGTTACAACGTCCAGAATATTACGTTGGGCAATTAGACTGATGGCGTTCGACTTTGACATTGAATATGTTAAAGGGAATACGATACCGCAAGTTGATGCCTTATCTAGATTGAGGTTTTATAGAGAGGAGGACAAAAACGACGAGGAATTTGAAGACACATTCTTGCACCTTGTAGAAACCGATGTAATATCTGTAGATAAAATGGCTACTGAAACTACAAATGACCCAGTGTTAAATAGAATAATGTCGAGGATAAAACAGAATCGCTGGGGAAATTGTTCAATGGCTGAAAGACCATTCAAAGAAATCAGACATAAAATGACTATAGAAAACGGGATAATATGTAATGGAGACTTGGTAGTTCCCCAGAAACACAGAGGAGACAGGTTATAAAAAGTGTACACGATGACGTACATTGTGGAGTGGCAGCTACGCAAAGAAGATTAAAATTGGAAGCCTGGTGGCGGGGTACTCAAAGAGACGTAGAAGACTACGTAAAAAGATGCAAAAAATGCACAGAACTCAGGAATTTTAAGCAAAAGAAAATACATGTATGGCCCCGAGAAGTAGAACCATGGAGCAGAGTACACATGGACCATGCCTATGTCAATGGGATAGGACTATTATTAATATTAGTAGACGCATATTCAGGTTGGCCTGAAGTGGTGAGAGTACCTGATAAAAAAAGTACCACCGTAAAACAAATATTAAGAGTAATATTTTCGAGGAATGGGACACCGAGAACATTGGTGACTGATAACGCACCAGAATTTGTGGATGCTGATTTGCATGAATGGCTAAGAAAAATAGGATGCAGACCTTACAAGACCCCTCCCTACCACCCTCAAAGTAATGGGGCAGCGGAAAGGATGGTCCAGACGGTAAAGAAGGGCATAAAAGCATGCTTGCAACAGAAGGAGGAAATCGATGCTTTCCTACCAAGATTACTATTAAGTTACAGAACAATTCCACATGCAGGCAGGCTGGAAAGTCCATCTGCCTTAATGGGCAGACAATTAAGGTCCCTTTGACTATGTCATATGCCACAAATCAAAAGATGTGGTACAAAAGAAATAGGAATATGCAACCAGAGTCAGCCGAATTTATTATGCAGAAAGGACATAATACTGCAATATTAAATAAAGAAAATGGGAACAGTGTTCTAGCTCATGCTGACCAAATAAGATCCCAAGGAGAAGAATCTGATGAGGAAATGCCTTCAGAGATGCCCATTATTGATGTATCAGAAGAGTTAATGCAGAATGAAACTGCGCAGGAAGAAGTAGAGAGGGATGAATTAGAAGAGGAAGACCAGAGTATGCAAGAGGAACAATTTGATTATAGGGAAAGACGTGATAGATCTAGATCTCCAAGGGAAAGGAGAGGGATAAAGGAAGATGTTCGGGAGGGCACAAGAAGAAGTACAAGAAGTACTCGCGGCATAAGGCCCCTCCGTTATAGGGAGATGTAGTGATATGCAAATTAGTATAATTTGCATATGAGCAGGTAGCTCATAAATGGACACCAACGAGAACGGAAGTTGAATAAGAACTTAAGGGATACACGACATGACAGGTTTATTTCACAGCCAATAATTTATACAAGAAAGCCTTTGTTTTTCTTTTAAATCCAGAGAGTAAGAGAGAGAATTATAGGGAAAGAAAATGACAGAGAAAGACAGAAAAAGGAGGAAGTACTACAATGGAATTACCTCATTATTACGTCAGGTTTCTGCTATATACTTATCGTTGAGAAAATGCCATTCATTGTTTTTTTTTTAAATTTGCCATGTTCATCCGTCTCCATTGGAGTATTTAATTTTAAGCAGACAAACACATGTGAGCAATATCACCTCCTCTATCTTCTTTCTCTTTGAAACCAAAGATCATTTGATATATTTTTCCTCATGTCTAATACAGAATAGTCATAATATACATGCTAAAGGAATACATGGAATTATAATAGGATATTATAGATACTTTGAAAACTTTAGACAGATCATATTGTTCAATCATTTCTCAAAATTGAAAACTCCTTTTATTACCTGTTAAGTAGCACTCACCTTATCCTCCAGTTGAGTATAGTCAGGCTTTAAGTTTATTTCAACAAAAAAGTGAAGAACAAATTCTACAAGAATGAGAGCATAGATAGCATAATACAAGCCAAAATCAGCCTCATTGCTAAGATTTTCCTGAAAAAAAAAAAAAAAAAAAAAAAAAAAAATTAGATTCAACACATGATATGAATTGGTAAAAATGAAATTACATGAACAAAAATAAAAAAAAACAATAAGACAACTTAAAACCCAACTTCAAAGTTGGTTATTGAAGGATTGCCATATTTATTCACTTTCTAACAAGGTTGACAAAACAAAGTGCGACACTGAAATCCAAACACATTGGGATAGTGAAAGATGCATTCCAAAAGCTAAGCAAAGTATTAAGAAACAGGAAAATTTTGTTAGAAACAAAAGAAAAGATTGCTGAACCATTATGTAATATCAGTCCTCCTATATGACAGTGAATGCTGGACAATCTCCTCACAGATGAAGCAACAGAAATGTGGTACTACAGAAGGATGTTGAGAATACCATAGACTGAACAGGTGAGTAACAAAGTTTTAGAGAAAATGAAAACAAAAAGGACACTTCTCATCAGCATCAGAAAGTAACAGTTGATATTTTATGGTACAAGATGGCTTGGAAAATTTGATACTCAACAGGACAGATTGAAGGCAAGAAGGACAGGATGCCAGAACAGGGTTTGAGAGAGATAACAAAAAGACAATTTATTAAGAACTACAAAAGACAGGAAGTTGTGGAGAGCAATGATCAGCAACATCATGAAACAACAGATACAAGTTTAATGTGGAAAAATACAAAAATTAAACTTGCCTAGTCAATGTGGCCAGTGCTATTCGTCAAATAATTCAGGATTAGAACAATTTACGAAAATGTTCTTAGAATCTTAGGTCATTGTTTTGGTTTGAAAAATCTCAAAATTAAAGTATTTTTTCATTAGTTCTCTTAAAAAATATTAAATAGGATCAAATCTTTTTTTTTTCATTACGACTTCATTTATTTTATTCTTTATTGTAAAATATAGCTATGTACATCCCACTCCCAAGATTTTAGCAGTGTAAGAATTGTGTTTTGTGACTGGAATGATTGAAGTAGTTATAAATAAATGAGAGTATGGAGATACAGAAAGTTGAGAAAACTATAAAGGAAAAAGAAAAAAAATGGTTAATTAGGACATTTAGAACTGCTTGATTAAAGCTTTGAAATTGGAACTGGTGAGAGTCAAAACCTCTATACCTAATATAAAAGGGTGTGTAAGTGGCAGTATCTTTGAATAATCAAATGAACAAAAATTATCCGAATATTTTCCTAGTCACCCAAAATATATGCATTTCTCTGACCCTAATTTGAAAAATAAATATAGGAATGGGTTCAACTCAGGGTATCTGGTTTTTGTCAAGAGAATCTTCTTTGAAGAAGATTCCGATATCTGAAGACTTTATTAACAGAAAGATTCACACCCACAAGTACTGGAAAAATACCCACTCCAGTCAGTCAGAAAGGTATATTTTGTCCCCTGACCATTAGAGATATGGATATCCTTTTTTGTTGGAGTTTAAAAAATGGAGTTAAATTAAAAAGGGAAAAACTGACAAAAAAGAACAGAAATGAAAGAAGCCACTACTATTGCTAAACTGACTGTTTGTAGTAAAAGGCCTTAAACAAAAGAAGTTTTTGTGTAGAGACTAGTGTTCACTACCTACAAACAAAAAGAATTGTGTAGTAATTGCCAGTAATGCATAGTCATTTGTTATCTGAATAGCTTTGTGATTTGAATTAGTCTTCAGCTAAACAATTTATCACAGGCCTGTCAGATATCCAATTCAACAGACAAGCAAAACACCAGCTGCAACATAGCAAAGAACATATTGTGGTGTGGCTAATTGCAACATAGCAGGAACAGATTACAGCTGGTGTGGTAGCATTCACAACTCATCGATCCCTCAAGAACCAGTGAGGCTTGTCACGTGCTCAGAGTTCTGTAGACATGTCCTGCTTTTATGAAGTGATTTTTTTTAAATGCAATAAAAACAAGACCAATTTGTCAATCACAATCAGTCTTGAAGTACAAAGTGAACATTTAAAACATTAGGTTCTGCCTATGTACATTTTTAGAATATATATATATATATATATATAATCACGACAGTCTGTTTCATGCTATATGCAATCGTCAGGCCTGATTGCATATAGCATGAAACAGACTGTCGCCCTAAGTGTTGACTTCTATGTTCACACACGCTCTATCTCTGATATTGAGCACTTTATCCCATAAATATAGCACACCTTAAGACTATATTTCTTTATATATTATATATATATATATATATATATATATATATATATATATATATATATATGTGTATGTCATTCCCCACTTCTATAATTGTCTGACTCAAAAGATACGCATTTGTAGAAAGATCAATTGTCTAACAGTTTGTGAAAATTCCTTCCTAGCCCTGGTTGAAAAATCACCGATTTACAGGATCCTTTTTTTGTATATTCAAAAAAAAATAATTCAGACTTACATGTTTCTCTATCTTGGAATAAAATGGGATGACTCCAGCCAAAGTATTCAATAACCAGAAGATGAACAAAATGGCAGATGAAAAAATTGCCCGCCTCCTTTCAAGTTCAATAAATACTGCAGCCAAAACCTAAAGATTTAAAAAGCAATTAAGAAATTTTAAAAAATGCATTAAAACAATGCAATAAAGAATAACAAAAGCATTTAAAGAATTCTCTTTTCAGTTAATCTATGAAAAAGACTATTCCTGTTAAAAGACAACTTTAATATGGTTGATGAAAAAGTTAATTTCACAAATTCAAAATTAATCTAATAGGCTACAGTTTTGACATGAAGATGAATTAAGAAAAAAAATAAAATTACCAGAAAGCATAGATATACACATTTAAAAGTAATTTAATATGAAATACCATGATGCTTAATCCCATCACTGGGTACCACAAAGATCTTTAATCCCGTCACAGGGTACCACAAAGATCTTTAATCTAATCTTTGTAATTTTCTTACATTATTATGAAGTAATTTTCTAACAAGATCTATATTTGATAAAAAGTAACTATAAAATAATTATAAAACCAACTTATAACTATATTCTATAGAATACTGAATATGTGAATAGTTGAATATAGAGCAGTTCAATTGCCTCTGCTATACAACAGTGCATCAATAAGTCCAAAGCCCAAGACAGTTATTAACCAAATTTTAATATTTTACTTTACATATTCAAGTTATTCAGTTTATGAAGAATGTTGGGGTTTTCTCTAAGAACTGCTAGTTTGTGGAACAGAATTCCATGTGAGTTCTTCCCTAAACACTACAATCTTAACCTCTTCAAGTCATGGGTCAATCATTATATATCCTCCTGATCCTTAAAATCTTCACTTTTGTATGTAACCCTCTACCATGAATGGCTCTTTTTTTTTTTTATGTAAAATATTTTTGTTCTTCTAGATATATTTACCAAATATGTGTTTCTGTATAAATTTCACAAAAAAAATATATTGCATACTTTGTAAGCACCAGAAAAAATTATTCGAGGTAATTTTTGGATTTTTGTCTGAATTTCTGGGATGAGGAACTATTTTATTATATTCAGACTAATGTCTTTTTTTTTTACTTTTTTAATTTATTATTATCACTACAATATTTCAGCTGTTGTACCCTCTGACCTTCTTCAAGTGTCTGTCAATCCAGGTAACCTTAAAGGAATTTCAAATTGAATACATTATTTAATCTATGGGGATTGTTCTTATTCAGCTGTCCATACCTGAAGAAGACCAGAAGGAACAAGAGACAAAATGTTGTGATAATAATGATGAGGACATTAGCCTAAATGTAAATAAAGTTTTAGATTAAACTGAAATGAAAAGTATTTTTTTTAAATTTATGTATGAAAAGCTTTTAATTAAAAAGTGAAAAAAACCCCCAAAAATGACAAAACCCGCCCTTGTTCTGATCAAGGAAAGAAATTTATTTTTTAATTTAAGTGTTAAAAAAATTGAAAAAAAAATAAGCTATAAATGGAGATTATATATATGAGAGAGAGAGATGGTATCAGAAGTTCCTAAACAAGTATCTCCTGGAAAATTCCAAGACCGATTCCAATCATTTAAGAGAACTCATGGATTGTTTGATGACAGTCCTTATAGAAGAAATCAAATTTTTTTTTTTTCCCATATTTTCTGCTTTGCTGATGATCAGTCACCCTTAACAATCATCTTAAATAGATGCTTCACTGTTTTGAAACTCAAATGCCATTCACAAAGATGTGAATGACAAATGATATTTGCCAAAAGCAATGAAATATTTCAAGGGTTTCAGTAGCAGATTTGCTGAGCCTCACACAAAATTTGGTCAAGTCAGTTATTGCATAAAGATCACAGAGCAGTTTCAACTATGTTGCAAAAATTTTGTGTAATAATTGAACAAATAGAATCTGGAAAATGATCAGCTCCAAAAAACACCAGATTCCTTTTGACAATTTATTTTTACAAAAATTCAGATTGGACTAAAAATGCAGTATTACTGTCCAATCCTCAATTTCCAGTCTAGAGTGAGTTCAAAATTACATTGTCTTGTGAAGGATGACAGCTTGTAGAGTCCCTATCTTACAGACAACGTTGCAAACCTATGTATTCCTTTGGTAAGAAGGGCATTCAAAAAGATTTCCCAAGAACTGCTACATTGTTGAACATGGATTCTTATCCACACACTACAACAGCTTCAGGTCTAGGGTTAATCATTATTTAGTAACCATGTATCCTTTTCAGCTTTACTTCCTCCTCTTACATTTCTATCACACAGCTCATTTAGTAACCCTCCAAAATGAGTGGCTCCTGGCCTTTGTATTGGGTGAACTTTGATATAAAAAAATATGTTCATAGATTATATCCTATCGAAACAGATATACAATCACAGCATGTACAGTCCTGGAACTTTCTGACGTTTCATTTTATATATAAATATTACTTACAAAGGATAGAATTTGTAAAATCAGAGAGACATAAACAACAGCAGCAGTTTCTGCAGAGTTACTGACTCTCACAATCAGTTGGATGGTGACCAATAAACTGAGCAAGAAGCAACATAACTGAAAAATAAATAAAATTGAAAAATTAATATATTACAAAGAACTGCTTCCCAGTTGTCATTTCAGTGCATCCTTATCAAAATTAACAGCTTGAGTTCATAAATTATAGTAAAAAGAATAAGAAAATTCAAATTTCAATTAAGATAGATGACATTTCAGATAATTTTAGAAATTTGACTATACTATGAATTTTGGGTTAGTCTTTTCAACTAACTCATTTTTATGATTTAACACTATTTTATCAAACTAAGACATGGTGAAATTGCCAATACTAATAGAAAATAAGTTAATGCTGCCAAAAACACTTTACAAAGTTTTTACTTTTTAATATAATTCTGCATTATAATTTTGAAAGTAGGTATGAAATAATAAATAATTCCTGACAAGACTTGAACTCTTGCTTCATATAACAGGCTTAACCAATTGAGTCATGGAAGCTTAGATGCAGACACAAATCTATTAAATTTTTCTTCTATTTTAAACTAGCAGTAGAGCCCGGCGTTGCCCGGGGATGTAACAGTAAGAGATAGATCAAGTATCGACCATCATAAAGACTGAAAAATAAAATTGACAAAGATTATTGCTTAAGGTTGACGGACCAAACATGTCTTCTTTTTTTTTTTTTTTTTTTTTTTACGAATTGGTCAAACTCAAACAAAAACATTGTTTTCAATCGTTATGAGTCTACCAATTGAATAGAATTTTATTATAAACAATTGCCTTGTAAATGGAATTTTTAAAGCATTCTGAATGTAAAAATAAAAAAAAAAAGTGTGCAAGACAATAAGAAACACTACCTGCCAAAAAAAAAAAAAAAAAAAAGTGAAGTTTTGTTGAAATCGATTGAAAAAAAACGTAGGAAATCTGATCCCATATGTAAACGAACACACACACAAACAACCTGGGTTTTTATAAGTATAACTCGATATGAGTTGTCCCCCTTTCATTTTTGCGATGCCTCTTAATCGTGTTTTCAAATTGATTTTGTGCAAAAACAATTGTGTTTTCCCAATTTTTGGCACTGTCAGAACCACCGCAAGGTAATTTTACATAGTCCTGTGAAGTTTTGTTGAAATCGGTTGAAAAATGTAGGAAATCCGATCCAATATATAAACGTACAGACACACACATACACACACAACCTGGGTTTTATAATAAGTATGATGTATAAAATTGTTTGTTTTTCATGCCAAAAAATGTCATTTCTCTTGGGTTGATTATATGGATTTCGGTGAGCTCCAGTTATTTTGAGAGATTAACAGTTTTGGGAGAGTTAAATGCTTCTGGATAAATTCAAAACACCCCATCCATATTATAGATTATTGGTGTTTGAGTATCTTTAAAATCGTGTAAACAAATTGTGATACACAAGACAAAGATATGAAAAAACTAGATAAAAAAAAAAAAAAAAAAAAAAAATCAAACATTCCAGTGCAAATGACTTAAAGCATGAATCATATTTTCAAGTACATGAACTAAAAATTAATTTACCTGTACTTGACAATTAAAAAAAAACAAAAACAAAAAAAATAATCTCTGGTTTGTTCAGCATCAGAACAAATATGTATAAGATACCACCACAGAAAACGTAATACTTTCTTGAAGCTTTTATTTTAGTTTTAATTTCAAGCTAATAGATTAAATTTAATATTTCCAATAACTTTGCTGTAATACTTCCAATACTTTATTATATTTCAAAAACTAATTTAAATTAAATGAAAGGAGTTTGTTTTTTTACTAAAATAGCTGATTAGTGCCACTTTTTAGTCTTTCATTACAATGTAATTCTCTTTATTAAAAAAATCTTCCAAAAATAAAATATACTTTTCTGAAACTTTATTTCAGGAATATTAGCTGATTTAAAGTATAATTAATCTAATTTGAAACAAATATTTACTTTAAGTTTAAAATATACCATAAATGCATTTTTTAACACAGCTGCAGCTGTTTGTTTATGTTGTTGACATGTTTGACATATTGATGCTTATATAATGTTGTTCTTTGGGGGTGGGGGGTCTTTAGCCATAAAAAATAATTGAATATAACAAACACCTTTGCTATATCATTTTTCATTACTCAGTAATCTTAAAAATTTAAGAAAATATTCTCTGTAATCTAATATTTTATTGAATTTTAGATACTTTCTGGTTTTAGATTTACTATAGTTATCACTTTATGTAACATTTTATGAAAATGTTATATACAAACATCTGTATCTACAAACATTCGGCATATTTATATGCTTAAAAAAAAATTAAAAATTCTTAAAATATTGAGGTTTCAGGATTTGTACTAAGATTTTCTATTTATGATTAGTAAATCTAGTTTTTACTCAATATCTAAAAGGGTAAAATTAATACAGAATTTCAAGATTTAAAAGTTCTAATCAAAATTTTTAAAAATGAAAATTCTTGTAAAAAAATTCATTATTCAACGAAAACATTTTTCAAATACAATAGCATCCACAATATATCTTATTTATAAAAGCAATTAAAAGCTTTTCTAATTAAATAATATAGTTTTATGGCATTTTTTATTTTACAATTCAGAGCAGACAGTGTTTGACAAAAATCAATTGATGATTTAAATTCTCCAAAGAGTCCTGATTTTAACAAATATAAATATGAAGAAGGTGAAATTTTAATTTCTCAAAATTTCATAACATTAAGTAGGGGTAACATATATATATATATATATACATAAAAAAAATTTTTCCAAAATAATTTTATTTGTCAATAACTCCTGAAAATTTAATTAAAATCCAACAATTATTTGATTTTTGCATGAATTGCCAAAACAATTGTTCTTTACTGCAAAAAAGATGCTAAATTTACCATAGTAATCTTTGGCCCAGCCACTGACACAAGAAAAACAAGATTTTTAACCAAAATTTCAAACATATTTTAAAACCAACTGTTTTTATCAAATTTGGGGCCCTTTTTCATCATGGTAGGGCTCTTTTTTAGCAAATTTTGGGAGGTACCTTATATATATATATATATATATATATACACACACAAACTAAATAGACACACAATGAATTCCATTTGATACTCACTATCTTAACAATACTAAATTTTGTAATTGGCCTTGGTGGTCGACCATTTTGCACAGTGATGAGGTAGTAGAGGTAGAAAGGTAGAGAGATCCAAAGAAAGCCACATGGTATCCATATTAAAAGAGAATCTTGGAAACATTGTGTGAATTCTGGCCATGATGTCTCACCCCAAGTCAAGCTAGCATTCTGAAGAAAAGAAAAATTTATGAAGAAAATAACAATATGCAGCATGCACTTAAGTATATCAATAAATGAGGGTGAAGAGAAATAATTTCACACAAATACATAGTTTTCAACAGTCTCCATGTTGGTACATTTAATTCAGTAGTGATAATTAATCACATTAGATTGAACAATATACAATGAAAATTTCAAATCAAAAAGGCAGTTTAATCAAACAGTTGACATTGATGCACCTTTGTAAATAAAAGTCAAGGAACATGTTTTTTGATCTCAGGATCAAATAAAATTCACAGAATTAGTATATATTTTGAACTAGCTTAAAAGCCACCCTATTGGGTGGCTTTTAAGCTAGCTCCTGCAGAGGCTCCTTGATTGGGCCTGCATCACAATAGGTAGGGAAGAGTAGATGTGATGAGCAACAAACTACAATAAACTCAAAATTGATCACTGCATTTAAGTATTGCACTAATATTTAAGCTTACCTTTTAAAAGTTCAATGATAATTCTTCTGGTACCACTTAATTTAAGCACAATTTGATGTATGTAGGTCTTTACTTTCCATACAAACAATTATTTTCATTTCATAGGTGAATTCACAATTTCAACTATTACCAAATTTCTTTCCAAATTATAAAAATTGTTATCTTACAAAAAAAATCACATAATTGCTGAAAACAATTACAGTAATTAATGAAAACTTGGGAATCCAAAATTTCAGGTCTGGATCTGGAATGTTTTTTTTAATTTGCTCATGGAGCCTGCCTGATATGTTGGAGTAAAGTTGAAACATGGACAATTTTATTTTGAAACACTAATTTGAGAACAGTAATTTTTTCATTTGAAATGATCTATTGAAAGTTAGAGAGCTGTGTCCCTTTAAGTTGAAAAAGTATGACACAGTGACATTTGAATTTATTATATAGATTTAAAAAAAAAAAAAATAAAATAAAAAATCCATGTGCATGGAAAACCTCCTGACCCCAGCGAGAAAAAAAAAAAAAAAAAAAAAAAAAAAAGTAAAGAGGTGGTAGTGTATCAACTGTAATCTTGTGTACCAAATACAAGTGCTGTCACAATTACTCTTCTCATTTCCATCCCAACCCTGCATGGTACTTATTAGGTAGGATATTATTTTTCGAATAATTTTCTTTGTAGCATGATTATTTTGCTCCAGCTTATCAAGCTTATAAAAATTCCCAGCAGAGCATTTATTTGAACTGGATTGCTTATTTTACAAGTTGAAAGATTCCCACTAGTATGACTATTCAAGATAGTATTTGTATTTGGTACCAAAAAGTATAAAATCTAAACTAAATTTTTACAAAAAGTTACCCAGAATCTTTCATATGAATAGATAGCAATGGCTAAATAACAAGTGACCATACAGGATTTAACTTTTACCTACCAACAGACGTTTATGCATTTTATACTAGCAGTAATAATTACTTTAACTTTTGACCAGAGACAACTCCTTTTTCTCATTTACAATGCATAATATTGATTGATTGCCAAACTTCTTTAAACAACTTTCAAAAAAAAAAAAAAAAAAAAAAAATAAATAAATAAATAAATAAAATAAAATAAAAATAAAAACCAGTGCTATTCAAATTTTTAAAAGCCTTCTGCCAGAAAATGGCAACATCTAAACAGACTGCAAAGCCTTCTGCCAGAAAATGGAAACAAGTTCAGTTTTAAAGATTATTGGCAACTTTGCAAGAGTGTGCTGAACAGCAAATCCTCAATCCCTCCTCTATTCAATCAATTCAAAATCTTGACATCTACAGCAGGTAAGGTTAAATGTTTTGTTCATAAATTATCTTCCAACTCAAAACTCGATTCATTTAGAGTACCCACACCCAATTTCCCCAATAGGACAGGTTCTACTGAGTCATATGCACATAACCCAGTCACTGGTCTCTGACATCATTTCTAAATTAGACTCATAAGGCAAGCAGAGGTGATGAGAGCCCAGCCATCTTCCTAAAGAAATGTGCTCCTGAGCTGCTCCAGTCCTCTTCAAACTCCAACTATTGCCTCACTACTTCCTTCTTTCCAGATTGTTTGAGGTCCTCCTCTGTAGTTCTTGCTTATAATTCAGGAGAATCTTTCTGACTCCTCTAATAGTCTCCTACCGCTTTTAAACAAACGTATTCAAGGCTTTAATCAATGCTGAAGCACCTTACCTCTCGATCTACTCTCTAAGAAACAATATGGCTTCCATTTTGCCAGGTCTACCACTGATATGCTAACAGCCATCACTGAATATGTGTATCAAGCTCTTAATAATAACCACAAAGCTTGAGCTGTAGCTCTAAATATCTCAAAGGCGCGTGACAGGGTTTAACATGCTGGTCTTCTATGTAAACTCCAGGGTTACCGTATTACTGGATGATTGTTTGATTTAATCCAATTGTTCCTATCAAATTATGAAATGAAGGTCATCCAGAACAAGCTTGCTTCTAGATCCTTTCACACTAATGCAAGTGTCCCCCTCCCCAAGGCTCTATCCCGAGTCCTACACTGTTTCTGACCTTCAATGATCTTTCTGATGTCATCAATTCCACAGTAGGCATTTATGCTGATGACACTACCATTTACTCCTGTCTCAATAGCAAATACGTCAGAGCTGACAAAGTTAACCTAGCCACTGCACTTGAAAAGGAACTCCAGTCTCAAGTTAACTGGGGCTCGTAAATTATAATGTCCCCAAAATGAAACTGATCTCATTTAACCACCATAGAGAATCTTTCTTGCCTACCATCAATATAGCTTATGCTACACTCATGGAGAGCAACACACTGCAGTTTCTTGACCTCATGTTTTCAACTAACTTGAAGTGGAACGAGTACATCGAATCAATACTGCATCTACTGCAAGGAAAGTTGGGTCACAGTGTCACACCAGAATGTTTTTCTCGTTAGAGTCCATCTTGCATATTTACAAATCTACCATTCATCTGTGCATTGAATACTGTCGACTTATCCGGTCTGGTATTCCTGCTACTCATCTCAAGGCTCTTGGCAAAATCCAACAAAACATCTGCAATGTAATCGGTCCTGACTTTGCATCTCAACTACAGTGTCTTTCTCACTGATGCAATATATCTTCCCTCTATCTTTTCTGCTCCCCACCTCCATGCCCAGACTACATGAATTTAAGTGTGTTACTAGATTGACATCTAGATCTTACCCTTTTATTGTTGAATTAAAAAAAAAAATGCTAAACAAACTACAATGCCTTCTGCTAGAAAATGGTGATAACTATAAAGCCTTCTATTTGATCTGTTTTATCAACCTTTTTGGGGTTATTTAAAGCAAAAACATTTAAGATTGTAAGAATAATTCATTTTTTTCAAGTGAATTTTGCATTAACAATTTTGGGGAGATCTTTCCAGATACAGGTCTTACTATTTAACCCATAGCTGGGAGAAGAGATGGATTCATACCTTTACAAAAGGCATTTGTGTATAAGTGAATGTAAATAACTCTCCAATTTCTTAATCCCAACCACTATCCATTACATGACCTGCAGATCCATCCCTTTTGCTAGAACATGACTACAGCTAAATTGAATTAAAGTAACAGTAAAGTGGATGGTAATAAATATGTATCAGGTTGAAATGAAGTTGTCTATGTGAAAAAATATCTGTGTTATAGAGATTATTTCATAAATTGTTTGTGACAGTGTAACTGAACTTAGTTGAAAGAGTGAGTAAAGTCTGCAAATATCCCTTTCTGTTTGATATGGGCTGATTAGAACAATGTTCTTATAGATCATGAAGAGAGCATATAGTATTTTTTTAAAAAGAACAAAAATGGTCCTGAAATTGCTATTATTTTTTTTATAACACAACTGGAACTAATGTACATAGCCTATGTACAGAAAACATTTACACACCTCTCTCATTGCTCTATAAACATAAGCTCCCAGCTAGATTCTCCATCAAAATCCCATAAAGTAATACTTTATTAGAGATGATTAGAAATTTCTTATAACTAAACAAATCCCTGTTTGTTTAAGTGAAATTAATTTCTACCAGTTGAGAGATAAATTTCACAGTTAAAAAGAAAGACATGACACACTTATCCCAACATCTCTTCCACTTTCAAATAATCTTTTTTTTCTTTATAAATCATTTCACCACAATCAAGGCAATAAAGCCACTATGTTACAGAGAACAAGAAGTTACTGAGTGCAAAAGAATGAGAAAAAGAAAACATTAAGACAGAACAAGAAAAGACCAAGAATTCAGAATCAATATTCAATGCATGGATGAAATTTCTCACAAATGATTAAGAGAAGTTTAATTTTGGAAGCATTAGAATTAACAAGCCATTCCTTTCTCCGGTTAACAGGAGTAAATAGTTGTATCATCAGCATAGATACAGAGTTAAGCACTGATGAGATCAGGAAGTTTATAAAGTTCTATTTCTGGATCACCATCAGCTGTCTTTTTGCCTTCTTCTATCAACTTTTTTTTATTTAAAAACACACACACAGCCTTCGCAATGATAACCTTAGCTTTAAGAAAAAGCCATTGACTGCAGAGCACTGAATCAGAATTATAGGGAATCTCATCTGGGTGACATTAGTTTTTGACAAAAGACCAACACAAAACATGAAAAATCTTTATTTGATCATTGTGAATGCAAAGACAAGTTCACTCCATGTCATATCACTTCTGGTAGAGTAAGCTTCCCTCTGATTGGTTACCAAATTAATTCAAGTCCAAGCAACAAGTTCTTGAGATTCAAAATGGTTGAACACTGTCATGGGAGACCTCATAGTCTACAATTATTTGTTTATTTATTTATAAACAATATTGCACTAATAATCCTCAAGCAGAACATTGTCAGCTTATGCCAGCCTCTAGAAAAACCCCTTCATTTTTAATAACATGATCTACTTCAGATGCAATAAACAGGACTTGTATATTTGTTTATCAATACACACAAATCTGCAAACCAGATAGATTTATAGAAGTAGAAAAATAGTGTAACTAAAATTTGTCATGTAATGCATAAGTGCAACACAAAAAATTGCAAGATCTTTGAAAACAATTAGGATATATTAATCAGACATTTTTCCTGTTAATTTTAGTTGCTTTTAATAAATGACAATAGACTCATAGTGTTATAAAGTGTGCTTTCCTTCATATTTTATCAGGACAGCGGTGGTCATTTATCTTGCATATCAAGGGCTGCCCTGACCTTACTGCTTGGACATTTGCATAGTTTAGCTATACTAATTAAGCAGTCATTTACATATCTCTAAAGATAGTCTAAGTAGTTGCATGAAAATCAACAAAAATTAAGATGAAGGTAGTACCTGGTCCAAATTGATAGTTGTTAACAATACTTGATTCGAAGACAGAATTGGGTAACCTGGAACATTGTTGTTGTTACTGTTGTGGAGGTTAATTCCTTCTCCACCTCAGCAAATATAAATTCAAATAAAAAGAATACATCTAATATGGGTAAATAAATGTTTTTGTTTCTCTCTCAGCACACTGGTGTTAACATGAATGCTGATCTGTGTCACAGCTCTCTTTCTCAGCCTTGCAGGGTTCAGATTCAAGTTGATCTGTGTTGAATTTATTTAAATATATAGCCATCAATTGGCTCCAAATTAAAGTTTTGGCTTTTGGGGCGAGAGTGATTCAATAAATTGTTTGCTTTATTTTGATTAAAGTGAATGTATGCATGGAGCTATGCGCAGAAAACTTATTTACACAGTCTGCTTTGGGTCATTGAGAGGTCAACATCTGGTTTGTGTAGAAAAATGTAAGAGGCACAATATACTTGATAAAAGAAAAAGCAGGCTACGTTTTGGAGACTTGTACAACTAAAATACTATGTTGCTAAAAATGGTAACTTGTTTATATAGAATAAAATAAAAGTCAAAAGCTTTTAAGGTTAAATTTACATAAAACTTTCTCAGCTATTTGCCAAATAAAAGCACAAAATTGCTTGCTTTTTCCTTATCTTTAAGAGTTTGGAAGTATTAACCCATTTCTGGTTAGTGTTAGCAAGTTTAGCCTGATTTAATTTGTATTAAATTCATTATAATAGCCAAGCTATTACTAAGCCAAGAAACATAAATGAGCATGACTCTTCAGATTTCTTGTTATTATCTGAATTGTCAAGCATTCTTGGGAAAAATAATGGAGTAGTTTCCCTGTTGCATTCATCATAGTTTGGAATTCAGAGTTTTCTTTCTCTCAGACTAATTTCCAACCATAGAGTGTATTCTACACTTTTATTTGACTTATAGCTAAAAGAGAAGAGATGGATCCATGCCTTCAGTTCAAAATTACCTGGATTAACAGATACCTGAAGAAGGCTGAAGGGGACAATAGATAAAATATGATAGCAATAAGAATATTAAGCTGAATATACATAATGCTGGTCTAGTGAACAAATACAAAATCTTAAACCACAACACTTAAATAGAATCAAACTTACAAGTCACCAAAATAATTCAAGCTCAGCAGTGTATATAATAAAAAGGCTTAAACACTAATATTCCATGGTCATAATTTATTCCATTGGAATCGTAAATACAATCCAATTCATCAGACCTACAAATTCAAAAAGAAAACAGAAAATTTTTGAATTTGTAGGTCTGATGATTTGGATCGTATCTACGATTCCAATGGAATAAATTATGACCATGGAATATTAGTGTTTAAGCCTTTTTATTATATCCTTACTCTGTCCTGGACAGAGTTCTACCTGGATTCTATCCTCTTGGAATTATTTTTTTTTTTATATTATATATATATATATATATATATATATATATATATATTTGTTGTAACAGTAAATGGTATTTAGGTTAACAAGCTAATCCTGTAGGTCAGTTGTTTGATTCTGTGCGACCCTGTAACAGGCAAATAGAAGTATTTACTATTGCTTAGATTTCCACATTTCTTTAACATTAAAAAAATGCATAAATTCTATTGTCTACAACTTTAAGGAGAGTCCTTAACTTTCCAATCTTTCTTTGAGAAACTTAACTTTTTTTTTTTTTTGTTTTGTTTTGTTTTTGCTTATGTTACATTCTGGCTGACTTATTTTACAACATCCTTAAGGAGTTTCATTTTTATGTCTCTTTTAAAAAGACACAAAAACACAATCATAGTGCTAAGAAATCAGACATAAATGAATGCGAGCTCCATCAAATAATCAACTTAATGAGCCAAATCATGAGCTTATCTGAATTCTGATGAATAGAGTGTGTGTACCAGAATTAGGACAAGAATAATGAAGTTTCATTAAAGACACTGGAACAAGAACTGAGATATTTATGTTCAGAATGACAGCAGGAAGAACACAAATGCAGAATTATGTACAGGGTGCGATGGATAAATTGTCGTCTAAATTACACAAACATGAAAATAATATTGACGTCTCATTTTAAAAGATACATTTAACAAAAATATCTTGAAATACTAAAGAGTAAATTTATTCAATAAAATCACCATTGGCTTTAACCATAGCCTCCTATTACTTTGGAATCTCCTGTAACACTTCTGGACAGTCTCCTTGTTTAAGTTGGTGAATGCTGCTATAATCCTGGCCTTCAGTTCATCTTTGGTGCCACAAGGAGTTTTGCTGATCTCTCACTCAACTGCACCCCACACATAATAATCAAGGCAGTTACTGTCTAGAGAGTTAGGTGGTCAGATGCAAGGGGTGATGTAGTCACAGAAATTGTCTGACAGCTATGACTGGGTTCTCCTGCTTGTGTGGCATGATGAAAAGTCCTCTTGCCAGATATAGGATCTTCCAGCAGCAACCCTCTTGACCCAGGGCAGCACTTGATGTAGGCCTTCATGTTATGTCTGAGGCCCTCACCAACAAATTTGTTTTTTTTCTTATCAGAATGATCAGAGTGAGTATTCTGCGTTGCTATACCTTTGTACCATTAGACTAATCCAACTCTTTCTAAATCCTCTGCACTGTCCTCAGATTGACACCCAAACACTCTTAAATGAGTTTTTGATACAAATGTCAAGTAGTACAGGATGCTGGTTCAAAATTGCTGGCATAATGAATTATATCATTGTGCTCTTTTCCTCACAGTCCCCAACTGACCCTTCTATACTATGTAGTTGACAAAATCAAAAACAAACAATGCACAAGATTAAAAATATAAAATGGTGACAATTTACCCATTGCACCTTGTATATGTTTCATAGACTATGCAAAAGCATTTGATAAAGCAATTGATAAGACCAATTTAAATTCATAGGAAATCTATAAATTTTATTTGGGAAGATATTACAATAAATCCAAAGCTTATACTGGGAGAAAAAAAAAACCCACCTGTATATGGATAGAAAATGAATTGATCAAGTACATAAAAATAGAAAGGGCATAAGACAAGGATGCATCTCACCAGATTTATCATTTACAGAAAGTTGATCTTAAGAGAACTATGTCTTACCAGAATGTATTATTGGAGAACACCATCTTAACAACATAAGATGGTCACAATGTTGATAGACATTGAAGGAAAACTGTGGGAACTTCTGGAAAAGGTAGTAAAGCAAAGTAGGAAGAAAGAACTTCAGTTGTAAATAGACAATGCACTAGTAAGAGGAACAGAGTAAAATGCAAGATACAAATTAGAAATGTTAAAATAAAGCAAGTATGAAAATTTAAATAAATGAGAAGTGTTTTCAAGGAGATAAAATGTGACACTGAAATCCAAAGATGCGTTGGAATAGAAAAAATGCCTTCCAAAAGCTAAACAAAGTATTAAGCAACAGGAATATTTCATTAGAAATAAAAAGAATACAGTGCTCAACTATGTAATATCAATCCTCCTATATAGCAGTGAGAGAGTTTTGGCTTTGTGCCACATCTAAGCCATGCTTGGAAAATAAATATAGCAGTGAGAGTTGAACAATCTCGTCACAAATGAAGAGGAGGTAACAGGTATGATTCTGTAGAAGGATGCTGAGAATACCATGCAAGTAATGAGAAAGTTTTAAGTAAAATGAAAACAAAAAGGATGTTTATATTTAGAATCAGAATGAGAACATTGAAATTTCTGGGACACATGAGGAAGGAGAGTTTGAAAAATTGACACTCACAGGACATATTAAAGGCAAGAGGGACACAAGAAAACTGAATAACCAATCTAAGGAATTGGTGTAAATGATAGCAGAACAGATGAGAGCAGTAGTAAAAAGAGATACATGGGATATAAAGTTATAAAGAACCATGGTCACCCATATCCTTAAGGGACACAGAATAATTTAGGACATGATGAATCAAAAGTAGATAAAGCCAATCTGGTGCAAAATTAGGTTAAAAGTAGCAAGTTTCAGAAGAAAAGTAAAACTCATAATTTATGAAATACTAACAAATATTTCATCATTTTTACATTTGGCATATCTTGTGATTAACAAATTCATGTTCTAATTCAACAAGATCCTTCAATATATGTCTACATATATCTGCGATGAGGTATTGTAATTATTTACATTATTTACACTGTTCGAATTATTGTCCTCATCTTTATTGCCATATGAATATAGCAATAAAGATGAGGACAACAGTCTGAACAATGTAAATAATGTAAGATTGTTCAAGTGACAAAAATTGAATCCATTTCCCTCCAGGACAAGTTATCTGCCACATATACTAGTATATAGGCAGGCTTAATATATGGTGTGACCCCAAATTTTTTTGCAAAAATTTGAACCCATCCAGAAAAAATTTGCCTGTGCAAGATGCAACCAATTACCAAAAATGCATGATTTTTAATCTCTTCAAAAATATTACCATGCAACTATATTTTTTGTGAAAAAAAAAAAAAAAAAAAAACTGATCATAAAACTTGCACTATACTTGTTATACTGTACACCTATTCTATTGTTAATAGACTCTCCCACATATAAGTAGTAGTAGTAGTAGCAGGCGCCAGTGAGCTCAGTGAGTTGGTCAGTCAGTCAGTCAGTCAGTCAATGTTGGACATTAAAGTTTCAGCCACTACAACTAGATTGCTGCGTCATTAACTATTATTTCAAGTTCCTAACGTTTTGTACGTTGAACCTTTTTAGGACCAACTTAGTGAAATACAAGCCTCCACTGTGAAACTACTCTATAACAATACTCAAGCATATATGGTAAATGGAAATCATTTTTGGACTAACCATCTCCAGACTGAATTTCCAAATCTTACCAATTTTAAGGTGTAACAAATTTAATTTAATTTAGTAAGCTATCTATACAAGTTAACATTTTGATATACAAAATATATTCTTGCAGAATGGAGTGATTTTATGTGTTAGATATTTTGACTCCTAAATATTTGATTTTGGACATTTCTATGGAAACTGAAAGCAATAACATTTCCATATGTTTGAATGGACACATATGATCAGTTTGATATGAATGGGCTAAACAAAAAAAAAAAAAACTATAAAGCAAGGAAAAAGATTTCAAACTTGAGAGTTAATTTGGATTTGTCATTTTGTAGTGTCCGAGTGTGCAGTTATGTTACCAATTAAAATTAGGAAAAACATAAAAAAATCATTTAAAATTAAAGAAAAAATATGTACAAAGATTCATTCTAATGATTGCATGCATGCTGTTTAAAATTGGATTATTTTTTCTTTTTAGGCAAATAGTTTCAAATTAATTCTAGTCAACATGAATATACAAAACTATTTCCACTCAATACTTTTCAATTAAGGGCAATATTTGGAAATAGGTGAAATAACATTTGGACTTTTTAATCATTTTCCAGACTAAATTTTTTCCAGTTTTAAGGTAACTTAAATTTAAATTCAATTTGGTAAGATATCCATGCAAGTTACCCTACCTGTCTGTCACACACATATATATATATATATATATATATAAGGGAAAGGAATACAGTTTTTGTCACTTGAATGAACTTGTTGAATTAGATAACTGATTTGTTAATCACAGAATAGGCCAAATATAAAAATGATGAAATGAAATATTTGTTATATTTCATCATATGCAGTTCATAACTGATGAGTGTTTTACTTTTCTTCTGAAACTTGCTAGTTTTAACCTGATTTTACATCAGAGTGGGCTTAATCTATTTTTGATTTATCATGTCCTAAATTCTTCAGTGTACCGTGTCCCTTCAGGAGGTGGGTGATCAAGCCTCTTCACAACTTTTTAGCCCATGCAGCTCTTAACATCTCTCTCTCGATTTATATATATATGTATGTGTGTGTGTGTGTGTGTGTGTGTGTGTGTGTGTGTGTGTGTGTGTGTGTGTGTGTGTGGAACAATAAAAAATATTAAAAAATTAAAATCTTCAGACCTACTGGGTTGTATATTAATATTCTTTCATTTTTATTATTTCAGTTAGAATCCTCAACATGGCCATCATCAGGAGAAAAAAAAATTTCTGCTTGTTACTAGCAGTGAACTACAGAAATGAATGACTTGGAGAAAATGAACTTTTGTCTGTAGTTTTATTTGTATTTTATTTTTTTAAAGTTTTTGAAACATGAATTTTAATCAGTCCTTGTGTTGGTCAAACAGTCTCTTAAGTTGTTATTTAAGATAAGAGCTGGATGAATTAATGCTGCTATGAATTCCCTTGGTCATTTTGACAGTTTTATTGGTTCCTGGAAAGGAGATGTCTCTGTTAAGTGTGTATGTTATTTGGTTCTTAGAGAGTGAGTGAGTATGATGTGTGTAAATGTGTATATTAGTATAGGTGTGTGTATAAGTGCGAGGCCTCAACACCTCCATAAGCATGTCTGTCTTGTGTGGGTGAGAAATGGGGCTAGGCCCTGATTTGTGGGGTTATATATTAATTCTATCTATGTTATTAAATCTGTGATTAAGCCCATCTGGATGGAGCATTTTTAGGCACCGAATCCACTTATTTTCATGTCCTAAAATCTTTCTAATGTTATCTGCTCTGAACTTATATATATATATATATATATATATATATATATATATATATATACACTAGCAGTATAACCAGTCTTCGAACAGGTCTTTCATTAATGGGAATTTTTGCTGCTCAATTGGAGTAGTTGTTTAAGTTTAAAGTTAGCCCACCTGAAAATCAATATTAGTAACAACAATTGGGTGCAACTGAGGCACATCCCCAAATGGGGGTTAACAATTTGAAGGGGGGGCTGAAATGGGAACTGTATAATAATAAATAATATTATTGCAACAATTTAAAGTATTTTTTTTTTTATTAGTTTTCATGAAAGATATATATCCAAGAACAGATAGTAAATACTAAAAAGTTGCTGAGAGTTATGCATATATATATATATATATATATATATATATATATTACAGGGTGTCCATAAAGTTCGTGTGCACTTTAAAAAATTTATAAGTGTATGTATTTGCGATAGAAATAATCTGTAAAAAATGTTATAAAGTTTAACGTACCTAGTTTTAAGTATAGTTATTGAATAATTCTTTACCACAAAATTTGCAACAATTTTTAGATAAGTAAAAAAATATTTTCTTTTTTCCAGCGTATTACCCTTTGAGTTGCTAATGATGGAGGACATGTGGAAACTTAAATAAAATTTCAATAAAACCTTAAAAAATATAGATTTACTTCTTTCTAATCCCTTTTTAAAAATTATTTCTATCGCAAATACAAATAAAGTTATAAATTTTTTAAAGTACACATGAACTTTATGGACACTGTGTGTGTGTGTGTGTCTGTGATTAATATAAATAAAATTTGTCCTTTAATTTAGGTTATATTCAGCACCTCGATCCTGAATTTTTGTAGATAAACAGTTTTGCAATCGTTCCACCCACTCGTCAGAAGATAAAAGTATTTGTTCATAATGAGATAGCAAATTTTTCTATTATTTTAGCTATTAGTAGGGAATGGTTTATTTTTGACTGTGTTAGATGCTTTTTTTTTTTTTTCTTTAAGATTTAAGTATGTGTTAACAGGAACATTGGTGTAAAGAGATTTAATATCTAGTCAGGGGTTTGTCATATCTATTCCCCTTAGTTTTTCAACTCGGTTGCCTGATTTTTTTTTTTTTTTTTTTTTTACATGTGATGATCTGATTGTTTCAATGAAGGTTCTAAAATAAAAATCTGCTGTCTCATCACCAAGCCATGCTATTTCACCCTTAACAATTTTTATAGACATTATATAAATGACCTCAGTGTTCACTTACATACATTATCTCTGATAGTGTATGTAAGTGAACCTTAAAACTGTATTTAAGTGGCCTTAAAACTATTTTTTTCTCATATATATATTTTCTGCTAGGATTATGCTCTTATATTGTATGGTAAAAGCCTTTTTATTCATTAACTGGTTTTGGTTATTCTCAAAAAGGATAAATACAATATCAATATGTTCAGATCTGGCCAATCTGTTTGGAAAAGGTTAAAAATCCAGGAATTGTTCAAACCTATTATCTTAAAAGCAAAAAAAATAAAATAAAAACATCTATTTTAATCTAAAGATGTTCTGAAGCACTAAGAATCATCTTTGTCAAAGGATACTAATAAAATATTTATCATTACTAATAAAATATCCAAGGATACTAATAAAATCAAAAAGTTATTTGTCCAAGGATATTAATAAAAATCAAAGTTAACTTCCAACTGGCCTTCTCTGGAGATTATCAGTCAGTTGATATTTCACTTCAGTCTTTGGGATATCCAAGATTATAAAATTAGTTAACTACTTTCTGCAAAAGTCCTTATTAGAATAAATTAAAAAAAATCTCCACTAATTATTTTCAATTAACAAATTTCCATTTGCCTGTATTTTCTGAATTACTAATAAGTTTTTTTTTGTATGTATTATATACTGCCATTTATTTGAACTAGTGCTCTCATTTTGGTTGTTATAGTCATGCTTCAGTAGCTGTACCCTCCTGCTTTTACATTTAAGATTCCAGAAATTTTGAAACAAACCCTTTATTTGATCCACAGGGGTAGATTATTTCACTGACCTAGAGATTGAACATACCTTTATATCTTTGTTATTGTTCACTATGCCAATCAAATAGTGGAGTTTTTATAGACTTAAACTTGAGACTCTAACAAGACAAGTGAAACATGACCAAGATAAGAATATCGGTAGAAATGCAAACTGACAGTTAATAAATCATATATATAACCTAAATTTATATAATTTAAAAAGTATTAAAAAAAAAAAAAAAACATTTTAAAAGCAATAAAAAAAATCTTTAAAAATTATGTATAATTACCATAAAGACCTTTCTTCTTTTTTTCTTTATTTTAGAAATCTTTAGATTCCCATGAAATTAAGGTAACTGATGAAGCCATTAACAACAATAATGAAGTGGCTGCACTTCATCTTTCATTAACAGATTTATTAAAAGGATTTTTTTAAATTTAGATCCAGACTAATAAATTTAAGGTTTATTTTTGCTGTATAATAGATTAATTTTTAATCATTAAAAATATGCAAACAAAATTTATTCATTGATGTCTAGAAGACATCTGAACATGTCCACTTTGATGATATATAGACAAATTTAATATTTTAACATATTCCGCGCACATATATATATATATATATATATATAATATCCTGATACTAGCTAGTCATTTGTTCAAAACCCTACAAAGCTAATAATTTTGCCAGATTAAGATCAAATTCTAATAATACTTTAGATTTATTATATTACTCTTTAGGATAATTATTCTTAGTATGTCTCCTAGTTCCCTCTCCCCAGAAGTGTGGATGGTGTAATGGATAATGGTTTGAAATGAGAAATCAAAGCCGAGTTCAAATTTCAGTCAGGTTCATTAGATGAATCCATCTCTTCTCCCCCCCAATAGGACATGTATCTTAGAGAGAAAAAAAAATGAATTATTCTTAAAATCTAAAAATGTTTCAACTTAAAATAACCCACATACGCTGCAAAGAAAACAAAATCAATCAAATGAATCAATCCCCCCCCATTATCTCCCATAAATGCTTCTTTTTTTTAAATCTAAAATTTTCACATTTTTTATATATTATTCTCAGTTGAATCCGTATCACACATTGCTCAACTTAGAGACACTGATCCCAAATTATTCCAACTGTACATCAATCTCTTGGATCAATATAGACAACTGCTTATGAATTTATATTCATACCAGCCAAAAAACTACAGACACCTGATCATGACCAAAGGGTACTTGGCCAAAATGTTGTATAATGACATCTTTAACAACAAAGACGGGAACAAGTTTGAAATAAAATATATTGACAATTACTCATCTCAAAAATGAAATACATAATTTATATAACATTTAATGTCATTGATAGAATTAAATTTAAGTGCAAGTAAAATTGAAAATCTTTTTAAAAATTAACATTTTTGGATTTTGACTAAAAGTGGCCTCTGTGTTTTGTGTGTGAGAGAGAAGGAGAGAAAAGAAATTTACTTACCCACAGAGGTGTTCCTCCACAGAATTGCTGGAAGTTATTTGAAGCCATTTATCTGGTAAATGGCTCTTTGTAAATTGTTCTTTAAGAAAAAGCCAGCTACTTGAACTAACTTCTCTAACCAGTTGTCGTCCTACCAGCAGAATTTTTAGGAAAATCCAACAAGTGATTATATCTTGATCAACTTAGACCCACCAACTGCAAGCTACAAACAAAATATAAAAATAGTATGTATACAACTTTCAAGCAATACCTAAATCAATACCAATTCAGTTAAATTCAGCACTCCCAGATTTCTTTCAAGTAGGCAATGAAACGGCAGAAATTTGAAAATTCCTTTATCACATTTAAGCTAAAAAAAGTATATGTCACTGTCAACATGGTTTTACACAGGATAGGCTGATGACAAAAGATTACATCTTTCTCAGTCAGGACTACTATATCTAATCTTGTTTTTATAATTAACGTCATGATATACTGATAGGTTTATCTTACTTTATTTCACAAGTTTTGCTTTTTATTATCATCAATTCCATTAAGTTAAATCTCATCTTATGTGTCCAAGACAGAATGTAATAAAAAGACATATTAAATAAAACCAATTTAAAATTTGAGTTCTCTTTAAGAAGCTCAGGTAAATTTAAAACTAGGCAATGTGATTTATTTTCTCAAAACAAAATTATACCAAACAAGATTTTAAAATTTGATTTCTAAATTTTCCATATCAGGATCACAACTTATATTTTGATGACATCTCTAGAGACAAATTAATCCTGAAAACTTTAGATTGATATTTTAAAGAATTGGAAAAATCAAGCTTGCAACAAACTCAAAAAAAAAAAAAAAATCCATTTGAACTACTTACTACTTGTTCAACCAAGCTGAAATTTTCAGGATTGTATTTTTAACTTGTCAGTAAGAGTCTTTAAGGTGATTCGATTACAATTTTTGCTTTTTTTTTTTTCATAAAAAAGTTTTTATCAATTTCACGGTAATAAATTCGTTTCCGATTTGCACTCAGGTAAATTAAATTAAGAATAAGGTGAGGAACACCCCTACAAAAAAAGTCATTTTTGAAGTCTTTTCTACTCAACACCCCGCAAGTATTAGTCTGTAAACGTGTAAAAGAGGTGGCAGTATTATAGATTTTTTTTTTTTTTACTTTACAAATGTATTTTTACCTTATCGTACGTAAATATTTTTAGAGTGAATGCACTTTCTTTACCAAAAAGTTGAGATTTCAATAATTTCTATTTGAAATAAATAATCCAGCCAGAGTATTTTGCTTCTTACTGGAAATAGTAAAAAAGTTAAAAAAAAAAAAAAAATGCTTTTTTTTTTTTTTTTTCCATTTTTAAAAATTAATTTTAAATCAAGGTATCGAAACTGATTGGAAGTACCTTGTTTAAATTTTAAAATTTAAACTTTCATTTCAAAATCAAATGGTCAGATTGAGGAAGAGGGCATCAGATCATAGAAGTGAAATATTTTGACAATAGTTTGTTTTATTTACTAAGTTTTAAAAATGCTTCTAAATCAAAGTCACTTCGATTTACTACTTACATTGATTCCACCTGAACAGCTAACAGAGACAGCCAACTTAACGGGTACGATGAATGACAATTGCGTACGGACGGCTGGCACAACGGGAACGATACGTTTTTATTTTCTCTCGCCGTCTTTCCCGTGACTGAGAAAGTTATCTTTTTACCTGCTTCCTTTCAAACAATCAAGGCAAGGGTTTTATCCAAATTAAGAGGCCGGGGTTTTGCACGGGGTTGAAGCGATACTTTTTAGTTGTACACGAATGAATACGCTTTTTAAGTTGAACGTATTTTTTTTTTTTTTTTACTGTGGCATCTCAATATTAAAAAAAAGTTTGTTTAGATTCAAAAGATTTTTTTTTTCATTCAACTAACTTAAAACTTTTAGGCTAAAAGTTAAAAACCAATGTAAAATATCGGTAGAATCTTTATTTTATTTTATTTTTTTTTAAATAATAATTTCTCGTTCTTTATACGAACAGAGGATTCTCTCCTTCAAATCAATAAGTTACCGTAATGATTTAAATTTTAAAATCTAGAATTTTCAATTTTCATCATGCCGACATTTCATTTATTAAAATTTGACTTAAGTCAAACCATAACAAACATTTTTTTTTTTTTTACTTAAAAACTTAAGAGAAAAGAAAAGCAAGGTAAGCATCTTCTTACTTCAATAATTGCCGAACAAAAAAGTAGGTAATGTTTATTTGGGAAGTAGCCTACAGTTGCCGGATTATAAAAAAATGTATTTTATTTTTATGTATTATGATTTCTCAATCATTAATGAATTATTAATCTTTTTGATGACATTTAAGAATATTGAGTTATAGAAAAAAAACTGAAGGATGGACTTACTTTAAAAAAAAAAAAAAAAAAAAAATTTAATTTTGCGTGTCATAAGATTCAGAAGATTAGTTTTTCTCATTTTAGTAATAGTTTTTTATGTACACATTTTTGACACTAATTCAAGTAAACTGGTCCGCCTGTAAAAAAAAAAAAAAAGGGGGGGGTGAATTGTGGAGAAATAATTTTGTTTTTTGTAGATTATCATTTTTTAGAGACCTTTCTTCTTTAAGCAGCGACATTTATCAGAATAGAAAAATATCGATTTATTTTCGATTTAGAATGGGGCCATGTTTACTTTAAACTTTATGTGTATTAATAAGTTTTTAATTTATTTTTATACTTACACTACTACAGTCTTTTAAAACATTTCCCTATTTTTATGAGTGGTAACTTAGAGCACATTTTTAAAACTTTTTTTTTTTTAATCTTTCGGAATTGAATTCAAAACTTCAATTTCTGGCCAATAACTAGTTTGTATTTTGTTTAAAAAGAAAAAAAAAGTGTACGCTTTTTAAATAACACACCCTCATTCCAAACTTTTTTCTTAGTAACTAAGTTTAACTAATTTATTTAGCGTTAAATAAAAAAAAATCATACATATTTTTTTTTGTAATTGTGTACTGTACTTAATTCCAAGATTTTACAATTTTTTTTTGCTTAAAAGATCTCTAGTCATACACATGTACCATTCAGTTTTTTTTTTCATAACGTTGTTGACCAAAAAAATTTAAACATTTAAAAAAAATAAGTACATTACTCACCATCCATATGTATTGTAAACAAATAAAGATTTTTTTTTTTTCAAAGTCAAAATTTTCTTTACTTAGTTTTTAAGTTGTCTGTGATGGTTATTTTTTATTTTAATAATAGTAAGTAAATTAAATCCCCCCGCCCCCAATAGTTAAATACAGGGTATGATTCTTTTTAGGACATCGTGTACCAAACACATTTTGGTGTCCGGCGACTCTACCAGAAATTCCATTCCTCTTGTTTGTAATTGTACTCAAACAAGTGTATTGTAACATTTTGATTTCTATCAGTTCTTAACGAAAGACCAAAAAATTCTTCCTGAATGTTCCTCAGTCTAAAAGAAAATGTTCATTGTAATTACGGAAATATTAAATAAAATGAGAAAAAAAAACTGCTTAAGACTTCTTAAGCAATGACCACCAACTGCTAAGATTAGAAATCGGCGTCTTACACACAAAAAAAAAAAAAAAAAACTGTAAAAGTTTTTAGATAAATTTTTAAAGGTTTAAAAGAAACAAAAAAACTCAATTATAACGGGTCTTTATGTGATACGCATCTCAAATCTTTGAAGTAACACGAACACCTTTCTTTCACCTAACGATTTATTCATTGGTTTTTCTCCCTATTCATGTAGAGCCAAAGAATTGTACCCAAATCCAAATGCGTCTACTCTACTTCTAAGTACATAAGTTCTTACGCCAGCCCAAATTCAAGTGTGTGCGTGTGATATTTGGAAAAAAAAAAGCGTAAAATATATATCAAAGAAAAAAATGATTATGAATCCAAAACAATTATTCATTTTTAAAGTTGCCACAAGCAATTTAAAATTAAAAAGTTATGCTAATTTAATTACCGTGCAGGAATAAAGATCCTCCATAGATTAGGTCGCAACTGTTAGAAGCCGTAAAAAACAGTGTTGGTATTTCTCAGTCAAGCTTAATAATTTTTTAAGCACTTGCCAACACTTTTAGTAACTTTATAATGCTTGAAAAGTGCTCTAACTCACTTCATGGTTGGACATTAGATGGAAATAAAAGTAGTCCTAATTTATAGACATTTTTTTTAATTTATTCACTAACTTTAGTGAACTTTTTAGTCTCTAGAGCTAAAAAATATGGGGGGAGGAAAGGTTGCTTGTCTGGCTACATACAACGTTAGCATAAAAATTTAACCTTTCACATGAACTAAAAAACACTCTGATCACTGATATCAGTTAGAGCAGATAGATACATCGATACTACAGCCACTATCACAACCTTTCCCTTTTTTCTTTCGTTCCTTTTCAATCTAGGTTGAATTATTAGCGAGAATGAGCTGTATCAATCATTTCATAACGAACCTATTGGCTGGGGCATTGTTTTGTAACTAAAGACATTGTTACTCGTCCTTCCAAGCGTATCATATGTCCCCCTGAAAATTAACCTTTGAGCCTTGACCACCTCTTTACCGGTGTTAGGGAAAATGACCAGCCGCCGGTTGAACGGTGGGTCGTAAACAAAACACTATTTTTATGTCTACCGTGAAACATTACATAACAATTATTTGCGAATTTTGATTCAGGAGCAGAATCCTGATGCAGAAGGGTTAAAAAAAAAAGGTTTAGGAACGCACGGCTCGCAAGGATCAAATCCATTTTGTCAGAGATTGGTAAACAACCTTTTTCTGGTCCCCAAGGGGAATTTTAATATAAATTTTATTTTTCTCTGTCTTTTGTTTGAGTGCTTTCGATTTTCATAAGACGTTATCAAAAAGTTCTATTTTTGTATTAATGGGATTTCGGTTGTGTTTACTTTTCCGGATGTCATGTCAAGTTTTTTCAAGCATTGCGTTTTCACGTGTCAGTTTGTGGCGTCATGTTTTTTTTTTATAATTTTTTTTTTCACTTATATGTACTAATACCCTTGGGAAAGGTATGAATCCTCTTCTTCTAAAGCTATGGGTAAATAGCAGGACAGACCGGGTTCTATAGCCTTGGATGGAAACTGGTCTACCGCAGAAAGAAATGGCAACCCACTGCAGGGAAAAATCTGCTTCGTCAGTCATGTATCAAAAGATACATGATCGCCTAAGTGTGTATCAAACATGGCACATAACTGACTGAGTAGTTGTGAAATAAAACATTTGTTCCTAAATTGAATGAATGTTGGCTTGATTTTTTTCTCCATGGCAAGACTTATTTAATTTGTAGTCATCTTTTGCACAGTTTATGCAGTATAATATATTTGTGTTATAATTATTTGTCAAATTTCTTGATAGACAATTTAATTGAGCTGTTACATGTTAGTCTGATACATGGGCAAGCTAACCAGCGCTATAATGTAATGATTGTGTAACCAAAGTATTTGTTGCTTGAATTGATAGAAATGCATTCTTCACAGGGCAAGTGAATTCATAGGCAACATTGTTTTGTTGAAGTTTTTCCTTTTCTATGGTTAGTGGTTGATTATTAGAGATTTTTAGTCTTTGTAGTAAGTGATAAGTTTAATTTTTGTATTTTTATAGGTGACTAGCAGTAGAGCCCGGCGTTGCCCGAGGATGTAACAGTAAGAGATAGATCAAGTATCAACCATCATAAAGACTGAAAAATAAAATTGACAAAGATTATTGTTTAAGGTTGACGGACACGCATGTCTTAATTAGTTTTTTTTTTTTTTTACGAACTGGTCAAACCCAAACGCAAACAAAAACATTGTTTTCAATCGTTATGAGTCTATCGATTGAATAGAATTTTATTATAAACAATTGTCTTGTAAATGGAATTTTTAAAGCATTCTGAATGTAAAAATAAAGAAAAAAGTGTGCAAGACAATAAGAAACACTACCTACCAAAAAAAAGTGAAGTTTTGTTGAAATCGGTTGAAAAATGTAGGAACTCCGATCCCATATATAAACGAACACACACACACACAAAAACAACCTGGGTTTTATAATAAGTATAACTCGATATGAGTTGTCCCCCTTTCATTCTCGCGATTAATCGTGTTTTCAAATTGATTTTGTGCAAAAACAATTGTGTTTTTTTCCAATTTTTGGCGCTGTTAGAACCACCGCAAGGTAATTTTACGTAGTCCTGTAAAGTTTTGTTGAAATCGGTTGAAAAATGTAGGAAATCCGATCCAATATATAAACGTACAGACACACACACACAATCTGTGTTTTATAATAAGATATTTATTTATTTATTAATTTTTATTATAACTATTCTTATCCAGTTTGTACTTATTGTATAGTTGTTTTTTGTAGGATAGTTTCAAGGGTGATTTTTAGGTTATTATTTGTGGCATTAGTATTTTTCTAAAGCTTAATTTGTTTATCTCTTATGTGGCAAGGGAAATTACTTCTAATTAATGTCTGCATTATCTTTTTTAGTTTGTTATTAAATGTTGTGCATGTAGATATTATAAACGCATATGTTTGCACAAGATAAACAAAACAAGTACTGCCAGTGAGAAGATAAAGAAAAGACAAGTTATGTTAAAATAAAATTCTTTGTATTGACAAGAGGATGAAGGCAGAATGTCGGATACCCCCATATATAATCCTGGGTATGACGATAAACTACATCTGGCAGCAAAGGGCCGTTGTTCCCTGGTTCAATCTGACTCGGGGATAGTAGCACCTGTTATGGTCCCAGATATGGGCAAATAGTAAAACCAATAAGAAAAATTAAAACACTAGGAAAGTATAAAAATACCAATAATACTTTTATCATCTACAAACTATACATCTAAAAACATACATTTACCTTGAATGTATAAATTTATTTACAAAATATTTACTTGAAGGCATAAAATTTTGCTTAAAATATATGCAGTTGAAGCCATAAAATTGCATACAAAATATTTACATTGCATCATTAAATAACTCATAATGGTTGATATACTGCTAAACAAAAACAAACAAACAAACCAAACAAAAAATAAAATAAAATAAACTATAAATGAAATGTTGCTGTTATTTACCACAAAATCTACTTCTGCCCTTTTTGCCAGATGATAATTTGAGAATCCAGTAGTAATTGTTATAAGATAGTGGAAGGAAGTGCTTGTCTAAGTGTTTGCTCCAGCCACCGAAATTCCTTGTTGGGTTCGATTCTCTGTCTGTCAGGCCTAGTGAACTTTCGTTTATATAGATGATTACCACTTAACATTTGACATTGTTATATCTAATTTCTCCACCCAAATCATCTTAATTTTAGATCATATTAATAACTACACAGCATTTTCTTTGTTCATAATCTTCTGTTCTCTCTTTCTGTAGAGATGATGGTGTTTTGGGGTGGATGGCATCAACATAAACAAACCCAAGCCTGCGAATAAGGCAAGATCAAGATGCCTTCTTTTTTGTAAGGATATATGTATTTTGGACGCATAGTATAACGTAAACAAAACCCCATCTCAGGTATCTTTGCTTAGAAGAATTTGTGTCACTATTTTCTGTAAGAATATGCACATATTGGACACGCAGTATGAATATAAAATAATTTCACAGGACAAAAAATTCGGTCAACACATTAATAGCATGTCTTCTTATCGGTGAGAAGTGGATAGGATGAGAAACCTTGGTTTTGCTCAATTTTACTGAATTTTGGTGAGTTAATTCTGGGTTCGATTCTTCCTGAAACCGTTCTTAAAATCTTTATTAAAGCATAATTCTTAACCAGTTTTTTTTTTCAACCATTCAACCTACTCTCCCTAGAATTTGAATAATTATTATCCAGTTAATAGTTCCTCCAAATTACCATCCTGTAAGTTCATGCAATTCAACATTTGAACAGGGTCAGTAGCCTGTTACAGCTATAAGCTGAAAGGACGTATGTATTTATGTTGATTTGGTGTGTTTGTAAAGTTGATATTTGTGTATGATAAAGTTTTTGAAGTGTGTTGTCCATGTGTGTGTATTTTAGGAATTTGTTTTACAGTAATTTTGGGTAATGTTTGAATGGTTTCACTGGATCTGGAGTTTTGTGTTTTTATATGCCCCTGAGATAGTACTGGAGGTGGCGATTTCAATGCTGGTTGAGCATTCTGCAAATGCAAAGGAGGGTGGAAGTTTGTGTATTTCAAATGATTCCATCACGGTACGGGGTGATGGGCATGAGCACGATGGGATCAGTTGGTTTCGCCATTTTCGTTTCTTCCCTGAAGTACTATGTCATTCGCCATGATGATTCCAAAGTTACTCACCCAAGGTGAACGTGATGAGAGGGTTATGGCTGATTGAGGTCGATGAAGTATAAACTTGTCTTCAACCTGTATTGAGTCTTTGTAGACAAGCCAGTTTGATTTTGTGTTCATTTTGTGATCAGCTTCATTGTTTGCAAGGGCAATGTGTTGGTGGACTTGTCTCATCAGGGCATTTATCTGCTTGTCATAAGCTCCAAGGTCGTCGTTAGTGATGTCTTTCTGTGCTAGTTTGGGCTGACCAATAACCAATGAGGACTTAGTGTGGTAACATGCCGGTTGTGCGCTTTGACTGTGGCATTCATGGAGGTAACTACGAATTTGAGGATGTCGTTCTATTCACAATGCACGTTGTCGTACAATATATAAAGAGTATTTTACTTTGTATGGTCTTGCCGCTCAATGATACCCAAGCTTTGTGACCTCCAGAGACAGTGAAGTTTCCATGTGACTGACATGTTATACTGCTTTAATCAAAATCTGTCTCTGATTCACAAATATACTAGTACGATGTCGTAAAAACCACACACTGCTAGTACCCCTGTATTCATAACACAGCCGGGTGATCTCTACACGACGAAAAAAATAAGAGCTTGCAGATAGCTAGATCATCTTCGCCAACGACACCCCTATCATGCTACCAATTGCGTATATCTCATGAACTCATCCAGGTGAATTTCTTTTCTGTTATGGAGTGGTTTCACAGTGGAGGCTTGTATTTGTACTAAGTCGGTCCTTAAATAGGTTCGACGTACAAAATGTTAGGAACTTGATATAATAGGTAATGACGCAGAGAAAATCTAGTTGTGGTCGCTGATACGGTCGTCCGGCATCGACTGACTGACCGACCCCCTGAGCGACTGCGCGACTCTTACTACTCCTACTTATTATAGGTGGGAGAGTCTATTAACTATAGAATAGGTGTGTTCCACTATACCCCCCGTCCTAAAACTTTACTCCGTAGGAGTAAACAGTTTTCTTAATTTATTTTTCATTTTTTACAGGAAATATGAAGAAAAAACAAAAAAAAATCATTTTTTTTAGCAACATCGTAGCGTATTTCCTACGTTTTTTTTGGGTTTTTTTTATCCACTTTTAAATGATCAGTTGCCTTTCTTTTTTCTCTTGGATCGGCGTACCTCAGGTAAAATTGTTGTAGGCATTGTTAGATCAAACGTATCGCAAATCACCTCCATCGGCGTTTCTTCCGCGGGACCGCTGTCAACCCCGTCTGAAAAAACGTTATCTGATCTCATTACTGCAGGTGAATTTTTCGCCTTTCACCAAGTACATCATATAGCCAATCCGCTTTTCTATTTTTTTGGTACCTCCATAGTGTTACCAGAAACAACCTTCCGCTTTGAGCTTCTTAAGGATGGAGTCACAGTTTCTGTAGGTTCTTCTTGTGGTTCTATTTGTTCAACCTCTAGCTTGCCTTTTGTTGATCTTGTGCTTCTTAACGTTTTCAGTGGTGAATTCAGTTGACTTAAATCATTTAATAATACTGCATGTCCTTGGCTGCGGGTAACTCGCTCCCCAGTTTTTCTCTGTGTCGACTTCATCTTTACTTTCTAGAGGTTGTTTTTCACATATATCATCAGTGTTACCCATTCAACTTTTTTAAATACACTGGTTTTCTCTAATCTGTCCAATTTTTTATCTATCTGTTCAATTGAAGCAAAGAGCACATCCCTTTTCTTTTTTAATACTGCCTGAGCGTTTTCTTTTAGCTGGAATTTTGCCTCCATCTTGGTACACGTTCCCAAACCTGGAGAAAAAAAAGTAGGAAATGTTTCCTTAAGTTTCTTTACTAATTTTTGGGCTTCTGAGTTTAAACTTTCAACCTTGTAATAGAAAGAATTTATCGGTAGATCCCATAATTGAAATTCTGTTATCCAATTCGTACCAAGTAAGTTCGTGGTATTTTCTATGACAAATAGTTTAGCTTTACGCATTTTTTATTTAACGTGACGTTTGTAACAAATTCTCCAATAAATTGTATTTTTTCTCCCGTCACTGACCTCGCGATTTTATTTGTCTTCATTAAAGTTGGTTTCCCCAACTTCTTCCACGTATGCAAATTTATGCTAGATAGGTCGGAACCAGTGTCAAGTTGCATTTTTATATTTTTATTACTTATTTCGACGGTAACAAATTTTCTGGTTATTCCATCGTTCACCTCGTCGGACTTTAATTTTCTTATTTTAAAGTCTTTATTTTTTTACCTGCAGTGCGAGCTTTTATGGCCCACTCTTTTACAGTTGAAACATTTTTTATTCCTAAAATTGCAATATCTGTACCAGTGAAGTTCACCGCATGCAAAACATATGGCTTTGGGAGTTTTTGTTTATTTTTCTCTGGTATTTCACTTTTTGTTTGATAATCCACAATTTTAGAATTCTTTTTGGTGACTGACTTTCTTTTTTGTAATGTATTTTCCTTACATGCAAAACGCCAGACTGTTCTATCTTTTTCGAATCTTTCTTTACGCTAACATATCTTGTGCAGTCTTCTGTCAACTTCTGTATCATAATTCTTGGTTTGTTTTCCAATTTTGACAGCACTAATTTTCTCAACTCTGCGTCTCTTTCCGATACCAGCCCTTGAACAAACACTAAGCACTTAAAATTTTCAGTGCTTAACTCTGCCAGCTTGAATTCTTCACAATGCTTGTTCACATTGGCTGCATACGTTATATAGTCTTGTTCGTTATCTTTCATCAGATTCAAACATTTCCACCTCTTGTGAAACAAAGATGTCTTTTTACGAAATAATTCACTTAATATATTTACCGCCTCGGTAAATGTCAACTCGTAAAATGTAGTTTACCAATTTGTTATGCTCAGCAGTTCCTAATTTGCTTAAAAAAAGCCTAACCTTCTTTCCTTCAGACCACGAGTGGCAGTCCTCGTTATGCACGTCTGTATATTTTTTATAATACTCCTCAAAAGTTATCTCTTCATCTGGACTGTACGTGAATATTTCAATTGAATTCCATATTGTATACTCTGGGAAAAGAATCATTTTGTCGATTTTTCTCTTTCCTCTTCTCAGTTATTTCCAGAATTTTGTTTTGAGACTCCTTATGCATCTGTTCCATTTTTCATTGAAACTGCATTTGTCTATTAAAAGTTTCCTCCTGTAGTTGCATCTGGAATGTTCTCTGTTGCTCTAATATTGTCATGTGTTGTTCCGACTGGAACTTAAAAAATTCCTGGAATATATTTTTGCATTCCTCCATCTTCGCAAAAAGTTTACACAATGCTTAAATATTGTAGAGGGGGGTCCTAACGAATTTGAAATTCGTGACCTATTTGAGCAAACTGTCTTATCGAGAAAAAAAATTCTTTTCTCAGTTGAGAATACGACAGATTTTTTCATCACTAAGTTGACATCTTGTCTTTCGAAAAACTTTGCTATGTTTTTGTTTTTTTTAACGTAAATCCAAGATGTTGTCGCCGAAATTGTGACGAGCAAGTTTTTTCTTTTTCCTCCGTATGAGTACGAATTTAGTCATCAAATAATGTTGTGGCGAATTTTTTTTTTCTTCCTCCGTATGAGTTCAAATACTCGTGGCCAGATTTGTTATGGTGAACGAAAAGTTTTTCTTCCTCCGTATGAGTTCAAATCCTCGTCGCCAAGTGTGTTATGGAGTGGTTTCACAATGGAGGCTTGTATTTGTACTAAGTCAGTCCTAAAATAGATTCGACGTACAAAATGTTAGGAACTTGATATAATAGGTAATGACGCAGAGAAAATCTAGTTGTGGTCACTGATACTTTAGTATCCGACTAATGGTCGTCCAGCATCGACTGACTGACCGACCCCCTGAGCGACTGCGCGACTCTTACTACTCCTACTTATTATAGGTGGGAGAGTCTATTAACTATAGAATAGGTGTGTTCCACTATAACATTTTCACATAACTACATATGCTGGCATTGAGTATTATGGTGATTTCCTAAGTGTAGCTTAGATGTGGCACAAGGCCAGAAGCATGAAGTGCCCTGTGATGATCAAATTCACTATTTAGTTGTAATTATTCTAGCGAGACAAGCTTGTTAACTATTATACCAGGTCAAAGTCCTCTGGCATTGAACATTATGCATATATTCTGAAATTGGTCAATACACAGTTGTTGAAATTTTAATCTTTGTTTGTTCTTTCCTTTGCAACCATATGCTGGATATAACAAAAGAAGTGACATTAGTTCACAAAAATGTTTGTAAATCTCATCTGTGAAATGAGTTTCAAGGTTGGAGGACACAATGCGGGGTATTTCCTGGTGTTGAAGGCAGAAATTATAAAGTCTGTGAGCAGCATCAATCGCATAATTGCTGGTGTGCAGTATACCTGTGGGATACTGACAGAAGTTGTCCAGAATTATGAGGGTAGATCATAAACATTAGAGATAGGCATTTTGACGAAGTTTGTGTAAACGACTTCAAATGGTCTGCTGCCTCACCTACAATGACCGATGGGCCAGTTTGGGTGCTTGTCATAGTTTCTCTTGCATTTTGTACAGGTGCTGCAGAAATTGATATGGGCCTTTATGTCATGGTTCTTGAACTCCCACCAGTAACTGGAAAGATGTTCGAGCATATAGCTGACATGAGAGTGGTTTATGCAGTCATGAGCTTGATAGAGATATCTAGCATAGAGTTTGCAAGGTACGACTAGTTATGGCATGTTTTGTTCATCCCTTACCATCAAGACGGTGGTGCCGTGCTCCAAATACAATTGGTAGAAGTACTTTTGGAAGATTGTAGGATGGTAGTCACTGGGATCAACTGTGTTAGTTTCAGGTGTCTCATTTGAATCAACCACCTGAAGGGCCTTGATTATTTTTGATAGCATCTTGTCGTATGCCTATTCAGCAGCGATTTTGAGATGATCGATAATTGTCTTGGTGAGGATGGTTGAGGTGGTGCGATAGGCAAAGAACGCATTGGAGGAATTTGTAGGAACAACCCTTGATGTTTCATTCTCCGTTTTTGTTGTTGGTATCTATGGTCGCGATATGTGATTGAGCATGGTGTGAGTGGAGATGTAGACACTTGAGGTTCTTGAAGCAAGCGCAACCCTTTATGCAATTCCTGCAGATAGTGGGGATATGATCTTGATTGGTGTAGTTGTGTGTGTGGGTCTGATTTTGGTTGAATGGTGTTGGGTCACAGGTGTTTGGTTTGAGAAATTGCTTACTTATTCGATGTAGTTACTACCTTACATAGACCAGCACTTGGTCAGGTTCATTGGGGTAACGGTTTGGTTTGTCCTGCTGTTGCATTTTATGTGAATACATTATGGTAGGATCAAGGGTAGTTATGGTATCAGTTCTAATGTCAGTTCAATTGTCTCTTTCTTGTTGGCTGGAAGTGGGGAAGGATGGGTAGTCTTGGTTTTGTTCAGTCTTACTGAATTCCATCTCGTTAAATTTAGGTTTGATTCTCATTGGAACTGTTCACGATTTCATTTATTTTGAAACAAGTTTTTCAATGCATTTCATTTTAATTTTCTTCTCAAATTTTCAATCCACTTTCTTACAAATTTCAACAGTTATCATCTAATTAGTAGTCCCTTTCCTTTTCTTTTTTCTCCCTTTTTTCTCCCTTTTTTTGTTTGATTAACTCCCTGAGGTTCCTGTGTCACAACTTGCTATACCACTTGCTATAAGTAATGGTTGTCCATAGTCTTGACAAGGTGAGGGTAAATGGTTGATGTCCAAGTTTTGATATTTCACTCATGGGCACCCATTAGAGAAAATTGATTGTTTTGTTTTCTATGGATTACCAACACATTGCAGGTTATTTAAAAATCAAAAAATATTTTTAGATTGTAAGAATTTTTGGGGAGACAATAATGGTTTACTGATACAAGTCTTGCTAATTAACTCATAGCTGGCAGAGAAAAAGTGGATTCATATCTTTCCCAAGAGTATTTGCGCATAAGTGAATACAATGAACACAATGGGAATTGGACATCAGCTCTCCAGTTAACAATTCTGAGCCACTTGCGCATCCAAGCTTACAGCACCTGGTAACCCCAAGTGGTCAACAATCTAGATACTGACCAGGCTCAACATTGCTTAACTTTGGTGATCATACAGAAACCAATGTTTCAACATGATGTGGCTGTAGGCCTCGTTAGGAAAAAGATAGTGTCAGCAGTTATTTCTGCATTCCTGTTGTCAGTCTTGAACTTTGAACTTGAACTTTGATATGTACAGGGACTTCTCGAATTGTGTATTCGAGCTGGCTTGCAAAGTCTGTCAATTTCTCACTGTCTCATCTTTTGAGGTTCAATGCTCAGCTGAAAATGTGTTTGGCTGCTGTGGGTAGATGTATGGTAGGCTTTTATCTGTCATAGGTAGTTGTAAAGTAGTACTTTTAGCTGCTCATAGATAAAGGTGTCCTGTTGGAACTTTTCCATCTGTCAGAATATGCCTTCATTAACAAATTGCTTGGAAATTTTGATGAATTCATCCTCCATTTGTTGGTAGTTGGCGAGTTATGGCTTGATTTGGATTGTATATGAATTATATTGACATTCAGATCTATAATAAAGCGGTTGACATTTCTGATATTTTGCATTGTATCACAAAGCAATTGTTGTCACATTAGTATTTCATAGTCTGTGGGGTCGTGTCTGTGATCCTAGTATCGGCATATTTTAGGGAAGTCAATATTTCTTATAGGACTGATTGAAGTGTATCTGAAGACCATTTTTGTCCAATGTTCATCTGTGTAAGTAGAGTTAGTTTTGAGATTCAGGATTGCTGCCCACTATTGCTTAATGAGGTTGAGAATTTCTGTGTAGGTGAGGCCAGTATAATCCATTTTGTTAGTTCTCCTGTTCCAGGCTGACACCAGTTATTATAAATGCATATGGCTACACAAGAAAACAAATTAAGCAACAAAGTATTGGCGGTAATATATATATATATATATATATATATATATATATATATATATATATATGTATATATATATCATAATTAAGTAATTTATTGAGTCTAGAAGAAACCTCAACAGGATACAGAAAACACTGGATGGCTGTTTAGTCCTATATTTGGGAATCATCAGCAGTGTGCATCCACTACCGAGAATTGAACCCAGATGATTACAATACAATGCAAGTGTACCAATGGGTCTCAGTGACAAAGAAGTAACAAATTAGACTCAATATAGCACTACCCTTCACAAATTCTGTGGTGTAACTCATCCAAGTTTCCTTTACCCACAGCTTCTATGCCAAAGTGGCACTATATTGAGTCTAATTCATTACCGAGGCCCATTGGCACAGTCAGACCCATGCTTGTTCAACTACAATATGGAATGTCCAAACAGATACAAAATAGCTATCATAAATAACTTAATAAATAGAGTACACTTAATATCCTCTATCCTTACAAACTTTTTTACACTATAATAATTTCATGGGTCACAGAAAAACTCTGTATTCAAAGTGGGCCATGAGCTAAAAAAGGTTGGGAATTACTGCTCTATATTATACCCCGCTTCAAATTAGATCTCTTTCTGATTCATTCGACATCAAAAGCCATTGACCTGATGTAAATGCTACAAAACAAAAAATAAAAAGTCACTCTCTGTACAGAGGCTGCAAGTCACTGAAACTAATTGAGATTAAGTGAAACTAAGATATCCAAAGTCATGGCTCATGGAATTAGAACAATCTACCTCTGTGGACTAAATAAAGGGTTCAGTTTGAAATTCCAAGAAATAACACCTGAAGAAGGCCAGTTTGTACAGTAGTCGAAATGTTGTGAATATGACAATAAAGATGAGAACAACAGTCCAAACAATGTAAATAGTGTAAATAACCTTAATCTTTTACTACCATAGATCAATTTTGTACCAAAACAACAAAATGTGTGAAAAAGAGCACAAGTGACAATAAATTTAATGTTCCTCTAGGATCTTTTGATGGGCTGAAATCTACATAATTATAGGCATATTGTTACTGCATATTATTAACACATTAGTGGAGCCAAACCACTATGGAATATAGAGATAACAAGCATATGCTACTGAAAAGAGGCTCAGCAAGAAATGGTGACATGTTACACAAAAAAACTAGTCAAATTGTTCAACGGATTCAACTTTAAAATCTGTATAGTTACTGTTATAAAATAAATTAAGACATATCTTGGCTGATTTACAGGCAAATAAACTAACATACTCAAGAGCGAGAGCCAGATGTGAACGGGACAAGGCCCCGTCACAAAATGACCATTATATTTGTTTACGCATGTTCCCGACGTGCGAGTTCCGGTCGAAAAATAAAATAATATTTTAAAGTGTTTCTATTTTTCGACCAATAAAAATGCTTCCCTCCTAATTATACTCGCGTCGTTTTTTGAGCCTGTTAAGCCATAAAAAAACGCCATAAAAGGGGTCATACAGAAGTACAACGGAGTCAACAGGAGGCCAGGGAAGAGACCTGTCACAGTCAGGCTGAGTTGTCAGCAGCAGCCAGAAGCAGTAGCGCGACACCAACCAGCAAGAACTACTATGAGAGATCAACCCAGATCTTCAGCCGGCCTATGAACTATACCACAAGGTAGCTGTCCCAAATCCACACGTTCCTATTGAAATAAATCACATAAATCTATTTCTGCTGTTGTCGTATTTCTTTCTTGCAACCATACGCTTGTCTGGTGTTAGAAGCATATGGACGACTACACAAGCTTCACCCGAGCCAAACTATTTACTCTCATCAACAGAAAACACTATTATTCAACTTGAAAACGGGACCAACACAGCCTTTCAATACAAGAAAGAAACAAGCCGGCATAAACGACATGCTGACTGCCCTAAAATCAACTACTTTAACACCTCCCAAACAAACGGCGATTACAGCTTAATGATGCGCCAACAAACTATACGTGACATATTGAAGCTAGAGAGAACCTTTCACCCTGAACATGACGTGAAGTGATTCATCATGGCTCTAAACAAAGCATACACAATCCACGTCATGCCAGAACTCAGCACCTATCCCAGCCTGGAATGCGAATTTGTCAAGTCTGCTAAAAATTTACTGGACCAAAGTATCGTTCAACAGATGGTTGACTCAAAAAAGACATATCCACTTTCAAACGACTGAAGGAATACTTATTAGCAGCCCACGGAAGCCAGATGACTAACTTCCAACACCTCAGTCAAGCCTGGGATCTGGAACGGCGAGACGGCGAAGAATTAACAGACTTCACGGGTCAACTCAAAAACACCTTTAGAGAGGCAGCCGTCCACATAAAAAACAAGTACAAAAAAGACAAAAATACAGACTTAACAGTCGATGGACTTATTTCCATCATCGGTGCCATGCTAATGAGCGAAAAGGTGAAAATTTGGAACTCAAATCTTTACCCACATCTCGTCAAGACAATGGACAACCACTATTCAGCCATTAGCATAGCCTCCGAAACTCAAAGATACTTTGATCGCGGTGTAAAATCCAATGACACGACTTCGCACAACACTGTGTATTTCACACAGAAACCACAGTGGTCAAACCAAAGAAACGCACCACTCCGACCCAGCAGGCAACCAAACCCACAGCAGATGGGCCTCACCAACCCTCCTGAACATGGCCACCATCCGACACGCAGAAACCATCAGCACACACCATGAATCAGCGTGTGCAAGAACTACCTCAGAGGTCGCCCCTGCCACCATGCATGCAGCTGCCTATATTGCCACCCACCTCGCACTCGGGCACAGGACCTTATCGCTGCAACGAATGATAATATACAAGCCATAAATGATGTGGAACAGGATTTTCGCTTCGGGCAGGACGAGATGTGATGCCTCGTTCGCCATGCCCCTACATCAGCCATCACACCTTCAACTTTCAAGGACTCACTCACCATTCACCACTCGTCCAGTCCACCTTCAACTTCAGGGACATCACCTTCTCTGGTGTCGCAATGCTAGACTCTGTACGCTCCACCTGCATCTTACCAATATCTCAGTTACCCAGAGAAGCCAAGAAACACATGACCCACTCCGACGTCGTAGGAAAAGGAATCAACGGCAGCACCACTGCCCTTGGTGAACTGACCTGTGATATCACCATCGGCACTCAAGACTCACCCACATTCAAAAAGGTTAACATGTCAGTAACTACCCAAACCACACCCATCCTGATCGGCCAAAATATCCTATGTCACAACACGCTCGATTCCTATCTAATCAACAACCAAAATGCAACTATAGAATTCAGATGCACACTTTCCTCAGGATGCACAACACACACAGCCGCCATCGTCAACCAACAATCCAGCATATGGCGCCCAAGCTGACATCATCCAAAACCAGCCTACTATGGAACTACAGCCCAACATCCAGACACTGGATCAAAAGCTAACCTGGCTAAAGCATAGCACGGGGCTATCGCTACCAAACCACCCGAACCGAGACAAACTAGAGGCCACTGCAAACTTACTCATTCGCTACGCTGACATTATCGGCACCGAAAGCAGCAGCAAAGGCACATTCATCCGACCCATCCGCATACCAACCAACGGCCAGTCTCACAGCCAGAAACAATACCCGATTGCCCAGGCTTTGGAAGCAGATGTTGATACCGAAATTAAGCACATGGCCGATGAAGGTATCATTAAAAAATGCAGCGACCCGAAAGGCTTCAATAGCCCTGTATTTGTCATGTGCAAGAAAAACAGATCGATTCGCGTTGTCGCTAACTTTAAAAGAACTCTAAACAAGGTCTTAGTCGATCTTGACCCTTACCCAATGCCAAGGATCGACCACTTATTCAACAAAATCAGCAAAGGCAATAGATATTTCACTACCCTCGATCTACGCAGCCGCTACTGGCAAATTGAGATCGACAAACGAGACTGATACAAAACAGCATTTACATGGAAGGACCAATGCTATCAATACAGTCGCCTGGCCTTCGGCCTTACATCTGCTGAACAAATCTTCTCCCGTTGCATAGCAGAAGCCCTAGCCACGTCATATCCCGTGACAACATTTCTTCCTATATCGACAACAACCTGGTCCATGCTAGGACATTTAGGGAGTACATACTCTCCCTTGAACAATTTTTTACTGCCCTCCGAAAATTCGGACTCAAGCTGAATCCAGATAAATGTTCCTTCCTCACATCAGAGGCAAAATTCCTCGGACGTATAGTAAACAGTGAAGGATTCAAGGCTGATCCAGAATACATTCATGCCATCAGGGAAATGAAACCTCCAACATCAAAAAAGGAATTACAAAGCCTTATCGGCCGTTTAGTGTGGATCAGACAATTCCTAGAGACACGGCTTTACAAACAAATCAGGTCAGATATGTTTTCAAAACTTATGGGTCCCATACACGAACTCAACAAGGTTAATAAACCGTTTATCTGGACACAAAATGCCAACAGAGCCTTCAAAAAAATCAAGGACCGTCTCTCTTCGCCACCCGTCATCTCGTTTCCGGATTTCTCAAAACTTTTCACACTCACCACCGACGTCAGTGACGTCGCATGTGGAGCAATCTTAATGCAAGAAGCCAACAACAGGAAGAAAGATATCATAGCGGTCGCTTCCCATACATTCAACTCCACGGAACAGAACTGGTCCACGACGGAACGAGAGGCATATGCAGTAAAGTAGGCAATATTGAAATTTTATTATTTCCTTCGCAACTGCCCCTTCGTTATCTTCACTGACCACAGATCGCTGACATATCTGGACCAACGAGAGTTCAATAGTGCCAAAATACAACGATGGCAAGAAGAAATTTCATGTTATAAATTTGTCTTAGAATATGTCGAAGGCGAATCAAATGTATGGGCTGACATGCTCAGCAGAGGTTGCAGACATAAGAAAACGAAAGCCCCGAATGACCCTACACCGGCAGGCAGGACATTCGAGGTAAGCGGTTCAGACCTCCGCGTATACATCCCATCTTGGTGCCTCAGCGAGTTTAACGGTTTACAGCTCATTCTCAAAACACACACCGCAAAATGCCCACACCCACAAGTGCGTCACCAATGCATTCTTCGCCTATCACTCTACCACCACCATCCCCACTGAGAGAATCTGCAACTAACTTGGCATCGCAAATGAACAACAGAAGTACGACGCCCTGGCAAAGATCAGCAGCACCCTCCAGTCACCCACTCCAATCGATGACCACCGAGCTACGCTTTTCAAAAACATTTGCACCAATTTTTTCTAGAACCAGGCACCTCCGTTTTGATGATAAGAGACAGTAAACACTCTACGAGATTGGTTGTACCATACAAACTACGATCCAGATACCTTTACCAGGCACACGAGGGCAACAACCACTCAGGTGTTACCCGTATGCAAGAACTCTTTTCCAGCTACTGGTGGGAATTCAAAACCACAACATCAAAGCCTATGTCGATTCTTGCGACACGTGTGCTAAGTGCAAGGGCAACTACGGTAGACATACCCACTGGCCCATTGGCCGCTGCAAACGAGGAAAGAGACCATTCGATCTCGTCTTTATAGACTTTGTCACAATGCCCAACTCAAAGGGAAAATGCTACATCCTAACCATCTTGGATAGCTTCAGCCGACACTTTACATGCCGCTCGCGGATTGTACCAGTTCTTCCTTCGACACAGAGAGATTCCACGCATATTATCCTCTGATCGAGGCACACACTTCACTGGAGAAGTCTATCGACAATTCTGTAACCAGATGTCAATCACGCAAGAACTTCACTATCCTTGGCGCCCGCAAAGCTCAGGAAATATCGAGAAACATCGCATGATGAAGAACGCACTTTATATGTTATGCAAAGACAGGAACTGTGAATGGACAGATGTTCTAGAATCTGTCGTTTCATCCATGAATACCACAACCAACAGTGCCACCGGTGTCTCCCCGCACAATGCCATTACTGGCTGTCATCCCAACATCGGCCTACCTACACTACACAGAAAAGAAATCACAAGTGATGATCCTGGAGCATATGGAATGCAAATTAACGCCCTGCTAAAGCAGGTTCACCACCACGTCCCCCTGGCCAACAATGAAGCTGACCACAAACTTGAGACTAACTTAAATCGCCTCACATACAAGGACCCAATACAAGTAGGCGACAAGGTTTTACTTCATCGGCCACACTCAACTGTTGCCCAATCCTCTCATCTGCCCTGGATTGGATATTACACCATTATAAAAATGAACAATATGATGTGTCATGTGCAAAACGATAATGGTGATTCAATCTGGATTCACCGTGCACATATCCGACGACTGGCTCCACACCCAACACATCTATCTAATACAATCCCTCTGCCTCCACCATGCAACAGTCACCAGGATCATTCTCCTCCACATCCCTCTGGGACACATAATTCAGCAAATAACTCCATACCAAAACAAATGCCAATAAGAAGAACACGAGGACAACTTCCCACACACATCAGAGACTTTATCATGAATTAATCACCCAAATATACACGAATAATGCTCACTGTAAGTCAGACTGAGATCTGGGGGAGCCTTGTTATGAAATAAATTAAAACATATCTCCGCTGATTTACAGGCAAATAAACTAACATACTCAAGAGCGAGAGCCGGATGTGAACGGGACAAGGCCCTGTCACAAAATGACCATTATCTTCGTTTACGCATGTTCCTGACGTGTGAGTTCTGGTCAAAAAATAAAATAATATTTTAAAGTGTTTCTATTTTTCGACCAATAAAAATGCTTCCCTCCTAATTATACTTGCGTCGTTTTTCGAGCCTGTTAAGCCATAAAAAAACGCCATAAAAGGGGTCACACGGAAGTACAATGCAGTCAACAGGAGGTCAGGGAAGAGACCTGTCATGGTCAGGCTGAGCAGTCAGCAGCAGTCAGCAGGGGGAGCACCAGCGCCAACCAGTGTGAACTACTATGAGAGATCAACCCAGATTCAAAGCCGGCTTATGAACTTTACCACAAGGTAGCTGTCCCAAACCACACATTCCTATTGAAATAAATCACATAAATCTATTTCTGCTGTTGTCGTATTTCTTTCTTGCAACCATACGCTTGTCTATAACATTACCAATCTAAAAGTTGCCAAATATTTTGATGTTAATGAGACCAATCACAACCTTTGCTATATTAATATAAATCTAAGGTAAGTGTTCATGCAAATCCTCAATGGCATTTCAGGTTGATTGATTGCCAATTTATCCAGTTTGGAAATATTCAATCAATACAAAGGTGGATATGAATGAACCTTGAAAAATGATTATTAAACCAGACTTGCCTATATTACAAACAATGCCCAGTTCTTTAACATGTCAAGCAATAATAAAAATAAAAATATAAAAAGAAAACTCATCTGGTTTAACTCACCATACAGTATGGCAGCAGAAAATAATTTAAGCAATTTTTTCTTCCAGCTACTCAGGAAACATTTCCTTCCTACCAGTAAACTGTACAAAATCTTTAATAAGAATACATTCAAACTAAATTAATACTGCATGCCCAGTTTTATTAAATTATTGAATTAGCACAACATATCTTACATCTTGTCAAGACTTTTTTATTATTTTTGATTTCCTATTTTTCTCGATTTAAGTTGATTTGTTCAGCATGAGTGATCACAAGTCAGAGGGGTCTGAAGTGGTAGATGTTGAGAATGAGGTGGTGGGGCAACAACTATCAAACGGTGTGAGGGGATTGCTGGGGTGATCTAGCCTTTGAGGAGAACCTAAAGGAACTGAAAGATTGGCTAGTGTCAATCGAGAAAGGACAGCTCATATATAATCTATCTGATAGGGAAACTGTAAATGTGGTGTTTAATGCTGCTGTAGGGACAGTTTCAAATTTCATAGGGGATCACTTGGTGAGGGACCCCTCTTTAACTTGGAAAGAGCTGGAGGAACTACTGATAGGGGAATATATTGATGAGGGGATGGTGATTGAAGCCATGAAAAGCCTCATGAAATTAGTATGTCGGAGTTACCTCCTCCTTCTGTCCTTGAACCAGCAGAGGAACAGGTCTTTTCGACCTTGACCTCTCATTCATACTCCTCACACTCTTAACACGTCAGAGGGACCAGCAAATCCCTTTTTAGTTAGGCTATATTACAAACCTGGTTGTAATATACTTCTAGTCATTTTAGACCATAGTTATCTTTGGCTAACCTTGTAGTATTTTTTTTTTTATAGAGACTTTTCGGTTGGCTTAGCCAATTTCTCTTGCTGGTCCCCCTCGACACAAGACAGTGATTTCTCCCAAGCTTTGGGGAGGCTGTCGGCGGTCGCAACGGTCGTCTGCGCAGGCCCCTTGGCCTTCATTGGCCAAGGGCGCCGATCTACGGGCTGTGTATTAAGTTACGCTCCCATTTCTTTTTGTCTGCCAACTTGACGATAGTTGGGAACTTTCTCTCTTCCTTCCCAACACGTCAAGTTGGCATCCAGGCAATGACAAACAACGTTGGCAACACGAACTGCTGCAACAAGTTGGCATCCCGGCAATGACAAACAACGAGTTGGCAACACGAACTACAGAAACAAGTTGGCACCCCGGCAACGACTCAGCTTCAACAACCAACAAAGATCATCCTGGCATCACTCAACATCAACAACCACCAAGCGATCATCCTGGCAACAACTCACATCAGCGTCAACCCCCCAACAACGATGATCCTAGCAACTGCCAACCTCGACCATCAATGCCTGCACTAAAACTTCTGCAGTATCCAGCACTCCTGCAGCATCCGGCTCACTCCTGCAGCATCCAGCACCTCCACCGTTTCCGACCATCTTCATTTCCTTTTCCTTTTAGAATAAACCTCTATATATCATATATATCCTCGTTCTGTCGTCCATATTGTTTCACGGTCAGATTTAACGTCTTCAAAAATGTTAGCGGGCCTCTTGTGACCTCGTTCACCCCTTTCCGTGATACGGGGCCACTGGACCGCCCGCTACAAGTACAACTGAAAAGACAAAATCCCCCGGGGAGCTAGGAGCTATGATGGAGAAGCTGTCCATTCTGGCTTTTCCAGAAGAAGTGAGGAACAATGCCTTTATACAGGCCCAGCTGGCCGATTTATATGTAGAGGCACTCCTGAATGAGCATATATGACATGACGTTAAGATTATAAAAAGAAAACTCAGGGAAGTAGAAAAAAGTCAAAGAATCCTAGTCCAGGTTGTAGGAGAAAGTGTATTGATACTGAATGTGATAAGGTCAGAGCTGGGAAAGAATAGGGCCAGTATCAATTGGTTAATAAACAACTTGAGAGAACTAAGACATGAAGTAGTTAATAGTTCAGAGGTTATAACGACTGAGTTTCAAGAATTGAGTGGGTTTATACAACAGTATTTCCAGTTAATAATCATTACTAATAAGGTGCGACAGACTAGTCAGTCCCTGACAATTTTATTAGAGCATGGATATGTTATCATTAGAACACCTGTCCCCAAGCATAGTGACCCCTGGGCACTTGAAGGAATTGTTATTAAAGATACAGACTGAGTTACCCCATCATTCGAGGCTGCCTGTGAACCCCACCAGGAAATTAGGGAAATATTACAATGCACTGGGTTGTGCTACCTTGCTAGAAGATAAAAAGTTGCTGGTTGTGGTATCCGTTCCGTTGTTAGACAGGGAAAGTATTTTTGAAATATATCAAATTATAAATTTACTTATAACCTACCCCCAAGCAGAGCAGAGCCCAGGGGCAGTGGCAAAATACCAGATTAAAACAGAGTATGTAGCTTTGAATTCAGCTAGGACAAAATTTATGATGCTGACAGCAGAAGAAGCAAGGAAGCAAGCTATTTCGGCGTTTACTTTGTCTCTCGCAAGATGGCGGAAAGACCGTTCGATATAAAACTGATCCCCGAATTCAGTGGTGATACTAGTGGACAGTCTGTGGTTGAATGGATCGAAAAGGTGGAACTGGTCTGCGAATTATGCGAGATATCGAAGATTGATCGGATTCTTCCTCTGCGATTGAATGGCGGTGCCCTTGCTGTGTATAGGCAGCTGAGTAAAGAACAGAAAAGTGACATTGAGCAAATAAAGCACGCTCTACTAACTGCGTTTGGAACTGACCGGTTCGTGGCCTATGATCAATTCCAGGCACGGCGTCTGTGACCTGGCGAGACAGTAGACGTATATTTGGCAGAATTAAAGAAGCTCGCCATTCCAATCGCACCACTTCCTGAAGAATGGATGACATGTGCCTTCGTTTCTGGATTGCCCAGTCATGTTAAGCAGATACTCCGCGCATCATCCAGAATGGAAGACCTGACGCTCAATCAATTGTTGACCAGAGCCCGTGCTGTCATGATCGTGAAAAAGAGGCTGATGAACCAGTGGCCGCAGTTATTCAACCAATTGAAGTCAAAGAAGGTCCGACCCCAGCCATTCGTCACCTGCTATCGGTGCTCTGGGCCGAATCATTTTGCCAGAGACTGCCGCTATCAACGCGAAGAAATGCGCAGCAGGTCGGCGCGAAAGGCACGTCTCGATCTACGATGCTTTCAATGTCAGAAAGTAGGTCATATTGCCTCTAAGTGCCCGGGAAATGGAATGGGGGACGCGACGTCAGCGCCGGTCTCTTCCCCGCACCGAGCATGAAAGTGGCGCTCCCTGTGATTAAGGTACGCATCAATGGAAAAAATAGGTTCTGCCGTTAAAAGCAGTTGGTGTTGTCGACTCGGGGAAGGAAAATTTGGGCAGTTTTGGCTACGGCGTTCGTGAGTTATTTTCCTGACGCGTTACAAGTGATTTTCTTTCTTTGTGTTGTGAAAGCCACAAATTTGCTTTGAGAACGCTTACTCTTCAGTAGGGATAATACCTTGGGAACATGTAACTTGCTAAGTCCTATATATGTGACAGGTAATCACAGGTTATGTATACTCAAACTGTTTAGAAACAATAGAGAAGGGATTAAGAAAAATTGCCATGTAGAGGTACTGGCAAACACTGTGTTGCCACAAGCTATTAGTATAGCTGAGTGAGTTTGGGTGGTGGCCAAATGAAAACCAATTGATCTGTCTAGGGTATGTGGGGGAGGACCTACTAAGACGCTGGAAGTGAAACCATTATTGTCCTTAATAAAGCTACCCCTGGGATGTTCAGCATATATCCATCTTCCTACCCCATATTACCAGACTGAAGAGAAATATGAAGAAAAGGATTCAATTATGCATTAGGCATAATTGACAAATGCTTAGGTCATTGCATAGTATTATGGGAACTGGTAATGAACAAATTCCCTAAAGTTACATAGAAAAGATATCATAATTATTAAAGCCGATAGAAAAAAGATTAATATGAATTAATTAAAGGACAGATTAAGTGTTTGGGAAAAGAAAGTACAGTTTGTGAGGATAGTAAGAGAATTGTAATAAAATGGTTGGCAGTGATAGGTAACTTGTTAATTAGTGCTACTGTAGTAGCAGTGATATGGAAACTTAGAAAGTATAGGAAGAAATCAATTAATGATGTTATGGTGAGCATGCAACAACTCAAGAAAGTGATACCAATTAGTGATTTTTACCCAAACAGGTTAAATATAGACGAGGAAGAAACCGGATTGAATTTGATAGAAGCACAAATAGAGCTAAAGAAGAACCAAAAGTTCCCACTGTAGAGAGAAGAACAACAATAAAACAAACACACACACACAACAGTAAAGAAATTGCATGAAAAGAAAGAAGAGGAAAGACTTTTTATAAAAACATTGCGTGCAACAATATTTTTTTTTATTAATGCTGTATGAATTAGTATGCATGATAAATAGTGTATTAGTAGATTTGGCGATTTTCCAGTAAATGACAGGAAAGGTAAGAGAGAGATGTGACACTATTTGTAATCATAAGAAGGTTTTTTTTTAATAGAAGGAGTGATATACTGACAGACCCCTGATAAAAAAAAATAAGAAGGGTTAATGAATAAACCCTGTGAGAAAAATTGAAGATTTTAATTCTCATGTAGACAGCCATTTGAATTGTGTGCTGGTGTTTTGAACAATGAAACACATAGGGTTGACATGGATTTGAACTGCGACAGGTCAATGCCAACAATGATTGACACATTGGTCGATCATACAATCAGCTGAAAATATGGGCTATGAAGGTGAAACTTTTCTGCGTAAACAACAAACTTAGAATTAATTTTTACTGATTGGAGGGTGGCTGAGGTAGTGGGCACAGATGAGTCGCCAAGGAAGGTAGAGGAGCCACCCATCCCCACTGAAGAGGATTAGTGGGAGATGATAATAAGAGGAAGTGGAAGTTATGAGATGGATTAATGCCTGTAACCATCACCCGTGGAAGTGGGAAATTCATCAAAATTATGCTGGACCCAGACAATGGAGACAACAAGCAGGGGGAAACACCAAATTCCCCAATTGTGACGTGCCCCATGCTGGTTTAGGCGATCGTCAATAAATACGAATGCCCTGCAGTGATTTAGAGAGTTTGTTCCAACCACGAGACACGAGACATAATTATCTGCTGAAGAGAACCTCTGAAACAGCCTTGTGCTGAACTTTACCAAATCAGCAAAACAAACTTTACCAAGACAACAAAGTGTCACATTTGAGTTAGAAGCGAGTTGGCTGATAATTATTTGCAATGCAAACTCTTGGATTTAATAACAATTAACTAATTATTGTATGAAGGACTTGATATAAAAATAGAATTTATTTTTTTTCAATTTATTCTAATGTTATTTTCTTTCTTTGCGTCTTTGCCCTGCTTGGACCAGCCCAATGCAGAGATACCTGACGATGATTAGATCTTGGTCACCTTATGATCAAAGCAAATCACAATGGAGAGTAGGGCAGAAATAAATTTGAAAAGAAATCTTTTTATTAAAAAATTTATAAAAAATTATAAAATTATCAAAATAAGTTTTTTAAAATTTTGTTTAGCAGTATATCTTCCTCTTTGGGTTATTTAATGCCAAAATCTAAATATTTTGAATGCAATTTTTTTCCTTCAACTACAAATAAAATGTATTGCTGGTCATTTTACTATAAATATATGTTGCTAGTCCTTTTTATATAAAAATATATTGGTGGTATTTTTACTATAAAAATGTATTTTTATACATTTGTAGCATTTTCTTTTTGTTTAGTGGGGTTCACTGTTTCCCCATAGCTGGGACCTTAACAGATGCTACCACCACAGGTCAGAGTGGACCTGAGAACAACAGCAATTAAGAGGTGGTTCCACACTCCTCAAAACCTCGAATCTTCCAATCAAAGGCCTTGCTGCTGGACATAGTTTATTGTCATACCCAGGACTCATTTAAATATGTAAACCAGCTACAATGTAATATTTATTATTTATCATTTTAGAAAATTTTTTAAATAAACTTTTTATTCAATCTAATAAATAATGTTTAACATCTTTGTTGTCAATTCTCAACAATAAAGAAAATGTATAAATCTATTTTCATAAGTTTAGGTTTTATTAAAATTCTAATCATCAGTTTTTAAAAACAATAAACATTGCCAAGGGCATCAAAAGTCTATAGAGGAATGGCAGTGTCAGGTGAATAACTGTCTTCTCAACTCACTATTTTATTGCAGGCGTGAAAGTTAAACATTGCTGATATTTCATTTCATGATAGTTGAATATAACTATACATTTTAAAGAAATAGAATAAATTACAAAGACTATATATTTTTAAAATCAAACAGTAATAAACTACGTTTTTAGAATTCATTTTTATGATACATAGGCAAATATTAAATGAAAAATACTTGATATTGCGTCACCTTAAGAATTCATGGGGACATCATCTTCAGTGAAACTGTTCTTTATTGAAACAAAAAAAAAACAATCTCAAAACTTAGAAAATAAAAATAAAAAAACATTTTAACTTACAAAAGCATCAGAATATTATTGTGCTTCACAAATATTCACTTTAAAATGACTATGTGGAAAGCTCTTTTGAAACACTGTAGAAAAATGTACATACAAACGATACACTTTTCATTTAATCCTGTTCAAGAAAAGTAAGTTCATATAGCAAAAAATAGAGAATAGTGCTGAGTAACTTCTATAAATAAAGTATGAAAAATAACAAAAAAATATACTCAAAATCATCTTCACTTCTTTTATGATTATAGCTGCATTCAAGTACACTTGACACTGATTTACAAAGAAAATGATGAGTCATTGATTTTAAGCAGTCCAGTAGAAAAGTTCATCAGTTTAATATCAATAAATTAGTTTACCTAGACTGTAAGAAAATGACTGCAGTATTTTACAATGGCATTTTTAATTTTTTAAATCATTAAAATTGAAAATGACCATTGAAAGCCATTGACTTGTACTATTAAAAATGATGACAATAATTAAGTAATTTTACAATGGCATTGGCTACATTTCCTGCTATACAATTAAATCCATTGTCATATGTAAGAAAGAATTTTGCTTTTTAAATGATTTAAAAGTAAAAAAAATATATATCTAAAGAAAGCTCACACAAAACAAAAGAAATAAATAGCAATGTATTAGCAACCTCATCTTCCCTATTTACTAATGAGATAGTTTATTGCTGTGTTAAGGTGGCCTTCCTTAGCCTTACCATCACTCCTCCTATCTCTGGAGTTGAGCACTGTTGTAAACCCCGAGAAACCTTGCATGCTACTCCTCAGTCCAGTGACCTGTCATGGCCTAGGAGGGCTTTGTATTGGAAGGACTAGCATCAAACCCATTTTGCCACAATTGTATGTTTCAATACAATAAATAATGACTATTAATCATGTGTCATAGAACAACACAATACAACAATATGGTGTCACCAATAGGATGTTTAAGTCACTTGGATGAACCAGAATTTGATGAGACTTGGATGTGGTGTTTTGAAGCTCAAGCTAGGGCTAAAAAATTGAAAGACAACCAGGCAAGATAGGGAGAAAATTAAATAACTGACCTCTTTTTAATTTTGGCAGGGTGCAAAGCTATAATGAAAATTTCTGTTGGAGAATCTGACTTTCATCGAAATTTCAGAAATTATAAAAAGAAATTTACAACCTAAAAAGAAACTTGTCATAGCAAAAAGAATCAAACTTCTGTCCATTAAACATTTCTGCTATGACAGGTTTCTTTTTAAGTCATAAACTTCTTTTTATAATTTCTGAAATTTCAGCAAAAGTTGCCTTGTGCCACCACTAAAGATGAATTAAGACAAAAAACAGAACATGTGTTAAACAAGTTAAAAAATACGGGGATGATAATAAACAGAAACAAATGTGAATTTGATTGTGATACAATATCTTATTAAGGGTACTAAATTTCAAAAGATAGCACTGCATTAAATCTAAAGTTAATTAAGATAGCTTCTGAGGTATCAATATACTCTAATAAAAAAGAATTAGAATCCTTTTTTAGGAATAGATAATTTTTATAATGGATGAAAAAATATTACACTGGGTTGAAATTGACATATTATCTCTACAAAGATTGGGATCAGAAACTCTACAAAATTCAATATTAAGCAAGATTGCTGAAAGAATAAGAAGAAACAGGTGGAATAATTGTTCCAAAGCTGAAAGACCTTATAAAGAAATAAGGCATGAATTAATGATGGAAAATTTTTTTATATGCAATGGATAGTACCACTAGAAACCATAAAGAGATATTTTAAAAAGTATATATGATGACATGTATTGTGGGATAGCAGCTATGCAAAGGAGATTAAATTTGGAGGCTTGGTGGCCAGGGTATTATCATGATATAGATTGATATGTATACAAATGTCCAGAATGTGCAGGAATAAAAACATTTTCAACAAAAGAGAATACACTCATGGTCTAAAGAAATGGAATGATGGTCTTGTTTTCATATGGACCATGCACACATTAATCACATGGGACTATTTCTAATTTTAGTATACTCCTTTTCAGGATGGCCAAAAGTCATAAAAATTAAAGATAGAAAAACAACTATGAGTAAATACTAAGAGTGGTATTTTCTAGAATGTGGTCCCTAAAACATCAGTATCAGACAGCACACCATAATTTTTTGATTGAGATCTATATAATTGGTTGAAGTGGATTGGCTGCTACCCTTACAAAGCACTACTGTATCATCCCAATCTAATGGGATTGTGGAAGGAATGATGCAGACAGTAAAAATTGGATTAAATGCATTTTCCCCAAGTAGATGGCTATTTACCAAGGTTATAGGATGATTCCACATGCAGACAGATTGCAAAGGCCATCTGCATTAATGGCAAGACAAATAAGATCTCCATTAACAACATCTTATTTAGCAAATGAAAGGATGTAGCATAAGAAAGACAAAGTAGTGTTACATTCTTCCTAAAACCAGAACTTCTTCTGATTCATGCTGGCCAGATATGAATACTCCGAAACCCAAAACTGAACTAAAATTCCGTCAACTGCACAAGGCTCCACACATTTCTTCCATTTTTACCCACACTCTCAAAAAAAAAAAAATTTTCACCCAATAGCACCCACTCCCACCTAATGAAAATAAAAACCAGAGTCGATTTGAGCCTCAGAAAAGAAATAAAAGCCCATCAAAGGGATATTTTCAGCAGTTGGAGAGCATTTTGGCACAGGTTCACAGACTTTGTCAGAAAGCAGCCTCCTATCTCCAAGAGACAGCTCACCAAAGGCAGTCACCCCAACAAGTCACATCTCATCCTCCCTCTCCTTCCATATGCCTCAGTTGGATGCCTTTTAGAACACCACATCTCTTTTTTCAACAAGAGATGTCTACACCGATTTATCATTTGTTTGTATTTTATGTTAATGCAGTTGTTTATTTCTTTAAATCTTCTTTGTTCTGCCACCATATGCTTAATATAACAGTAGCAAGTCCTGAAAGAACTAATTTCACCATGCAAAGGGGACATAAAATGGCCATTATATCAAAGAAAGGAAAAAGCTTCATGGCCCATTCTGACCAGTAAAGACCTAGAATTGAAGAGGAAGACATGATGGATGACCTTGACAGAGAAGAAAGGATGAGTTCTTCAGATCAGGACAATGCAATAGGAGACAAGCCTGTGAATGATAGTGTGTGTGACTCAGACACAGAAGAAAATGAGATGAGACCAAGATCTTCATTAAAAAAGCAGAACATAAACCTCAAGAGGAGAGGAGGAAAGAGGTTGTAGAAGTTTGAGAACAACCAAAGGCATTAAACCTCTTTGGTTCAGAAAGGTGTAGCGGATTGATAAATAGAATTGTACATATTTGTATGTGTAAAGTAGAAGATATATAAAGTGTATAGTAAACTTAGAAACAGGTAAGAAGTTGACTACTGATCACGTGTCATAGAACAACACAATACAACAGTTGTTTTCCTAGTCTTTTTTTCCTTTTCTCTCTTTTTTCGTTGTTTTCATTTTCTTTTTTCCTTGTCTTTTTCCTTTTTTTTTTTCTTTTTTTTCTTTATATATATATATATATATATATATATATATATATATATATATATATACATTTTTCAATAAAGTTAATTTAAAAAATGATGACAGAGTTGGGCCTTTTCTCAGAAAAGCCAATTCCATTGTAAGAAGCGATAAAATATCATCATTTAGTGACTATAACCAAAGTTCATCCCTTAAGTGCAGAATGTGTTAATAAGACAAATAATATTCCTCGTTCCTTTACTCTCTCATACATATTCTTGTATTATTTCAAACTGTTGTTAGTTGATATAGATTTTATTATAGACACATTTTGACTAAGTACTCGCTGGTCATCATCAGGTGTTCATTGATTGGCTGATATGGGATATCTGTTATTTATTATGATGTCATTTTTTTACTTTCTCAGTATTCTCAGCAGTTTCAGGCTTCTTGGCATTCAAAGTCAAGAGAATTACTATCGTGTCTGTTCATCATTAACTTTTTATTCATCTTCAATTTTGATCTTATTTCGTCTTTGTAATTCTAACTCATCACTTTTTACAATTTCTTCTATTCTTATTTACATGCAAAGCAGGTTTCTCTTATAGGAGTCACTTTAAGGCATACAGTTCTGAATATAATCTAAATAATAAATCAACCATACCTTGTTTATTTTCATTACCTCAAAATATGTTTTTCAATCACCCTTTTTAGAAATTTTTTGTATATGTAGAAACAAAAAAGTCCTCATATTTATTGATCATGGATATAACAGGAAATGGGAAGGAACATTTTAAGAGTTTCTTCAGTCACTTCATAAAACATTATCAATCAAAATAAATTAAAAAAAATTGAAATTTTACTAATCACTGTGATTCTGACCTCATGAAGAAATTAACAGTGAAAAGACATTTTTATTTTCTGTTAATGTTTTCATGATTATTTACAGCATCTTCAGGTCATTATGAAAATATTTAATACAGCTATATTTTTGGCTTGTTAATCAAATAAATATTGAGCAATAAATTTGTTTGGAAATTTATATTTATTCCATGTGTATGTGTGATTAAAAACAGCTATTGTAAGAATAACTGTCAAAGTATAACCATATGTATTAATCAGTGGTGGGATTCAGCGGGTTTGCACAAGTTCGCGCAAACCTGTTCTTGGAATTTTATGAGCTCAGTGAACTTGTTGCTAGCTGCAATCTGACCAAACAAACTGCTAATTTTAGATTGTCTACAAATTGTAGTAACCTAATCAGTCGGGGATATAAATTCAGGTGATCAAATAAAGGTTAATACAAAGTTCATGAACTGCTGAACTTGCTAGAGCCAGATACTTGGAATATTCAAGAAATAGTGGAAAGAAAAGCTGAATGGCTTTAGTAAAATTTTTCATCACAATATTCCCATTAATGATTTTCATGACTATGTAGAAAATGTCCAGAAAAACTTTCATAATCCTGTAATTCCTCAAAGTGTACAAAAAGCAAAAAACTATTATCAATAAAATTGCTATCAGTTCTTCCGAGGCAGAAAGATATTTTTCAAGAATTAATATTATATACTAAGATAAGAGAAGTCACCTTGCAGTGGAAAATGCAGCAAACTTGATAACAATTAATCTTATTTGTCTCCCTTTAGATTTATGGGATGCCACACTTTTCATTAAAACATGGATTAGAAAAAAATCAGTGTTTTTTTCCCTACAGAGTAGGGAAAAAAACTGAAGACTATGATGACAAGTAGCTATTTGGAAATTTTAAAAATGAAAGATCATGAATAAAAGATTTTAAAGCATTTCTTTTAATTATTTTTCCTTTTAAAATAATGATGGGCTGATTCATTTTGGTATTATTGAATAAGTACAAGAAAAATTTGCTTTATTCCTAAATTATATCTATAAAGTATAGACTATAGAAAAATGAGGGAACCCGTCACTAGAGAACTCGTTCTTAAAATTTTTGAATCCCACCAATGGTATTAATTATGAATCATTATCTCAATGAACAAGAAACTAATAAAAGGTCACAAAAAACAAAGTCTTCCAGAAAAACTCATTGCTGACTTAGAGAAAATTGTAGAATGATTTGAGAGTGACCTCCCTTGGTTAAATTGTAACTCTCTAAACGAAACCATCATCTTCTCATATAACAATCTCAAACCACCCAATTTTGTAAGCGTGTGCTTTTTTTGGACCCTTGTTTGTCCCACCATAAGTTTTTTGGATATAGTCATTCACCCATCAAAGAAAAAGAAAGTACGTAATGTACACGTTTGCCGTTTTATTATTCGATAATATATTTAATGCCAACTACGTGACGCTTGAGTTTTTTGATCGTCCTTGGACGTGAATGATCTTCTTAATTTAATCTTACGCTTTCGACTTTTAATATGGATTTGATGGAATTAAAACATGTCTTTTACTTTGTTTTTCTTTGTACGATACAAGATTCTAGTCTATTTCTGTTGTGTAGTTAAATGTTTAAGTTTATTTTTAAGATCATCTTTTTGGTGTTTGTTTTTTTTACTAATCGATTTATAGGAACAGGAACATTTATTTAAATTTTAAAAATTTAGATTTTAAAAAGTAAACAGCCTTCCTCTCTAACCATTCTACTGAAATATATATTTATAAGTAAACAAATAGTATATTGTAAGAAAAATTATTGTGTACAATGGTACGCCAATGAATTTTAGTGCTTTTATAAATGTTTCTTGGTACTAAACTTTTTTATGTTTAAACAGCAATAGTTATTTTTTCTTTTTTATAGTTTAGATATAGAATTCTTTCTTTTTATGCCTTTTTTTAAATTAAAAGTTTTAAACTATAGCAATAATTATCCAAAAAACGTGTTTGGTTTAGGAACATTTATTTTATTTATTTGGTTTGGTTAAAAAAAAACAAAACACTTGCGACTCGAGTGAAAGCAAATTAGCTATTTCACGCCGGGGTTTTAAAAATAAAAAGCTATTCAAAAACGTCTTTGGTTTGTCGTGGTTGACTTTGAAAGCAAGATTCATGTTTTTAAAGCCAAAATAAATTTTAAAGACTTGCTAAATCGATTCATTTTTTTTTATTAAGTAGATATATTTTTTACCTGTTTTTTTTCTCTATTTTCTTTCAGTTGATGCATTTTTCCAAGTGATTATCGTGGCCATGACTAAGTTGTTGTAATAAAAAAAAAGAAGAAAAATCAACTTAAAAGCAATCTAGTAAGTTATGTCGTGTTCCTCTGCTCGCCACGCAGCTGACATCCGTGTGTCACATTTTCTTGTGTCGACGAATTGGGTCCTGCTACCAGAAGCGACTGATACTTTTTGATATTAAGCCACACTTACTACGACATCCAGATATAAAGAAAGACACCAGAAAGTGTTCCTTTTATTTATTTTTTTTTTTTAAGTCTGTTTATTTTGTGAATAAAAGGAAAAAAAAAACATTAAAGTAAAATCATGGAAGATAAATCTAACAATACAGGTAAGTTTTTAAAGAATAAAATCTCATGCTTATCAAGTCGTTTTTTTAACAGATCATTACTAACATTAAATGTTGATTGATAGGTATGTTATCATAAAATTGAAAATGATACTGTCATGTTACTACACGCCAACACAAGGCAAAGCATATCGCGAAAATGGTTGTAAATGTTCTTTGAGGACTGTTTGGTTGATTGCAATAATACCCGTTAAAAACCATTCCGTTCAAATTAATTAGATATTTATTTCTATTATCTTGTTTTTTCTCTCTCTCTATTTTGCCTACGTAAGTAATTAAAAACGGAAAAGCCCTAGTGATTTTTTAATGTTTTGGGTTACCCGTCCACTAAAGCTCCCCACAAGACCGTCTGATCACATTTACGCACTCTGGGAAGGAAAGAAATAAAAGACGCCCTGAATCATTTTTCTCTTGAATGGATGGGTCATATCTTCGATGCTGTCCTACTGCAAATAATTTGGTTCCTTCGTTTGATAAGCGTGAGGGCTTTGCACACGACCACGAAATGCTGAGTGGGCGGCACTGAGATTCGAACTTCCGTTCGTTCCATCCGTTTGATATTCTTTAATGCCCTTGCGTGCACACGGGTTTCATTGTTTCTTTTTGTTGTTTTTTTTTTAATTATTTGTAAACATTAACAAATTGCAAAAATAGTCATTTTACTATCATTAAACTACAAAGTGCCTTTTTTTTCTTTTTTTTAACACGGAGTTTTACCTTTTGGTGGGGTGGGGAGGAAGAAGCGGTTATCCATCCCATATGAATTTTTTTTTTTTTAATAATTTTATCCTCCTACATCCCCTTTGATATTATTGGTTGGGTTGTGATGAGACCAATATTATGGATGTGGTATTTTGTAGGACTTGCCATTATTGGTTTACTGCTGCTAGTGATTGAAGTTAACTGACATTGTATCAGAATCAGGTGTAAGTAGAAAAAACAAGAACCTTCCACCCTTTTATATATATATATAGGGATGAAATATGGATTAGAAGCCAACAGAATGATAGGATAAAGAACAAATAGGAAACGTTTATAAATTTAACATGTTTCACTTTTATTAAAGCTTCATCAGAAAATGAAATATGTAGGAGAAAAGAAAAAATGTTGATATTTGTGTACACGTGAGGTACAATGAAAAGCAGACAACACAAAAATAAAAATACCCCAATTTTTTCTTTCTCCATATTTAACACACATCAATCATCATATAAACAATAAAAAAAACTATTAACATATAACAAATTTTAATAAACATTGCAAAGACAGACTCAAAATTCAAGAAGCCATTATAATGTGAAAGAAACAATCAACATTAAATAAAGTAGCTCTTTCTCCATAGGATGTTGGGTATAAAAAAAATATCTGCACATACAGATATTCGATACATGAATTTCTATTTAACTGTTACAAATAATGTCACTTTGAACTGATTCCAAAATATAGATTATATTGAATCACTGCCTTTTCTAAAAAATTTTATTTTTCATGGTAATTGTTCTGATGAACTTTTCTCTATAATAGTACCTAGACTTTATGAATTTAAGTGCAGTACTAGATTGGTGGCAAGGTCTCATCATTTTACAAATGAAATGGTTAGTTGTAACCATAAGTCCTTTGCTACCAGTTTCTTTTTTTTTTTTTTTTTTTTGCACTTATTGCTTCCCAGTAAACTTTGATCTTTAAAGATTTAAATGCAATGTCAATCATTATCTTGTCGCCTTGAAACCTGTTCTTTTATAGCTCCCTCTCCTTAACAATGTTTTGTTTTCTATATTTTCTCACACTCAGTAACCCCTTTATAAACTTTGCCCCAAATATTGATTACTGACTAAAAAAAAAAAAATTGAATTTTGTTTTTAGTTACTTAGAAAATAACAAAAATGGTCTTTAAAAATCTTTTAGCTGGTGTTCAATTTGAAAAATGTGCCAGATGATATAACAGTTTTGAACACACTTTTGTTTAGTTAGTAAATATATAGTGTGCAGCAAAAGTAACAGCCTTTTTATTAACTTTTATTGAAGGAAATACAGTAGTTTCAAAATATTTATAAGTATTGTCACATCAAAACACGATTTGTTATGGTGATTTTTTTCTAAGTGTAGTTTAGATGTGGCACAAAGTTAAAAGTATGGGGCATCCAGTGAGGACCAAACTCACTATTCAGTTGTAATTGTTCTAATGAGACAAGCTTTATAACCATTACACCACATCTAGGTGCCCATATGATATGTTATGATTAACAAACAATTTAACATGTTCAAAATTCTCCCTTCCATGGTCAATGCAGCACTGAACCCTATCAGCAACACTTCAGAATTTCAAAATATTTATCAGATATTTGCTTGTTTTAATTCAGGAATTGTTTTTGGTTTGAGCTTGTAAACAAAATCTTTCAGTACATCCTACAAGAAAAAGTTTGGTTGTGTTCAGTCTGGTGAAAAAAAATGTGTATTTACTTTTTATGTGTATGTGTGTGTAATATATATATATATATATATATATATATATATATATATATACAAGGTCATCCCATAAGTTCTGTCCAAATTTTGAATAAAGAAAACAAGTGACCAAATGTTACATTTAATTACAGATTCAATCAACTATGTATTTTCCCTGATTATCTATGACTTCCTTCCATCTATTAACAAGCTTACTAATTCCATTACTGTAAAATTCTTTTGGCTTTGATTCGAAGAACTCACAAATGTCAGTTTTAACCTCTTCCTGTGTTACAATAGCTGTTTCTTCCAAATGATTCTGTAAGCTATGAAACAAATGGTAGTCTGAAGGAGCAAGATCAGGAGAATAAGGTGGATGAGGAATTTTCTCCCAACCAAGTTCTTCAATCTTTTGCGACATGATTCTTGCTGTGTGTGGTCGCGCATTGTCCTGATGAAACATCACCCCTTTTCGATTCACTAGAGCAGGTCTTTTTTTCCTCAAAGCTTGGTTCAAACGCTCTAATTGCTGACAGTATATTTGAGTATTAATTGTTGCATTAGGTGGTAAGAATTCAAAGTGGATTATTCCTTGGCGATCCCACCAGATTGAAAGAACCACCTTTTGCCCATGAAGTTCCCTTCTCGGCTGTGGCTGGGGTCCTTCCCCTTTACCAAGCCACTGTCTATGATGCTTAACATTTCAATAAAAGATCCATTTTTCATGGCCAGTCACAAGTTGGCGAGAATGGAGAGAAGAGCAGATGTCAACTCAGGATTTGAGGTTGTTTTCAGACAATTCATGAGGCACCCATTTTCCAAGTTTAGGAACTTTTCCAAGTTGTTGAAGATGACGATGAACAGTTGTATGGTTTGAATTGAGAACCACTGCCAATTCCTCAACTGATAAAGCAGGATTTTCTTCAAGGGCTGCTTCAAGAAGCTTTTCATCAAACTTAACTGGATGTCCAGTTTGATCTTCATCTTCAAGGGTGAAATCTCCACCTCTGAATTTTGCAAACCATCTTCTGCAAGTTCTTTCATTCACACATTCCTCTCCATAAACTGAGTGAATGTTTCTTGCTGCTTCGGCTGCTGAGTTTCCTTTCTTGAACTCATAAAGCATTATGTGCCTCAAATGATTCTTGGGTACTTCCATGTTAGCAGGGTTTTAATCAAACAAAACTTAATTTTATTCTTCTCTGAAATAAAATTTGATCAGTTTAAATTCATCTAAACATAAAAATAATGTTCAGCTCCATTAGACATTATAAAATACTCTTTAAATTTTGTTCATTTTAACAAAAAGTTAAAATTCGGATAGAACTTATGGGATGACCTGATATATGAAAAGATTATTTAACTTTTTAAATATCAATTTTTTTCCCGTACATCGACATTTCTTGGTAAAATTTCCAGTCTTCAGGGGTTGTGGTTTTAAATGGTATTTCCAATTTTTCACTTTGTACTGCATCTTTTTCAATCCATTTTGTACATATGTGTATTCATGAATTTAACGTTCTTTTACATGCACACGTTCATAAAATTTTGCTTTTGTTTACATCTTTGATTTTTTCAGCCGTAGATTTTTTCTTCCCATTGTAAATTTTTTCTTCAAAATTAAATTAAATTTTTTTTTTTTATGATTTATATAGGTGTTATGTTATATTAATTAAACTGTAATATTTAATTTTTATTATTAAATATAATATTCTAGTTGATATTTTTAATTAATATTTTAATTGATTTACAATGTTATATTATTATTATTAAAGTAACAAAGTAAATATTTGTTAATATATCAGCATCGACCCGTTATTTCATTCGTCTTATTTAATAATTTGATTTTCAGCTGTGGATTTACTTTGTTACAAACAACAATAAATTCCGAAAACAATAAATGATACAAAATCAATAAATAAATCAAATAAATTATTTATTCATGCTGTTTCTTAAATCTTATATATATTACATCAAACTTCTTTTTTTAGTGGATACCCATATTTGAGTAGATGCTGCATTTTTTTTTTTAAATAGTGTTTATTTCATCTACTGACTTGTACACTTGAGAAAACTTAAAGAAAAATGTGCCCCCCAGCAGGATTTTAATCTGCATCAACCTTTGCAGGAGATACCACCATCTAATCCAGCAGACTTTGGCCAATCAATTATCAAGAGCTTCACAGTCAAGCAAGGCTCCTTTTATCATAATGTGTATTCACTTGTTCAGATTTTCTCGAAAGCCATACCTACACAGTTTGGGATCTGAAATGTAAACAAAGCAATTTCTAAAGAATTAATGGGTTATATGATGGTTTCTCTTGCAAAGAAGGATGCAGGTTCAAGATTCTTGACAAAATTCAAAGAAGGGTTTGTCATGTAATCTGTCCTGACCTGGCATGTTGATTTCTGCCACTTTCTCATCAACGTGAGACTATCTTTTCTGCAGATATTTTCATGGCAAGTGGTCTTTTCTCTGTAGTACCTCGATTGCATGAATTTAAGCATGCTACTAGATTGGCAATGGATCTTACTGTTTTACTGCTGAACTAGCTAGATGCAGCTATCATTTCTATTCTAATAGTTTTTTCTCGCACTTTTCACCTGTGGAACTCCCTTCCAATTTTTTGCCACTTACAATCTTCAAAAATTTAAATGCAACATCAATCACCATCTTCTGTCTTCCTGAATCTTGTTCCTTTATTTTCCATTTCTTCACATATCTTCACTAAAATCACCAAACACAAGTTTCAGTGGATATATTTGTGGCAGCCTGTTGGAGGTATCTTGTGTACAGTAATTGTTAGGAGTGCTGTTCCACTTGTTTACAACTTGGTGGTAAAAGGTTTGCATTTTATGCCTGTCATAGAAATCAACCCATAGTTTTAGAAAGATGTTTTTAGGCTTGAAAACTCAACTACATTGAAATTTACAATACTTATATACATAACCAGTTCACAAGAAAATTTGAAGATATCTTAAGATGTAAAGGTTTAAGATAACTCCATAAGCAAGTACGTGAATATTCATGACCTAAAAGAATGTATTTTAGATTTATCTTAGTCCTTAACATGTTTATGCATATATCAGTATAAAATCCTAATTCATGCTAATATGACCTACTTTAAATACCTGAACTCCAATCAAAAGCTTCCAAGTGAAGAAAATGTTCAAGTAAATGAAACACAGTTGTAGGCATCCCCAAAATCACAGATAAAAGATCTTTTGTTAATTTTGAGATCTTAAATGCAATAGATTGCTTTGAAATTTTATTCAGTTGGGACAATTGATTTTGGATACGATGATGACAAAAAATTTCCAAAATATCCATTCAAATTTGAAATGTGATAAAAATAAACATATCAGTTTTCACTTATGATGGATTTTTAAAAAGTCTCTTGAACTAGAGCAAAAAGCTATCAGAACATTTAGGCAGACCTTTTATGATGAGCACAGTACATTCAGGAAAGAAGTTAACAACCCTCTTCAGATAAGAAATTGTTAAATTCTTAACAACCCCTGAAAATATAAATTCTAAGTTTGAATGCAGTTCTTTGGCTCAAAATACATATGGTTAAGTTGCTAGATTTTTTTTTTTATATCAATGCATGTAAATGATAGAAATGATAAAAAATGAACAAAATCAGTATTTAGGACTTTTAAATAACAAAAAAATAAGAATAGATTTATGTGGTACATTTTCATTTAGTAATAAGTTACTAAAAACATAACATTTTCACTTCCTCCTAACAGTTTGATAAGAAGTGTCAAATAAAAATTTCATTGGTAAGATGGTTCTAGTCTAATTGTAATGAATTTCTTGATTTGGCTGCTCAAATAAGGTTTTTGAATCAATGAGTTGAGTTAAAAGTATTAGACAATGATTTTGCACCATAAATTTTTTTCAAATGACCAGAATTATAAAATATTAAGAAACTGAGCTAATCCTAAATTCTTGGTAAAGAAAAAAAATTACTCATTTCCAGGTCAGGAAAATTGATTCAAATATTTCTTGAAACAGGAAATCATGTTGATTTAGAAAAAAATATTTCATCATTTGGGAAAATAAGATTAACCGGACATCCTGTTTTCTGCTGTCACGACACTACAATGCAGTAATTTCTTATTTTGAGAGAAGATTGGTCTCAAATTCTTCAAATTTTAACAATTCATTGTGGAAATTCCACACTTGAATGTCATTTTAAGTGATTTGACATGATTGTGTTGATGTGTGTTTAGACTGAGAATTCAAATAACTTAATTATTTCTGCAATTAGCTCAAAAGTCTTCTATTTTCCTCTTGGCTGGGGTAGCATGCCATGTTCCTTCCTTGACCTCTTTATTATAAAAGAATTGGTTGTTTTTACAATCATTCTGCAAGTATAATTGGTTTGGATATAAATTTGATTTGGAAGAGTATTTTTGTGTTTGTTTTTTGAGATTATAATGGCCAGCTACACATTTTCAAGCTTGCCCATCTGATAGGGCAGCTAGCCAATCTTTGTTGTAGAAGCCTGCTTAGGCACATTTGTGTTTGTTCAACACCTACAGAGCCCACCTGTGATTGATACTGAAACTATGCTGAGCGAACCTTAGTTACATTTTCTGGAAGAGAGCACATCATCTCACATGATCAACAAGGCCAGTACACTCAAATCCTCAGTCACGATGACTTCTGACTTTGTGTTAGCGCAACCATTGATGGCTTGAGAACACTTCTGTTTACTGAATTTCACTCACAAGGCTTGGGTCAACTCGTGGTATGGATTTCAGACACTTCCTAATGGTTCTGCACACTGGGAACATTTTTCCAGGTCAATAACATCGAAAAGTCACTTTCCTGACAAACTGACCATGTTAAGATTTGAAGCCAGGTTTCATGATCGGAAAGTAAACATTCTAACCACTCAGCCATACACCCAGTATGATTTATGATTATAAGGGGTTGAAATTCAAGTAAATCTTTGAGAAATATTTCTTTCTTCCATGGATATCATAACAATTCTATGACTGAATGAATGGCTATTTGTGATATTTCAGCTATTCTTTTTGTTACAGAGTTTTAAAAATAATTGTAACTGAAGATCAAATATCAGATATATATTTTAAAAATCAAACTGTATAATATCAATGTGTATTTATATATTTCTCATCTCATCTGTAGTGGGAAGGAATGTAAATTAGCTTATGGTAGTAAATTTATGAGTGATTACTTAGTCATTTTAATAATCTATGCAAATAAAATATCTGCATTTAGACAAAATTAGTTCTTGAGCAAAATGAACCGTCTAATTAATCGCTCCGTTTAATTCTATTTCTCTTGGATTGCAGTCTTATTTATTCAAGGCTTTCATGTGAGACACTCAGATACTGTTGTCTATTAAATGATCATCTTGCTTTAACTTGGTCTTGAAAAAGGCTTTGTCGTTATAAAATTTTTCACAAGAAAAGAAATTTATATAATACCAGGAGTAATCAATGAATCATAGATCTCATTGAATGCCTAAAAAATATAAAAGGAACAGATTAATCAAATGGTTCATTGGCCTCTATTTTAGTTATGAATTATCTGCTTTATTGAATCTCAATACATTGTTTCAAGACTTTTGTTTCATTGCATCTCACTATTAAAAGTTCCCAACAATTGTCGTTATTTTTGTCAGCATGGGTATACTAGTGTGTGCGTGTGTGTATATATATATATATATATATATATATATAAGCAATGAATCATTCATACAAAAAGTAAATTAGTAAAGTTAATGACATAAAATGACGAAATCCCTTTGCTAACAAAATTTTAAAGATGCATTAACCTACTAATCACTCGAATGTTATGACTATGACACTTGTTTTTTAAAATTATAAGCTGTATAAGGTCTTTCTTAAATACAATTTTATTTTTTAATTTAAGTGAGTGCATTTTTTACTAATATGGCATTTTGAGAATTTTTTGTTGTAGAAGTCTATCAATGTGGCATGAACTAAATAGTTCAGTAAGTAGAGTAATGTCTCAGTTGTTATCCCGAAAATTTGCATGTCAGATCAGTTCTTTTAAATCAAATATAATGCGAATTGAAATATTAATATTTTCAAAAAAAAAATTCAACCTTAGCGTTGCGACTGCACACTCCAAAAGTTTGTATCTGTTATCAATAACACATTTCACAAAAAACATTTCAATTCACATTATACTTTTTTGTCTCGGATGCTACCTGAATTTTACCAAAAACAAAATAATTTCCATACCTTTGAGATATATATATATATATATATAAGTTTGTGACCCTGGGTTTCATGCTTTTGCAATCATCAGATAATATATATATATACATATTTCTTATTTAAATCTAATATTTAGTGGATACACATGTCTGATTAAACATCCTTTTTTTTTTTTTAAAACAGTATAAATATGTTTACCAACCTCTATATTCAAGAGTTAAGACTCTCCAATGCACAGGGTTCAAACATATGCCCCCTTGTAGGAGAAATTGCCTTTAAGCTTAGTGTGTTTTTAGACTGCTCAGCCAATGAAAACTTACAGAATCAAGCAAAGTTTAATTACCTTATTTAAGAAATGTATATCTATTGTTCATATCTGAAGTCCATGTCTGCTAACTCTTATGTTAATATCCAAAATATATATAAAGTAAATTCTAAGGAATTAATTAATTTTGTTTATAATCCAACATAATTTCTTATTACTTAAATGTTTTATTTAGTGAATACATGTATTTGACTAGACATCTTCATTTTTGTTTTTATGTTTTAACAGTGTAAATATATGTCTACCAGCTGGTGCCTTTTAGTGTCTTAAAGAAATTATGCTTTCCAGCAGGTTTTGAACCTGTATTCTATTGTCGGGAGAAATCGTCATTAAGCCTGTCATGTTTATCACTGTTATTTTGTTATTTCAAACATTGGAAATTTTTATTTTTTTACAAGACATAATTATTTTGTACCTGTTGGCTTAATTGATATTATACAGAGTGTTTCAAAAGTCTGTCACATTCTAAGAACTCTTATATCATGAACTACAAATGGTAACATGATTAAACTGGGACCATTTAAAAGCTAAAAGTGTCAAGTTTTCTTCTATTAATTTAATATTATTTTTTGTCTCTTTACAGTGTCATAATGTGACACACTTTTGAAACACCCTCTATGTGTGTGTGTGTGTGTGTATATATATATATATATATTTATTTTGTGAATATTGTTATATTTGTCTCTTCATATCGAAAGTTCTTAATAAATTATTTAAGAACTTTCAGTCTGAAGAGATGAATATAAAAATATTCACAAAATAAATTATAACAAAAATGGGTCTTTAAGGTTTTTTTTTTATTTATATATATATATATATATATATATATATATATATATATATATATATATATGTGTTTGTTTATTTAACAACCTTCTTGTTTTTCGGGACAAAATCTGGCAAATTATGGATGATTGCTCTGTGCATTTAGAGATTATTTTTAGAAGTTGTAAATATTTAGAGAAAAATGAAATAAAATAAAAACATTTTCATGATTCTTATTTCACATACTTTTATATTATGAAAAAATGCAATGTTAGTTGGAAAAAAATCAATCTGGTTAGGATTTAATGGAGATAATTAACAAAATTTATCTGATAAAGCGTTAAGAATTTATATCAATTAGTAAATTAGTAAACCAATATTTAAGACTAATTTTATTTTTTTGTATATTATTAAAATATGTTTTGTTAAATTTTAAAAATACAGTATAGAATTTCTTTCAACTGCTTGTATATAAATAAGTAATGTTATGCATTATTTTATCAACATATACCTGATCAAAATTCATTATAATAATCTTTACTTTAAATATTTTATTTTTCTCAGACTGTGACTACTTGACTTGTGGCAGGTGTTTGCGAGAGTTTCCACTGCAGAATATAACCAACTTCATTCATCACAAGAAAAATGATTGTGACCCTGACAATGATGACCAGAATAAAAACACTGGTAATAAAAAAACAAAAACTTCATGCATCAAACACTGTGACAACTTTATACAAAACTATTTTGGCAATGTTTAACGTATATAACCCGCAAAAAAATGGTTTTGTCAAAAAGACGGTTTTTCTCTTGACACCACTTTTATTATTTACTCCTTCAGTAATTTTTATTGTTTTAAAAAGCTATTTTTAGAATTTTAAAAAACCAAAACATATAAAACCGGATTTATACATTCTCTTTTTATCTCACAAATTGACAAGAATTAAACCTGTTTTATTTTATTAGATTATTTACAACAATAATTTTATATTTACAAGTTTATGAAAATATGTAAACCAATGCAATATTTATAAAGAAATTATAATGGAAGAATTTTTTTTATTCATAAATTTATAAGAATGTTTGTGAGCATGCTAACAAGAAAATTTCTATAAACACATAATGACTAATAACTAAAATTTACATTTTCCAGGCATTTCTTTCATTTGCTCTTGCCACATACATTCACTGTAATAGGTTGGAGCATCTGAGTTTATACTTTTTTTTTCTTGAGAATTAACAAAAAAATATATTAAACACTATTAGTCTGTTTATTTATAAGAATAATGTTTAATTCTTTCAGCGTTTCCCCTCAGTACATAATTATAACCAGGGTCAGTGTGTACAACCAGAAGGTGGCAAGCTTGATTGTGGTACCCTGGGTAGTGCTTTGTTACCCTTGCTGTCTTATCAACATTTGCTTTTTTTCTACCTATGTTTATATATGTTACAACTTAAAATAAGCATGACTATTAAAGAATGAAAAAATTTTGCAGATTTTGACCTCATTCTGTGTTTTTTTTTGTTTTTTTTTTTTTGTCTCAATCCTTGAATTTGTTTTGCTCATGCTAAGTCTTGAAAAACACAATATAAAATTCACTATTTTTTATCAATAATGTTGAATGTGTTTAGATTATTTAGCTTCTTAACAAGAGAAATCTCAAGTTGATGTTAAAAATTGCCACAAAACATTGTTGATTTATTTAAGATAGAATGATCTATATGACATGTCTCTAATTTGCATTTAGATACATTGTATTTATTTTCAATTTTTCTACCCTATGAAAATTGAGATGTAGTAGAATGAGGAGAGGGCTGTATCAGATTGGGAGGGGGCATATCAGATTAGGTGGGGTATGAGGCAGTTGCATCAGTCCTGTTTATAACCAACACTCCTGTTTGTCTCCCACTCCTACACATATTTAATTTCATCCATAAAAACATTACTTTAGTCTGATGAAATCTTTCTCAAGGACTAAATGTGTTACACAGAATTTTTCAGCTTTATCATTCAATTGCCTAATGATTAGAGTGAATGAAAGTTTTAATGTATTTAATAATTCCTACCCATAATATGAGTTATTAATTACATTAAAACTTTTGCTTGCTCTAATCAGGGAGTGGCAATCCTGATTGTGGTCTCTGGGCAGTGTTTTGTTATCCTCACTAACTTATCAACATTTGCTTTTTTTCTACTTACATTTATATACATTAAAAATTGAAATCAGAACAACTATCTATTAAAGGATGAAAAATTTTTGTGGATTTCAACATCATTATTTTTTTTTTTTTGTTAAATCTGTGAATTTGTTCATGCTAAGTCCTGAAAAATCTCTATATAAAATTCACAATTTTTTATCCATGATATTGAATGTGTTTAGATTATTTAGCTTCTTAACAAGAGAAATCTCAAGTTAATGTTAAAAATTGCCACAAAACATTGTTGATTTAAGATGAGATTATTTATTATGACATCTTTCTAATTTCTATTTAGATACATTGTATTTACATAGTAACCATAATGCTCACAAAATAATTCTTTTAATATCTACTTTGAGCTGTTGAAATTAAAAATGGAGCTATGCTTGAGTCAAGATTAAGTATTACAGTACAAACATTTTATTTACAATCTTAATTTTGTTCTTTTAAATCTTATACAGATACTCTTGGTCGACAACTGTATTGTTCCTCTTGTACAAAGGCCTTCTTATCTGCTTGGGACATGTTGCAGCATGCACAGTTTACACATAATTTTAAGATCTTCTTTGATGCTAACCGACAGGCTCGTCTGGAGACAGGTACAATACCAGCCACTACATCTACATCTGCAGAAGACCAAAACTCGTTTGTTAAAGAGACTCCTAAAGTTACCCCTACAATTGAACCTACCCTGTTTCCGTTGAAGCAAGAAGTTTCAGAACCAACTAGTCCTTTGAGTTCCACTGATAAACAAGAGCCTGCCACAGTTACAGCTCAGGAGATGCAGTGCTGCAGTTCTGTTGTCCCCAAAAAGCGTAAACAGCACATGGAAGTATCACATGCATCTACAGATGGAAGTCTGCGTGACCGAATAATCCGGCGAAATGAAGCAGGCCTGAGAATTGGTCGGAAAAGGTCGTTTAGTGGAAGCCAGTACTATTTAAATCGGAGCCCACACACTTTCGGAAAATATTCGCAGATGCGAAGTTCAATTGGACAGAATCGACTGCAATATGGACAAAGCCGGATCCACTCTTCTTCAGCAACCAGAAAATATCCAAGCACCATCTACATTGATGTTGAACATGAAAACCAGGTTCCTGATTCCTTAAATGGCAATCAGGAAAATGGTAAGCTCCCTTACCACCAAGAGATTTACTTAGATGAGAATCAAGTCAAAGAAGATGACAGGGAAGAACTTGAAAGTCAGAATATCATTGGCAACAGTGGTTCTTTTATTCTTCAGCCTGGCACTGTGTTTTCCATTCCATTCTCCTACCCTGTCCTCAGTGAAACAACTTCTGCTTCTAGTGCCTCTAACCCTGCTGTCTACACTACCTGTTCTACTAGTACATATCCCTCAGACCAATGCAAATCATCATCATCATCGTCGTCATCAAGTGAGGGGAATGCAACCACATCTCAAATACAGGGGTCAAACATTGAAGAGTTGAGCCCATCCTCTAACAACACAAAATCATTTGTGACCTCTCAGCTGATTGAAAATTCCTCAATTTCAAATAGCCAGATACCTCGATCGGACACTGTGCTCAATCAGGGGCCACTCTCCCTGAATCGTTTAAGCTCGGGCCTTACAAGATCAGCCAAGATGGGCAGCAGCAGTTTGCAACGGTCAAAGGAGAACCAGTTGAGCTTAGAGCAGCAGGCCCGTAAGCGCAAATATCCCACATCGCGGCCTTTTAAATGTGACCAATGTGACCATGCCTTTAATCAAAGAATTCATCTCAAGAAACATCTCAGTAAGCACACAGGTAAGAAAAATAATATCTTGAGTATACTCAATAAAATTTTATCTTTTTGTTTTTGATCTGAATACACAAGCATTGTACCTGTCAAAAATGATGGATTTTTTATATATGGATTGGTATTTCTGACTAGGATCAGAATGTAGTACCTGCACACTCTGCCTAAGATCAAAGTATAGTATCTATTTGCTCTATGATAACTGTTACAAAATATATATGCAATTTTTCATAAGTAACTTAGAATTTCAACCAGCACTCAGGTTGCTTAGGAAACTTATACTTAACATCAGGAAGAAGCAGTTGAAATTTCTGAGCATGTAATGAGGAAGGAGAGCTTGGAAAATCTGATACTCACAGGACAGACTGAAGGAAAGAGGGACAGAGGAAAGCTGTGTGTAATATACTTGATAGGCTTGAGTAAATGGATGGTAGAACTGGGTTTGGGAGAAATAACAAAGACAAAAATTATTAAGAGCTACAAGGGGCAGGAAGATGTGGTGGACCATGATCACCTACACCCTGAAAGGGGATGGCACATAAAAGAAGCAGCAGCCAGATTAATGTCAGTAGAAGACTTGCTTTAGATTTAGTTAAATTTTGGTGCATTTGCTTATAAGCAAAAGTGTGTATATTAATTCACATGGCATTTTATATGTTTGCTTTTTCAATATTTGAAAATGCATTTGGCAATTTCCATGGTGGCTGATTAAAATAAATATGTAAATAAAAAGAAATGTGTGTTAAATTTTGTTTTCCTTTTGGAAAAACTTTTGCTGATATTTTTAAAGTAAAACACCTAATTTAGTCATTCATCAAACATAGTGAAATGTTGTTTGAAAGCTGACCCTTCTCTGACCCATCTTCAACAAGCAAAAATGATGAAAATCTTGAAACATTTGCCACACAATCAATAAAGACCATAGTTGGGTATTTGATGAGATACCTGATCTGCCTGGTTTTTCTTGAAGTTCATGTCGGTAAATGTTAACAAATTTGAAAATAAAACATTTCTGCAAAGTTTGTATTGCTCACAGAAGATAAAAAAAAAGTTTTGAAGTTCGTTACCAGGGAAGAGTTAGTTATTTATGGGTACCTCCTCATATCATAGGTGTTGAAATGACAGTTTCGTTCAGATTATATTTCACCATTAACCTTTGGAGCTTGTGATCAGATTTCAAGTCTGACATTGAACATTAAGACCATTTCATGTTGAAGTTTTTGAAAAAGCACATAGGTTAAAACTCTCACTTTTATAAGTCAAAATATAAGTATACATCCAGGAAAATAATTTTTATTTGTTTTATTTTATATTTTTTTAAACCCAATTGAGAAATATTGTCTTATGAAGAAAACAATAGCAAACTATTTTATGTATTCTTAAGGAGAAGGCTTACAGCTACATCACATTAAAATGCCAATCCCCATATAATCACTGAAGGTAAGCAACATCGAGTCTGGTCAGTACCTAGATGGGTGACTGCTTAGAAATACCAAATGCTGTAAACTTAGCTGTGTGGGTGGGGTAATGGATAATGTCTTGGAATAGTTAACCAGAGAACCAAGTTCCAATTCCCATTGGGTTCGTTATATTCACTTATGCGCAAAATACTTTTGGGAAAGATATGACAGCATCTCTTCTCCTCCCAGCTATGGGTTAATTAGTAAAACTTCTATCACTAAATCATTATCCCCAAAAAAAAAAATTCTTACAATCCAAAAATATTTTCTGGCTTTAGATTTAGTCAAATTTGGGTACTTTTGCTTATAAGCATAATTGTGTATATTGATTCACATGTCATTTTATATTTATATACATAGATTCTTTAAAACAAGCATTTTCTTTTCTGATTTTTGAAAACATATTTAGCAATTTATAATAAATACATAAATAAAAAAACGTGTGTTAAGTTTTATTTTCCTTTTGGGTTGATAATTCATAGAAAATGAATCAATCAATGTTAAGGAGAAGAGAATAAAATCTTTAATTGTAAATGAGAAGGATTTCCATCATTGCAGTTTTATGGTTTAAATGTAAATGAGAGAAATTTCTACCACAGTTAATGGAATCATGTAATAGATCCTATAATGGGCCTGATAGATGATGATGATGGGATGCATATTATATTTTCATTTATTACATATTTATGTGATATATCAATTATTTATTTTTTATAATCAGATGAACTATTAAATTATATCTTTTATTCCTGTTTTATTTTTTAAACCCTATTTTTATTGAAAGGTTCTGAAATTGGCTTTTTTCTGTCATTTACAGAATGCATAGGTTAGACAAAAATAGTAAAATGATAATTGTAGTGAATGTAATTCCAGATTCTATGGTTACTAGTTTTTGTCTGAGTAGTTTGAACCTTGTTGGCATGGAATCCTGAAAGTGATGGATCATCTTTGTCTAAATGTTGATATAAAATTGGAAAACACACAAAATCAGGCAGTACAGTTGCAACAGTAGAAAAGTCAGGAGCTCTGATGTTTGTTTGAACCTTCTGCTCTCATATTTCAGCAAATGGGCAAATGGTGAACACCCAAACAAAAACAGAACACTATAAAAGTATAACAATACATATTTATAGTAAAAGTACCAACAATACATTTTTATATGAAAAAAATGACTAAAAAATATATATTTATAGTAAAATGATCAGCAATACATTTTATTGTAGAATTACCAACAATACATTTTATCTGTAGTTGAAGATATACAATTGTGTTCAAAATATATTTAGATGAAGCCATAAAATTGTTATGGTGAAACACACCTATTCTATAGTTAATAGACTCTCCCACCTAATATAAGTAGGAGTAGTAAGAGAATCGAGAGTCAGTCGATGTCGGATGACAGTAGTTGAAAGTAGTCAGCAACCACAATAAGATTACTCTGTGTAATACCTATTATATCAAGTTCCTAATGTTTTGTACATCAAACTATTTAGGACCGATTTAGTATAAATACAAGCCTCCACTGCGAAATAACTCCGCAACAACTTTGGCGATGAGGATTCGAACTCATATGGTGGAAGAAAAAAATTCACTCGCCACAATAACTTTGGCGACAAGGATTCACACTCATTCGGAGGAAGAAAAAATTCGCTCGCCACAATAACTTCGGCGACAAAGTCTTGGATTCACACTAAAAAAAAAAAAAACTTGGCAAAGTTTCTCGCAAGCCAAGACGTCAACTTAGTGATGAAAAAATCTGTTGTATTCTCAACTGAGAAAAGAAATATTTTTTTTTCTCCCCGATAATACAGTTTGCTCAATTAGATCATGAATTGCAAATTCGTAGGACCCCCCTCTAGGAATGCAAAAGTATATTCCGAGAATTCTTTAAGTTACAGTCAGAACAACAGATGACAATATTAGAGCAACAAAAAACATTCCAGATGCAGCTACAGGAGGAAACTTTCAAAAGACAATGCAATTCCAACAAAAAATGGAACAGATGCATAGGGAGTTTCAAAACAAAATTCAGAAAATAACTGAAAGAGAAAAATCTACAAAATTATTCTTTCCCAGAGAATACAACATGGAATTCAATTGAAATATTCATGTACAGTCCAGATGAAGAGATAACTTTTGAGGAGTATTATAAAAAATATACGGACGTGTATAACGAGGACTGCCACTCGTGGTCTGAAGGAAAGAAGGTTAAGCTTCTTTTAAGCAAATTAGGAACTGCTGAGCATAACAAATTGGTAAACTACATTTTACCGAAAAGAACTAGCGAGTTAACATTTACCGAGGCAGTAAATATATTAAGTGAATTATTTAGTAAAAAGACATCTCTGTTTCACAAGAGGTGGAAATGTTTGAATCTGATGAAAGATGACGATCAAGACTATATAACGTACACAGCCAATGTGAATAAGCATTGTGAAGAATTCAAGCTGGCAGATTTAAGCGCAGACAGTTTTAAGTGCTTAGTGTTTGTTCAGGAGCTGGTATCGGAAAGAGACGCTGAGTTGAGAAAATTAGTACTGGCAAAATTGGAAAGCGATCCAAGTATTATGGTACAGAAATTGGCAGAAGACTGCACAAGATATATTAGCATAAAGAAAGATTCAAAAAAGATAGAACAGTCTGGCATTTTGCATGTAAAGAAAATATGCTACAAAGAAGAAAGTCTACCAAAAAGAATTCTAAAATTGAAGATTATCAAGCAAAAAGTGAAATACCAGAGAAAAATAAACAAAAACTCCCGAAGCCATGTTTTTGTGGTGAACTTCACTGGTACAGATATTGCAATTTTAGGAATAAAAATGTTTCAACTGTAAAAGAGTGGGTCATAAAAGCTTGCACTGCAGGTCAAAAAATAAAGACTTTAAAATAAGAAAATTAAAGTCTGACGAGGTGAACGATGGAATAACCAGAAAATTTGTTACCGTCGAAATAAGTAATAAAAATATAAAAATGCAACTTGACACTGGTTCCGACCTATCTATTATAAATTTGCATATGTGGAAGAAGTTGGGGAAACCAACTTTAATGAAAACAAATAAAATCATGAGGTCAGTGACGGGAGAAAAAATACAATTTATTGGGGAATTTCTTACGAACATCACGTTAAATAAAAAAACACGAAAAGCTAAACTATTTGTCATAGAAAATACCACAAACTTACTTGGTACGAACTGGATAACAGAATTCCAATTATGGGATCTACCGATAAATTCCTTCTGTTACAAGGTAGAAAGTTTAAACACCGAACCCCAAAAATTAATAAAGAATCTTAAGGAAACATTTCCTACTGTTTTTTCTCCAGGGTTGGGAACGTGTACCAAGATGGAGGCAAAATTCCAGCTAAAAGAAAATGCTCAGGCGGTATTCAAAAAAAAAAGGAATGTGCCGTTTGCCTCAATTGAACAGATAGATAAAGAATTGGACAGATTAGAGAAAACCGGTGTACTTAAAATAGTTGAGTATAGTGAATGGGCAACACCGACGGTATATGTGGAAAAAAAAAAAGCCCCAGAAAGTAAAGATGAAGCCGACACCGAGAAAAACTGGGGAGCGAGTTACCCGCAGCCAAGGACATGCAGTATTATTAAATGATTTAAGTCAACTGAAGTCATCACAGAAAACGTTAAGAAGCACAAGATCAACAAAAGGGAAGCTAGACGCTGAATAAATAGAACCACAAGAAGAACCTACAGAAACTGTGACTCCATCCTTAAGAAGCTCAAAGTGGAAGGTTGTTTCTGGTAACACTATGGAGGTACCAAAAAATAGAAAAGCGAATTGGCAATATGATGTACTTGGTGAAAGGCGAAAAATTCACGTGCAGATGGCACATTAACCAGATCAGACTACGCTCTTCAGACGTGGTTGACAGTGGTCCCGTGGAAGAAACGCCAATGGAGGTGATTTTCGATATGTTTGATCTAACAACGTCTGCAACGATTTTACCTGAGGTACGCCGATCCAGGAGAAAAAGAAAGTCAACTGATCATTTAAAAGTGGATCCAAAACGTAAATGTTGCTAAAAAAATGAATTTTTTTTTGTTTTTTCTTCATTTCCTGTAAAAAATAAAGAAAACTGTTTTACTCCTATGGAGTAAAGTTTTAGGAGGTGGGTGTTATGATGAAACACACCTATTCTATAGTTAATAGACTCTCCCACCTAATATAAGTAGGAGTAGTAAGAGAAACGAAAGTAGTCAGCAACCACAATAAGATTACTCTGCGTAATACCTATTATATCAAGTTCCTAACATTTTGTATGTCAAACAATTTAGGACCAATTTAGTACAAATACAAGCCTCCACTGCAAAATAACTCCACAACAAAAATTGAGTTCAAAATATTTAGATTTCGGCATTAAATAACCCATAGAGGTTGATATGCTGCTAAACAAAATAAACTAACTAAACAATGTAAAAGAATTCTTTGATGACATTAATCTATATAATTTGCTACAATTTCTTAAAGAAATCAAACTGTATTCCAAAATATAACTTCAACAAAACTACAACAAAAAACACATATCAGCACCTCTACTAAATATGTCCACACAAACATGTATATGCACAAAAGCTGAGTATCATCTACCATGTATTCAATTGTGAAAGTTGAATAATATATATCATATTTTTATTACTTCAAAGCTTCCAAAAAATAAATTTCAGCATTAAGTGACCCATAAAGAGTTGACATGCCATTAAACAAATTCGATCAATCAAAAATCCAATATTCCAGCAAGGAGATACGTCACACATGTGGAGAGTATAGTAGCTGGCCAAACTGTTGGTATCCATTTTCTCATTCTCTCTCTCTCTCTTGCTTCCTCCAAGAAACAATTTCTACCATATCCTAAAATAAAGCAAGGAAAAACAAACCCAAGGAAAATTCTGTTGTTGATTGATTGTTTATGCAGTGTTGCAGTTTCTACTGAGAAATTGTTGATTGACCACCAAAATCCAGAGACAACACAAAACACAGCACATCCTACTGGTATGTTAAACATTAAGGTATCTATTTAGCCATGTTTAGCTAAATTGAGCTAGTGGTCAGTAGAGGATTTCTTAAACTGGTTGCAACACCTCAGTTCTCAATGTAATTGTTGCAAAAAATGTATTTTGTTAATTACTTTAGGATATTATTTAAATATTAATAGAATCAGCTACAGAAAACCAGATGCTATCAAAGATGTAATTTCCAAACATCAAAGTTTTTTTTCAACACTTTCTACCGCAACATAAATCCAGATGCTTTTGATTCTCCTGTTTGAGGGAGACTAGATCTAATTGAAGCTAAGATATAGTCAAAGATATTGGGGACCAATTTGTATTAGTTTAGTCTCCATTATGTCCCATAGAGTATCTCTAGTTGATATGAGTTTCTCTCTTTTTTTTTTTCTTATGGATTTGTGTGGTGATGGTGGTTGGGAGGGGGAGAGAACATCTATTTTCCTTCATAATTCACGTGGATTCTAAATGTTGCAGGGTGTGGTGGCGAATGTGTTAAGCACATGTCTGTCCTTATAAGTGTACCTCACTAGTTTGTTTTATTTTTAAAGTCTAAATGAAGGACATTCTTTAACTTTTATTTAAAAAAAAAATCAAAACCTATCTTCATTTGTAATAATTTAATTGTTTAATCTCAGTTTATTCTTTTTTTTTTTTAACCAGGTGTAAAGCCATTTAAGTGTGGTCAGTGTGATTATTCTACTGTTGAACGTAGCCACCTTAAGGTCCATATTCGGATTCACACAGGTATGTTATTTCCTCTATTTCAAATAAGATAAATATATATATTATTTTTTTAAATTGCATTTATTATGGAAATAATATATTAGGTTGTTCAGTAAGTAACATTACATTTGAAATTTGTTCTGAACCTACCACTTTGAGAAAAAAATAAAAGACAACGTTGTCTCTAGTTTTGGCAGATTGCATGACACACATAATATAAGCCAACCCATCCACCACAAGTGACCCAGGCTGCTGAGGAATAAGTGATTTTATTGAGTCATGAACTCTAGCTAGATTGTCAGCCAAATCTTGGAGAGCTTCTATATGCCCATTAACACACCATCCTGTTTAGAATTCAGAGTTGTCCTTGTAGACAAGTTGATAACCAAGGTTAAAGTGATTTGCTGTTTAACCCATAGCTGGGAGGAGAAGAGATAGATTCATACCTTTCTCAAAGATATTTGTGCAAAAGTTAACGTAACTTGGACTTGACTCACCAATTTCTCTTTTCGAGCCACTAACAGTTACACCACTTGCACATCCTCTACTTTGAAATCAATGTTAAATAGTAAATACTGAGTTCTTGAGTTAGTTTAATGTTTTATCAAGGTATGTGCTGTTTATAGCTTACCACTCACTCACGTTCTTCTGGCTCCACTGAAGCATATGGCTCCAAAGCTGAAGAGCCCAATCTATCCTACTAATTAGCCCATAGCTAGAGGTAGAAGGGATGGCATTCCCAATAGATTGCTTTGCCACACCTGGTCTGGTGTTCCTGCTATATATTTAGAGATTTTTGATAAAATCCAAAGAATATGTCATGTTATTGGTTTTGACCTGACTTCTCAGCTTCAGTCTTTTTCCCACCACTGTAACAAAGCTTCTCTGTGCCTTTTCTATAAATATTTTCATGGTAATTCTTCTGAACTTTCCTCTATGGTATCTAGACTTGACGGATTTAAGCGTACTACTAAATTGGCAGCAAGATCTTATCATTTTACATTTGAAATGGCTAGATGTAACCATAAGCTCTATGCTAACAGTTTCTTCTATTGAATTTCTTGCTTGTGGAACTCTATTCTGGTTTCTTGCTTCCCAGTCAATTTTTTGTTTTTTTTACATGTAATTTAATTTTTTATTTGAATTTATTTTCATTTGCTTTTTTTTTTTTTACATGTAATTTGTTTTTTTGATTTGAATTTATTTTCAGTATCTGTCTATACTTCTGAGATGTGGTATTATGTACACTATTTACATTATTCAGACTATTGTCCTCAGCTTTGTCGCCATATTTCTTACACTGTTTCGGCACATGGTACAGTGGATATAGGCATTAGTTAGATCCAGTGACAGGACCCAAAGAGTATGAGTTCAATACCTGGTTAAGGCAATGGAGAACTTGGAGAGAGGAATTAACAGGAGATAACTGACAACTGACATCCATTAAAATGTGGAACTTGAACAGTCTACCCCAGTGAGTGAAATAAAGGGTTCAGTTTGACATTCCAGCCACCTGAAGAAGGCCAGAGCGCACAACGGTCGAAACATAATAAATATGGCGACAAGGATGAGGACAATAGTCCAAATAATGTAAATAGTGAATTTATTTTCATTTGTGTTTTTTGTTCTCAATATATCTGCTATTTCTTTACATTTAATAAAACCTAGAATTTTGCTTTGGTTTGCCCTTTTTTTTGATATTTTTTTTTCCCTGTGAAATACAATAAAAACAAAATTTACCAAAAGTGAAATTAAGAAAACTTTGAAACAGAAACTTAGTCCCCCTTTTGAAATTTGCCCTTCATCTTCATTTTGTCTTCTGCATACTGCAGTGACTAACACCTGCATTCCAATAAAGCTGTTCAGTTTCTGGTGAATTTTCAGTGTTCTATTTGCCAACATACAGGTGAAAAAACATTGAAAGTTTTAAGATAACTAGAATTTTTTGCAACAAATCTTTTGTGTGCTGAAATCCTCACAGTATTTAGTATTGCTGAAGTTATTGCTAACATTTTTTGAGATTTACAAAATCTACGTTTCATTCAATTTCATAAACCAATCAATGAAATTTAAATAAGTTGATTTGATTGGAAAAATATTTTGACAAAAACCCTACTTAAGTTTAATAATTCCTTTATAAGACTCATGATAAACAATATATTTAAGAAAATTTCTTTTTTTCCTTTTTAACAGAGAAGAATAAGTTCTTAAGATTTTTTTACTTTTGAGCATACAACATACAACTGGCAATGCATAAATATTTATTTCTGGAGCCAAATTCCAACTTTTTGAAGCATTTGGCTTTGTGATTTGTTTATAGTTCTCACAAACGCAGGGTAAACTTGGAAACTGGATTCTTGTATATAAAAACTTAAAGAAAAGATATATAAAAAAAACAATATTGCATTTTTATTAAATTTACAGTTTGTAAATATGTAAGCTTTGTTTACAGTGGTGGAAAAATTTGTTATTTTAATCATTAAATTGTTTTTAAAATAATGGTAGTATTTTGTATGTTAAATAATAAAACTTATTTTTTTCCAAAAATTTAATGAAATTTATTGTACTAAGCTACACACCCTAGTAAAATCAACTGTACTTTGTACCCCCTTATCTTTTTGCACTTCTCCCCAAAATTTGCTTCCAATCAGTCAATACATGTCTATTTTAGATGGTGTGATGGACAGAGTAATGGAAATTACAGAATTTTATATATAGCTGCTGTTTTGACCATAAAGGATACTTCTTTTGATTGATAATTATGATTATGAGATTTTCATAAATTTAATATTTTTAAGAGGTACCTTCATTTATGACTGAATATTTCCACAACAATCCTTTTTAAGTTTTTTCTTTGAATGATCAGTTAGATTATTTAAGTAATTTTTTCTTTTTACAGGTGAAAAACCTTTCAAGTGCACATTTTGTGAGTATGCCACAGCCCAGAACAGTACGCTCAAGATTCATTTGAAACGCCACCATGGTAGCCTCATGTATAGCTGTCAGAGTTGTGGCAAGCAGTTTGCTGGAAAAGACCCATACATGGATCATCTAGCAGTACATGGACCATTGAATCTGCGGAATTCTTCAGTGGCTCTGAACAAACTTGAGCCAAGCAGACCTCAGGTAGATAAAAATGACACCAGCAATAATACGTAGCCAGGTGGGCTGCTCAAGGAATGAGTGTACTGGATTGGGAAGCTGGCCAACAAAGCACCCACCCACCAATGTTTAACTGGAAATTTTTATTGTTGATTATTATGGATATTTCAGGGATTTTCATTCAAATTCTCTCAGGGGTATTTTATGATTTTTTTTTCCCTCAAAATTCAACAAAATGTCTACCTTTCTATTTTGAACAGTTCATACCTGAACAAAATTAATTTACTATTATTACTAAGAATCTTATATAGAGTTATATTCTATGAAAGTAAAGTTTGTTTTTGTTTTGTTTTTTTTTTAAATCTATGAAATTTAAATTCATTTTTTTTTTTTTTTAAGGAGACATAAAATTGAAATCTAAATTATCTTCTATTTTTCCTGTGAATATTCCTCTCTCTCACTTTCTCTCCTATTCTTCAATTGTTCTTTTTTATCATTCCTTCCATATTTCTTCTCTTGAATTTTCTCTCTGCCTTCTCTTCTATTACTCTTTCAAATCCCTTTTCTTTTTCTTTCTATTTTGTATCTCTCTCTCTACAGCATCTTCTTATCTATGCTTTATTTCCATTTTTTTTCTTGCTTTCAATACATATTTTTCCATTGCTCCCATTTTTTTTGTCTTGTTTTTATTAATACTATTTTGTCCACTACTTTTTTTCTTATCTTGCCATATTTAACATATATATTTGGGCCCATTTTTAAGACATTAAGAGCCAAAAAAAATGAAGAAAAGTAAAATGACAGCATTGACAGGTTGGTGCCTTTTCAGTTGCAATTAAATATTTCGATCCTGTTAACAAAACAGTTCAGCAAAATCTTTTTGGGGACAAATTGGGATTTTTTTTTTTTTATATCATAAAAAATAATAGATGGAAAATGTTTTTGCCAGATATATATAAAAAAGAAAGCTTGACTTTTCACCCAGCTGCACCTCATGACACATTTTAATCCCTAAATTCCCATGAATTATTTTCAGTACTGATGCTGGGAAAACAATTACATAACTCGTATTGCTCAACTTTTATGGGGTCCTTCTATAACAAGTAGAACTTAAATGAACTTTTTGGAAATTGTCACCAAAAAGAAAGAAATTTCACAATTTTTTTCCATATCTGAAAACCAGTTTATATGGATTTTTATTTAACAAATTCTTATTGCAATATTATATATATATATATATATATATATATATATATATATTACTTCACAAGGAATAAAAAGAAATATATGCAATTATCTTCAGGATATAAGTCAGTAGGCATGTGTCTGTGTCATTGTTTTTTTTTTTTAAAGATGGCCAGACTGATTTTTTAGTCCAGTTTTAACACAATTGTGTCCCAAAAACAAATATATTTTTTAAAAATACGATTTGGAAAAGTTTTGGTGCAATATTACAATTACTGTACCTGAGTTTATGGTCTCAATTTTATTGACTCACAGTTAAAGTAGTTTGGTTTTTCATTTCCTAAATTCTTTCTGGAAACTGTCTTGATTTTGTTCAGAACTGTTCGAATGTGTTGCTTAGAAGAATGATGTAAGCAACTAAAGTTTCAAAAATTGGTATGGTGAAAACATTTTTGAGAGCAAGAACTTTGAAGATAGTGTCTATTGTAAGCCAAAATTCAATATATAATTATATAAAATCAAGGAATTTACTTTAAGTTCACAGTATTTAGGATTAGACTCTTAGTCTGTTGGTGCAAAACCAACCCTGGCACTTTGCTTCTGTAAACCTTTGTTACATATTGAATGGTGATAGTTTTTTTTTGTTTTTGTTTTTAACTTGAATCTTAGAAAGTTTTGGTGCAATACTAAATATTATAATTATTATACCTGAATTTTTATCTTCTATGAGTTTATAGTTCAAATTTTATTGCATACATTTTAAGTTATTTGACTTTTCAAAAACTCATGTTGGGAGCTCAGTGCATTTAAGATTTTAATAATAATAACAATCTTGACCATAAACACAAATATGCATTCATTTTATGTCATAAAATAAACCAAAAAATTACAATGTTACTCAGGATATTAAATCTCAAATAGTTTTAAGCTGAAGTCAAAGGAATATATGTCAGTTTGTGTTTATAGCATAAGAATTCTAAACTTTGCATGATATGAATTGATTTGATATTTAAACAGTTTAAGCTAAATAATATAATTTTACTGTCATTTGCTATCTTATATACTTATTATGAAAAAGTTAGATATCAAAAACAAATGTTATTTTCATATAATGTTATTTCTCACCTTAGGCAAACAAGACAGAATAATTTGTTTTGAGTCTTGAAAGTAATTTAAGTAAATGGCAATGGTTTCAAGATAGTTTTTTTTTTATTTATTTAATGAAATTGTATATTTAAAAAAATTAACACAAAAATTGGTACTTTTTATTTTAAATAAAAGAAATTACTTTAAAATTTATCATGATGTTATTTCCTATTTGTTTTATATTATTGCAAGTATTTTTATGTTGTAATATTTTTGGCAAACTTAAACCTTCAAAAAAAGCGTGAAAAGGACATTTTTTTTCACTTGACGCTGCTATTATTTTAACTACTTTCACTCCTCGACAATGTTTATTATTTTAAAGTGTTGATTAGAATTGTAATAAAACCTAAATATGATGAAAGTGAATTTATACAGTTTTGTTTTTATTCTTCAAAATTTACAACAAAAATGTTAAACACTATTTATTAGATTGATTATTTGCAAGTATAATTTACACCATTCTAAAAACTAGCATTTGCATTAAAACTAATGCAATGAAATATTTATCATTTGCCAATTTATAAGGAAATAAATATAAAAACAAATTTTTTATTCATAAATTTATAACCATTTAATAAATTATTAAAATATGTGAACCAACGATAAGGAAATTCTTATTATTTACCATTTTATAAGGTTCAAATCAATTGGCATTTAGCCAATGTTTTTCAAACTATTCCAATAAATAATATAATAGTGTAAATAAACAATCAAATAAATAATATTTTTGTAAATTCTCATGAACAAACAAAAATTCACTTTCATAGGTTTAGGTTCTATTACAATTCTAATTAACACTTTTAAAACAATAAATATTGTTGAAGAAGTGAAGGTAATTAATGTCAAGGGAAAGACTATCCTTTTAGACACCTTTTCTTTTTTCTTTTTACAGGCATGAAGGTCTAAGTTTTCCACGTTTTTTTATCTTCTATATTTTAACACCAATAGTATTGCTTTTAAATTGAAAAGGATTACAGTTTGTAAGGAAAACAAAAATAGCATGGTAAATATTTCTTAAAACAGAAAGTGAAAATTATTTTTATTGTGATCTAAAAACCAAGCAATTTACTGGGTGACCATAATCCCCATGACTTATATTTGTAATATATACCAAAGTAACTTCAAGAATAAAATGCTTGTAATTAATATTCTTATCATGATTTTATTAATACTTCTATAAGTACGACTTTCATCAGCTTTCATTCAATGTTAACTCACTTCCCACTTTAAGAATTTATAATTATTTTCAACTACTATCATTAAATGTAATCATCATTATTAAAGTATCATCATTTGTATGCTAATATAACTTTAAATATGGTGTAGGCAAGAAACATGACTCTAGTTTGCAGTTAATAGATTTAGTTTTCTTCCTTATAAACTTCCCTTTTTTCCCTTGTTTTTTTTTTTTTTTTTTGTCAGTTTTACATAATTACACAGAATTTGGTGCACCAATTTGAAAAGAAATTGCTTTATTTTCTAAGCTAGAGACTGCATTTTAATTGTATTGTGCTATGATAGACTACATTTGCTCTGTTATGATAACAAACATACAAACATTTTGTTTATTTTGTGACTGATTAAACAGAATTTAGTAAACATATCAATTTATTGTTTGTCAGCCTTGCACATGGTCAAAAAGAGCAAGGCAAACACTTTGATGGACTTGGCTTTATGCCTAAGAAAATAGAGCAAGGCAAACACCTTGATGGACTCAGCTTTATGCCTAAATAGAGCATGGCAAACATCTTGATGAACTCAGCTTTATGCCTAAATAGAGCATGGCAAACATCTTGATGAACTCAGCTTTATGCCTAAATAGAGCATGGCAAACATCTTGATGGAGTCGGCTTTATGCCGAAGTAAATAGAGCAAGGCAAACATCTTGATGGAGTCGGCTTTATGCCGAAGTAAATAGAGCATGGCACACATCTTGATGGAGTCGGCTTTATGCCGAAGTAAATAGAGCATGGCAAACATCTTGATGGAGTCGGCTTTATGTCAAGTAAATAGAACATGGCAAACATCTTGATGGAGTCGACTTTTGCGTCAAGTAAAATAGAGCATGGCAAACATCTTGATGGAGTCAGCTTTATGCGAAATAAATAGAGCATGGCACACATCTTGATGGACTCAGCTTTATGCCTAAGTAAATAGAGCATGGCAAACATCTTGATGGACTCAGCTTTATGCCTAAGTAAATAGAGCATGGCAAACATCTTGATGGACTCAGCTTTATGCCTAAGTAAATAGAGCATGGCACACATCTTGATGGACTCAGCTTTATGCCTAAGTAAATAGAGCATGGCAAATATCTTGATGGAGTCGGCTTTATGCCGAAGTAAATAGAGCATGGCAAATATCTTTATGGACTCGGCTTTATGCCGAAGTAAATAGAGCATGGCACACATCTTGATGGAGCCGGCTTTATGCCGAAGTAAATAGAGCATGGCAAACATCTTGATGGAGTCGGCTTTATGCCGAAGTAAATAGAGCATGGCAAACATCTTGATGGAGTCGGCTTTATGCCGAAGTAAATAGAGCATGGCACACATCTTGATGGACTCAGCTTTATGCCTAAATAGAGCATGGCAAACATCTTGATGGACTCAGCTTTATGCCTAAGTAAATAGAGCATGGCACACATCTTGATGGACATGGCTTTATGCCTAAGTAAATAGAGCATGGCAAACATCTTGATGGACTCAGCCTTATGCCTAAATAAATAGAGCATGTCAAACATCTTGATGGACTCGGTTTTGTACCTAAATAGATAGAGCATGGCAAACATCTTGATGGACTCGTCTTAATGCATAAGTAAATAGACCATGGCAAACATCTTGATGGACTCAGCTTTATGCCTAAATAGAACATGGCAAACATCTTGATGGACTCAGCTTTGTACCTAAATAGGGCATGGCAAACATCTTGATGGACTCGGTTTTATGTCAAAGTAAATAGAGCCTGGCAAACATCTTGATGGACTCGGCTTTATGCCTAAGTGAATAGAGCATGGCAAACATCTTGATGGACTTGGATTTATGTCTAAATAAATATAGTATGGTAAACATCTTGATGAACTCAGCTTTATGCCTAAGTAAATAGAGCATGGCAAACATCTTGATGGACTCAGCTTTATGCCTAAATAGAGAATGGCAAACATCTTGATGGACTCTGCTTTATGCCTAAGTAAATAGAGCATGGCACACATCTTGATGGACTCTGCTTTATGCCTAAGTAAATAGAGCATGGCACACATCTTGATGGACTCTGCTTTATGCCTAAGTAAATAGAGCATGGCACACATCTTGATGGACTCGGCTTCATGCCTAAGTAAATAGAGCATGGCACACATCTGGATGGAATCGGCTTTATGCCTAAGTAAATAGAGCATGGCAAACATCTTGATGGACTCAGCTTTATGCCTAAGGAAATGGAGCATGGTACACAACTTGATGGACTCAGCTTTATGCCTAAGTAAATAGAGCATGGCAAACATCATGATGGACTCAGCTTTATGCCTAAATAGAGCATGGCACACATTTTGATGGGCTCGGCTTTATGCCTAAGTAAATAGAGCATGGCAAACATCTTGATGGACTCAGCTTTATGCCTAAGTAAATAGAGCATGGCACACATCTTGATGGACTCTGCTTTATGCCTAAGTAAATAGAGCATGGCACACATCTTGATGGACTCGGTTTTATGCCTAAGTAAATAGAGCATGGCACACATCTGGATGGAATCGGCTTTATGCCTAAGTAAATAGAGCATGGCAAACATCTTGATGGACTCAGCTTTATGCCTAAGGAAATGGAGCATGGTACACAACTTGATGGACTCAGCTTTATGCCTAAGTAAATAGAGCATGGCAAATATCATGATGGACTCAGCTTTATGCCTAAATAGAGCATGGCACACATCTTGATGGGCTCGGCTTTATGCCTAAGTAAATAGAGCATGGCAAACATCTTGATGGACTCGGCTTTATGCCTAAGTAAATAGAGCATGGCATACATCATGATGGACTCAGCTTTATGCCTAAATAGAGCATGGCACACATTTTGATGGACTCGGCTTTGTGCCCAAATAAATAGAGCAAGGCAAACATCTTGATGGACTCGGTTTTGTGTCTAAATTGATAGAGCATAGCACACATCTTGATGGACTCGGCTTTTTGCCTAACTGAATAAAGCACAGTAAACATCTCAATACATTAATGGGATAGAAATGATTTTCTCCTTCAAATTTCTTTTAGTTTATATAATTCAAAATGATGTCTTTGGGCATAAAACTTTTTTAAGAACTTAAGAGTGGGATAGTCCCATGCTATATCAAAAAATCTCTCTTGAATTACACCAGGACAATCATTGTTTTTAGTGTTTTTATCTCCATCAATGATGAACTCACTGTCTGACTTACTGCTAGAATAAGAAAACCAACGACAGAAAAATTTTCACAAAATATATGACACTACTTAAATAGACTGGTCCACTCATAAAATAATAGGGAATTTTTTTTTTTTTTTTCAGGGAATAATTTTTTGTAGATTAACTTCAGTAGATCTTCAAGCCATGACATTTATCAGAATAAAATAAATATTGATTATTTTATCAATTTAGAAGTGGGGATCCTGTTCATAATATCAATATATTTTAAAAACAATTTTTTACTTTTTAAGAGTGATTAAACTTAGCTGTTATTTTGTGAAAGGATTTTTTACAAAGCATGTGCAGAGACATTGGGGGATGAAAGATAAACATATATATACACACTTTTCATTAATTTATCTAACTTTTTGATCTTTAATAATACACACACACACACACACACATATATATATATATATATATATATATATATATATTAATTTATAATCTATAAACTTTCCCCTACTTGAATATCTCCCTAATCCCTTACATCTATATATTTTAAATTTATTTTTGTGTTCATTTTGTATTTCTCTTTTAATTTTAATTAAAAATTCATTTTTTTCATATAATCCCAAATTGGTGTCATAATGTTAAGATTCAGGTTTGTTTTAGAAAAGCTTCTTCCTGTTAAGAAAGATAATTTCCACCCTCCCTTGACCCCTGTCTTTGTGCCTTTCATCTGACTGAAACATTGAAAAGTGTAAAATCTGTATTAGACGTCTTCGGCAAGTTAAATTTGGATTAATTTAAATTCTATTTCCTGCCTCAACTAAATTTATAGACAAGAATTCATTCCATTCTGGGGTTGACAAGACAAATGGTTTATAATATCATCAACTTCCAAAATAGGCTATTCCCCATATGAGGTAATTTTGGATTTATTTATTTAATAGTTATACATATATAATGTTTTAAAATTAGGATATATAATCTTGACAAAGTTTTAAAATTTCTGACAGTCACAAACATTCGTGAAATTAGATTTGTTTAGAAATAGATCCAATAATGCATTTTGCCATTTAAGGCTTCTTCATATCCAAAAGGTTAAGAATGAAATCCATGTATGTGTATTTGTATGTATGTTTCAATAATGAAATTTTAGTGCTTTTTCCATAAGCTAGTGTTTCTCATGACTAAAGAAGAAAATGAGTGACTTTTTAAAAATGCATTAACATTTATTTTCTTTACTCTCAGTTCTAGTCGAAAGTTGTTAATGTATTTTTCCAGCTTTCCTGTATTGAATTTAAGATAAATCCTCTTATAAGAACAGCTCAAAACTCGGAAAATGGATCCAAGGTAAAGCCTCATATAATCATTCAGGATGGATAGAAAATAAAAGATTTGTTTGTTTTTTCTTTGTTGTCCATGTGTTGCAAGTACAGTGGGCTATGATAAGTTTTTAGCCAACCAATTTTGGCTTGTGTAATAATGTATTTTCTATTTTTTTCTTTTTTCAGACAATACTGTGTTAGTATCAAGTTACTCTAATCTATGAACGATAGTTGACTTATATTTTTGCAATATAAAAAAGTTTGGAAGTAAGAAAATTGGTGAATTTCAACAAGGGCAAATAAAATGATGGCAAGTCAAATAGAGAAATTGCTAGTTTTTTTTCAGGTTAAGCATAAAACGGTTAATAATATTGTCAAGAAATTTAATGAAGAAGTCCATTGTCATGTGGAACAACGTTCAAGAAGACCAAGCATTATATCTGAGTGAACTAAAAGAGCACTGAAGAGGGAAGTCTTCAGAAACTGTCAGTCACCAACAGCATGGAAATGTCACCATATGCGGTGAGAAAGACTCTGAAAGAACTATGCTGTCAAAGAAGAGTTGCAAGAAAGAAGCCCTTAATTTCAGAGGTTAACAGGAATAGGCATATGGACTGGGCGAGAGAATTTGAGAGCAAAGATTATGAATTTTGCCAGTCTGTAATTTGGACAGATGAAAGTAAATTCTGCCAGTATTTGAATTGGAGACAGGTTTATGTTTAGGGAAATTAGAATAAGACTTGCAACACTGAATGTCTGCAGGCAACTGTGAAACATGGAGGGATTGGAGTAACAGTGTGGGGCACTATCTGGTTTGGATGAAAATCTGAGCTGATTCTTGTTGAGTGGTTTAATGGTCCAAAATACTGTCAAATATTAGAGAAAGGACTACTCTCACTATTTGAAACCAATCAGATTGACAAGAATGTCTACCTTTATCAAGAAGATGGAGCGCCATGTCATGTGAGTAAAGTAGAAAAGGCCCGGAAGGAATCACAAGGAATCAAGTCACTGTCCTAGGTAGCCTAAAGTCCTGATATAATCCAATAGAGCACGTTTGGGAGCACCTTCACCAAAAACTTTGAGAGCGTGCAACCAAAATCACATAAGTGGCAACCCTTAAAGAAACATTGCTAAAGGAGTGGCAAAACATGGATCAAATGATTGTTGATAACTTGATCAAATCCATGAAAAATCGAATACAAGCACTGAAACTAGCAAATGGAAGACCTACTCTATACTAGTTCCAAATACTGTTCGTTTATGTTGTGTAGGGATTACATTAAATTTTGAAATTAGATGTAGTTTATTTCTCCTGGCTAAAAACTTTTCTTAGGCCACTGTATATTTTAAAATTAGGATATATAATCGCAACAAAGATTTTTAAATTTTTGACAATGGGAAACATTCATGAAAGTAGATTTGTTTAGAAATATATCTGATAATGCATTTTACCATTTAAGTCTTCATCATATCCAAAAGTGAAAGAATGAAATGTGTGTATATTTAAATGAGGATATATATATATATATATATATATATATATATATTTCCATTTGTTCATTACTTAAAAGGAATATTTTTGTAAAAAAAAAAATTAACTTCAGATAACTCTGCAATAAGTCGGTAGAATGGCATCTACTTAATCAAAGAAGTTGCTTTTCCAGTGTCTGTGTGCGCGCACACACACACACACACACACGCAATCGTGAGTATTATAGAAAAATATTGCCTAAAAATTAATTTTTCTTTAAAAAGCAAACTTATTTTCTTAATTCTTGATAATTTATTAACCAAGTATAAAAAAAATTCGTGGTGGTGCTAATGAGAAGGGGTATGAATCCTCTTCTTCCAAACCTCTCCCCACCCCGGCTACGGGTAAATAGCAGGTTCTATAGCCTTGGATGGCAACTAATCTACCGCAGAAAGAAATGGCAACCTACTGCGGGAAAAAATCTGCCTCATCAGTCATGTATCGAAAGATACATGATCGCCTAAGTGTGTATCACGCATAGCACGTAACTGACAAAAAAATCGTTGATTTTGTTTTGAGAGTTATCTCCCTTTATTTAACCAACTGTTTTTGATATTAATAAATCGAGTTATTTCCCTTACATAAATAATAATCAGATTGCTCTGAAATTTTTGGGTAAGTTATCTTTCATTTTATTACTGTACGACGTGTAGCATATCCGGTAGACAGTTTTGTTTTCACCACGTGAACCACACAAGACTACCAAATTTACTATGCACCTTTCCTTTCATTAATATTTTGAGAAACAAAATAATGTAACGTTCTATGAATCACTGATCTAAAATTAGTCATTTCAGTTTTTAATAATCCCAAACACATAATAATTTTAAAAAAATGGTAATTGAATAAACATTCAAAAACCTTTTTGAAAATCTAAAAGTAAAACTGGTTAAAGTAAAACAATTTTTTCTGAAAACACATAAATAAGTAAAACAATTTTAATAATTTTCTATAAAAAGTCTTGTATTATAAATATTACGTATAAAAATATAAAAAGCAATAGGTGATTTTCCCAATTTCATTATTATTTTATATAAATATAATTCTAATATATCACACATATAGTGCTGGTGTTAATAAAATAGTGCTCGATGTAATATAACAGAGCTATTAAGTATATATTAATAAATATACATATTATCCCTCACTGCTAACAAAACTCAGACTGTCATGCATAACACAATCTTCAGGTGCTGAGTATGAAGATTGTGTCATGCATGAAACTCCAAGTCATGCCAGCAGTGAGGTGTAATGTGTGTGTGTGTGTGTGTGTGTATATATATATATATATAATCATTCAGTGTAAGTCTAACTGAACCACAACTGTCAGTACCCTGTGCACATATTCTCCAGGGGGCCAGCTTTGGTCCTTTCAATGATATTGGCATTTATACTCCCCTCAGCTAGCCCAAGGTGTTATAATGAGGGTAGTTGGTAAATACATATAATATACTCACCAAAAGAAGTCACCAAAGTCGATATGCACATATAGACAAGAATGAAATAGCAATAAAACGACTAGTATTTGAGGCCAAAACAAAAAAAAAATCAAAACACCAGAATAGATTTTCTGCGTTTCAGATAAGTGCTCAATTCCACAAGAAGAACAATAGGCCCTCAGCAAAAGAGTTTATAACATGAACAGCAAAAATGTGCTCAACAATGCCGTGTCCCAAAAGTCTTCATACCACAAATGTGTATATATATATATATATATATATTAATGCATGAGGAAGCACCCTTATGGTGATACACCAAGAAAAAAAGAGTTTGATGCTGCAATGCTAGAGTATTTATATTTATCATAATTGTTTGGTGTAGGTCACAACTGCCAATTTCTTGTGCTCTATACATGCATTTTCATATATGTCATATTTAGGCAGCAAGTATTCATCAAGACAAGTTTAATTAAAAAGAACTGACAAGGTCTGTCTGTTTAATATTTTATTATATTTTTACAATTTCCTGATCAGGTGTTGAGTATTGTGCTCAAAGTTGTGGATAAACTCTAAAAAGTTCATATTTTATGATTTTTGTTCAAGTACTTTCGACAATCATTATCAAGAACCAATGTAGTGTCTGCATGATAATTAAAATTCCCTTGTTTAATATTATTTTATTATTTATATATGCATATATATATATATATATATATATATATATATATATATATATATCTGTTGTGTCTATATATGTGTGTGTGTATATATATATATATATATCTGTTTGTGTCTATATATGTGTGTGTGTGTGTATATATATATATATATATCTGTTTGTGTCTATATATGTGTGTGTATATATATATATATATATATATCTGTTTGTGTCTATAT